>CM065472.1:9269253-9912841 GCA_032872505.1 Leptopilina syphax
TGTAGCTATGAAAAAAACACGGGGCGCAAAAAAGAGACAACAAACACATGATTTCAATCCTTGTAACATTTCAGAGGTTGAAAAATCAAAGAGAAAAAAGACTGATAGTGAATTAGAAAAAAATTCTAAATCTACTACCGAAAAGATCTCTGTAAAGAGGAAGAGAACACCTTCGAGAGGAAAATTTCCAAACAAAAGAGCTTTACTAGACGTAACAAACAGTCATTAACTAATACTTGTTATTTATTTATAAAAGAAAAAAGATTTTAGAAGAAAACAGATTTACTTTTGAAATAAATATATTTAAAACTTTTAATTTGTAAACATTTATTATCACAATTATATATTTCTAATTAAAATTGTAGACCATTATTATATTAATACAATTTACGGACATTAATTACTTATTTATTATATACAATTTATTTCAGATGTACACACAAAATTATATTTGCTGCAGCTACTAAAAATCAAAATTACATTTAATTTAATTGATCATTACTTTGTACAATGTAAGAAATTTAAATACCTAGTCCTAAATTTATCAATATTCTCATTTTTTCATTGGAATATTCATCTTGTCAACCTTATTAAGAATTTCTATAATTTTTTCAACTTTATAACCATTTCTACTAATATATCTTTTAATAACATTATCATCGACGAATATTTTCATTTCCATATTTGGAAAAATTGCTATTCTTTTCCGAACTCTATAGTCATTTTCTATTTTTTGAAATCCAATTAATTTATTGCCAGTTCTAGTAATTCCCCATTGTACTGATGGCGATACTAATTTGTTTACAGAATTTTGCAAAATTTCAAACGGAGATATTTTCTTCGTGTTGCATTTCGTTGCAGATTTTAACTCCAAATTATCTTGTTTTTCGTGCATAACTAAAGGGAAAACATTAAAAATATTTTTTAACTAAAATTTACATTTTCTATTAATTTTTAAAATAATATAAAATATAGTTATTATTGTTTTCATATTTGTAAATATACTTACTATAGTTAGAGGTTTCGCTTCTAATGCAATCTTGTGATGAAGTATCTTATATTAATAAATCTATTTTTAAAATTTATTTTACAATCTACACAACACTCACTTTTCTAACCTCACAAAAATAAGTCAGCAGAGTCAGCTGTCAAACAGAATATATATATTTAAATATGAAATTAAAGTTTTAATTCATCTTTCCTGGTTTGGCGGCGCTGTTGTCAGTGAACATAAGGCTATTACTTTTTGCGTGCCTGTCGATTTTACTACAGAGAAGTACAGTCAATGTCAAGCAATTTTCCTATGGGAGATAAGTCTCCTTATACTCCTTTATGGCTAGAACGCTGCACGCGTTCACGAAAATTGCTATATCTTGAAAACTATTAAAGTCTCCATAGTTTTCTTGGTCTTAAAATAAAGGTGAAATTATAAGAAATATTTTACCGCTGATCACGATTCTATAGTCATAATTTCAAAATACATAATTTTTTATCCAAAATGGCCGCCAAAAAATTTCAAAAATGGATAAATTCTTTTAAAAATTCTTACTTGGGGATTGTTGGGGTCTCTGATCACGATTCTGATGTCATATTTCTAAAATACATCATTTTTCATCCAAAATGGACGCCAAAAATTTTGAAAAATTTCGAAAGTGGATAAATTCTTTAAAAAATTCTTACCATTTAAACTTTGAAAAACAAATAACATTCGTAGCCATTTTCAATTTTAAAAAACTAATGTCAAATTCGTAATCAGCGACCACGAAAACCCCCGAATAACAAATTTTGGCGAATCCAATGAATTTCTCAAAGTCGTGTCCGCCATTTTGGATCCGCCATTTTTAATTTTAAAAAACTAATGTTAGATTCGTAATCAGCGACCACAAAAACCCCCAAGTAACGAATTTTAAGCAAATCCAATGAATTTTTCAAATACGTGTCCGCCACATTGGATTCGCCATTTTGAATTTTTAAAAACCGACACCATAATCGTAATCAGCGACCCCGAAAACCCCTTAGTATCTAGTGTCATGAAAATTTATTCACAAGAAGGTCTTACACATTTTGGGACCATTTTGTTATGTTTTAGCTACACACTGAAGGGATTAAAGAGTATGATTTCAGGTATAACATATTTAAATTTTATTAAAATCCGATGAATGGCTTCGGAAATATTAATATTTAAAAAAATAAGTGTCAAAACATTTAATATGGTGTAACTTTTACAATTTTGAAAATTTTTTAAAAAATTTTGGTACATTTATTACTCTTATCCAGTACATACTATAATTTTGCCAAGTGTCGAATTAATCCGAAGACCCCTTGCAAATCGTGAAATTTTTTACATAGTCTTACCCAATGCTAAAAAGAAAAGAATTTTAGCTCCAGCGGCAGGGTAAAGTAAAAAAATGTATGTTCTCACTCTTAAATAATACAAATATGACTTAATTCAAATGCAAATTTGACTTGTTTACTGACAGTATCTAATCAGTGGCCCAGGAGTCATGTGATTTGCACTACATTTCTTTTCAATTTTTAATTTGACAACTGCGATGCTGCATGGATTCAAACAATCTTTTCGATTATTGTAATTTCGAATATGCTTATTTATTTTACGTTGACATTTTTCATGATAACTGTCTGTCTTCAGAAAAAAAATGGTTAGAAAATGTTTGTTTACCTATTTCGCGTCATTTAAATTACTTTTGGATTTTTTTACGGTATAATATTTACAAAATATATTATGGAAAATGTAAATTTCATCGATTTGAAAAATTGTATGATGAACAATAAAATAATTTAAGTATGATAAATAATTAACAATATTTTAAAATGGCTTTTTATAATCAAAAAACAGAGTTTGAAACTATTAATTCTGTGATTATAAGCCAAAAACAATATAGTTAAAATAAAATTATCTTAAATTGATTTTTGAAACTATTTTTTTCATTTTTCAGTTAATTTTTGAATGGTGTCCACCTTAGGGCCATTTTTTTGAAAAGCAAACTTTCAGCTGTTTTTCCAAAGTCGTCTAAATTCCTTAGTAATATAAAAAAAAATTTTTGCTAAAAAGTTAGCTAAGAAGATACAGTTTTAGGAAGTATATTATCAATTATGTTATTTAATACCGTTCAGGAATTACAGTCGTTCAAAAGATGGGTGTCCACTTTGGGACCCCTTACCCTATTTACATTAGAAAGTAGACGATAGTTAATAAAATTCATTTTTATCCCACATGCACAAAAATGGCGCTTTCTGATAGCAGACGACAGGGAGGAAAGTCATTCATTTCTTCGACCGTATGAAAATGGCGGACATGTTCTCCTAAGGGCAAGAAAATTAGCTGTTCACATGCATTTTTCTTGCCCATGGGAGAAAACGGCCGCCATTTTCATACAAATCAAACAAATGAATGACTTTTACTCCCTGTCGTCTGCTATCTAAAATCGCCACTTTTGTGCATTAGGAATAAAAAATATCGTAAGTAACACGAGAATAAAGGCAGTAAAGAAATGGCTGCCTTTATCCTTTTGTTGCTTAATATACTATTATTTTTAAGAGATTTTTGTACCGATGAATGTAAAAAATGAATTTTTTGTCCTACCTGCACGAAAAGTATGTCATTTCGGGCACTTAAAGTGGGCGCAAAGTAACTGATTCTCGCCCGGGGCCGGGGAAGCGGGCGCAAAAGTTCTTTTACGCCCGCTGACGTCACACAAGCGGGCGCAAAAGTACTTTTACGCCCGCTTTGCTCGTGCCCTGGATGCCATACTTTTCATGCAGTTAGGACAAAAAATTATGTTCGCAACATGGGCGCAAAGGTGATTACGACTTTGGCGAGATTTCGGGACCTCGGGAACACTTTCGCACCCTCGGCTTCGCCTCGGGCGCGAAAATGTCCCCTTGGTCCCTTCATCTCGCCATCGCCGCAATCACCTATTTTGCGCCCTTGATACGATAATAACTATTTGTGTTTATGATGACAAATAAAATTCGAATAATGGAAGTTCAGATAAAATTATTTACAGTTTTGATAACCGCCTATTAGATGAAAATTCAGTTACATGAACTAAAGCATGAACACACATGAGTTAAGTATCATGTACATGAATATCTACATGGATGATCAGGTGCATGTTCATTTATCAAAAAAAATTTAATTGAAAGTTTGTGGAAACTTATGCATGCTAAAACTACTGTATGTCTATAAATGCCTTAAAAAACTATTACAATTATTGTTAAACCAATATGTGTCTGAATAAACACAAGTTAATGTAAATGAACATGTATAGTAGAGTGCAAAGATGCCTTCTTAGTTTGAACGTGTCACACTCATATGTTTCCATGAAAACCTATCAGTGCGACACGTTTAAAATAAGAAGGCATCTTTGCACCCTACCGTACATGGTTTATTTTTTTTTGTTTATGCTCCAAAAACACGAACATATTCACATGAATTTTCATCTAGGCGAGGTGTTTAGATAATCGGTTGCTATTTTAGTTAGTTACATTTAATAAATGATTTATAAGCCTTAACGAACGATTTAATTGTTTTATATCACCGATTAGTAGTTTTTGATTAAAAAATAGAAGATTAATATTTTTAATATTATTTAAAAGTTTAGAATATATTTAGGACCTGAAATATCAGTTTGTGGAAAATCACCCCAATGCGCCTTTAAAAATTAATGTATATTTTAATTATATAGTGCGATTGACTGGATGATGAAATGAAATGAATGAATATTGAATTACTCATTTGAAATTTACTTTATTAAATGTTAAACTAATTATAGATTTTAATTTCCGAACTAACTTATCTCAGTGATATCATCATATAAAATACAAATTCGTAAAACCGTTGTTTAATAAATTGACAGGTGAAAGAAGGAACTTTCTAAAAAAGCGAGAAATTCAAACGATATATGAATTAAAAGTAACGTGGTGGACTATTCGATGGTAGACAAACGTCGAAAGGGACAGCTCCCGTTTTCTGATGACACCCCCGGAAATATTTGGCAGCTGATATGGAACAGTTACCTCCGGTTGGTAATTAAAAATGTCGTTTCATCCCGCGCTCATCTAGCAAGAATGTGAACGTTGCGAACAGTTAATGAAAAACCTCATTGGCGTGTGTGACGCTAACGAGAAAAACTACCCTGACGACAAGCGAGATTGAATTTCACCAAGAAATTCCAATCCCATCGTGTCTGAGTATCGCATATCGTTTTTTATGAAAAAACTCCAACAAGAAACAATCTAAATGGAATTCAGATGCACTTTGCTGAGAAAATAAAAGTAATGAAACCTTCGATCCCTAAAAAGTACATTGAATTGCAGTCTACCTTGTAACGTCCATTTTAATTAAAATTAATTTCTTTTATAAAGATCTGTCTCGTGACTATCATTTTTTATCAGCTGATTTTAAATTCTCCAGCCATTGTTAAGGTCACATGACACAATCATCTATATTCTATAAATATTTCGCAATCGCAACTTAGTATAAGTAAACTTAAAATTCTTTCAATGAAAAATTCAATATTTGTTATTTCTTATTAATAAATAGTAATAATATATTGTTCCAAGCATTTTGTAAAAATTACTAAGTAAATCGTCCCTATGCATAGGGAGTTAGGCAGGGGAGTGTCAGTGAAGGAATCTCATTCAAGAGGATGCTTCTATGCCTAGATATGCCTTCATCGCTACGTTGGAAATGGGTTAGGAAGAAGAGAACGGGGTGTGGGAGGATATTGAGAGCGACTCGCGTAGCAGTGGACATAATTTCCGCCCGACGAGATCGGAATTGCTAATGACGTCACTACCGCTTCACGTCATTCGTGTTCATCCGCAACTTGTCAGTATTGCCAACGTTATTACCTATTCAAAATTTTTGATTAAACTGATTTCATTAATTAACTTTTAAGAAAGCATAATTATCTAATCAATGCCTCATTCAAATGATATTATTGTTTCCAAACTGTAACAATTTCTGGAAAGAATTTAAGTAGAAAAATGTCTATTACCTTTTACCATTTTCTTACATTACTTTTTATTACCTTTCCTCTTTCATTTTATCTTTAATACCAAGGTAAAAACTGACGCTAAGGTCAGGATTTACGGAGCTTGGTTGAGGCTTGGTCAAGATTGCTCTCGTCTTTGTAGAAGATTGACGTTCAATCTTGAATCAATTTTGCAGAAGCCTTATTCAAGATTCGACAAGACTGTTCCCATTATCATTTGCATATAAATTTAATTGACGTCATTTAATTAATTTCATTTAGCTTTTTAAAAATTAATTTCATTTCATTTATCTAAATTAACTTAATTTTGTTTCTCATGTGTTTTTTTCGATTGGTTAAGAATCTAAATTCTTTCATGTGAATTTGTGGGTTTAATTATAGCAACAATTTACTTTTATATAGTCTCAGCAGTGATACAAATTTAGTGTTTATTTATATTATTCCATTTTTATGTTCACACTGAAAGATTTACTATCACAACTTACTTCTTAACCCTTTAACGCCCAGCGGTTTCGATCGAAACCACTTTTGATTTATAAAATCTATAACTTTGACAAAAATTAAGATATTTTGGATTATTAAACGCTCACGACCCACAAATTTATAAACCTTTATGAAAAAAATTTACATTTTAAAAAATAATTCACAATTTTGTAATTACAACAATAATAAAAAAAAATTTGTTGCAAAATTTGCAAGAAAATTACAAATTCGAAAATAAAAGGAAACAAAGCTACTGAGAATTGTTACTTGGGGGTTTTTGGGGTCGCTGATTACGAATTTGATATCAGATTTTAAAAATTCAAAATGGCGGATCTAATATGGCGGACATCATTTTTAAAAACTGATTCAATTTGCCTGAAAATTGTTACTCGGGGGTTTTCGAGGTCGCTGATTATGAATTTGATGCCAGATTTTAAAAATTCAAAATGGCGGATCCAATATGGCAGAGATCATTTCTAAAAACTGATGTAATTTGCCTGAAAATTGTTACTTGGGGGTTTTCGGGGTCGCTGATTGCGAGTTTGATATCAGATTTTAAAAATTCAAAATGGCGTATCCAATATGGCGGACATCTTTTATAAAAATTGATTCAATTTGCCTGAAAATTGTTACTCGGGGGTTTTCGGGGTCGCTAATTACGATTTTGATTTTAATTTTTTTAAATTGTAAAATAGCGGTTTCAATTTAGTGTAAAAAATGTCTAAATAAAAACGAGATCAGAATAAAATGTTCGTCTACCTTCTTGACAATGTGAAAAACAAATGCCTAACGCAAAACCGGCATTATAATGATTAATGAAATATTTATTTCTATATTCGTAATAATCAGAAAAACAAATGCCTAACGCAAAGACGAGATCAACCTAAAATGCTTGACTATATTTGTGAAAAGCGGAAAACAAAAGCCTAACATAAGAACGCGATCTGAATAAAATATGAATCTACATTTGTGACAATGCGATAAACAAATGCCTAATAAGAAAACGATGTCAAAATTAAATGTTCGTTTACATTCGTGACTATAGAAAAACAATTGCCTAACATAGACTCTAACATTGGATTAGTAAACAGCGGCCCTGAAAACCTCCTACTAACAATTTTTAGGCAAATTGAATCAATTATTAGAAAAGCTGTCCGCCATATTGGATCCGCCATTTTGAATTTTTAAAATCTGACATCTAATTCGTAATCAACGACTCCGAAAATCCCCGAGTAACAATTTTCAAACAAATTAAATCCGTTTTTAGAAAATATGTCGCCATATTGGATCCGCCATTTTGAATTTTTAAAATTTGACTTCAAATTCGTATTCAGCGTCCCCGAAAACCCCCGAGTAACAATTTTCAAGCAAATTGAATCAGTTTTTAGAAAAGATGTCCGCCATATTGGATCCGCCATTTTGAATTTTGAAAAAGGATATCGGATTCGTAATTAGCGCTCCCAAAAACCCCCGAGTAACAATTTTCAGGCAAATTGAATTAATTTTTAGAAAAGATGGCCCCCATTTGGATCCGCCATTTTGAATTTTAAAAATCTGACCTTATATTCGTATTCAGCGACCCCGAAAACCTTCATATACGAGCAATGACGTGAATTGCACTGCTACAAAAAAGTTGGGCGTTAAAGGGTTAATAGACTCAGTAGAGAAAATATTTCATTTTGTAGGGTTCATTACAACATTGTATGGATTTATAACGAACTTAAACTTTTAAGGCGCCAACCTTGATGTTGTATATCTTTTTTCATGTGTTACATAAATAACTTAGATTGTTTGAGTACAAATTGTATACGAAAAGGCATGTATTGTTTTTAATCTAGATAAATAAATAATAAGTATCATTTAAAATTATAATATTAAAAATAATTTTAGTAAATAATTTCAGTACATTGTGTTGATTTTTAAACTTTTTTAAATTGATTTTTTAACAGACTATTAATATTATTTTCATAATATGTTCACAATTTTAATTTATAACACTTATTCAGATTCAATAATAATTATTATTTTATAAAAATAAAGCATTAACGAAGAATGAGAAATATCGCTCGCATGTGGAGATTTAATCCTCGTCCCCAACGCAAACCCGAGTATAATGCGATCAAACAAAAAACACGACCAAAGGCTTAATGGAAATTTTTAATTTTACAACAGTCCCGAATTATATTAATTATTAAAAATTCATTTTCAAATTAATAGTTTATAATAATAAAATCATTACACAATTTTTAAATTAAATAATTTTCAGAAATTTATTATATAAAATTTTGTTACTAATTTAATCTATCTATCTAATTTAATACTAATTTAATCTTATAGTTATGAATAAGTTAATAAACATTAATAACACAGGTCTGCAAGGTTTGTTTAATTAGATGTCAGAGTGATTTCCGGTATATTTTTGTGCACTGAACACGTTTCCAAGTTCCAAAATTTTGAGAAAAGTTGGGGTAAAGACCCCCAAAAACGTGTTTTTGAGGATTTTCAGTATTTTTTCTTCCAAACCTAATGTGCTAAAGACTTCTAATAAGGATTAAATTAAAGCTCAAATTGTACATTCCAAGACTCATATCAGTAAAATTACAAAAAAAAAATTTTTCAAAAAATAGACTTAAACCGGTTAGAGATACTGAAAAAGGAGTTTTTGGGATTCTTCAGTATTTTGTGCTCCTAAATCTCCTGACCAAAAATGGTTCTAAAATGATGAACCTCAAAAATCTTTCCAAAAAACGTGTTTTTTCAAACATATTTTACTCGTAATATAAAAAATATTTTTGAATGAAAGTTTTTACAGTTGAAAGGTATTAAAAAGTATTAAGTAAAAAACATTTTTTTCTCTTAATTGCGGCCACTGAAAAATACCCTTTTTGTTGGTCGGTGACAGGATTAATAGAAAACGAATCATCTGAAAGCAAAAATCGAAACGGTTTCTTATTCGGTATCACATTAGCTATGGTCTGAACTAAAATAAAACATTTTCACAAAAAAACAAAATGGCTTACTTTTTAATTTCTTCTCTTTTTTCATTTTTAATTGTTTATAACTTTTTTAAATAACTATGAATTTTTTTAGTTTATTTTTTGAAAAACATTTTTATTGTAGTTTAACGGATAATGGGTCTTGTAATAAACGATTTAAACTTTAATTTAATCCTAATTAAAAGTCTCCAGCACGTCAGGTTCAGGAGAAAAAATACTGAAAACTATCAATAACATGTTTTTGGGGTCTTGAACATTTAAATAACATTTTCGGCTAAAAAGATGTAGACGAAAATTTAATTTAAATGTTTAGGAAAGTTTAACGCTAAACATTTATTTAAGTGGGATATCTAAATCTACACAATTTTCACTTAACGTTGCAGGCAAATACACCAAAGTTTGCAAGTAAATCTCTAATAAATTTTTGTAAATGTTTTGGTGCTGCATGGGAATATAATGTAATATTATTAATAAATTACTAATTAATAAGTTGCATAGATTTTATGTAGAAACCAATTTTTTAGTTGAATATTTTATTCATCCATTTTTCATGAAGATGCAGAAAAATGAAAAAAAGAAAGCTATATTTTTCTGCTCCAGAACTACAGACTGAAAATAAATTCTCGTTGAAGTTACTAGATTTATTTGGTTAAAAATGTTAAAGATTTTAAAATGAAGATAGAAAATTAATAAATCACCATTGAAGAATAAAATCCATCAAAACTAAATTTAATTTATGAATAATTCAATAACTTTGTTTATAATAATTTGCAATATTAATAATCAGTTTATAAATAGTTATTAATGGTTTTGCACAATTTGCACTATTATTTTAATAAATTCGATCAATCAAAATTGTCTATTCACGTTCGCGATCTATCGTCTTTGTGTATCACTCTCAGACTACTCCAAAAACATATAAAACTAATTGCTTTTTGGTAACTTGTTATAATAATTTTTAAATAAAAAATAAATGACTAACGTTTCTTTAATATATTTTAAGCGCACTATTTAAAACATTAAAAATAATTCTGGTTAAAATGGTTGAAAAAGAACACAGCAGAATGCATGTGAATGCTCGAGGCCTCTTCCTGTCTTACGGATATATATCAGTCTTTCGGATTTTAGCATTCAACTGCACCAGTGTTCATCAAAAGTGTAAAAATTTAATAAAACATAAAGGAAGCTCTGGATAATTGTGGACTGAGAGAATTGAAAGATATATTCAAACATAAGTCAAATAAATCTCTCTCATTCAATATAAAACTGAAGATAAATTTATGATTTGAAAAATTCGTTGGAAGGTTTTGGGGTCGCTGATTACGAATCTGAAGTCGGATTCTAGAAATTCAAAATGTCGGATCCAATATGGAGGATAAGAAATGGTACATCCGGAGAGATATGAAGAAATTGTCCCCTCAGGTATTTTATATATTTTTTTCCATACTCCTACCCACTTAAAGATAACTTTCTGAAATTTCCAACTGAAAATTTTAAACCCACTATTCATTAAAAAGAAGTAAATGTTTTTCATTCAAGTAAAATGTTATAGTGAAAAAAATAACAAAAAAAATAAATAAAATAAATAAATAACTTACACTTATGACATTATTTTAATGTTTTTAAATCAATAACAAAGTTTTTTATGCTTATTGTCACACACTCTTTGTGAAAGACAACAATTTATTAAAACTAATAAATAATACGTTCATGAAGAAACAATTGTATGTATTTTAATTTTATTTTACGTTGAATGAAATTAATAACCTTTATAAAAAAATCGGACAAGTGCGAGTTGCACTCGCATTAAGATCGAGGGTTCCGTACACCAAAATAAAACTCATTTTTTATAAAAAATCAGTGAGAGAAGCAGGCGCAATGCGCCTACATCTTAGAGTTTCGTGGCCTGAAATGACAAAGAAAAAATAATAAAATCAATCATAAACTCACCAGGTTGAGATTTGTAGAAGTTAAGGGGGGGACAGCCCATTTTGCGTGGCTGGGACGGACACACGAGTGATTTTATAAAGGTTCCGTCAGTACACCTATGGTGTACGGAACCCTGAAAAGTAAGATAAATATTATGTTTTAAATGTAAGAAGCTGTATTTTGCGTCTTGCATAAAATTTAAATAATTTTATGCTCTAGATTTGAACATTTGGGGTCTCTCTTTGAAATTCAGTGCACTTCTCTCTTTGCAATTTCAACACATCTTCCTCACAAAACTCTCTTCTGTATTCCCAGTGAGCATGGAACGAGCAAACAAGTTATCTGAACCTATTTCCCTTACTCTTGTCATCCTCGGAGGAGCCATGGATCACCTCTTCTAGCACGTGGTGCTAGATGGCGGAGAGCTATGACATCGTATCCCAAATACAGTGTCACGTTCTCGCTTGGATCAGCACGCCGCCACGCATAATTGTGAATCAACACGCAGTGTATGTAACCACCTTGATAACGTGATAAATGTTGACACTTTATAATTATGTCGATACTATTCGCTCTTGTCTTTCCAATTAGAAAAAAATCCTCTCAAAATTACTTTCTTTAGATACCGGTTTAGGACACTAAATTTCAAATGTCACATTAAATATATATAACTATATTAATCTTCGTATTCTATCATTCATTCTGTCTGCAGTTTAAAGTTAATTTTTGTGTAGGCTTTTGTTTTTTTTTCTTTTTTACAAAAAACTTTTTAAAAATGTAAAGAAAAGAATATTTTTAATTAAAAATTACATTTATTGTCAATTTTGAATATCTAAAGATGTCTGTCGTCGACGGGCGAAAGCTCATAAATAAAATATTTTAAATAATAAAAATGAATAGTTTTTTATCAAACACTATAATATCACACTAAAATTATAAATCCAAAATTATGATTAACAAATGAAAAATATACCCACTTTGTTTATTAAATGTTTTTTTATAACAAATTTCGTTTGAAAATTGTTATTTTTTATAAAAAATTATGATTAAGAAATAGGAAATAAATACCCATTTTATGCATAATTTTTATTTCTGAATAAGAATATTGTTCACAAACTCATTCTTTTATTTTGGGAAAAAAACATTACATATTGCCGTTTCTTAATATTTTTGTAGAAAATTTTCAATTTTCATAAGGAAATAATTTACAACAATATTTCTTAATTATAATTACAATTCTTTTAATGAAATTTAAAGTTTTTCAAAAATAAAGGGAAAACATTTTTATAAATTCTATTTACAAATTTTCATTGAAAATGAAATTAAAAATTTTTGAATTTTTAGAAAATAAAGGAAAAACTCATAATCGGAAAAATGGTCTGTAACACTTATTAATGAATTTTTTTAATTGTAAAATTATTCTAAAACATCAATACCTTACTTTTTTCTTAAATATATATTTAATTATTATTATTTATCCATGGGAATTAAGATTTTCAAAAATTTTAAATTCAAACCTTTTTGAAATTAAACAACTTTAAAAATATTGTTATAAAACATGAAGTAATCTTCATGTTTTATAACAATATTTTTAAAGTGGAAGACTGACTCCGAGTGGAAGACTCGGAGTGATCGATTTCTTAATTTTTTATAATTAAAGATGGTCGAGAGATAAAATAAAATTGAGTAAGAATTTTTGAAACGTGCCACCTAAAATTCAAACAATTTATTTTTGGCCAAAATGTTGTTTTTTCTACAGAGCTTTATATAAAAAAACACTATATCAAAAGATTTGACAAAAAAAATTTTTGTTATTGTTATAAAGAATTAAAGTTTTCAGACACTTTTTTTTAAAAAATTAATTAAAAAGAAACTCGTTAACCGATTTTAATGATCCAAAAGGCATTCTTTTTTACTTGAGTCTAAGTTTTAAATAAAATTTTTTTCGTAAAAAAATATTGAAATTTAATAAATAAACAAATTATTTATTTATAACAAATTAGCAAAAAACCATGTTCGCAATCGAATTTTAAAATAAAAAAAATAGTACTTATTCTCTGATTACCACTGAGTAATATTCCGTTGAGAAAAAAATGTCACGGGGCTTGGACAACTGACTTATTTAAACATTGTTTATCCCGAGCAGCACGGGATTTGCATGTGACGTCACGCGCAGCGGTCCTTTGACGCGGGAATATAAGAGAATATCAGAGGAATATAAAAAAAATATTAAAATAATGTTTAAGTGTTTTTTATGAACGAAGAAACCTATAACAATTTAATTAATTGTTTAAACAATAAATTTTTATTATTTTTTAATAAACAGTAGTTAGGGCTAGAAATATCTAGTCTTCTTTCAATTTCTCAATTTTTCAATGAGTAAAACATCTACTAAAGATAAAAAATAAAAAATAAATTAATTAATCATTGTTTAAACAATAATTAATTGTTGTTTTTTTCATAAACTGTACTTAGAGCTAGAAATTTTTAGTTTTTTTCAATTATGCAATTTTTCAGGCGTAAACACATATTAATGGTTAAAACTAAAAATAACTTATTTATTAAATTGTTTAAACAATTAATTGTTTTTTTCATAAACTGCAATTAGGGTTAGAAATTATTAGTTTTATATTATGCATTTTTTGTAACTAAAGCACTTCAGAATAACAAAACTAAAAAATATCTAATTATTTAAACATTATTTAAACAATTTATTTTGTTAATTTTTCAAATTATTGTACTTAACTAGAAATTCCTTAGTTTTTCTTAATTGTAAAATTTTTTTATAATTTAAACACTTAAGTATAATAGTAAGATTAAAAGAATATTATTACCATTGTTTAAACAATTAATAATTTTTCAATATATTATAAATTTAGGGCTAGATATTTCTGCATTTTTGCCAATAATGCAACTTTTTAAAGTAAAAAAACTATATATATACCTATATTTAATTTATATTTATTTTTAAATAAATAATTTTTTATTTTTTATCATCAGTAGATTTTTTTCATAAAAAATTGCACAATTGAAAAAACTAAATTTCTAACCCTAAGTACAGTTTATGAAAAAAATAACAACAATTAATTGAACCGTCGGATCGTAGAAGGGCATCTAGCCCATTTAAATTACATTGGCTATATGCCTTTCTACGATCCGGCGGTTCAATTATTGTTTAAACAATGTTTTATTAATTAATTTTTTATCATTAGTAGATGTTTTACTCATTGAAAAATTGAGCAATAATTGAGAGAAGACTAGAAATTTCTAGCCCTAACTACTGTTTATGAAAAAATAACAAAAATTAATTGTTTAAACAATTAAATAAATTGTTATAGTTTTTTCGTCTATAAGAAACACTTAAACACTATTTTAATATTTTTTTTATATTCCTCTAATATTCTACTATATTCCCGCGTTAAAGGACCGCTGCGCGTGACGTCACATGCAAATCCCGTGCTGCTCGGGATAAACAATGTTTAAATAAGTCAGTTGTCCAAGCCGTGCCATTTTTTTTCTCAACGGAATATTACTCAGTGGTAGGGGAGACTGGGGCAAAAAGTTAAATTTTGCATAAATGATTTTTTTTGGCAATATAAGCCGCTTAGATGCAAATATTTGTATATCAATATTGTAGGGCAACTTGTCCTCTACAACTTTCAATAAAAAAGTTCCTGATATTTTCGCAAAAAATACATGTTTTGTCCTTTTTTGAAAATTTTGTTTTTTTTAACTTTTCGCCCCATGCTGGGGCGAAAAGTTAAATTCTATTTTTAGCCTACTAAAACTATTTTCTGATAGGTGATAAATAGTAGATAAGTTAAAGTATACGTAAACAAGTAATTTAGTAAATAAAAGATCTTTGTTTATTTGACAAAAGCTTTAGAATAGTTGTAAAGTTAAAAAATTGAAATTTCAAAAAAAAAAATTTCTTTGGTTTATTTCACGTGAACCGGCTTATTTTTTGACAGAGTACTTGCCAAATGTCAAATAAACTAATTTTAGAAGATTTTGAATTACTAAAATTTTCCAAAAATTTAAGTTCTTTTTAATTAAATTTATTTAAAATTGAAATATAATATTTTACATTAAAACCGTTTAAAGTTAATTTATTTATTAAATTGTGAACGCAATTCTTTTAAAATTGAATTAATTTACAAACATTTAAGTAAAATTATTCATTTAATAATTTATAAGTCATTATTTTATGATAGTTGTTAAAGATTTAAGTTATTTAAAAAGAAATTATTATCAGAAACAGAAAAAATGTAAGGTTTTTTAGGATTTGTGGTAGTTTCATAGTTTATGAGTCAAAGAAAGAGACAAAAAAATTCAGAATTTTCTTATAAATTCTAAAAATTTAATTTTTTTAGTACTTTTTATAAAAATCCCTGACTTTTTCCTTAATTCCCTGTGTCAAAATATATGATTATTATTAATAGTTATAATAATATTAATATTCCAATTCATATTTTATTTTTATGAAAATAAATTTAAATTAAAATTATTCACCTTCCATTGTTTTTAAAATTGCTAATTTTATTTTAAAAAATGAGTAAAAATTTAGTGGCGCGCGAATTGTTGCTAGTTTAAAGTGCCTATGAAAAATTTAGATTTATTTAAACACCTTCAAACATTACAAAGTAAATATTAGTTTTTTGAAAGAGTAAACTGAACATAATCTAGTAATATAACTGAATTGCAAAGCTGTTTATCATATAAAACGTTCTAAGTGGAAAAGAAATTTTTATTTACTTCTTTCGAGTAGAAAATAAATCGGTGAGCTTTCTTATAATTTTATTAAAATGTGCGTCTTTAATTTTTACTACGCAAATTTATGATGAATTTACTTAGATCTTTCTTCTGCGATGCAAACTTTTTTTATTCATAAATTATCGCTCTATTAAAGTATTCAATAAAAAATGGTTTTTTATTATTCTTATGATTATTAACAAGTATAAAAAATACTTTTTTGCAGCATTTTATAAAATATAATTTTTTTAACCAATATTTAATCGTAAATTTATCACTTTGGAAATTTTACTGTCTTTTCTGTTTTCATTTTTATTAAACTATTTGCAAATTCTTTAAAATATTGCAAAATTTATTTTAAATTAATTTAATTTGTCCGTTAATTTTACAAAACAAATTATTTAAACATTAAATTATTTTTATTTTAAAAATTGTCAATCTGTGTTTAATATTAATTTGTGATAATTAAATACAAAATTTAGAAGATTTTTACATTTTTCACAACAAAATTATATGAAAATAATATTAGATTGGAATTAAATATCAAATTCAATTGATGAAAAATTAAATACAAATTAATTAATCTAAATTTGATTTATTAGATAAATTTTTGAAAGTTTACCATAAAATAATAACATTATTTTTTAGATAGATCACTTTTCCACAAAGTTGTTACTACTACGCAATTAAAAGTCATTTTCTCTTTTTTTTGACTTTTCATTTTGAGATGCATATGATTTTCCAGAGGATCGATTTTGTAATTTCACTTTCACTGTCAGTTTACTTTAATTAAATTTAACTTATCTTCAAAATTTTAAGAAAATTACTTACTTTTAAAATTTTAAGAAAATTTGGAATGTAAATAAAATTAAATTCATCAAAAATAAAATAACAGTGATTTGAGAATGAGGTGAAAGTGAAGCTTAATATTTATTTTACGCATTTTTAACCCTTTGCGTCACAGTGGGTCGCTCAGCGACCTACCTATTTTTTCAGTTTTCTGCATTTCTATTTTACACTGTAAAAAGAAAGGTACTAATTTAGTACTAATTTTGGTACTAAATCGTCATTTGGTTCTATTTTAATACCGCTCCCTATTGAAAATTCCTATATATAGGATCCTGCGAGTTTGCATTCGTTGTACTATTTGAAAATCCATGTTGATTCTCATATGATTTCCAAAATACTATATCAAATATGTGTTATAATAATAAAAATAAATTGAGACTTGCGTAAGGGGGAATTGTCCTGACATAAACAAAATAGGTTGGAGAGAGAAAGAAAGATTCACAATATCTGTCCGTCAATGCAATGTGCTCCAGTGCTAGAGAGACGCCTACTTGTGCTAATATCGTTTTATCTTTCTATCAAACGAACACCTTTATACAGACCATCTCCACTCTAATTTATATTATCTCTATACAAATGGCCAGGTTTTTAAATTTTTTTAAAACGGCATATTTCTCACAACTAGTCTGAATTTGAAATTGTTTTTCTCTAAATTAGGTTTTAAACTTCTCTAAATTCTCAAGTAAACTAACTAAACCATGTAAACATAATTTAAAATACATCATTAGGTATTCAAAAAATGGAACATTTAGATGCAAAGTGAAAGTATTGTTAAAGCTTTATATTATTTAATGATTGAGACTTGCTTGTAAAACAGATAAAAAGACCGTGGGATAAAAAGTCAGGCAAATATTTTGCATCTACTCGAATACATAAAACTTTATTTTTTTTGTATATATTCTTTTACCTCTGCATTTTGATTCCTCTCGATCCATCCATTCTACATTCATCGACGCATCCCTGTTTCCATGAATGTTCCGCCTGGTCAGTAGCAACACACGCCCTGAGTGACGAATTTATTGCTTTCTGAAAGCAGAACGGAGATTTCGCCTGTTCACCAAGTATTGAGAGGGAAAAAAAGAATAATGGACTCGGATGAACAAACAAGAGGGGCTAGCAGACGTTCGTTTTCAACGTTCTCAATATATGTATCTTTGTAGATTACCATTTTTTAATTTTTAATTCTATTTTAAATTGGATTTGTAATTTCAAAATTTCCTAAAAGAATATTCTCCTTAAATTATATTTAAGGCTATGGTAACATATAATTCTAAAAAATAAATTAATAATATCACTCAAAGTGCAAAAATATTCAGTGACTCTATTGTCTAAACGGCTGGTTCAGAATTCATTTTAGAATGTGAAAAAAATTAGGTGTTCACAAGAACAGCCGATTAGATAAAAATTAATTAAATGGGATTTAAAAATATGTAAACTTTTCTATAGAGTGTTAATTTCAAAATGCAGATTTTCTTTAAATGTCATTAACTTTTTGCCAGATTCGGTATCCCATTCTTCTTTAACAGCCTTTTCGATAGTCGTCAACTGTCAATAAAATGTATTACATTCCCAGAAATGAACTGATTTTTCTCAAAAAAAACTATTTGAATTGTAGAAATTAATGTAAAAATACGATGGACGAAAAGCTAAACCTTTTTAATAATATTTTTTAAATAAATGTGGATTGATTTTTGAAAAAACAATAAACATCTTTCACTAAATGTAAAAATGTTAAAATTCTTATTTTTCAAAATTTGACAACGTTTTTAACAACTGGCAGCTATCAAAAGTCATTTTTAACATCAAATTCGTGTTCGGCACATCAAAAACTGTAAGAATTCAAAGTCAGAAGTGAAATGGTTGAGAAATGGAAAAGTTGTAACATAAAGTTTACAAAAGTGCACTTAAGAGCGTTCGATGGTCTCTGAAATTTGTAGGTTATGTGCGACCTACACTTGTCGCCCTACAAAAACGGTACTGCCTGGTTTAAATGACGTGAAATTGGTAAACAATCATTTTCGAACGAGTTTTTCTCTGCACACAAGCAATTTTTGCAAAATCTAAATCCGAACCAATGACACAAATCTTCTTAATTACCTAAATCCAAAATATTTATTTAATCCATGAAGAAACACGGTTGCAAAATGGTAAATGCAAAAGCAACAAAAGTAATGTAATGACAGTCGGCAAGACGTTTGTTACAACCATTTGCCATTAGAGGGCAGAAGCATGCAGGGAGCGTAAAGGCTCAGCTGTCAAAATGATTCACATTACATTACTCTGGCCTTTTCCATTTTGCAACCGCGTTTCTTCAAGAATTAAAATAATATTTTGGATTTAGGTAATTAAGAAGATTTGTGTCAATGGTTCGGATTCAGATTTTGCAAAAAGTGCTTGTGTGCAGAGAAAAATTCGTTCGAAAATGATTGTTTACGAATTTCACGTCATTTAAACAAGGCAGTGCCGTATTTGTTGGGTGATAGCGGTTTGTCGAATGTAATCTAGAAATTTCAGAGACCGTCGAACACCGTTAACACTTATGTTAAATTCTGTTTAAACTTTAACCCTTCGGTGACACCGGTTTTAAAATTTTTTATCAAATGGGCTGTTCATATGCACAGCTCATTTTTTTCACATTCTAAAATGAATTGCTACTTTGCTGACAACCAACATCAGTATAAATTTGAGTGAGTTCGCTGTCATGTAGCGAACCTTTTTGATATGACAGCGAACTTGTTAGCTATGTTCCTATTTCAACTAACCAACTTTCTATGCGTGTAAGGTTATTTTAAAATTCGAGATACTATGCGCAAATTTTGTCTTAAGATTCGGATTAAGGGGTTAAAATACATCAAAAATACACTATCATACTGTCTCATTGAAAAAAATATTTTATTTTTACGAACTTCTAATTAGAACTTTTGATAATTTGCTTAGGTTACCTGAGAAGTTCAAAATAATTTGACATTCTCGATCTGATATTTTTTTCGTGGCGTCGCGAAAAAGCGCCACGTAAATTACATTCATGCTGTTAATTGCATGCCATACTTTTTCGTAAGGGAAATGTTCGTTTTAAAAAAATTTTACTAAAATTTAGTGGTAATTCGAAAAATAGTGTAATAAATTAAAAAGTAACAATTTATTATTTAAAAGAAAAATATTTCCACTGGGTTTTTTTTATTTTTTCTATAAATGTGCGATATTTCGCCTAGTTATGCTTTTGTCTATCATTTCTTACTAGGCACGACGTAGAATATGATGTAGGTCAGGAATCACTTTGAATAAAAGGAAAGTGCATCGCTTTGACCCCACAACCCCTAAAATAAATCTTGCTTGAAAATAAAAATACACATTAAGGTGTTAACATAATTCTCATATGGATTAGGGAACCAAATAGCTTTTTTAAGAAAAACGCGTGTCACGTACGAGAAAAGAGCGAGATGTCTCAACCTTTTACGAGTCATAAAGCCAGTCGTGCTTCTCACAACCACAGTTTCTTTCCCGTCTTCCAACATCACCTATCATCCACCTCTGTTGAGTCTCCTTCTTCAAAGCTAGCGTACTTGGCTAACTGATAATAATGCTACTTTTATTGTACAATAACCCTTAAACGCGACGATAAAATGACCTTTTATAGCATCAAAAATGAAATAGTCCTGTCCTGGTCTCATTGTGAGAAAAAAGAAATAATATCAAATCGTTAGTAAGAATAAAAAATACTGTATAGTCTCGAAACATCCAATTTGTCTCAAAATTTTATTAGGTTTGTACAATGAAATTTTTGCTAATAAAATTTATAAACAATATTTTTAAACTATAATAATTTTAAATTTTTATTTTCTTATCACATGAGGAAGTATTATAATTGCCTAAAATTAAATTTTTTTACACTACTTTATCGGTACAGCTACACGCTCATAGCCCAAAAACATACTAATCTTTAAATTGAGATTTTTCTTTAAAAACAAATCTATATAAATGAACTAATATACCATTCAAAAGCCTATAATATTCTGCGTTAATATAAATGATACACAATTGAACATTTTAATAAATTACACAAAGATTTTAGCAATCGACAAATTTGAAAAATATGAAAAAATGGAAATTTTTTTGACAATTTTTTAAGCTCTGGCATATTTTTTAAAAATTGTTGAAAAAATTTAAAACTTATATGGGTGTCATCCATCAAGATTCATCTTTAATTTAAGACCAAAAAAGGTAAAAAAATCTCATTCGATTCGAGAGATATAAAATTATAAACGTCCAAGCATTTTCAGTCAAAAACTGTACAAATAAATTGACTAATTCAATGAATTTGTCCAAAAACATGTTTTAACATTTATAATGATATCTCGCGAATCAAACAAGATTTTTAACATATAAGCTATGCGATGCATTCAAGCGAGATTAATCTAGAAAATGTCAAGCACAAGAATTTATCTCGACTTTCAATTTAAATCTTGATCTTGTATTGTTTTTCAATAAGATTCTAGATAATATTTAGTAAAATTATTTTTAATTTAAATTGTTTTAAAAAAGTTAATATTTGACAACTGTGAAAATTAATAAAAAAGCATGGAAATAATTTAGATATAAATATTTTGATTGTTATTTGTTAAAAATGATCTAAATTATTTATATTTATATATTATTATGTAAACATACACAAAATAATGGATAAAACTTAAAAAAGCATGGAAATAATTTAGATATAAATATTTTGATTGTTATTTGTTAAAAATGTTTTAAATTACTTATATTTATATATTATTATGTAAACATACACAAAATAATGGATAAAACTTGATTTTAAAACTTACCTATGAAATGTCTAAAGTCATCACATTTTAATTACATTTTTCGAAAAATTTTGTAAATGTTTAAAAATTTATTACTACTTAATATTTAGTACTTTCAATGTACTTTTATTTTCTAATACAGAAACATGTAAAAAAGTTTCAAAAATTCTATAACGTTATATCCGCCTAGCACCTTTTTTTAAATAACACCTGCCTCTACTCTATGGTTTGAGTCTGAGATAAAAGTGTCGGTAAAATGTCGGTACAGAGATTTTGGGACAGAACCCTCTTTGTAATCTACTAGAATGCTTGTTCATATGTAAACTTATTTGTGGAGAAGCAGGGAGCAAGAGAAATGTTAGATTTCTCTTAGTAAATAATAACTCAGTAAATTAAAATGATATACGTCATCTAGAATGGCGGCTAATGAGAGCTTATCAATTAATGGGAAGCCTCTACTTCATTTGACTATGAATTAATAATCGCCGAGTGATGCTTCTCGTACAGAATGAGACAGATGGAGAAAAGAGTGGGTTTTGGGGGAGTTTAACCCTGGGTAGAAGTGTCACTCGATTCAGGCAAGGCTAACAGGTACAATGGAGGTACTTGAAACAGTAGAAGGATAATTTTTAAATATTAATCCTGTCTCGTGTGTGTCACATACATTAACATTTAACTTTGCTCACACACTTTAAGCCACAGAATAGGGCCGAAAGTGGAATCTGCGGGACTTATAATCGGGTCCAAAGATAGTGAAACTTTAGCAAAAAATTAGATTAAAAAACATAAATTAAAAGAAAAGTAAAAAATTTTAAAATATACTGTATTTGCTACTACAATTTTATTTAATTTAAAAACACAGAAAAAGTTTAAATAACAATATCTTGCAAAATAATTGAAATTTTGCATAACTATTTTCACAACTTACATAAATGATCCCTAAGGCAACAAAATAGTAAATTATAAAGAAACTATAAGATAATACTAACTTTCAATAACTATTAATGATAGAACGTCCAAGTCAACTGCCTTTTGGAAGGTTGTAAATTCGCATATATTACATTGCCATAGCATTTAATCTAAATAAATCCATATTAATTTTTTAACCTCTTGAAAAAGAAGCTTCTGGAAAGCCAATTTGTCCTAGACATCTGCAATGCACTGTTATCTTTGTCACGCAACTTCTAAAACGTTTAAAGACATAGATAAAATTTTCAAATTGACTATATTTAAAGAAGAATTCGGAATTTCATTGCTTCATTGGGTTGATAAGATTTTTTTACTCTCAAGAACAGTGATCCTGAGAGTGAATTGTCAAGCGAAGAAAGTGAAAATACACCTGAAATTTTTTTTTTTTAATGTTCATTATCGAAACGTGATAATTTTAATCCTACCGTTTATGAATTTGGCGATATTAAGGCAAGAATTAATGCAGACTTGAATTTCAATTCAGAAACTAAAGCAATCGAAATTTTTGGATTTTTTATTCATTTGATGACATTGAAATGATTTGTGCAATGATGAATATTTACTGTGACAGACAGCTTGAGTTACCTCAAAATTCTAAAAATTGGAAAAGAAATTCTAGAATTAAGTCTTGGAAAATTTTAGATCCTGCAGAATTGTATACATTTTATACGTTGCTAGTTTTAATGGGAATTATCAAAAAAGCATCACTTAAAATGTATTGGTCGACTGACCCTTTATTAACAACACCTGTTTTTGGTAATTATATGTCTTTATGGCGATTTGAATTAATAATTAGGTTTTTACACTATTTAGATGATGAGTCTACAAATAAATTACGAAAAGTCCGTCCACTGTTTGATACTATAATTGAAAAATTTAAAGTCGCTTACAGACCTGAAATAAACATTAGTATTGATGAATCCTTATTGAAATATGAAGGTCGCTTATACTTTAAGCAATGCATTTTATGTAAAAGATCTAGGTTTGGAATAAAAATATACCAATCCTGTGATTCTGACAACAGTTACATATACAATGCATCGGTTTATTAAGGTAAAAATCCTAAAAATAAAAATAAGATGTTTGGAGTTTCCGGTTTAGTTGTTATTAGGTTGTTAGATGATTTAAGTGGTCATGGAAGAACCCTATTCGTTGACAACTGGTATAGTTCATTAGCTTAATTTGCGTATCTGCATAAAAAATAAAATAATGTTGTTGGTACTATCCGCACGAACCAAAAAAACATGCCAAGTATTCAGGATATACAATTAAATAAACTTCTGCGCAATTCCACAGTTATTTTCCATTTAAAAAATTTAATGGTAGTTGTTTGGAAAAATAAGAAAGTGATAACGATTTTAAGTACCCTTCCTGGTTCTAACTTCATTGAAACCTCGAAAATTGATCACAAAACAGGGGGAAAGATATTGAACTATTACATCAAGATGAAGTCTTGTTTGTTATGTTTATAAAAAGTAGTGTTATGAGCAGCAATTAAAACATAACCTTTAAAATATTGGTAAAACTTTTATTTACAAAGGTGGGTAGTGGAAAGAACAATGGCTGACGCAGAATACCTTTGCGTAAGTCACCATTACTGAAATTCTTTATACGTTGTAAACGTACGTTTAGTAACAATGACAAGTTGAAACAGCCAATTAATTTTTGTGATAAAACTAACATTTAAAGTGCGCGCGCTTTTCGACCAGTGAGGTGATTTCTACATCTATTATATACATATAGGTTACCAATGGACAGTTACGAATTCACATCAGTGGACAAGAGTTTATAAAAAAATATTAAGACCTGATAGTTTTAAGTAAGGTCAAATTAAACGTTTTAAATACCCAAGTAGTCACACTTAGATTCTACTTCGAAATCTGAAAACACAGATGACGAAGATTTGATAGATGATGATCCAGTGCCATCGACTGTGAGAAAAGATGCAAGCTCCTCTTCAGGTTCAAATGATGCGTCAGAATCTGATAACAACTCAATATCAAATGATTCAATTTTAAATCAGAATTCTTCAGGCGTAGATTCTACTTCGGAATCTGAAAATGACACAGACGACGAAGATTCGATAGATGATAATCCATCACCTGTAAAAAACGAAGCAAATTCCTCTATAGGTTCTAATTACACTTTAGAATCCGATAGCAGTTTGATTTCAAATGAATTGACTGATGATGTTGATGATGAGAATCTAAACCTGAAAGACAAACAAAATTCAATATTGAGCCATAAAAAATAAAATAAAACACTCCAGCTTAGATGAATTACTACTTATTTCAAAAGGAAGATTGCTCCCAGATTTGCCGAAGACTGCAAAATTTTTTTTGCAGACATCAAGTGCTGCTTACACTATTGAGCAAGTGAATGGGAGAAATGGAATTGACGGAACATTTGTATACTTTGGAATAAAAAGAGGATTAGAATCATGCATTGGTCCTAATGTTCATATGTCTAATGTGATTAGATCTCCGTTAATGCACTTCCAGTAAACCAATCAGGTGGTGATGACGATTTTTGCTGATACTTTGCCAAGACTACTTTGTACTAGATATTTTTCAGCCTATCCAGTGTCAATTTTTTGTGGAAAGGAAAAACCTGATAGCACTGATGTGTATTTTAAAAAATTCGTCAGTGAACTCAACGAAATACTGGAAGAGGGCTTGGTAATTTTAGAAAAAGAATACACTGTTGACGTCAAGTGTTTCGTGTGTGACACTCCTGCACGAGTATTTTGTAAATGCACTATTGGTCACGTTGGCATTCATGCTTGTGAAAGATGCATTGTGACTGGAATAACCAAAAATGTTCCAAGCACAGTGTATCCCACAACTGACAACAACACAAGGACAGATAGATCTTTCCGAGACAAGAAGACCAAGGTCATTACACAGGTTAAAGTCGTTTATTGGACATCAGACCTCCAATCAACATCATCGATACCTTCGTTTTAAACTACATGCACTTATGTTGTCTTGGAGTCATGAAACGACTATTAGAATGGTGGCTGTCTGGCGACTTAAATGTTCGACTGCCAGTGAGATTGAAAAATGTTCTAGCAGACAGAATGAAACTTTTAAAGTCCAAAGTTCCGTGCGAGTTTCAAAGAAAGCCTCGTTCCACTAAAAAGTGTGCCAAGTGGAAGGCAGCTGAATTTAGGTTCTTTCTATTGTACGCTGACCCTATCGTTTTGATTAATATTTTACCTAATAATTTATATAAACATTTTCTGCTTTTTCTAAAATCTCTTTATGGGGCAAAATCTCAAGTGTTAAACTGTAATCACACAATTTACTTGACAGATGACGTAATTAATATGGGATGCAGCCTTAATCACATCTCAGTATTTAAATTTTAAAGCTTTTTGGGAAAACTAAAAGAAAAAATAAGAACACCACACAGGCTGTTATCCCAAATCTCAAGAAGGTTACATGAGGAAAATTCATAACATGCATAAAATCTGCAAGAAATTCCGATAATATGATCTTGTTAAAAAATGACACAATTATAAACGTGAAATAAATAATCGGAAGTATTGATGATCTTAAAGTTCGAGGACATTATTATAAAAAAAGACGTACCACTTTTTCTCCAACATTAAAAGCATTTAATAATGTAAAGTAAGATGATTAATTTATATATTTTGCATACATATCCTTTTCTTTATTATTTATTTAGAAAAGCATAAGTGAAAATCACAATATCAGTGCTTGAACTAGGTCCGTAAACCTCGTAAAGGTTCGTAAATTTGCTTGAAGTCCGTAAAAGTCCGTATTTTTGAAAAAAGGTCCGTAAAGTCTGTAAAGAAAATGACGAATTAAATATATTATTTATTTAAATGCACTACAAGAATATGTTTCAGTTAAACTTAAATATGTTAGACTGTATAGCAAAGATATCACAGGACCACAAAGGGAAATCGAGGTGGACATGTTCTAAGCATAGGTAGCCTTTATGTTTTTGGGGTCGCTGATTAAAATGCCGGTATCCGTATGACCCCATTACGTCAGCATCAAGGTCAACTGAAGGTCAAACACCTTATTTTGCAATATTTAATTTTTTTGACCCCGGATTCGGAAAGAGCGGAAAATTTTACGTCCGGATACGTTTTGACCATTTTTATAAACCAACCTTTCAAGGTCAATTGAAGGTCATCTTGATCCGGTGTTGGAAAAATGAAATATTTTGAATTAAGGTTTTAGACCTTAATTTGACCTTGATGCTGACGTAATGAAGTCTTATGGTCATCTGGATCGTAATCAGCGACCCCAAAAACATAAAAAGTTACTTGTTTTAAAATTCATTCTTAGCTGAATTTCCGAAAAAAAATGAAATCAAAATTTGACCTTCTAGATGACGTCTAATTGACCTTAAAAGGTTGGTTTATAAAAATGGTCAAAACGTATTCGGGAGTAAAATTTCCCGCTCTTTCCGAATCCGGGGTCAAAAAATTAAATATTGCAAAATAAGGTGTTTAACCTTCATATTAAATAGTAAAAATTATTATTATTTATATATTCATAATATTTATTTATATATATTTGTATATTTCATTTATATATTTATTATATTATTATTTACTATTAAATAGTAAAAATTAATTAAAATAATAATTAAATATAAATCTTTATTTCAACAAAAATTAAATTTAAGAATTTTTTTTTTTGAAACGTCTTCCATTGCGTACATGTGTGGCTATCATATTGCTTTGCCCAATATATGACACACACCGAGTCAAATTTCTAAACAAAATTATATGTACCTCTAACTGGGGATCTGAATGAAATAATATTTATAATTGGGAGCCAAATCATTTAAAGAAGCTTTTATTTAGCTAGGCTTGTAATGGTAAACCTTAAATATCGATAAATATTTGTATATTAAAAACTTTATTTAATTAATAATTGTCTGCTAATTTAGATAAAGAATACATTCTTTTACTATATCTGTTTTAGAAACCTACGAACAAGCTCTACAGGCGGTTGCTAATTTTGATAAAGAAAAATATTTTTGTCACTCTGATTCAGAAGAGCCAGCATTACATGAAGATCACAATAATCAACACTCAAGTATGATTTTTGACTTTAAATCTTTTAAATTATGTACATAATATATATAATGCTTTAGATCGCAGAAATCGCTTGCCGCGCGGGAAGATACCAGTCAGGTATAGCAGAGAGCGCCTGTAGGTCACTACTACATGACTGGTAATATCCCTTACGACCGCCCATATTACATGTAATATGATTGTAATTGTACAGTAATGTTACAAAAAAGTTTCTTATTATTAGTCTTATGATAAATCACGATGGATTCATGGCAGAAAAGGTGGGAAGGTGCCACCCAAGGAAGATAGACAGCCAAACTGATAAAAAATCTTGCTTCCTGGACACAAAGAAAATTTGGAGATGTAAATTACTATCTTACGCAATTCCTGACAGGACATGGATACTTCCAGGCGTTCCTTTATAAAATAGGCAAAGCAGAAAGCCCGAAATGCTACTATTGCAATTTTATTAAAGACGACGTTGGACTTGGACATACATTTTTCGTATGCGACAGATGGATACACAAAATAATAATAATAATAATAATAATAATAATAATAATAATAATAATAATAATAATAATAATAATAATAATAATAATAATAATAATAATAATAATAATAATAATAATAATAATAATAATAATAATAATAATAATAATAATAATAATAATAATAATAATGAGGGTAAACTCTGTGAAGAGATACCAGGATGCACTCCCTTTGCGGAAACTTCCTGCTATCTTGGAGAGACACATCGACCTCCACGTCCGAACATACATGTTCACGTGCCCTTGGATATCATAGACGTCGCATCAATGCTCCGGCAATGCTATAACGTTTATGTAACTAACGGAGGCGGTTCAGGGCCCATCCTGGCCAGATGGTAGTACCCTGTTAAGGCCCGATTGTCCCTCGACACGGGACAAAGAAATAAAAAAAATGAATGAAATGGACAAAATTTTTAATGAAATACTCCAAGTGGGTACCTCGAAAGAGGGTAATCCCACCACCGATTCTGATCGGGTGCAAGCCCCGATAGTCGGTGCAGATGGCTCCAAGGATTTTGGAGGGAGCCAAATAGATAGCCAGCTGACATGCTACGAATCAAATGTCGCAAATCAGTTCCTGGCTATTCCCGGGATTTTTAAGAGCGTGCACCAGGCATTCAAGCGCCAAAAGAACGTCAGTCGCGACATCCAGGATGGCGTGGCGGTTTTGGAGAGTGCGTTCTTAACAATTTGTAGGAATCTGCGTTTTATCCCTGAACCGTTCAGAGATCTGGAGCCACGGATTTCAACTGTGGGAACTCCAAGGCAAAAGAGGAGTGCTGCTGCAACTCTTGATAGTGCAGCAGCTACAGATTCTAATAAGGAAAAGAAGGTGAGTAAGCGCCCCAGAGAAGGTGTAAGCCCGGATAAGAGTCCTCAACAAGTAACTCGGAGCGGAAAGAGGATTAAGCGAAAGGATGCTCCACAGCTTAATTCTGGGTCGCTAGTTGGAGCAAAAGAGGCGCCCTCAAGTAGTCCCAGCAAGACGTATGCTGAGACCGTATTAAAAGACGGAGCGGACAATGAGGACGGCTTTAAGGTTGTTGGAAAGAGAAGGGAACGGGCTCCAAGAAAAAAGCCCCCAGGCGAGGAAAAAGAGCCCCCAAAACACCCTTTGAAGCTTAGAACCACGGAAGCGGTAAAGATCACGGCAAGAGACCCAAAATCTTATGAGGGTATCTTGCCGCTGATAAAAGCAAAGGTTAAACCAGAAGACACTGGTACCGTAATTCATAAAATCAGGAGAACCTTTAAACAGGAGGTTCTTGTGATAGTGAAAAAGGGTGGAGATACCTTAAAGTTTGCGGAAGCACTGTCCTCGGCTCTGCATGGCGCCTTGCCATGCGACGTCACTGCTCTCGTAAATAAAAGGTCTCTTGAGATCAAGGAGCTGGATGAAACCACGACGGAGGATGAGGTGATTTCAGTTCTGAGAGATAAGCTGGGCAAACCTGATCTGAAGATAGAGTGCCACCTTTTGACGCGCTTTAGAAGTACTAAGGTGGCTCTAATCCGCTTAGCAGAAGCAGAAAGTGACATTCTGCTTAAACTTGGCCGAATCAAAATCGGCTGGATAAACGCTCCAATTCGTGAGCATGTTGAAGTAATTAGATGCCAAAAGTGCCTAGGTTACGGACACAGAACCCTATTCTGCAAAGGCCCCGACAGAAGTAAAAACTGTCGGAGATGCGGCGGAGAGGGACACCTCGCGAAGAGCTGTAACGTTAAGCCGAAGTGCCTTACATGCTTGGACCTGGGAAAGCCAGAAACAAATCATGAGTCCGGAAAGAGAGCCTGCCCGGTTTACTGGGAAGAACTGCAAAAGATTAAAAAGGCAAATCCTTAAAATTTTTGCAGGTTAACCTGCATACAAGTAAGGATGCACAGTTGCTCCTAATGCAAACGGCAAGGGAAAATGAGGTCGATGTCCTGTTCTGCAGTGAGCAGTATCAAGGAAGCGACCTCGCCCCTTGGTATCAGGATAAGGCGAAGAGAGCCGCAATAAAGCTGTGCAACCCAGAATTGCGGGTTGACAAGTTTCTGGAGACGAGCAGTGGGTTCGTGTGGATAGAGGTAGCTAATATACGTATGTATAGCTGCTACTTCTCACCCAACGACCCACTGACAAACTTCGAAGCCAATATCGAAGACCTAGAAGCGAGCCTCACAGAATCCAGGCTGGATGTCATCATCACTGGCGATTTTAACGCAAAGTCGCCAGAGTGGGGTGAGACGAGACTCGACAAGAGAGGAATTCGTATTGGAGAAATGATCTCCAGAAACGACTTATTAGCTGTGAACCGAGGCAATACATGGACTTTTAGACGAGGTGCGATCGGATCAATTATAGATCTAACGATCGCATCGTCTAAACTATTTAGCCGCATAAGCGACTGGCGGGTCTCAGAGGAATATACCGCAAGTGACCACCAGTACATTGAGTTCTCAGTCTCGATGGGAGGCACACGAGGAGAAAAAAGACAGGATGTTCCTAGTCGCAAAACCTCCTCGTGGAATATGAAGAGACTCGACAAGGAAAAGTTCGGCCGGTCCCTAAGAGAATCCCTTTTGATTGAGGACTTGGGCTGGGTGAAAAGGCCGAGCAGTCTGGATGGGAAGGTGCGAGCGGTGAGAAACATGATAGTCACCGCTTGCAATGCGTCAATGCCACTCAAAGGCGCCATTCCCGTAAGAAAATCCTTGCACTGGTGGTCAGAGGAGCTAGCCTCCTTGAGGAAGGAATGCCTCAAAGCAAGAAGGACATATACCCGATCTAAGGGAGATCCCTTGCTAAAAGAGGCTTTCAAGGAGGCAAAAAAGAACCTCAAGAAAGAGATCCGCAAGTCGCGACGCCGTAGCTGGAAGGACCTAATCGAGGAAGTCGATAAGGACCCATGGGGTCTGGCTTTTAAAATCGTTACTAAGAAATTAGCGACGAGGCAAAAGACCCCCGGCCTGGACAATCCCGATTGGGTCAGAAAGATAATAAATTCTTTGTTTCCTCCTGCGGAACCATACCTTAGAAGGGACTGGAGTTTTTGCAAAGTCGAAGAGGAAGAACTCTTCACACTTAGTGAACTGCAAAAAGCAGGCAAAAGATTGAAAACAGGCAAGGCGCCTGGAATCGATGGGATAAGTAACGAGATCCTAAAGTTGGTAATCGACACTTCACCCCAGATTCTGCTTCGATGCTTCAATCTTTGCCTTGAGAGAGGAGAGTTCTTCCGCGACTGGAAGCGACAGAGGTTAGTCCTCCTAAGGAAAGGTGAAAAACCTCTAGATAAGGTTTCATCGTACAGGCCTATATGCCTGCTAGATACGATGGGTAAACTTCTAGAGGATATGGTTCTGCAGAGAATGCAAAGCCACTTGACCGAAGAGAATCGTCTATCCGATCACCAATTTGGTTTCCGTAAAGGCAAGTCCACGGTTGATGCCATCCAGGCAGTTGTGGACATAGCCAAAGCAGGAAAAAACAAATTGGGACCTGGGAAAAAGAAGAGCTTCTGCGCGTTGGTAGCAATTGACATACGCAACGCGTTTAATTCCGCAAGATGGAAAGATCTCATCGAGTCGATGGAAAAGAAAAACATGCCGCCCTACTTGTTGCGGATAATGGATAATTATCTTAGCGACAGGTGGGTTATATATGAGGGAGACACCTGCACTCTCAAGGAAGAGATGCAGCGTGGGGCTCCTCAAGGCTCGAGGGTGGGTCCATTTGTATGGAATGTATCTTACGATGATTTTCTGCGAATGGATCTGCCCGAAGGTGCAGTGATCATCGGCTTTGCGGACGACGCGTTATTCGTTTGCACTGCCGAAAGTGAGGAGGCTCTTGGGACATTGGTGAACGAATGTCTGCGACTAGCTAAAAGCTGGCTGGATACCAGAGGTCTTGAAATGGCCCTGGAAAAGACCGAGGCACTGCTGGTCACAGACAGACGTGGTTATGAGCTCCCACGAATCGTGATAGACGGATTCGAGGTCAAGTGGAGTAAGCAAATTAAATATCTTGGTGTGGAGTTAGATGGGAAATTAAACTTCCACCACCACATGGCTACGGCGTCAAATAAGGCGATCGAGTGTGCGGCTAATCTTTCACGGCTAATGCCAAATGTTGGCGGACCCCGTGAACAAAAAAGAAGACTGGTGGCGAGTGTCGCCCACGCTAAAATGCTCTATGCAGCACCAGCGTGGGCCACATCCCTGAGGAGTAAAAGATGTGTGACCATCTGTGAAAAGATACTGTCTGCGCAGAGATCGATAACAACGCGTATCATCTCTGCATATAAGACGGTATCTACGAGTGCTGTGCAGGTCCTTGCAAGTGTCCCGCCAGCAGATCTTTTGGCGAGGGAAAGGGAAGAAATGTTTCTCTTTTCTAAAGAAAGCAGTTCCTTGAATGAGGAATTAAGACCAAGCAAGGGCCTGATCCGCAAAGAAGCGAGGCACAGGCTCATAGAAAGATGGCAAGAAAGATGGGATGGTGAGGAAAAAGGTCGATGGACTTATCGCCTTATCCCGGCACTCGCCACCTGGATAAATAGGAAACACGGTCAGGTTTCCTATTACTTGACTCAGGCGTTCACAGGTCACGGGTGTTTTAACTCGTACCTGTGTCGCTTTAAATTACGCGAGAACGAGGTGTGTGCATATTGCCAGTTCCCTGAGGACAACGCGGAGCACACCCTCTTCTCATGCAAGAAATGGAACTTGGAGAGGCGGGCCATGTTCGAAGGTGTAAACAGTCAAGTTACACCGGAGAACATGGTATCGCTGATGACCCAGTTAGAGGAGAATTGGCGGCAAGTCGAGAACTTCATAATCTCGGTTATGTCGAGGAAGGATCTCGACGGCCGCCAAAAAGCGTAATTTAAACAGCTTTTAATTTATTCGTTTGTTTTTTATTAATTTATTTTGTGATTTATTTGTCCTTATACATTTTTTAATTTGTTTGTGTTTTTTATTCATCTTTGTACAGTTTTGTGTTTTCAATATTTTATACGCGTTTATTTTTTCTTTTTTTATATATCCGTTTATAATTTTATCTTTTGACTTTTTACACTTAATTACACATTTGTTATTTTTAATTATTGTTGTGCTGTTAATTCCGCTTTTATATTGAAATAGTTTCAAAATTTTTAACTATTAACGCAGGATAACCGCAGAGAAAAGCAGAAAGTCGCAATAGCGACAGAGTTGGAGCGCCACCCTCGAAGGCTAGAGTCTAACGACAGTTCCGAGGGAGGGTAAAGGGCTCCAGAAGAAGGGTTACGGGTTTTAGTGGGTCGGGCTGGCAGTAAGTCGCCAGTTTATTAAATTTACATTTATTTTTCTTTTTTTTAATTTTCATACCAACCCCACATAACCTTGGAGTGCGGAATCCAAGGTATCTGTAAGCAGATTTCCCAAAAGTCCCTAAGCAAAAAAAAAAAAAAAAAAAAAAAATAATAATAATAATAATAATAATAATAATAATAATAATAATAATAATAATAATAATAATAATAATAATAATAATAATAATAATAATAATAATAATAATAATAATAATAATAATAATAATAATAATAATAATAATAATAATAATAATAATAATAATAATAATAATAATAATAATAATAATAATAATAATAATAATAATAATAATAATAATAATAATAATAATAATAATAATAATAATAATAATAATAATAATAATAATAATAATAATAATAATAATAATAATAATAATAATAATAATAATAATAATAATAATAATAATAATAATAATAATAATAATAATAATAATAATAATAATAATAATAATAATAATAATAATAATAATAATAATAATAATAATAATAATAATAATAATAATAATAATAATAATAATAATAATAATAATAATAATAATAATAATAATAATAATAATAATAATAATAATAATAATAATAATAATAATAATAATAATAATAATAATAATAATAATAATAATAATAATAATAATAATAATAATAATAATAATAATAATAATAATAATAATAATAATAATAATAATAATAATAATAATAATAATAATAATAATAATAATAATAATAATAATAATAATAATAATAATAATAATAATAATAATAATAATAATAATAATAATAATAATAATAATAATAATAATAATAATAATAATAATAATAATAATAATAATAATAATAATAATAATAATAATAATAATAATAATAATAATAATAATAATAATAATAATAATAATAATAATAATAATAATAATAATAATAATAATAATAATAATAATAATAATAATAATAATAATAATAATAATAATAATAATAATAATAATAATAATAATAATAATAATAATAATAATAATAATAATAATAATAATAATAATAATAATAATAATAATAATAATAATAATAATAATAATAATAATAATAATAATAATAATAATGAGGGTAAACTCTGTGAAGAGATACCAGGATGCACTTCCTTTGCGGAAACTTCCTGCTATCTTGGAGAGACACATCGACCTCCACGTCCGAACATACATGTTCACGTGCCCTTGGATATCATAGACGTCGCATCAATGCTCCGGCAATGCTATAACGTTTATGTAACTAACGGAGGCGGTTCAGGGCCCATCCTGGCCAGATGGTAGTACCCTGTTAAGGCCCGATTGTCCCTCGACACGGGACAAAGAAATAAAAAAATGAATGAAATGGACAAAATTTTTAATGAAATACTCCAAGTGGGTACCTCGAAAGAGGGTAATCCCACCACCGATTCTGATCGGGTGCAAGCCCCGATAGTCGGTGCAGATGGCTCCAAGGATTTTGGAGGGAGCCAAATAGATAGCCAGCTGACATGCTACGAATCAAATGTCGCAAATCAGTTCCTGGCTATTCCCGGGATTTTTAAGAGCGTGCACCAGGCATTCAAGCGCCAAAAGAACGTCAGTCGCGACATCCAGGATGGCGTGGCGGTTTTGGAGAGTGCGTTCTTAACAATTTGTAGGAATCTGCGTTTTATCCCTGAACCGTTCAGAGATCAGGAGCCACGGATTTCAACTGTGGGAACTCCAAGGCAAAAGAGGAGTGCTGCTGCAACTCTTGATAGTGCAGCAGCTACAGATTCTAATAAGGAAAAGAAGGTGAGTAAGCGCCCCAGAGAAGGTGTAAGCCCGGATAAGAGTCCTCAACAAGTAACTCGGAGCGGAAAGAGGATTAAGCGAAAGGATGCTCCACAGCTTAATTCTGGGTCGCTAGTTGGAGCAAAAGAGGCGCCCTCAAGTAGTCCCAGCAAGACGTATGCTGAGACCGTATTAAAAGACGGAGCGGACAATGAGGACGGCTTTAAGGTTGTTGGAAAGAGAAGGGAACGGGCTCCAAGAAAAAAGCCCCCAGGCGAGGAAAAAGAGCCCCCAAAACACCCTTTGAAGCTTAGAACCACGGAAGCGGTAAAGATCACGGCAAGAGACCCAAAATCTTATGAGGGTATCTTGCCGCTGATAAAAGCAAAGGTTAAACCAGAAGACACTGGTACCGTAATTCATAAAATCAGGAGAACCTTTAAACAGGAGGTTCTTGTGATAGTGAAAAAGGGTGGAGATACCTTGAAGTTTGCGGAAGCACTGTCCTCGGCTCTGCATGGCGCCTTGCCATGCGACGTCACTGCTCTCGTAAATAAAAGGTCTCTTGAGATCAAGGAGCTGGATGAAACCACGACGGAGGATGAGGTGATTTCAGTTCTGAGAGATAAGCTGGGCAAACCTGATCTGAAGATAGAGTGCCACCTTTTGACGCGCTTTAGAAGTACTAAGGTGGCTCTAATCCGCTTAGCAGAAGCAGAAAGTGACATTCTGCTTAAACTTGGCCGAATCAAAATCGGCTGGATAAACGCTCCAATTCGTGAGCATGTTGAAGTAATTAGGTGCCAAAAGTGCCTAGGTTACGGACACAGAACCCTATTCTGCAAAGGCCCCGACAGAAGTAAAAACTGTCGGAGATGCGGCGGAGAGGGACACCTCGCGAAGAGCTGTAACGTTAAGCCGAAGTGCCTTACATGCTTGGACCTGGGAAAGCCAGAAACAAATCATGAGTCTGGAAAGAGAGCCTGCCCGGTTTACTGGGAAGAACTGCAAAAGATTAAAAAGGCAAATCCTTAAAATTTTTGCAGGTTAACCTGCATACAAGTAAGGATGCACAGTTGCTCCTAATGCAAACGGCAAGGGAAAATGAGGTCGATGTCCTGTTCTGCAGTGAGCAGTATCAAGGAAGCGACCTCGCCCCTTGGTATCAGGATAAGGCGAAGAGAGCCGCCATAAAGCTGTGCAACCCAGAATTGCGGGTTGACAAGTTTCTGGAGACGAGCAGTGGGTTCGTGTGGATAGAGGTAGCTAATATACGTATGTATAGCTGCTACTTCTCACCCAACGACCCACTGACAAACTTCGAAGCCAATATCGAAGACCTAGAAGCGAGCCTCACAGAATCCAGGCTGGATGTCATCATCACTGGTGATTTTAACGCAAAGTCGCCAGAGTGGGGTGAGACGAGACTCGACAAGAGAGGAATTCGTATTGGAGAAATGATCTCCAGAAACGACTTATTAGCTGTGAACCGAGGCAATACATGGACTTTTAGACGAGGTGCGATCGGATCAATTATAGATCTAACGATCGCATCGTCTAAACTATTTAGCCGCATAAGCGACTGGCGGGTCTCAGAGGAATATACCGCAAGTGACCACCAGTACATTGAGTTCTCAGTCTCGATGGGAGGCACACGAGGAGAAAAAAGACAGGATGTTCCTAGTCGCAAAACCTCCTCGTGGAATATGAAGAGACTCGACAAGGAAAAGTTCGGCCGGTCCCTAAGAGAATCCCTTTTGATTGAGGACTTGGGCTGGGTGAAAAGGCCGAGCAGTCTGGATGGGAAGGTGCGAGCGGTGAGAAACATGATAGTCACCGCTTGCAATGCGTCAATGCCACGCAAAGGCGCCACTCCCGTAAGAAAATCCTTGCACTGGTGGTCAGAGGAGCTAGCCTCCTTGAGAAAGGAATGCCTCAAAGCAAGAAGGACATATACCCGATCTAAGGGAGATCCCTTGCTGAAAGAGGCTTTCAAGGAGGCGAAAAAGAACCTCAAGAAAGAGATCCGGAAGTCGCGACGCCATAGCTGGAAGGACCTAATCGAGGAAGTCGATAAGGACCCATGGGGTCTGGCTTTTAAAATCGTAACTAAGAAATTAGTGACGAGGCAAAAGACCCCCGGTCTGGACAATCCCGATTGGGTCAAAAAGATAATAAGTTCTTTGTTTCCTCCTGCGGAGCCATACCTTAGAAGGGACTGGAGTTTTTGCAAAGTCGAAGAGGAAGAACTCTTCACACTTAGTGAACTGCAAAAAGCAGGCAAAAGATTGAAAACAGGCAAGGCGCCTGGAATCGATGGGATAAGTAACGAGATCCTAAAGTTGGTAATCGACACTTCACCCCAGATTCTGCTTCGATGCTTCAATCTTTGCCTTGAGAGAGGAGAGTTCTTCTGCGACTGGAAGCGACAGAGGTTAGTCCTCCTAAGGAAAGGTGAAAAACCTCTAGATAAAGTCTCATCATACAGGCCTATATGCCTGCTAGATACGATGGGTAAACTTCTAGAGGATATGGTTCTGCAGAGAATGCAAAGCCACTTGACCGAAGAGAATCGTCTATCCGATCACCAATTTGGTTTCCGTAAAGGCAAGTCCACAGTTGATGCCATTCAGGCAGTTGTGGACATAGCCAAAGCAGGAAAAAACAAATTGGGACCTGGGAAAAAGAAGAGCTTCTGCGCGTTGGTAGCAATTGACATACGCAACGCGTTTAATTCCGCAAGATGGAAAGATCTCATCGAGTCGATGGAAAAGAAAAACATGCCGCCCTACTTGTTGCGGATAATGAATAATTATCTTAGCGACAGGTGGGTTATATATGAGGGAGACACCTGCACTCTCAAGGAAGAGATGCAGCGTGGGGCTCCTTAAGGCTCGAGGGTGGGTCCAGTTGTATGGAATGTATCGTATGATGATTTTCTGCGAATGGATCTGCCCGAAGGTGCGGTGATCATCGGCTTTGCGGACGACGCGTTGTTCGTGTGCACTGCCGAATGTGAGGAGGCTCTTGGGACATTGGTGAACGAATGTCTGCGACTAGCAAAAAGCTGGCTGGATACCAGAGGTCTTGAAATGGCCCTGGAAAAGACCGAGGCACTGCTGGTCACAGACAGACGTGGTTATGAGCTCCCACGAATCGTGATAGACGGATTTGAGGTCAAGTGGAGTAAGCAAATTAAATATCTTGGTGTGAAGTTAGATGGAAGGTTAAACTTTCACCACCACATGGCTACGGCGTCAAATAAAGCGATCGAGTGTGCGGCTAATCTTTCACGGCTAATGCCAAATGTTGGCGGACCCCGTGAACAAAAAAGAAGACTGGTGGCGAGTGTCGCCCACGCTAAAATGCTCTATGCAGCACCAGCGTGGGCCCCATCCCTGAGGAGTAAAAGATGTGTGACCATCTGTGAAAAGATACTGTCTGCGCAGAGATCGATAACAACGCGTATCATCTCTGCATATAAGACGGTATCTACGAGTGCTGTGCAGGTCCTTGCAAGTGTCCCGCCAGCAGATCTTTTGGCGAGGGAAAGGGAAGAAATGTTTCTCTTTTCTAAAGAAAGCAGTTCCTTGAATGAGGAATTAAGACCAAGCAAGGGCCTAATCCGCAAAGAAGAGAGGCACAGGCTCATAGAAAGATGGCAAGAAAGATGGGATGGTGAGGAAAAAGGTCGATGGACTTATCGCCTTATCCCGGCACTCGCCACCTGGATAAATAGGAAACACGGTCAGGTTTCCTATTACTTGACTCAGGCGTTCACAGGTCACGGGTGTTTTAACTCGTACCTGTGTCGCTTTAAATTACGCGAGAACGAGGTGTGTGCATATTGCCAGTTCCCTGAGGACAACGCGGAGCACACCCTCTTCTCATGCAAGAAATGGGACTTGGAGAGGCGGGCCATGTTCAAAGGTGTAAACAGTCAAGTTACACCGGAGAACATGGTATCGCTGATGACCCAGTCAGAGGAGAATTGGCGGCAAGTCGAGAAATTCATAATCTCGGTTATGTCGAGGAAGGATCTCGACGGCCGCCAAAAAGCGTAATTTAAACAGCTTTTAATTTATTCGTTTGTTTTTTATTAATTTATTTTGTGATTTATTTGTCCTTATACATTTTTTAATTGTTTGTGTTTTTTTTTATTATTCATCTTTGTACAGTTTTATGTTTTCAATTTTTTATACGCGTTTATTTTTTTCTTTTTTTTATATATCCGTTTATAATTTTATCTTTTGACTTTTTACACTTAATTACACATTTGTTATTTTTAATTATTGTTGTGCTGTTAATTCCGCTTTATATTGAAATAGTTTTAAATTTTTAACTATTAACGCAGGATAACCGCAGAGAAAAGCAGAAAGTCACATTAGCGACAGAGTTGGAGCGCCACCCTCGAAGGCTAAAGTCTTACGACAGTTCCGAGGGAGGGTAAAGGGCTCCAGAAGAAGGGTTACGGGTTTTAGTGGGTCGGGCTGGCAGTAGGTCGCCAGTTTATTAAATTTACTATTTTATATATTTATTTTTCTTTTTTTATCTCCTTTTGTTTTATCACACCAACCCCACATAACCTTGGAGTGCGGAATCCAAGGTATCTGTAGGCAGATTTCCCAAAATTCCCTAAGCAAAAAAAAAAAAAAAAAAAAAAAAAAAAAAATAATAATAATAATAATAATAATAATAATAATAATAATAATAATAATAATAATAATAATAATAATAATAATAATAATAATAATAATAATAATAATAATAATAATAATAATAATAATAATAATAATAATAATAATAATAATAATAATAATAATAATAATAATAATAATAATAATATGGGGTTGGTATGATAAAACAAACGGAAGTATAAAAAAAGAAAAATAAATATATAAAATAGTAAATTTAATAAACTGGCGACCTACTACCAGCCCGACCCACTAAAACCTTTAACCCTTCTTTTGGAGCCCTTTACCCTCCCTCGGAACTGTCATAAGACTTTAGCCTTCGAGGGTGGCGCTCTAACTCTGTCGCTAATGCGACTTTCTGCTTTACTCTGCGGTTATCCTGCGTTAATAGTTAAAAATTTAAAACTATTTCAATATAAAAGCGGAATTAACAGCACAACAATAATAAAAAACAAATGTTTAATTAAGTGTAAAAAGTCAAAAGATAAAATTGTAAACGGATATATAAGAAAAGAAAAAATAAACGCGTATATAATATTGAAAACATAAAACTGTATAAAGACAAATACAAACATAAAACAAATTTTAAAAAAATGTATAAGGACAAATAAATCACATAATAAATTAAAATTGTATAAGGACAAATAAAACACAAAATAAATTAATAAGAAACAAACAAAACAAATTAAAAGCTGTTTAAATTACGCTTTTTAGCGGCCGTGGAGATCCTTTCTCGACATAACCGAGATTATGAAGTTCTCGACTTGCCGCCAATTCTCTTCTGACTGGGTCATCAGCGATACTACATTCTCCGGTGTAACCTGACTGTTTAGATTATCGAACATGGCCCGCCTCTCCAAGTCCCATTTTCTGCATGAGAAGAGGGTGTGTTTTGCGTTGTCCACAGGGAACTGACAGTATGCACACACTTCGTCCTCACGTAATTTAAAGTGACACAGGAACGAGTTAAAACACCCGTGACCTGTGAGCGCCTGAGTCAGATAATAGGAAACCTGACCGTTATTCATATTTATCCAGATAACGAGTGCCGGGATAAGGCGATAAGTCCATCGACCTTTTTCATCACCATCCCATCTTTCTTGCCATCTTTCTATTAGCCTGTGCCTCGCTTCTTTGCGGATCAGGCCCTTGCTTGGTCTTATTTCCTCATCCAAGGAACTGCTTTCTTTAGAAAAGATCTGCTGGCGGGACACTTGCAAGAACCTGCACAGCACTCGTAGATACCGTCTTATATTAAGAGATGATGCGCGTTTTTTATCGATCTCTGCGCCGACAGTATCTTTTCATATGGTGCTGCATAGCGCATTTTAGCGTGGGCGACACTTGCCACCAGTCTTCTTTTTTGTTCACGGGGTCTGCTAACATTTGGCATTAGCCGTAAAAGATTAGCCGCACACTCGATCGCCTTATTTGACGCCGTAGCCATGTGGTAGTGGAAGTTTAACCTTCCAACCAACTCCACACCAAGATATTTAATTTGCTTACTCCACTTGACCTTGAATCCGTCTATCACGATTCGTGGGAGCTCATAACCACGTCTGTCTGTGACCAGCAGTGCCTCGGTCTTTTCCAGGACCAATGCAAGACCTCTGGTATCCAGCCAGCTTTTTGCTAGTAGCAGACATTCGTTCACCAATGTCCCAAGAGCCTCCTCACTTTTGGCAGTGCACACGAACAACGCGTCGTCCGCAAAGCCGATGATCATCGCACCTTCGGGCAGATCCATTCGCAGAAAATCATCGTAAGATACATTCCATACAAATGGACCTACCCTTGAGCCTTGAGGAGCCCCACGCTGCATCTCTTCCTTGAGAGTGCAGGTGTCTCCCTCATATATAACCCACCTGTCGCTAAGATAATTATCCATTATCCGCAACAAGTAGGGCGGCATGTTTTTCTTTTCCATCGACTCGATGAGATCTTTCCATCTTGCGGAATTAAACGCGTTACGTATGTCAATTGCTACCAACGCGCAGAAGCTCTTCTTTTTCCCAGGTCCCAATTTGTTTTTTCCTGCTTTGGCTATGTCCACAACTGCCTGGATGGCATCAACTGTGGACTTGCCTTTACGGAAACCAAATTGGTGATCGGACAGACGATTCTCTTCGGTCAAGTGGCCTTGCATTCTCTGCAGAACCATATCCTCTAGAAGTTTACCCATCGTATCTAGCAGGCATATAGGCCTGTACGATGAAACCTTATCTAGAGGTTTTTCACCTTTCCTTAGGAGGACTAACCTCTGTCGCTTCCAGTCGCGGAAGAACTCTCCTCTCTCAAGGCAAAGATTAAAGCATCGAAGCAGAATCTGGGGTGAAGTGTCGATTACCAACTTTAGGACCTCGTTACTTATCCTATCGATTTCAGGCGCCTTGCCTGTTTTCAATCTTTTGCCTGCTTTTTGCAGTTCACTAAGTGTGAAGAGTTCTTCCTCTTCGACTTTGCAAAAACTCCAGTCCCTTCTAAGGTATGGCTCTGCAGGAGGAAACAAAGAACTTATTATCTTTCTGACCCAATTGGGATTGTCCAGGCCGGGGGTCTTTTGCCTCGTCACTAATTTCTTAGTCACGATTTTAAAAGCCAGACCCCATGGGTCCTTATTGACTTCCTCGATTAGGTCCTTCCAGCTACGGCGTCGCGACTTGCGGATCTCTTTCTTGAGGTCCTTTTTCGTCTCCTTGAAAGCCTCTTTTAGCAAGGGATCTCCCTTAGATCGGGTATATGTCCTTCTTGTTTTGAGGCATTCCTTTCTCAAGGAGGCTAGCTCCTCTGACCACCAGTGCAAGGATTTTCTTACGGGAGTTGCGCCTTTGCGTGGCATTGACGCATTGCTAGCGGTGACTATCATGTTCCTCACCGCTCGCACCTCCCCATCCAGACTGCTCGGCCTCTTCACCCAGCCCAAGTCCTTAATTAAAAGGGCTTCTCTTAGGGACCGGCCAAACTTTTCCTTGTCGAGTCTCTTCATATTCCACGAGGAGGTTTTGCGACTAGGAACATCTTGTCCTTTTTCTCCTCGTGTGTCTCCCATTGAGACTGAGAACTTAATGTACTGGTGGTTACTTCCGGTATATTCCTAAGTGACCCGCCAGTCGCTTATGCGGCTAAATAGTTTAGACGATGCGATCGTTAGATCTATAATTGATCCGATCGCACCTCGTCTAAAAGTTTATGTATTGCCTTGGTTTACAGCCAATAAGTCGTTTCTGGAGATCATTTCTCCAATACGAATTCCTCTCTTGTCGAGTTTCCTCTCACCCCACTCTGGCGACTTTGCGTTAAAATTACCAGTGATGATAACATCCGGCTTGGATTCTGTGAGGCTCGCTTCTAGGTCTTCTATATTGGCTTCGAAGTTTGTCAGTGAGTCGTTGGGTGAGAAGTGGCAGCTATACATACGTATATGAACCACCTCTATACACACGAACTCACTGCTCGTCTCCAGAAAATTGTCAACCCGCAATTCTGGGTTGCACAGCTTTATGGCGGCTCTCTTCGCCTTATCCTGATACCAAGGGGCGAGGTCGCTTCCTTGATACTGCTCACTGCAGAACAGGATATCGACCTCATTTTCCCTTGCCGTTTGCATTAGGAGCAACTGTGCATCCTTACTTGTATGCAGGTTGACTTGCAAAAATTTTAAGGATTTGCCCTTTTAATCTTTTGCAGTTTTTCCCAGTAAACCGGGCAGACTCTTTTACCGGACTCATGATCCGTTTCTGGCTTCCCCAGGTCCAAGCAAGTAAGGCACTTCGGCTTAACGTTACAGCTCTTCGCGAGGTGTCCCTCTCCGCCGCATCGCCGACAATTTTTACTTCTGTCGGGGCCTTTACATGATAGGGTTCTGTGTCCGTAACCTAGGCACTTTTGTCACCTAGTTACTTCAACATGCTCACGAATTGGAGCGTTTATCCAGCCGATTTCTATCCTACCAAGCTGTAGCAGAATGTTACTCTCTGCCTCAGCTAGGCGGACCAGAGCGACCTTAGCACTCCATCTTCAGGTCGGGTTTGCCTAGCTTAACCCTTAGAACTGAAATCACCTCATCCTCCGTCGTGGCTTTATCCAGTTCCTTGATCTCCAGAGACCTTTTATTCACAAGAGCAGTGACCTCGCATGGCAAAGCGCCATGCAGAGCCGAGGACATTGCATCCGCAAGCTTCAAGGTATCTCCACCCTTTTTCACTATTACAAGAACCTCATGTTTAAAGGTTCTTCTAATTTATTGAATCAAGGTACCAGAGTCTTCTGGTTTAACTTTTGATTTTATCAGCGGCAACCTTAAAGTCATCCCCTTTTTCCGTTCCCTCTTTCAAGACGGTCTCAGCATACGTCTTGCCGGGACTACTTGAGGGCGCCTCCCTTACTTCAACTAGCGACTCAGAATCAAGCTGTGGAGCATCCTTTCGCTTAACTCTCTTTTCGCTTAGAGCCGTTTGTTAAGGACTCTTATTCAGGCTTCCGCCTTCCCTGGGGCGCTTGTTTACCTTTTTTCTCTTATTACAATCTGTAGCTGCAGCAGCTCTCCTTGTTTGCCGTGAAGTTCCCACAGTTGGAGTCTGCGGCTCTCGGTCCTTGAACGGCTCAGGGATAAATCGCAGATTCTTATAAATTGTAAAGAACGCACCCTCTAAAACCGCCACGCCATCCTGGATGTCACGACTGACATTCTTTTGGCGTTTGAATGCTTGACGCACACTCTTGAAAATTCCGGGAATAGCCAGGAACTGATTTGCGACATTTGATTCTTAGCATGCCAGCTGGCTATCTATTTGGCTCCCTCCAAAATCCTTGGAGCCATCTGCACCGACTATCGGGGCTTGCACCCGATGAGAATCGGTGGTGGGATTACCCTCTTTCGAGGTACCCACTTGGAGTTTTTCATTTAAAATCTTGTCCATTACATTCATTTTTTTATTTCTTTGTCCCGTGTCGAGGGAACGATCGAGCCTAAACAGGGTACTACTATCTGGCCAAGATGGGCTCTGAACCGCTTCCGTTAGTTACATAGACGTTATAGCATTGCCGGAGCATTGATGCGACGTCTATTTTTACTATATATAAATTAATTTTTTGATTATAACAAAAATGTATTTTTAAACATTGCTAAATATTCAACAAATCGAAGTGAATTAATTAAAATGATAAGTTCAATGCGTATTTACACAGCAAATATGTTATATTTTGTGCTCCAATACCAAGTATCACAACTTTACAACATTTAATAGTGTTTTATGAATTTTAAAAGTTTCGTAGTTTAGCACGGAAATTAATATAACGAGACTTTGATGTCCATACGTCGCTCATAGCTAACAATAGTAGTAACTGTGCAGTTGAGGTTCAGTGTGAGAAATCTTATATGTCCTTACATGGGGAGGAAGTATTGTCAAAATTAGATAAAATCATCCTTACGTAGTTAATGAATGGTTAATGAATGGTTACTTAGTTAATTTTTTTGCATTTTTATTTGATTTTTCAAGAGTGCCCACAACCGAACCAAAATTTTCTTTGTTAGAAAAATGTCCACTTTATTGAATTTTTATTAAAATTTTTCTAGTCAATGGAATCAATTTAGTTGTTTAGTTGTTTTTAAATTATTTATAATCAACTTTTAAGTTTGAATCAAATATACAATTTTTAAACATAATTTTTGTTTAAATTAAAACAAAAAATATGTTTGAATAAAACATTATTATTCAAACAAATAATATTTTTCAATCAAGGCAGTAGATATTTTCTATATATTGGGATCAAGCTTACAAACTAATTTCAATTAAACAAAATCACTAAAAATTATTTTTCTATTTAAATTAAGTATGTTTTCTCAGTGTAGGTTTTACATTCCTAAAATAAAATAATAAAAATTTTATTTTTACTTTTTTTGTAGACGAAAATACATCCATTAATGAAGGCGAAACATCTAAATCTACAAATAAAAATTTAGCAAAATCTAATTCGAAAAACTCTAGTAAAAGGAAACACACGATCAATGATTCAACCATAATGGCGAGAAAAAAATTCAAAGATTCTAGTAAGCTTTTTGTTTTTCTTTAAAATATATTTGTAACTATAAAATTTTACCTAACATTGAATCGCGTATTTTTTGTAGATGACATCGAAGAAAAATTAAATTTATTTTTTGATATTGTGCTGGATATTCGAGAGGAATTACATTCTATCAAAAATGAATTAAAAGAAGCACAGAAAAAAATATCCAAAATGCGCTTCGCCAAGAAAATCTAATAAAAAATTTATCTTCGGAGTTTAATGTAAATCTTCCATTACAATCAATGGAAGATTTTGAACAATAAGAGGGTCTTTTACGTTGTAACAAAGATATACAACACTCTTTGGTAAGTTTAACAAAAAATTGAAAGTTTAGAATTATTATAATAATTTTATTTAATAATTGATTTTTCTTTTATACTTTGTTACAGAAATCGTCGGTGTTATATAATGTCGATTTGAATGCTAATTTACGCAAAATGGTTCGACAAATGTTATCAACCTTATTAACTCGTGAGGTGGCAATGGAATTTACTGCACTAAAACCAATGCCAGATAAGAAATTATTTGGAAAAACATATTGTTGCAAGATTCTTGAAGGTAATAATTGTAGCACTTTTTCTATAAGTATAGAATTTGTTAAAAGATTAAATATTATATGTAAATTATTATTATTATATGTAATTAATTTATTCCTTTTAAGTATAATTCCATTCAAATCTTCAGAAAGTAAGGAGAGATATTCAAAGCCGGAAATAAATGCTGCCATCAGACATGTTCTTTCACGATCTTATGACTGGGGTAATGGCAGAAGCGAAATAAGAAAAAACAAAGAGAATGTTGCTAGTCAATAATCAGATTTGCTTATAAGTTTTCTAACTAATTTTATGTTACTATTACATTGTTTAGTTTATAAAATATTTTAATTTGAACCTACATGAAGTTAAAATAAACTAATTTTAATAAATAAATCAATTATTATTTTTCAAACAGATTTCACAAACCTTTAATTTTCAATTAGTAATTCACACAACTTTGAGGAATATTTTATTTACTACTGTAATAGACTCAAAATTTTAAATTCTTCATAGATACTACACATGCATACTACTTCTACACACTATTAGGCATACGTAGAAATTACATGTAAACAACACGTAGATTCTATTCAGTATAGCCTACATAGAGTATATTTAAAACTTCTACATAGATCTTATATAATTAGACCTACATAGATACTAGTTAAAATCTCTATGTACATTCTATATTAATTTGCCTACATAGAGTATATTTAAAACTTCTACATAGATCTTATATAACACTGGTCGACACTAAAAATGATTCAAAGATCGGACAAGGATATTCTTATAGGATTTTCATCGCTGAACACGAATCTGACCTTCAAAAGTGCCCATCACGTCGAGATTTTGAGAAAAATGGACTCAAAGTCTCAAAAAACCCTGTTTTTGACCTTTTTTTATCACGTGGAGAGAATGATGCCGAGGTGCTAGAAATCTCTAATTAGTCTTAAATTAAAGCTTGAACTGTCAACTATAAGAATCAAATCAAAAAAGCTCTGAATCAATCAAAAATTCTCATATAGCACAACTTTTTCATGTGCACGCGCACTCTACTTGCACTCATAGAGCGGTACACAATGGCACACTTATACTTATTCATTTTATTTGCGCTATTTATTGTTATTTATCATTTTTGGTGTCGCTGAACGTTGCTGATTGAATGTAAGGTCGTTATTAAAAAATTATTATTAAGTTATTATTATTAAATTTTATGTCCGCCATTTTGAAACCGCCATTTTGAATTTTTTAATAACGACCTTACATTCAATCAGCAATGTTCAGCGACCCCAAAAATGATAAATAACAATAAATAGCGTAAATAAAATGAATAAGTAAGTGTGCCATTGTGTACCGCTCTATGAGTGCAAGTAGAGTGCGCGCGCACATGAAAAAGTTGTGCTATATGAAAATTTTTGATTGATTCAGAGCTTTTTTGATTTGATTCTTATAGTTGACAGTTCAAGCTTTAATTTAAGACTAATTAGAGATTTCTAGCACCTCGGCATCATTCTCTACACGTGATAAAAAAAGGCCAAAAACAGGGTTTTTTGAGACTTTGAGTCCATTTTTCTCAAAATCTCGACGTGATGGGCACTTTTGGAGGTCAGATTCGCGTTCAGCGATGAAAATCCTATAAGAATATCCTTGTCCGATCTTTGAATCAGAAAAAAAGTTATTTTTTGTCGACCAGTGTAATTAGACCTACGTAGAGATTACTTACAATATCTACGTACATTCTATATTAGTTGGCCTACATAGAGTTTATTTAAAACCTCTATATAGTTCTTATAAGGCCTGCGTAGGGCTTACTTACAATTTCTATGTAGATTTTATATCAGGTGGCCTACGTAAATACTACATATAAATTTGACTGCACATAGTGCAGTCTATGTAATGTATAAATATATCTCTTACATGGGTCATCATATGTCCAATTTAGGACCTTCAGTAGAACTGATACGTAGGTTCTATAATGTTGGGCTTACACAGAATTTGAAGTGAGGAGCGTAATAATGAAATGAAATAAGTTTATAGCAAAAACAGTAAAATATAGTTAAAAGTATAAAACATAGTATTTCTATATAACAACTATATTGGGCATTTCATTTCACATCGTAATGAAAATATAATTAGGAAAACTATATAGTACGAAGCTAGCATCACCATAGTTTTACTAGAATTGCAACGCGTTGCTGAATCTATATAAAAATTACAAGCTTGTCTAGGAAACTATATAGAACCAAGACCGCACCAGCCTAGCATTACTGTTAATAGCAACGCGGGGAAAAAATAGACTGGCTTTAAATAGCTCTTGACTGCCACGACAATTTTCTACACGGGCGGTTGAACAAATAATTGACTGTACGTCTAGTCTTGTCGTCAGCTATCGAAAAGCGCCATTGTTATGCATATGGAATGAAAATTAAATTAGAAATAAATAAATTGAAATTTATTTAACTATAATTTATAATATTGATTTAAGAATTTTTTTATAGTAGATGATACAGGACAGAAAAGTATTTAACTATTTTTTAAACTTATCTGTAGGTTATACATTTTTGGAGCGAGTTTAGTTCTTTTTCTTCTCTGTTCTTTTTTTCGTATTGCTTCGAAATTTCCAATATTGTGCCTTTCGTTATAAATAAATATTTGGCATCTATGTTTTACATTTAATAAACAAATACTTAACCATTGACAAATGGTGCATCATCGAAAGAACTGACTACACCAATTTTCGAGTCATTACATCGAAAAATGGAAATGACAAAAAAGGAACCAAATACCGGTGATTTGCTTTTAAAAAATATTAAATATTTTTTTATAAAAAAACATACATACAAACTAAATTTTGTTCTTGTACAATATAATACTAATAATTTTCTACACAAAAAGTAATTAGAAATGCGTTTAATTTGTATTTCTAAAGTTCTATTGCAATCAACCTGAAGTATTAAGAAAATGGAGACTCGAGTAAATTTGACAGCAGTGAATTATAATTTTAATTAAATAATTATTTTAGTAGTATTGCTATGAAATTTGAGTTTTGAGTAGGTATGTTAATACACAGTTGAAATATAAAGATTATTTAGAAATTTTTTTTATTTTTAGATATTCTATATTATAGTATTTATCTGAAAAAGGAACTTATAATCCTCGACAATTGGTGCACCCTCCGCAATTGGTGTACTTACCCTATGGAACTTATATTAAATTGAATAATAGAGATACTTTAAACTATATATATTAATCGCATGGCAATATATTTGGAGTAAGTCATTTTTCTTCTATTTTTTTAAAGAAATGTCATTTAATTTATTTTGCTTATTTGAGTTATTTGTATGAAAGCTTACATTATTATTTATTTGATTACAATTAATCATTTTATCAGCATAAAAAGAGATACGCGTGTTAGATTTATATGGTAGATGTAATTTATCACGTACTAAGTGAAAGTAACAGTGTAGGTATATTTTAAATTTTAGTACTAAATAATATGACTTCGATACGAACAAGTTATTTCCTCTGCAAGCGCTGTACATTTAACTTGTCAAAACAAATTATACATATTCATTTGTGACACATCCAATAGGTTTATTTTCTATATAAATCTATGTTTTACTTCTTCTAAATAGTTGTTCATTTTTTATAGATTTAGATTGATAGCATTCTTTAGTATATGTAATTAAAATCAGTTAAGTAAATAATTTAAAATCAAATAAATAATTAATTAAAAATTAATAAGTATTAATTTTTCTTTAATATTATTAGTAATCAGTTAAATAATCTATTAATTGTATCACTAAATATCCTTATCATCCATATGATATCCTAAATATCTCAAAGTTGTCATACTACAAAAACAAGCTTCTTAAAATAAATTGCAGTCATTTTAAAGCATTTTAAGATATTTTTGGTAACTTTTTGGAAACAACTTAAACGTGATGACCAAAGTACTATAACTGCATCTAGATATTCAGGATATCTTACAGATGTCCTAAGGATATCCGGAAACTATTATATCCGTAGGATGTTCTGAAGTTTCTTAAGGACATCCTAGGGATATTAGGGTGGTCCTTACAAAGGTTTTTTTTAATTTCTTTGCTCCCAGGGGCTTAAATGCTTCCAAATTAATAAAAAAAATTCCCTGAAAATTTGAGAAATTAATATTAACTTTTAGATAGTCCGCACTCTAACTTAAGTTTAAAAATTTTTTTTTATTTTTTATTAATTTATTTTAATAAAATTTGGAAGGTAAATCAATACTGAGGTGTATTACGGTCACAAACACCTAAAATGAGACAAAAAGATCTTCAAAAATATCGAAACAAACATTTTTTATCAATTTTTTAATTTTTGAAAAAAATCGATTTTTGTATTTTTCTAAATAACTTTTTTATCTATTAATATTTTCATTAATTCTTGTCAAAATTACATTCCTGACATGAATACAAATCGATTAATGTACGGGGCATTCCAGGCCAAATCGGAAATTAATTTGCTTTTGCATCTTAAATTTTTTTTAAACATTTTTTCTTTTAGTACTCTTTGAAATGAGCTATCTAGATCTTTTTCAAATTTTTTCATTAAGCGGTTCAGGAGATACAGATTTTTAAAAAATAACGTTTTTTACGTAAATTTTTTTTAAATGCTTATAACTCGGTCAAAAATTGATCAAATTGTTGGACGTTTTTATAATGAAAATTTAAAAAAAAAATTAAATAATTTACGATAAGATTTTTAAATTTTTAAAATAAAAATTCATTTTTAGCAACGTATCTATCAATCAATTTTTTCAAAAATTTTTTTTAAGAAACTAGCACTAAATTAACAATTTTTAAGCCTTGTAGAATCCTAGTCAAACGATGGGATCTATTTATGTTGAAATTGTTAATTTTTATATACGCAGTTGGCCAAATGACTAACTTGCCATTTGACAGAATCACACAAATTTTTCACAGCAAATGTGTTTTCAGATTCAGTCTCCCCAAACTTAACCTTCTTTCCGTGTAAAATTGTGATTTGGTCAAATGACAAGTTAGGCCTACCGTTTTAACTGTGTATGTAAAAATTAAAATTTTTTAAATAAATAGATCCCATCGTTTGCCCACGAAAAATTTTTTAAAATATTTTTATTGAAAACTACGCGTAAAAACAAAACTTTTCATTATAAAAACGTCCAATTTGATCAATTTTTGACTGCTTTATGAAAAAATTTGAAAAAAATCAAGGTAGCTCATTTCAAAGAGTACTCAAAGGAAAAATAGATTTTTTTCAAAAATTAAAAAATTGCTAAAAAATATTTGTTTCGATATTTTTAAAGATCCCTTTGTCTGATTTTAGGTGTTCGTGACCGTAATACACCTCAGTATTGATTCACCTTCCAAATTTTATCAAAAATAAATTAATAAAAAATAAAAAAATAAAAATTTTTTTTTAAACTTAAGTTTGAGTGCGGATTATCTAAAAGTTAATATTAAGAGCTCAAATTTTCAGGAAATTTTTTTTTATTAATTTGGAAGCATTTAAGCCCCTGGGAGCAAAGAAATTCGAAAAAAACCTTTTTAAGGACCACCCTAAGGGATATACAAATTTCCGGATGTGACTAGAACGTCCGGTCAGTAGGATATCCATGAATATTCGTTGCTGTTAGGGTATCTTAAAAAAAGATGCCTTCTTTTTACAGTACAGGGATATATTAATACGGTAGAAAAAAAATGAACATTAAAAAGCCTATTAATATAAAACAAGATACCTACCTTATAAAGAATTAAAAACCTTCTTTAAAATTTATATTAGAAATAGGTAATTTATGTCATAAATTACCTATTTTTTAAGATCCTTGGATTCAAGTGTTCGAAATCGAAGTGGAAATAAATCCTTATATATAAGCTAAACAATTTGACGCAATATAGAAAAAGCGACATTGGGGAGTAAAAAGAAGGGTGCCACTTGGCTCAAAGAGATACGAGAACGCACATAACATGGCAAAGAGGGGGTGGGATTCATCTAAGGGTAAGAATGTTATTTTTAGATAGAGGAAGCGTTGATGGAGAAAAATTCGGCAAGAAAGAAAAGGGAGGTAAGAGTCGACGACGAATCGTGCAACCGTTCTCTTCGTTCGTGAATGAAGCAAAAGACTTCACTGCATGCGGTCCACGTTTCCCTTATTTATCGTTTCCCGATGCTTATGTTTTACTAGGACGGGCCGTGCCGAGGTACACGATAAGGATGCTAAGGGTGCAATCACTGAGGGAAGCAATAACGTGATGTATTATACATAATGCATACTTCGTCTGTCTAACTGCGACTACCTGTATACACACGCTTTATACATGGATAGAACTCGCTTTTAGCGGTATTCCAGAGAAAGAGAGACAGAGAGAGAACGCTTTAATAATGGATGTCTCGAAGCCCGGTGACAAATTTGATTTCGAGACCTCGACGGTCGTAATGAAAACACAAGGCGAAGCTACTCTATGCGGAAAAAAAAATAATCAACTGAAGCAAAAGTTCTTGTGAATACATAATGGAGGACATATCCTTATTAAATGCGAAAAAATATTTAGAAAAGTATAAATTTGTAAAAGTTGCTGGTAATAATGATGTTTGTTGGTGGCAATATCGCCAAATCTTTGTAAAGTACAGGGTTCAAGTTTTAATTCGACAGCTATGACAAGTTTTCGTTGCTAGATTCGGATTTAGCTCACCAATGACTACGAAAAGTAAGCCTTAGAACATCCGTATGATATCATCAGGTTATCCTAGTGATATCTTCAGAATATCCTCAGGATATATAGATGACATTCTCATGATGAGAGTGTGTTTCAAGACATCGATTTAACATCAACTTCTCAACTTATTAATTTTTCTGAGCAGGATAATCATAATTCTAATAGTTTTCAATAGATAATTGTTATCTATTGTCTTTTAAACAACCAGAATATCTACAGACTTTCAGCATACTGTCTGAATTCTGTGGGGTAATGTGGATTTTTTTATTTCTTTAAAAATTGTAAAAGATATTATCTTATGAAAGAAAAATTATTTTTGTTGAAAAAAATGTAAATCTAAAATTTTTTTCAAAAATTTTTTATTTAATAATGGTTTAGAAAAAAATTTATTGTAAGTATAAAGTTTTGGCTTGATTGTAAGAATTAACACTGTTTTTATTAGAAAACAAAAAATATTCCAAAAAAATAGAAATTAAATAAAATTTTTTGAATTTTAAGTGAAAGCTCCCAATACCCCAAAAATTGGTTAATAGGAAAAATGTACTTTTTCAAATTTACTGTCATTCTTTCATTTTCTAATTAAACATAATTAAAGATAAATAACAAAAGGAGTAGAAAATGATCAAAACATTATATTATTATAAAAATAAGTTGGATTTTCTAATAATTTTCCTTAATGGGCTTCAATTCCCCCACGTTTCCCTATTATAACAAATACGGATTAGAAATAAAACCCCTTATAACTTCAAAAAGAAAGAATATTGCATCAACATTTCTTATATTCTCTAATGTAAGTTTATTAAATCTGCTACATAGTTGCGCGTAGTAAAAACCCTGGGGTAATAAGATACCATGTTTTTTTAAATGAATTAAAAAAATTTTGTTTTGACATTTATTTAGATATGCAATATCATTTTTCCAAACAGAAAAACAGTAATTTAATCTGGATCTAGCCAATGAGTAAAAGGGAGATTTAATAGCAGTTACATTTTTAAATTTATTGCATGATCTGAATATGAAACCCAGGGTTCTGTTTGCTTCACAAACTATAGTATCAATGTGTGAATAAATTTTAGCTTTGCTTGGGTTAACATCCAAAGAATTATTTTTACATCAACTACTATTAAACTTATTAATATCGCTTTAGAGATCTTCGAAAATCGAAATCCTTAATAAAGTCTATTGCTTTAAATAATTTGGTATCATCGTCATACAATAGAAAGTCATTACAAAGAATAGATTCTAATTCATTCATGTATATCACAAATAGTAAAGGTCAAAATTTTAACCTCGACGTACCCCAGAAGTAGAAACAGAAGAATATGAAGAACAATCTTTATAAAAATACTGACTTTTCAATCTTTAATTCAATTGCATCAATGTTAAATTTTGGGGCAGCAGATGTAATATTTATAATATTAAATCGGGAAGAATCCAGTCTAGACTTAACTGCTATTAATACGCCTTTGCCTCTTTTATTAACCCTGTCATATCTATATACATCAAATAGATCAATATAAAAAATTTCAAAATTCTTTACACTTGAAATAAGCCAAGTTTTAGAGAATAATATAATATCAAATTCGCTTACATCATGGCCAGACTTTAATATATTTAACTTAGAATTTATACCTCTTACATTTTGCTAATATATAATAGTTTCATTTAATAAGTCCAAATCTGCTACATGAGTACGATTGCTCTTGTCCCTTTTTTATCTTACGGCTAAACTGCCCTACGACTTCCTATCGCGAAGGCCCATGGGCAAATGCTTAGATTCCTCTGTGACAATAGATTTTATTAGTCGACATTACAGTGTTGAAATCATTCTTATGGTTTATTACTCTTGGTCGTTGCCAAGCGCTTTTCTGCAAGCTTGCAGTTTTGGGAAATGGTGTGATCCTGGCCCATTAACCTGAACACACCATTCCTTAAGTTTCACAATACATAAGTATCTGAAGCCTTATCTTTTAATTAAAATTCATTACTTTTTTCAATGTAAATTTATAAATATGTAATATATAATAAACTGCAATAATTGAGAAATATATTGTGTTTTACTTATATTTTAACTCTTTTTTATAACGAATAGATGAAATAAGTTTGATTTGTTACTATTTTTAACATGGGTATTTGTATTTTGGTATTATTTTTTTGAAAACATTATATTTATATTTTGTTATCACGAAGGGATATTTAGTTACGAAGTCGATCGTAACACTTTCTTACTATCGTCAATACTGGCTGGCATGATACAGAATTTGTAAAAATATTGGTCATAAACGGCTTTTAATGTCCATTTTATTTTGTACAATAACAAAGCTAAAAATTATTTTAATATTTGTATCACCATTACAAATCACATTTTCTCTACTTATTTATTTTACAGGTTATGTTTGCGATATTTAAATCGTTTAAGTGGAGATCATGTGATGATTTATAAGAGGAGGTAAATTACGTAGAAATTTATTTTACTGAACTGTAAAGACATCGAAAGCAAGCAATTACACATCTGTTCCACATTAAAAAATATTATCTCTAATGATCATCCTTCTGTGAAAGAAATTCCAAATTTTTTAGATAGAGTAAGAGATCATGATGAGAGATTATGTAGAACAGAAGAGTTCGTGCAAGGTTTTGTTGCAGGCTACGTTGCTTTTACAGTGCAAAAATTAACGAAATGTTGTGAATGCTTAGCAAGTACAATAACAAATGATCCTAACGAAAATGTTATGTTCAAAATGACAAATCTTTGTAATCAGGAAAGATTAAAATACCCTTCCGATTCATTATTCAGTCTAACGCTAACGTTGGAAAACGTAATTTTAAGCATTCTTGCTGGAGGACAGTTAAACTGTGATACGTTTTTTCATATTACCCAAGAATTAAAAAATTACAATATTCCACTTGTTGGCTGTAACACGCATTGTATAAAATTTGCAAAATAAATTGTAACATTCTATTTGGTAACAAGGGCTCATTTTATAGCTAAATGATATGTCATTAATAATAATATGAATAAAAACACAAAAAATGTCGTAAACATGCTAAGTTATAGCAGGTTATATATAATGAAAGATTATTTAAAAAGGTTTTTCAAACCTTGAAGTACCAAAAATTAATTTAAGTATTTTGTTTTATACTTGGACGATAATAATTTAAACAATAATAATGTTGGTTTTAAAATGTACTTTATATGTTATAATTTTTTACTCTCTGTATAAAAATATATACAATTCGACATTATGTATTGTATACAATTTGTTGATGTTGTTTTTACCCATGTTTTAATTATGTTATTTATAATATAATAATATATTAAATATATAATAATAGATGATAATAATAAATAATAAAATATTTAATAATTAATATTTATCGTTTTTCATCATTAAGCATTTGATAAATTCAAACATTTATCTTACATACAACATATAGAATTTGTACAATGTTGTTCAAACTTACAGGCTTTCCAACTCTTATCCAATGACAGGGTTTTTCATTTATAAATATTTCTACACATAGATTATTTCTGATTATTATTTTACGCTTTGTTGTAACTCCTATATTTAAGAAACCAGTGCAGGCAAATGCTTCATTTATTACGTATCCCCAAGAATAATGAGTGGTAGGTAAATTTACAAGATATAAATTATTCTTTAGATAATTCCAATTGACAGACATTTCCCCACTTATTTTTACTGAATAGATAATAATGAATAAATATTGTATTGTATAAAGTCTATAATGTTATGCTTATGTAGAATTAATATCAATAAATTATAAAACAAGTTATTTTATACGTTGTGACGCTGTAAAATTTTACTTAATATTACAAGTCACAATTTTTATTTTTAATTAATTAATTATCAATTTTGATAATTTTGAATATTAAATTGAATAATATTTTACTTAATTTTCTATTAATTATGTTATTCAAAGACTGTAACGGATATTCCAAGATTGAGTTTAAGGTTATGTTTAATTTTAAGTAAATTAATTTTTGTATTCTTGTAAAATTCCGTTTCCGATTCCTGTATCAACTTCCTGTTTCCTGAGTCATCGTAGGATATTATTGGCTGAATTTATGGATAAATTGGACGCTATTTGTTTATTTATTGAACAATATTATTTTGATTGATTCTGGATGAAATTCAAATTTTACCGCCTTTTGTCACCTGATTTCCCTCTCAACCAATCACAAAATATTAACCATTTTTGAATCTCTTCTAATCCATGGCAAAAGGATATTTTTAAATATTTTAAAATTTAATTATGTCTCGACTATCGTATTTGGATTTATCAAATTTAAGAAGAAAAATAATTTAGTCCTTGGTAGAATTTATGCAGCCTTCCGTCTCTTTTACGCTAAGCTCCTATCGTTGCTTGGGGGCAGCAACATGCCGACTCAGTTAAACGGTGAAAAAGATGCCGTTTCAAAAAGAAAAGTGAAAAACATGCCATTTCACGAAACCTGTGGAAAATATGCCTCGCCGCGAAAGCGCTGAGAAACATACCTTCTCCAAACGAACGGTGAAGAACATGCCTTTTCAACCTTTTTAATATAATATTAACGGTTTAAAAGGCATGTTCTTCACCGTTCGTTTGGAGAAGGTATGTTTCTCAGCGCTTTCGCGGCGAGGCATAGTTTCCACAGGTTTCGTGAAATGGCATGTTTTTCACTTTTCTTTTTGAAACGGCATCTTTTTCACCGTTTAGCTGAGTCGGCATGTTGCTGCCCTCAAGCGACGCTATGCCAGTGGCCCATTTGAATCGTCATACGCACCTGATGTTATGGAATACGAATGAAAATTAGAATTATTACCGTTGTGTTTTTCGTGTCGTGATTTCATCATTATAAAAAGTATTAGAAGAAAAATGGAGGAGAGCCTAATAAATTATTTACTGTTTAACATCTGGATTTAAACAGATTAAAGTTTGTGAAAAGAATTCAAAAATTGGGGTCCTCATTTCAATTGTCACAATTGTCGGTGTTTTTGAAGCAGAAGAAAAATAAACAACGTTACTATAGAAACAAAAATAACGAACTAAAAAATTTGCGTTTGCGTTTCATTCCTTTGTCTACGGTCTTTGAGTAAAGTTATCTTTTTTTTGTTAAAAAGAAAAGTATAATTTGTATGTGTTTGTGCTTTGAGATTTCAGACTATTAATTGATTGGTAAGCGGATTTATTTCTTGGAAAAGAATTCAGTGGACATTTTCTTGGTTTTCTTAAATTAATAGATTTGATGGCCATAATTTTGCGCATCTATCTTTGATTTTGTAATCAGTTTTCCTTATTGAATTCTTTTCTTTAATATTTGCTCTCTTGAATATTTTCAATGTTATAATATGTTTTAATTTTGTGATTTTTATAATTTTCTTCCCAATTATGTGTTTTGACCATTTTCCCTAATTTATTAATAAGTGAATATTGTGAAATTTATTTAACGTTTAATTCCCCAAATTGTGTTTTTGACCATTTCCCTAAATTTATTGATATTTCTGTTATGTGATATTTTCCTTAATATTGTTTTAATCATCCTTTGAATTTACGAAATTTTTTTTGTGAATATTTGGTATTATAAATCTTAGAATCTTCGCGACAAACGAATGTTAAGATTATTGTTATTTTGATTTAATATTGTATTGAATTTTGTAATTTAAAGAAATTTAATTAAATATTGTGACTATTTTATACAAATTTAATGTGCAAATTAATGTCGATTTCTAATTGTTAACTTTTTTAGTCTTTATTTGGTAAAGACCTCCCCTCTCCACCTTTATATTCTGAATAGTCGTGCAGTTTATAAAGTCGTTGCATTAATTTTTTTATTATTTTGGTTAAGAGCGTTCGATGGTCTCTAAAATTTGTAGGTTATGAGCGACCTACACTTTTCGACCTACAAAAACGGTACTGCCTGGTTTAAATGACGTGAAATTGGTAAACAATCATTTTCCAACGAGTTTTTCTCTGCACACAAGCACTTTTTGCAAAATCTAAATCCGAACCAATGACACAAATCTTCTTAATTACCTAAATCCAAAATATTTTTTTAATCCATGCAGAAACGCGGTTGCAAAATGGTAAATGCAAAAGCAACAAAAGTAATGTAATGACAGGCGGAAAGACGTTTGTTACAGCCATTTGCCAGTAGAGGGCAGAAGCATGCAGGGAGCGTAAAGGCTCAGCTGTCAAAATGATTCGCATTACATTACTCTGGCCTTTTCCATTTTGCAACCGCGTTTCTTTAAGAATTAAAATAATATTTTGGATTTAGGTAATTTAGAAGATTTGTGTCAATGTTTCGGATTCAGATTTTGCAAAAAGTGCTTGTGTGCAGAGAAAAACTTGTTCGAAAATGATTGTTTACCAATTTTACGTCACTTAAACCAGGCAGTGCCGTATTTGTTTGGTGATAGCGGTTTGTCGAATGTAATCTAGAAATTTCAGAGACCGTCGAACACCGTTAATTTAATTTTTTATATTTTGACTCAGTCTGGCGCCCAATATTAATAATCTCATTTATTTGTAATGATTTAATCTCCTCTATTCTGCAACGCCAGTGTAACCTCAAATATATTAATTTTTTTATTATTTTTATTTAATTTACTAAATAATTTTTGAGGGTTACAACGTTTACTATTTGTAGTTAATTTAAAACCTCTACTTTTTGAATAATCAGATTGAATTTTTTTTCTTTTATTTCAATAAATATTTCATTGTAATAACTTTATATTACTTACTATTTGAAATCAATTTTTGATTTCAAAATACACAAAAAATAAGTCTAGGAAGTAATGTTTTTCAACATACGGATTTCTATATCCCACGGATGTAACATAGTATTTAATAATTAAAAAATAAATCATTGTAGTAACTTTATATTATTTATTATTTAAAATTATTTTTTAATTTCAAAATATGCAGAAATAAGGTTAAGAACTAATGTTATTCAACGTATAGATGTTTCAAGCGACTATGTATGCGATCTTTTGCCATCTGCAGGAAGTACACAGTACTACCGATGTACTTCCGACAAAATTTTGCGCGTTTCAGTGATATACATGCATATAAGATTGGTCTCCTTAAGTCTATACTCCATTGGGTCAGGTAGAGTAAATTCCTTGTAAATAAGTTAGGTTTCTAGAATGCCTGAACCTGACTCAAGTAGTGAATCTGGGAGTGAGAGTGAGGCGCCAAATTTTGAAAGAGGAATAAGTAAGAATGCAAAAGTTATGATGTGAGAAGAGTGCATTGACTTGTTAGATTTGGTACAAACGTTGAGTGAATCGACGGACAGAGTATTTAAGTTGTAGGATAAAAATTTTAAAAGGTTAAATGAAGAGGATAATGAAAGAATAAAAGAGATTGATGAAACAGGAGAGTGCTTGGAGAAATTGCAAAAAATGTAGAAAAAATGGGATTTAGAGTGGATGAGAGAGGTGGAAAGCATGTGGAAAAGAATGGATCATCGGATCAACTTAAAACTCAATATTCGTTACTTAGGGGTTTTAGGGTTTTCTCATTACAAAAATGACTTCATATTTTGAAAATTAGAATTAGTAAATCTAATATGTCTATCAAATATTTAAAAAATTGACTCTTTTTAAATTTAATGCTAGCTTTGTAAACATCTACTTCGAAAATACTACTAGTTTTGTACAATAAAATTAAAAAATTCTGTCGTTGAATTGAAATTTAAAAATTTAAAGCCAGATATAAATTTTACACTAAGGTTCTAAGTTCCGCATCAATTGTTTATGAAATCATTCAATATTTTTTTAATTTAAAGTTCAGTAATGCGTACATCTAGTGGTTCACAAATTGAGTCAATTAAAAATAATCATTTTCAATTATTTATCATGAACTTTATTATATTGTCCATTATTACAAATTGATAACAGTATTAAAATTTATATAAAATATATGTAATAGAATAATTAAAAAATGAGACATTGTTATTTTAAGGGAATGTTTACTTTTTTCAAATTAAATTTAAATGTCTGAAAATTTTTTTAAGTAACTAAGGAATAAAAAATTAATTTGAGATAATTTTTTAACTTTTTAACACCTTTACGCTTTTTTTCCTTCTTGCATCTGTTTTCTTTTTTCTGCATCATCTTCTTGTGCCTTTTTCTTTGCTGCTATTGTTTTTTTTCTTTTCTTCTTAGCTTCATCGACAGTTTTCTTCTTTGCTGCTATAGTTTTCTTTCTTTCCTTCTTAGCTTCTTCTTCCGCTTGTTCAGACGTTTCCACAGAATTAGACGGTCCAGGAACTTGAACAGCATCAGACTGATCAGACATTTCAACAGAATTAGACGGTCCAGGAACTTGAACAGCATCAGACTCATCAGACTTTTTAGCAGAATTAGACGGTCAGGTTCTCCTAATTCGCACCATGAGGTAAATAAAATCTGCGTAGAATCTGCGCTTTAACTAACACCAGATATATTCTATTTGATTATTTCTTTGAAAATAAGAATTTTTTCTCGGCCAACAATTTGTGTGAATTTTTGAGAAGTGAGCCTTCCGCGTAGCAAGTTGCGCTTTTCGTTCGGCTTCAGTTATTCTCTTCTCATCCACTTGAAGACAGTAATTGTGGGACTTACGTCCTAATGTCACTCCCAACGAATAAAGCATAGCTAAGTGATCAGAATATCCTTCATTAAAACATCAAGCTGCAACGTTTGCAGCAATATTTACAATTGCAGAGCCACTTGGAATTATTTTCGGTGCTATTTTCCATATCAACTGATTATAACTTTCGTTATTATTTTGATTAAATCCTTTGACGCACCTCTGCAATAAAGAATCTTTGCTTAAATCAATGTAAATAGGATGAATTGCTTTTATGACATCGCTATGGGATGATTGGTACGAATGCTTAAATGACTGTAACTCCCTCTTGTCAGCAGCCCGCTGCCACTCGCACCAAGAGTCTTTGCTAACTGGACAGTTATCTTGTTGCTGATTTTCATGTGTAAAGGTATAATGATGAAATGTGGCCCAAATAGCGTTTCTCATTTTTTCAACAGACTCACAATTACGTCGTATTGCAAATCCATATAAACTGTGAGCTTATCGATCATTTTTCCCGTAAGTTTTCCTTTTTCTTATAATATTTTTCTTTTAACTGTTTTATTACCTTTTGTTTTCAAATCTACGACAGTGTTCTTGACAACATTACGAAGACGAGTTCCCATTCTTTTTTCTACGTGCCCTACGCATTCTATTAGAGAAATTTCGAAATTGGGAACATAATCAACTTTTTGTAATACTTCAGTGTACTTCTAATAACGAATTTAAAGCGCATCTGAATAATTTGAAATATATACGTATATACAGGTACTCACCCTGTTAGGATCTGATTGTTTAATTCGTGACTGAAGTGTAGTTCTTGGTATGCCATAAATTTTTGCAGCAGCATATAATCTTAGTCCTATTTTGATATATGTAATAGCGGCTTGTATTGACAGTTCCCTTGTCATGTTCGTCTTCTTTTACTTTAAACTAAAATAATCTGGTTATTATTGCATACTAGCATGTACAATCGTTAAGTGTCCAACTACTGTATATTCCAAGATTTTAGCATACAGTAGTCGGCCACATTCAAAAACTTAAAAAAAAATTTTTACATGCGAAGGTTTATACTTGTTTAGGAAGTTATTAAGAATATTTATTAACAAAAGAATTTTATATATTTCATTTAGTTCTCTCATAACAAAATAATACATAATAAACTATTCTAAAGAAAGTACGTGAGAACTTACCGTTTTTTCCACTGATTTGACAACTATTTTTTGTTCCTATAACATTTCACATCCAATATCGTAAATAACAATAAATCGAATATTTTTATTGTTACAAGATGTGTATTTACCAGATTCCATCAAGAAATCTACTATTTGTACAAAAATCTTAACAATAAACACTCAAAATTGTTAAGTGACCGACTACTGTCTGGTTTACCCTATTTAACTTAAAAGAAAATGTATTCCATACATAATAATAAAATAAATGATATTAATAAGCTCTTTATATATAGATATTTAAAAAAAATATTTATTAACCCTCCTACGGTTTAATTAAATTGCAGAAATTAGTACCAAAATGGTTTAATTTACCCTGCATAGAAATTTTTATATCTCAACACTGCCGTCCTATGTAAGAAGACAAATTTCGACCTAAGCGACAATGGCGCTTATGTATCTTCTTACATTAGACGGCAGAACAGGCATTAATAGTTTTTTGAGTGGTTGATTACGAATCTGGTATTTATTTTTTAAAATTCATTGGATTCGCTTAAAAATTGTTACTCGGGTGTTTACGGGGTCGTTGATTTTAGATCTGCTACTAGTTTTTGAAAATTTAAAATGGCTGATCCAATATGGACATTTAAAAAAAATTTAATTCATTGGATTCGCTTGAAAATTGTTACTCAGGGGTTTTCGAGGTTGCTGATTACGAATCTGGCATTAGATTTTCAAAAATTCAAAATGGCGGATCCAATATAGCTGTCAAAAATGTAGAAAGTTGTGTTAAGCTTCTGAAAACATATTGGATCCGCTATTTTAAATTTTAAAAATCTGATGCCAGATTCGTAATCAGCGACCCCAAAAACCCCCGAGTAATGATTTTCATAAGCTGATTTCATAAACTTTTTGATTAAATGCACATTATCCACTTATTGAAAATCTTGCTTGTTTAACTAACATTTAAAGTTATGTAACTTTGATAAAAAAATTTTTTTTATTGCAAATCAATATTCCACTTTGGATCATGTAATTCCGATGTATTGTTGACGAACTATAAAGTATTTAGTTACCCCGAGTATACTCGGGGTAATCCGTTTTATTACAGTAGTTAGTTTAGTTAGTTAGTAGTTAATAATAATTAATTAATTTAGGCCCAGTTTCATCAATAACGATTAAAAGTTAATCAATGATTAAATCCTCAATCAACAAATAAGGAGCTGTTAAACTGGCTTTAATCATTGATTAACTTTAAATTGAGGTTGGTGGAATTATCCCTTAATCAGTATGTTATTAATTGACGCTTTTCTGCAAATTAAAAACATAATTACAAATATGTGTTGTGCATTAAAATTTCATTAAATTTAATACTATTATTTATATTTTATAAAATGTTTTGTAGTAAAATTATGTTCGCAGAATTGTCAGGCAACAGACTTAAAATTTAACACAATTACCATGCAACAGAATTGCTATTTACCATAATTGTCATTTAACAGACTTAACATTTAAAATAATTGTCATGCAATTTTAATTGACATCAAACACAGTTGTAATGCAACAGAATTGACATTTGACATAATTTTTATGAAACAGAATTGACATTTAACACAATTGTCATGCAACAGAATTGACGTTTAACACAATTCTCAGGCAACAGAATTGACATACATACAACACAAAAATGATATTTAACATAATTGTCATTCAAGAAAATTGACATTTAAAATAATTATTTTAGCGCGAATTTTAAAATTGACCAAGGCAAAGATTCAGAATAAAAATGATTGGTTAATTTAAGAATTTGCCTTAAAATGATTCAGTTAAATATAAATTCTGTTAAATGTAAATTGTATTGCATGTCAATTCTAATGCATGACAATTCTGTTAAATGTCAATTCTGTTTCATGACAATTGTGTTAAATGTCAATTGAGGGTCCTAATCAAAGAACCGGTTATAAGTTTTTGAGACTCAAAATTCTCGACCTCTAAATAAAAAAAGGATTTAGAATTTTAATTTCTTGAAAACATTTCGTATTTATATACAGATTACCAAAATGTTTCTTAAAATATTGAGATTAAAAACAGTTTAATTTTTTACTTACAGGACAATGATGATAATTTTAATAACAAAAATTTTATTCAAAAATTAGCTGCTATACATTATTATTTTGTGTTGTTTATAGTTTGTGCTGTTCCCCTGTATCACAAAACATTGCAAAGATCTGATGCGATTAATGGTCTCAACTTGATATCTGCAATGAGACTGAGTTTGTATCTTTCTTCAGATTGAGAAAAGTATAGTGTTCAGTCAAAGATGTCCGGATAAACAGAAATTGGCTCAGTTTGGCAGATATCCGACATAATTAACTTTACTGGCAAGGGGATTCCCCGCGCCCATTTTGAGTCCGCGCAAATCCTGAAAGAAACTAATGATCCAGACTCCTTTATTGGTCTCCTCCTTTATCTCTCTTTTTCTTCATAAAGTCCTCTTCTAAATTATTTTTTCCTTATTTTCGATTTCTTTTCTATTCACGTTCTTATAATCATTTTCTTTCTTCTTTTCGTTTCTTCAATTTCGACATTCCTTTTGTACGTATTTTAAAATTAAAAAAACAAAATACAATTCCATTAACTTTTTTCTTTTAAAATCCATTTTAATAATAAAAAATACGATCTAACTTTTTATGATAAAAAATTACCTCTGCTTTCTCGGGAACTGTAAAGCGAGAAAAAAAGTCGTTGTGAACGCCATTAAGAGTTAACGACCGATCTGCAGATCGTAATCTTTTCCTGAGCTTATTCTTGGTTTAAAGTTCGCGATACCGACGAAGCATCGTCGCGGTGTAATGCGACTATTCTTTGGGGTGGGAATAACGCGAAATAGCTTTGCATTCGAAATATTTTAATATAGGAGAACACATAACTCAAAGCGTTCCCTAAATCATGGTCTCGTTTTGCCTCGAGACGCTGGATGTTTCAATTTCCTTGAGGCACAATCTGATGGTCCCTCTCAGTTGGAAGGGTGAAAAAAGAAAAATGTCCGGAAATGGATGAAAAGGCAAAAGAATCTCTAAACGGCCCTCTGTTTTTAAATTTTTGTCTGTAGTTGAAGTGGTATCAATTTTCAAATTATTTTTTAAATCCTAAATGTTCTTAACAATTTAAATTCATATAGAGAAATAAATATTTGAAATTGCTATTTTAGTTACTTTAAGATTGAGCCTATAATACGAACTCCCTTATTAATAACTCCCTTATTAATTAGTAGTTTTTTACTAATGAAATAGTGCGAATTCGTTTACCAATTGAATAAGTAACAGTTTTGACAAAGTTTTAGTACTTTTCTACTAATTGCTCGTAGAAAACTACTAATTTATTAGTAATAAGTCGATTTACTAATTTAAAATAGTGAAAAATACGACTTACTAATTAAATTCGTAATTTTCTACTAGGAAATAGTGGTTTTTTTTACTAAAAATTAGTCAAAACTGTTACTTATTCCAATTAGTAAACTAATCCGCACTATTTCATTAGTAGAAAACTACTTATTCAGATTTAGAGAGTAGAAAACTGACAATTAATGATTAAATTTATTCCATTTGTCCGTTATAAAAAAAGTCTTGTCTATTAAAAATAGTTGATGACATCCCATCTGGAGAATATTGTTCATTCATGTCATGAACGAATTAACGAACGAATAAATAAATGAAAGTGTTATCGACAAGCATGGCGACAAATCTAGCATGGCAATTCGATGCCCGATGTCAGTCTACATAAATAATTGATGCACGTAATCGAAATGGGTAAAGTATCTGAGAGAAAGGAAGAAAGAGAGAGAGAGAGAGAGAGAGAGAGAGAGAGAGAGAGAGAGAGAGAGAGAGAGAGAAGCATGATTATCCCATAAAAATCATTTAATTTAAATTCTTACAAAATATCTTGTAACGAATTAATACTTAGCACAAATGATTAATTTTGAATTTTAACCCAGTAAGAAGTAAGGAATTGAAAATAATTATAAATTTTTAATTCCTTTAAACCCTTGGCAGTCGACAAGATTTCCACTGTTTGGGCCAAAAGTGTGTTAAAATTTTTTTAATGGTTTTTATGAAACTTGGTACCCTAAGGTTTTTGGGGTCGCTGATTACGAATCTGACATAAGTTTTTCGAAATTCAAAATGTTAGATTCAATATGGCAGACGATAAAATAAACAATTAATTATAATGGCTCAAAACTGAATACTCAGGGATTTTCAGGGATACTGATTACGAATATGAAATCAGTTTTTCAAAATTGAAAGTGGCTTATCCAATATGGCGGTCTACAAAATAAAAAACTAATTTGACCAATTTTGAAATTTTTTTCGACATACCGTCAACCAGGGCTATTTTGTGCACCAAATAGCTTTTATTTATTCAAAGATTTATTTAAATTCAGAATTAAGAGAATAAAGAAAATCAACTTTTGATATATGTTGTAAACATCCTTCTGAAGCTTTCCTATCAATTTGGCAAAGAAAAAAAATTTTTTTGTCTTAGTTATAGTCATTGAAAGTCGTGCACACGATAACTCCCGGGATGGGGCTATTTTGTGCATCGAACTTTGTTTTCCTATAATGTTGCGTAAACATTTTTTTAATCGTTTCTGCTTCATGAAATCTTTTGTGAATATATTTGAGAGTAAGTTAAAAAAAGAATGACCTAGTAAAATTTTTTTTGTAGATATATTATACAAAAAATATAAAATAAAGCACTAAAATTTTGCTAAAATCTGAATTTACTAAAAATTAACAATCTTTCTTTAAATTGTATATTACGCAGATAGTAAATAACATTTTTTTCTTTTTTAATATATATTTTATAATAATATACTAATATAATTATAAAATGATCGTTTAAACACTTATAAATAACTTTAAAACATCATTTCAATAGGAGCTTTTTTAATAGTTTTGAATGATATTTTTAAAAAACTTGAAATAAATATTTTTAAGGTTAAATAGATAACAATTTAATATCTAATATGCTTTTCAAGTTATTTTAAGAGAAACGAGAAAATAGTTTTAAAACTAATTTGAAAAACTTATAAATATTAATTAATGATAATTTATTTTTACGAGACCTATACCGAAAATAGAATTTTTCTGAAAAAATTGAATCTCCGAACTCTCATGGTGGGAGTCGAACACCACATCCACTCATTTCCGGTGAGGTGCTCTAACCAATTGAGCTACACGGGAGACAGAAACTCAATTTAATCAGAAACTTCTTGAAAGCGACAATTTGCATCGCCATCTGTTGTTATTTTTGGTCAGCATTTTAATTGATTGATTATCTGTCGATAATTTTACGTTCGGTTTTATTATTTGATGATAATTTATTTTTACGAGACCTATACCTCACCGGAAATGAGTGGATGTGGTGTTCGACTCCCACCATGAGAGTTCGGAGATTCAATTTTTTCAGAAAAATTCTATTTTCGGTATAGGTCTCGTAAAAATAAATTATCATCAAATAATAAAACCGAACGTAAAATTATCGACAGATAATCAATCAATATTAATTAATGTTCATTTTTTGAGGTTACGTTGTGCAGCGGTTGAGCTTTTAATCGTTTTAATGATTTTAATTAACATATTTACAGTTTTTTGACAGAAAAGTAAGACAAAAATGTATTAAAATGATAAACAGAATCTTCTTTACTTACTAAATAAAACATTTATGAAAAATATTTGATTTTTTTAAGTGCACAAAATAGCCCCATGGAATCCTGGTTTTTCAGTTTTTTCCACTTTTCTCTTAAAATAATGAATAAAAAATTAGCGCATTACGTATGTATCATCACAACACAATTGACAACAAATATCTAACTCAGTTTATAAGACACATTAAAACTCTAGAAGATCTGGTACAATTTTTCCGAACTTTCAAAATTTTTTAAACAAATTTTCCGTTTGTAGGAATTTTTTTCTCTTAATTGACAAAGAATTAAATAATAACATTTAGTGCTCTCTATTTTCATGTAATCAAACTTTCATTTTACAAAATAGCAGATTAAAATAATTCATTTTAATAATTTTTTTCATCAAAAAACTCGCGTGCACAAAATAGCCCCCGGATGCACAAAATAGCCCCAGTTGACGGTATTGAATTTTGAAAATTTAAAAAAATTAATTTGATCAATTTTGAAAATTTTTCCGCCATTTTGAAAAACTGATTTCAGATTATAATAATACTTAATTTTGGATACTTACTTTAGAGTATTACTAACTTCAGGAGTAATATTAGCAGTACTATTATTTAAAATAATTTAAAAGTGGTAAAATGTATATTTGTTCAAATTTCTACATGACAGAATATCGTGGATAACGACATGGATGAAATTCTTAATATTTTACCTCTCTTCTACCACCAAAGTTATGGAATTTAATGGAAGCCTCAATTCAAATGCTACATTAAGGACCCTTTTCGGAAATGACATATTAATTTTATGGTGGACACCCAACCTTGAAACCTTAAATTTTAGTAATAATATTGTGAAATTTGAAAATTTATGTATTAATGAAGAATCACTCTTTTAACTTTTAAACATACAAATATTCTTTTCAGGATCAGTTTGTTGTACAATTTGGAGGTAGCTGTCCTAAGCAAAACATTTATAACGTGTTACGCAGGGTTATTACAAATAAATGTGCGAAGAAGTACACCTGGAAAGATTGTTTGTAGTAACCTTCGGCGAAGTGCCTAAAATGCATGATATACATTAAAAGTATAGTTTAAATATTTAAAAGCTTTTTTAAATTGATTGATTTGTAAGAAACATCTACGGACACACTTATCTAAAGTAGTATTAATCAATAGACTAGTGTATAAATAAAGAAATTATTTAAATTAATTTAAATATTTTGTATGTTTAGAAATTGTTGGCAAATAATTTTAAACATATCGATATACGCATTTCAAAAAATAAAAAGTAAAAGAACCCGTAAATTAAGGATAAAAAGTTTTCGTTTGGAACTATAGTGGGACCTCCATTAGTGAGCCCTTGATTACTTCTTCTTTCTTCTTGACATCTAAATAAATAAAATATCGTTCTTGTCGAGCCTCAGTAGTTGTGAGGTGTCGCAAACGACAGATAAAAGATAACGGAAAGAGAAAAACGAGGACTTTATTTAATTACGTATTTCTTCTAGCAGCACGTGCAAGGGAGAAAAAGGAAAAAATAAGTTTGAACAAGATCTTACGTAAGCATTCATCTTGCTTTCTTAATTATTCAGCATGATTGTGTCTTAAAGAACTATAAAATAAGAAAATTAAAAGATCCTTGATGCATATTGTACATCAGATTAACATTCTATATTCTTATAATATAAATTGTATATTAAACATATTAAAAATAATATTTTTGTTACAATTATTATTGTGAAAACTTATTTAATTTCTTTTCTTATAACATTGATTTTTAAAAATGTTTATATTTGAAAACTGTGAAGTAAATTTAATAATTTCCCCTGTGAAAAAGTTATGTTTTAATCCAAATAATGAAACTCATCTGAAAAAAGACTGCAGGGATGTCACCCTAATTACCTTGGGGCTATATAAAAAATGCGAAAAAACCGAATTAAAGAAAAGAATGAGGTGGTATGAGGTTGGACTGTTCTTGACAGCCAGCTAATCGGGGTGTTTAAGAGTCTGCAGTGATCGCCATTGCCTCGTTAAAACGAGGGTTACTCGGGGGTAGCACACAGAGACCCGAAGGGGTCGACTTATTATTGCACAGTGCGATAATGGGATTCAAGTAAAAAAAAGAAGAGACCAAGAAACATAAAATTACAGGCGGAGATGACAATATGAATTTTATTTAAATAACATGTAAATTATTAGTTTTAACATGTTTAAAAAGCTATAATATCCATTTGTTTACCTGCAAATTGGTTAAAAAAAGGAAAACATGACCCATATTAAAATAGCTTCAAATTTATTTAAAAAATTAATAATTTTAAAATCCCAGATAATTATGATTTTATAAGTTTAGATGTAAAGTCTCTTTTAACTAATTTTAGTTGCAAACAAAAGTTGTTTTTAAAAAATTACAAATTATATATTTATAAAAAAATATAATGCTTTTCATTGGAAATTTTACTCCCCCATGTAACATACTGTTGCATACATTAAGTTAGGGGTGGAGTGTAAATAGACTTACACTACCGGTCAAAATTGAGAGACCACCCATTTTCAGGTAAAAGAAAAACACTTTAAAAAGTAAAATTTATGGAAACAAAAAATTTTTTTTTATATTGCTTGAGAGATAATAAGATTTATTAAAGAACAAGACGTTTCTGAAGTCATTTAACCAATATTTTATTTAGATATTTTTTTAAAATCTTCATTTTTAATGTTTTACAAAACTTTGAATAATGTCTAAGGGTGAATCTCTCAAAAAGAACAAATTCTAAATTGTAATTAAAACAAAAAAAAAGTTTCAAAAACATTAAAATGACTATTCCTATAAGAAGAGGAGGACGATAGTAAGACTCCAAAATATGTGGTTACGATCTTTATAAACATTATTGTTTAAAAAATAATTGTTTATTGTAAAATAATTGTTTAATTTTTTGTCGCAAATACAATGAGTGAATTGGCTTGAAAATGATTACTCTGGGGTTTTCGAGGTCGCTGATTACGAGTCTAAGGTCAGAATTCAAAAATTCAAAATGGCGGATCCAATATGGCGGTCAAATTTGTAAAAATTAATTGGATTCTTCTCAAATTTGTTGTCTAGGGGATTTTGGGGTCGCTGATTACAAATCTGATGTTATTTTTTTTTAAATTCAAAATGGCGGATACAATATGGCGGATAAAATATTTGAAAATTAATTAGATTCTCTTAAAATATGTTACTCGGGGGTTATATCTGGTTTATATCTCTGAAATTTGTTGATTAGGGGTTTTTGAGGTCGCTGATTACAAATCTGATGTTATTTTTGTTTTAAATTCAAAATGGCAGATAAAATATTTAAAAATTAATTGGATTAGATTGAAATTTGATACTTGCAGGTTTTCGAGGGCTAAGATTACGAATTTTTTGTAGAATTTATTTTCAAGCTAATTCAATTAATTTTTCAATATTTCGTCCGCCATTTTTAATTTTAAAAAACTAACATTAAATTCGTAATCAGCGACCCCAAAACCCCCCGAGTAACGAAATTTAAGCCATTTCACTAAAATCTAAAATATTTTGTCCGCCATTTTGGATCCGCCATTTTGAATTTGAAAAAATAACATTAAATTTGTAATCAGCGACTCCAAAAACCCCCGAGTAATGAAATTTAAGCTATTTCACTATATTTTTTAATATTTCGTCCGACATTTTGGATCCGCCATTTCGAATTTTAAAAAACTAACATTAAATTCGTAATCAGCGACTCCAGAAACTTTTGAGTAACGAAATTTAAGCCATTTCACTAAATTTTTTAATATTTCCTCCACCATTTTGGATCCGCCATTTTGAATTTTAAAAAACTAACATTAAATTCGTAATCAGCGACTCCAAAAACCCCCGAGTAACGAAATTTAAGTCATTTCACTAAATTCTAAAATATTTCGTCCACCATTTTGGATCCGCCATTTTGAATTTTAAAAAACTAACATTAAATTCGTAATCAGCGGCTCTAAAAACCCCCGAGTAATGAGTTTTAAATTTATTTATCATTTATTTAGCAAAAAACGAAAAAAGTACTGTCGGTTATGGAATGGAGTTTTTGCTCTCTTGAACGACGCTTAAATTGATTACTTATATATTACAAAATTTTCTAAACATTGAAATAAAACGTTAAATATCGTTAAGTTTTATAAAAATAAAAAATTATTTAAAGAATTATTAATAAAAATTTTCATTTACTTATCAAAAAAAGGAAAAGCCACTGGCGGTAACGGAATGGAGTTTTGTTAATTTCGATAGCTCTGAAATATATTGATTGTAATGTAAAAAGATATAATTTTATTAACAAACAATTAATAGTATTTGCTATATTTTATTTAAATAAAAGAATATTCTATAAATTAATAATAATATTTATCATTTACTTGTCAAAATTTAGAATTTACTGCGGTAACGGAATGGAGATTTCTTTCTGTCGATGCTGACTACTCAACTGAAAATCTCATTTATACTGAATATTTTCTTTTCTTTCATCCTAATTCGCACTGATCTTCAATCACACTAGTATTCTAAATACTATTTATCTCTGTATTGCTCCCCTAACATGTTTGTCTATCTTTAATATTTATATTTGTGACCGGTAACGGAATGGAGTTTTCAATAGCGCACAAAACTAATTTAATTCTAGAAAATAGAATTTGAAATATTTTGCCTTACCTTTTTCGGATTTAAGTAAAATAAGGAATAATTAATAAATATTACTAAACAAGAGATGAAATTAGATTTTAAATGGGAAGTAATATTCATTCTTTGAGTAAAATTAGCTTCATGCACGGTAACGAAATGGAGTTTTTGCACCATATGAATATGGATATTTCAGATAATATAAAATTTTTATTTTTTTTCTCATACGACCTGACTAAATCGTGTTAAGTACTATTATATGGCCGCTAATATTTTTATTAATTTTAAATATTTTTTAGAAAAATGTCTTGAACGTGTCATTTGTCCTTTTTAAGAGATTCACCCCTAAAACAATGAAGAATAAAGGCTTTTTAATGATCTAAGGCTTATTTTAAATGTCATTTTCTATAACAGAATGAGAATTACTTATAGGCAGCAACGTGTAATTTTTTTCTTAGAAAATGCAGGTCGTCTAAGTTAGACAAAAAAATTTGAAATATTTTGTTGTATTAAAAACTATTTTAGTAAAAATATAAAACATAATATGATGTATATTTTTCAAAATAATTTAATAAAAAAATAGGTTTGAATTTTCAAAATTATTTTTCTGTTAATACGATTGTTTCAAATTTTTTTGGACAAGTTTGACGATCTGCATTTTCTAAGAAAAATTACTTGTTAATGCTTATAAGTAACTCTCATCGTGTATAAAATAACCTTTAAAATAAGCATAAGATCATTAAAAAACCTTCATTATTTTAGAAAATATTCAAACTCTTGTAAAACATTGGAAATGACGATTTTTAAAAAATATCTAAATTAAATATTGGCCAAATGACTTCTGAAAGGTCATGTTCTTTTCAAAATTTTATCTTCTTTCAAAAAATAAATAAAATTTAGTTTCCATAAATTTTACTTTTTAAAAATATTTTATTCAATTGTTTAGTACAAATATTAGTCTCTAACGATGGTTGAATGAGTTTAGGGCCTTTTTAAGGGAATGCAAATAATTATTGTAAATTTTGAAGTACTAAGTAAATAATATTTTACAATTTGGAACCATTTATTTCAAGCATATTTTTTTATATGCTTAAATGAAACAAAAAACTTTATTTCAATATAAATATACTGCTATTTATACCTTTAGGGGTTGTTTACTAAAATAAGGGTTATTTTATGAAATAGAAAGGGTTTATTTGTTATTATTTTTATTTCATACACTAAATTAACTAATATAAATAATAATTCTATTTATTGGATTGCGAAAAAAAAATAAAATTTTTAAGTCCTTAAAATTGTAGATAAACAAAAAAACAATTTTTTAAACAAATTGTATTTCTTTACGTTTATAACCTAATGTCCTGATTTCAATGGTTGGTTTGCATCAATGTTTATCAGTATTCTCACAGGCATTAATAGATTCAGATATTAAAATTAATAAAATTAAGTTCAGGATATTAAAATTAATGTAAGGTGATGTAATAGAAAATAAATTTGAAATTTGTATTGAAAGACAAAACCTGAATGTTCTTCAAGACTTGTATACTAAAATCATCATACAAACTTGTATCGGTAGCAGCAGAAAATGGGTTCGGTTGGATATGGCATTCAGTTCGAGATGCAGGGTGAAAGAGAAACACATATTAAGAGGGAGAAGAAAGAGGTGCAGAAGAGGAAGGGAAATGGGGGATGATAGTGAGGTCTGATTACGTATTTACTTGGAGCTAGTAGAACGGAAGAGAAAATTCCCTCGCTAGTCCCGCAGAACTAGCGACGGCTGTGCGACTGCTTGAATTATGCATGGACACGGCTTGCATACATCGTGTATTGTTTGCTGCTGTATGTACACAATTCTGATTCTTGAAATCTCAGAAGCCAAAGATCCCACGGTACAATGTCAAATTGTTTTAATAAGCACATAAAGATGAGTTATTACATTAAAAATATATTTCCCCAAAAAGTCGAGCAGTTCAATTAATCAAATTTTTCTGCATCTGTTAAAAATAAATTGAAAATGTTTGTTTATTTTATAATTACTGATAGTAAGAAAAAGGGACACAAGGTGGACATGTTTTCGAATTAATACTCTGCACCCTAAAAAATTAATCTCATAATTAGAGGAAAAATCATCTTCTAATATCCTCTCAGTTTTTCATCTCAAAACAAAAGTATTTCACTTAAATATAGAATATTTTTATTCTTTCTTGATAAGTAATAAAACAAAACAATTTTTTCAGATTCAAATGTCAAAAACATTAAACTCAAATAAAGTAAATAAACAAATAATTAGGTGAATATAAATGAAGATTTCCACTTTATCAGCCAGCAGTGACATCTATTAGATGTCAATTAAACTCTTTGATTTAGAGTTAGGTGTTTCTTAAGATAATATTATATCGATATGGTTGTCGATAAATAATTATTAATTTAAATGGATAATTATTTATTGACAACTATATCCATATAATTATCTTAAGAAACACCTAACAATTTTTCATCTTTAAAACAGAGGCCCCAAGATGAGAATACCTTAGAAATCACTAAAATACAAAACTTTCACATCAGAAAGTAAAATGTATTAAGTGGACTTTCTGATTGTTTCAAATTTCACATTTCAACCCCGTGTTATTTTCATTGTGGGTAAATTGGCTAAAAAACATCAGTTTTACGATTTTTAATGAAAAATGTTTATAAAAAATTTTAAAATATTAAAAAAAATGTTTTTTTAGGTTTACTGTCTAGACAAAACTCTTATAAAGAGAATCTCGTTGTAATTTTTAATTTATGTAAAGCAGTTAAAAATGTCCAAAAAGATTTTTCGCAATAACAATAATATTTGTTTACAATAAGAGTTTAAATCGTGTGTTTTATCACTTCTGCAACAGAGATTCCCATTAAATTAAAAATAATCTTCATATAACAATGTTTAAACTAATTTTCTATCTTTTATTATATTATTTAACTGTAGACACTTTTAAAATTTGTAATTTAATTAGTTAAACGGAAAAATTGTATGGTTGGGCACAATAAGAGGACGTACGCTCCTCCACACGCTATAAAGCCAGTCAAACAGTAGAAATTGTGGAAAAATTGGAAATTTTGATTTTTTTAAATTAATGTCTTTTTGGAAATTAAAAGGCGCAACTTTTTTTCGTTTGGGATTTTTTTCTTAAATTAATATTTTAAAAAATAATGACCAAAAACTGACAAATTTAAATTCTGAAATCGATAATATTTGATATTTGATAATATGTGATAGAGACAGTTAATCCATTAACGCCCAAATGATCAAAATTTTTACCAATACATTTTAGCAGCGATGAGATGTAGAAGGTTTTGGGGGTCGCTCTTTCAGATTCGGAGGTCAAAATAGCGATTCGATTATTACAAAATCCAATATGGCGGATATTTTGAAAAAAACCAAAAAATAACTACATTTTTTAAAAATATTTTTTTTCAGGTCTAAAAAAATTTTCTAAACCTTTCTTAAGTATCCTATTGGTGGGCAAAATAGTTGTACTATCAAAATATAAAATAGAGAAATTCTGATTTCAAGATGGTGGAATCAAAATTTTGAAAAAGTAAATGCATTATAGTCTATAAAAGAAAAATATTTTTAAAAAATGTACTTATTTTATTGGGTTATTTTTCAAAATAGCCGTCATATTGGATTTTGTGTTGATCGAATCGCTATTTTGACCCTAGAATCTGAAAGAGCGACACCCAAAAGCCCCTACATCTCATTGCTGCTAAAATTTATTGTCAATAAATACTTCAAATCGTGTATTGAAGTCCAAGTAAAAATTATGGTCATTTGGGCGTTAATGGGTTAAAAGCATGAAGGAGTATAAGGAGAAGTATGTATATGTATCCCTTTTGACTGTACTTGACTGCGTAAAATCGCCATGCACGCAAATTGGCATACCGGAAATTTGTTTACTGATATTAGCGCCCCTATAGGAGAAAATATATACCCTCCATGCTGTCCATGATAAAAGTTTTGTTTACGTAGTTTTTTGGTTATGTACGAAGTTGATAATAACAATAAAATAATAGTAATATCAATTGTTTTATAAAAAATTGCATGTCTAGTTATAAAGCAAATAAAAATGCTTCTAAAAAAAGTGTTTTTTCAAAGCACCGAGAATGATAAGTTTATTCAATATACTATTTTGTAAGGGTAAAAGTTTTTATACTTTTACCAACAGACATTTATGAATTTAATGCAAAGAATTTTTGGTTGTTTATTCGGAGTTCTTTTTATTCATATAACATATAAAACAATTAACTCTGTTCATCTATTTTACAATACAACACTCAGAGAATCCTCTAACCTTAAATTTTAATCAGCTGTCAAAGATAAAAATACTTAAAATGTAAAATTGCACTTCTTTCTCCCGTTTGGCGGCGCTGTTATCAGTGAACATGAGGCTATTACTTTTCGCGTGCCTGTCGATTTTACTGCAGAGAAGTACAGTCAATATCAGGAAATTTTCCCATTGGAGATATGTCTCCTTATACTCCTTCATGGTTAAAAGGGACCTACGAGTCGAAAAAATCGATTTTTACTTTTTTTTATTGATTCTTATAGTAAACGGGCTACTCTTTCCAACGCAATAAACCGCACCTTTCTAGCTGCATTAGTTTTCGCACAATTTCATTTAAAAGTTAGGTACTTTGACAAAAAACAGTGCAAAAGAACAACTTCGTAAACTTCGAATCAGTTTTTCTCGAAATCTTTTTTTTGGACCGTAGGTCACTTTTAAATGTCCCTGTCACATATTTGAAATAGCCATCTTTCCCATATGACCATCTCCCTCGGACTTACCATACTTAATTTTTAAAGGTAACAATGGTTACAACATGTTAATTAAAAATTTTGATGTTTAACATTTTTTAAACAACGCAATTGTAAACAAAAAAATAACAATCAACAATTTAATTTTTTCTTTTGTTTTTGTTTAATAAAAGTATCATCAAACACTTTTTCGTAATACGATCGAGCTTCGTCGATTTTGACTGATTTTTATATCATTGATATCTTTATTTATATCAGCCAAGTTTTCAAAATCTTCAACTTTTTCTTCAGAAACGTCTACTATGATAAACAGCGAATTTCTTGATTTTTGAATTAAATCAAAATATTCTTCTTCCTATCACATGAAGAATACGAATGACCGCGCACTGGGTATAAGTGTTGAATTTCGGTTTAATATTTTATAGACAACATGGATAAAAATAATACAATTTAATAATATCTAGTTTGTCTCCCAGCCGCATCAGAATACAAAAACAACTTCGTAGTGATTTAACTTAAATTATTTTTCGATGGCATATTTTACAAAGTTAAAAACTGTATTAGCACCTTTTTTAGTGTCCCTTAAAGGAAATGAAATATGTAACTATTGTTATTATTATGTACATGGGCAATTCCACGTCAGATTTCAGTCGGCCTTTTAAAATCAGCCAAAAATATTTTTTTTCTATTCTGTATTGAGAAAAACAGATACGTATTTTTTTATCTTATTTGTTTTTGAGGTCAAATTTTTTAGTTATGAATTTTCAAAATTTTCGTTTTTTAAATGTAGGTATATTTTTAATGTCAGATAACTAAAAAAATATTGCTTCTTTTTATTTTTTGACAAGAGAAAAAAGTTTTGTTTTTCTCTCTACTTTTGAATAATCATAACAAAATTTTTTTTTATTTTTTATTAAAAAAATACAAAATTTTTATAAACAAATTAATTTTTTTATCTTTGGGTATAATAAATTTTTAATTTTCTTTTTTTAAAACATACCTGGAAATAATAAGAAGGTTTTGCAAAAAGTTTAAGAGTGGGCCTGACAAGTTTGATGGGTCCAAAAAAATAATTAAGCTGTCCGTGCAGGTCGCACGCACGCGGCACAATGGGACTTTTTTTACAATTTATTATTAAAAATTGTTTAGAGCCTACAAATTCAATAATAAAGAAAATCGGATAAACTTTGTAGGCTCTAAACAATTTTTAATAGTAAATTGTAAAAAAATCCCATTATGCTGCTTGCGAGCGACCTGCACGGGCAGCTTAATTATTTTTTTAAACCCATCAAACTTGTCAGGCCCACTCTTAAACTTTTTGCAAAACCTTCTTATCATTTCCAGGTATGTTTTAGAAAAAGAAAATTAAAAATTTATCATACCCAAAGTTAAAAAAATTAATTTCTTTATAAAAATTTTGTATTTTTTTAATAAAAAAAATTGTTATGATTATTCAAAAGTAGAGAGAAAAACAACACTTTTCTTCTTGTCAAAAAATGAAAAGAAGCAATATTTTTTGAGTTATCTGACATTAAAAATATATCTTCATTTAAAAAACAAAAATTTTGAAAATTCATAACTCAAAAACTTGGCCTCCAAAAAAATAATAAAAAAATACGTATCTGTTTTTTTTCAATACAGAATAGAAAAAAAATATTTTTGGACGATTTTTAGAGGTCGACTGAAATCTCACGTGGAATTGCCCACATGTACATTAAATATATGTAACCACAATAGCCTGCAAAAAACGTTTTTTATGCATATTATACAGGTTTTCATCGTTCTTGTTTATTTAAAATTCAGAGCGCACATTGCACACATTTTTCCTGGACAATTTAAAAGAAAAGTTGACATAATTATTCAAATATTTACGACACCTACTCTCCTCTAAGGTAACCTCCATTTTGACAGTATAACGGATGCATAATACTCAAGAAATGAATGATACAAATCGCTCAAAGTTAAATCTGACATGTAAAAATAATTTAACTTTGTATATTGACGAGTATCATGCGATTCGGAATGAGGTAAACTTTCACAATGATTATCATTTAAATTTGAATTTGCTGTCAATTTCTTCTGCACCGTTTCAATTTGCCTTTTTCCTTTATTTAAAATGTTACAAAGTTAAACTTTACAAACGAAAAACACACGAATTGTCGAGGGGAGCACAACAATTCGTGACAAAGTTTGCTCTGAGACAGAATAAGCCTCATTCGCAGACAAATTTCAGCATTAATCCGGAAATATGATATAAGAGACTCATCCACGAGCTCGGTGTTATTTTTGTCATGAAAGGTTAAGTAACAGTTTCCATTTAGTTAGTTACATTCGGTGACCAGTGATCTGACGGTTCGCAATATTTTTAGTTTTAATCAAAAGTAATTTAACAAAACGAAAATTTTTAATAGTTATTAAATTAAAGAAATATTTCTCTGAAGAAGAATAAAATCAGTGATTCTCGATTTAGCGTAGTTATAATAGTAATTTACTGTTTATTTATGAATAAAGTTATTTTGTAGGCGGCCAAAAAAACGCCGCGTTACAATAGACTATGATCATAGTTCTGTAGAAATGGATGTTAATACTTCGCGTATTTCTGACGATACTAGGGGTAATCTAAAATCAAGTAGACAACAGTAGCTAGAAGAAATGTTAAATGGTTTAAAAGAGAAATTTAATCGTCTTGATAAGAATGATCCTCTTCGGTTGCGAAACTTGACTGCATCTCCATCATCTTGAAGTATTAGAAAGATAGCAAAAGAATTTAACACGTCTTGACATTTAGCAACAAAATTTAAAGAATTAAAAGCAACTCGCGGTGTATTAGATAAGACAACCAAAAAATGTGGAAAAAGTTTACCTCAAACTACGGTTGATAAGGTAATTGAATTCTACACCAGCGATTTCAATATCAGAATCAAGCCTGGTATGAAGGATGTCGTATCTGTGAAGAATAATGGAAAGCGGATGCTTGTTCAAAAACGATAGTTGTTATTAGTTTTAAAAGAACTGTACGCTCTTTTCAAGAAATCGATTCCAGAAATCGAAATTAGTTTTAGTACATTTGCTAAACTAAAACCAAAAAATTGTATTCTTCATGGGGCTCCAGGTACACATTCCGTATGTGTCTGCACAATTCACCAGAATGTGACATTTATGTTGGACACCATTGATATAGAAAAACTCACAAAGGACACAGACATGCCAATTAAAAGTTATAAAGATTGTCTAAGTAAAATAATTTGTCAACAGCCTTCCCCCGATTGCTGGCTTGATAATTGTAAAAAATTCAATCCTGCAATCGTTAGAGATTTTAGAGGTGCAATGTTCAGTATAGGCTGGCACTGATCGATCTACCCTTTTGACGCAAACTTTGAAAAAAGATGATTTTGTGGACATGCTATGCACTAAGTTAGGAATTATCAAAAGTCATTCATTTATTGCGAAAGAACAATCTAATTTCATTGGAGAAAGGAAAGTGAATCTTTTCAAGGGTCAAGTAATTGTGATGTTTGACTTCTCGGAAAAATATTCTTATGTTTGACAAGACGCTTCGCAAGCATTCCATTTCAATAATAATAATAATCAATGCACGGTTTTCAATGTTATTTATTATTAAAAAGAAAATGACCAATTAATGCACAAAAGTAATGTGTTTTTGTCACCAAATTAAAAAAATTACACTGCAACTGTATACACTGTACAAGAATTATAAATCCCAGAAATTAAAAATGTAATGCAAGATGTAAATAAAATTAATTAAGTAACAGATGGTGCCAAACAACATTTCAAAAATAGATATCAGGTGGCTAATCTAGTCCACCATAAAGAAGACTTTGGCATAGAAGCAGAATGACACTATAGTGCAACTGCTCATGGAAAAAGTGCTTATGATAGTATTAGTACAACTTTCAAACGAGAAGCTTATAGAACATAACGGCTTAAGAACGTCCAATGTTCTAAAAACTTTTTTAGTACATAAAACGTTTTTAAGACGTTATGTGGAGGACATAAAACGTTCTTAACACGTTTTAGGAAGTTTTCTAGAACAAAAACGTTTCCATGCACAGAGGTTTTTTCTTAGGTGAGTCACAACAAATTCCAGAATCACATAAGCTGATTTTAATGAGAACAAAAAGTTTTCTTTATCATGCATTTGAAAAATTATTTCAACTGCTGTCATTACTTGAGAGAGCAACGCTAAAAATTGTTTAAGAAAATTTTGATTTAGATGCATATACGCTATTCAAGGTAACATCAGCTATTGAAAATATAAGTGAATTTTCACTTATCGGTTGCAAGAAACATAATTTGCTTGTAATACATAGCATTGTAAGATTCTTTCTTATAACAAGAATGTTTTTTTGATGTAAACAATCGAATAAAAATGATTGCATCGAAAAAGAAAGATCCAGAGAAAAAAGAAAGTTATCAACACTCGTGACCAGCGCAAATATTGGTGATGTTTCACAGCGATATTCTACGAAAAAAAATAAATCCTCTTTAGCTATGAAAAAACACGGAGCCTAGAATAGACAACAAACACTTGATTTAAATATTTGTAAAATTTCAGAGGTAGAAAAATCGAAGAAAAAAAAGACTGATTCTGAGTAAGAAAAAAATTCTAAATTAACTACCGAAAAGGTATATGTAAAGAGAAATAAAACACCTTTTTCCAGAGGAAAATTTCCAAAAAAAGAGTATTACTAAACATAACAAACATAAATTAATTGATATTTGTTATTTATTTATAAAAGAGAAAAAGATTTTATTACATATTAAAAAAGAGATTTACATTTGAAATAAGTATATTTAAAAAACGAAGCTTATAATTTGTAAACATTTATTATCTATTATAGTTTCCAAATTAACATTGTTGAAATGAATTTCAATTGTAGACAATTATTATTTTGATACAACTGAGACGCATGAATATTTCCCAAATGACAAGTAACCGAACTGTCATTTAACTTAAATGCATGTAACCGACCTGTCATGTAACAAAATTGTCATTTGACCGACCCGTCATGTAGCAGAACTGTCATTTGACCGACCCGTCATTTAACCGACCTGTCATTTGACCGACCCGTCATGTAACCGAATTGTCATGTAACCGAATTGTCATTTAACCGACTTTTCACGTAACCGAATTGTCATTTAACCGAATAGTCATGTAACCGACCTGTCATGTAACCGAACTGTCATTTGACCGACCCGTCATGTAACAGAATTGTCATTTAACCGACCTGACATGTAACAGAATTGGCATTTGACCGAACTGTTATTTGACCGACCCGTCATGTAACAGAATTGTCATTTAACCGACTTGACATGTAACAGAATTGTCATTTGACCGATCTGTTATATAACAGAATTGTCATCTAACCGTCCCGCCATGTAACAGAATTGTCATTTAACCGACTCGAAATTTAACAGAACTGTCTTGTAACAACTCTTTTATAGAAATTTGTATGAATTTCTTTGAATTACTGTAAATTTCCAAGAAATAGGTTGTTACAAGACAGTTCTGTTAAATGGCGAATCGGTCAAATGACAATTCTGTTACATGGCGGGTCAGTTAGATGACAATTCTATTACATAACAGATCGGTCAAATGACAATTCTGTTACATGTCAGGTCGGTTAAATGACAATTCTGTTACATGACGGGTCGGTTACATGACAATTCGGTTAAATGACAATTCGGTTACGTGACAAGTCGGTTACATGACGGGTCGGTTACATGACAATTCGGTTAAATGACAATTCGGTTACATGACAGGTCGGTTAAATGACGGGTCGGTCAAATGACAGTTCTGTTACATGACGGGTCGATAAAATGACAATTCTGTTACATGACAGGTCGGTTACATGCATTTCGGTTAAATGACAGTTCATGTACTTGTCATTTGGGAAATATTTATGCGTCTCCAGCTACTAAAAATCATATTCAACATATTCATATTCAGCGGTGGCGCCATATAGCTGTGGAAAACAGTATTAATCTCGGGCAGTAATGTAGAACACCTATACCAAGACACTTGAACGTTAACAATAAAAATTTAAATATCCCACCAAAGGGTATTCAATGTAAGTTTTTTCTAAATACTTTTTAGAATATTAATATATGAACCCAATACGTGTTCCAACAAATAATTGTACACCACATTTATCAATATATACCACAATTTATTTATAATAATTGAATAAGCCAATATGCCTAAAATATAACAGAGTAAAAGTACGCGTCCGTACTGTCTCGAGACTGGACATATATTTTACAAACATACTTTGCGCCACTAAATATCTCTCACTCCCTACCGGAAAGGGGTGAGAGAGGAATCATCTAACCGCTTCCCTACATTAATTCGATGGTCGCGCCATTTATCCATGGCAGCGAGTACTAATATTGGTCGGTAAAGTAGAACACCTAGACCAAGCGATTTTAATCATAGTAAGACGTTTAGATTGATTTCCGAATAATTCAGAAAGTGTTTCAATTATATCACCAAACTAAGACACCGAAACGTTGCACAACTAATGTAACATTGTTTCATTTATCACTCTTCCGATAATCGAATAAAAAGGATTTGCAAACATATCACTTCTTTTGTACAGGACATGCACCCATATACATCCAATAACATATATGCTTTCCTTCCGGTTTGGACAACTTTTTGAAAAGTGGTGTACCTTCTATAAGAATGTTTTAAGTCTATGGCGTACTCAATTCCATTTTGTTTCTAGGGGGTTCTACGAGTAAAATGACATAAGATTTAAAATCTGGTGACCAGCCGTTTTGTAGAAAATTGATTTTTAAGTTTTGAAAATAGTTTCGCAAGTGCGCTATGAGTGATATTAGCGATGTTATAAATAAAACTTCTTACTAAATAACAAAAAACCGCTGCCAAGTTGTATATTTTTTATAATTTTGGTGCTCATTTCATGAACACTTTACTTCCTCATTCCCGTGTAGAAATTTTAGTTTAGCTGTAATCAGGGCCAAATCGGGTAAAATAGGGCCCAAATCAGGGAAAACATGAAATGAAACGCTTTATCCGATAGGGACCTGCTGAGAAATTTTTAAATAGGGGCCTATTCGGGTTGTGAAAGGGGCCACACTTATCTTAATTTATTGTAAATTTGACAGTCTTTTTCGCTGTCATCAATGACATCCTTAGTATATTCAGTAATAATTTATTTTAAATAACATTTTTTAATTAAATAAATACAAGAATAATAATATTAGTAATAAAATTCAAAATAAAAAGTGCTGAGCATTAATTTAAACACTATCTAATAATAGAACTAATTGTGGTAAAATTGTGATACCAATGAAAGAAGAAATACAAAATATTCTCTTTTCTCAGCATTACAAAGGTTAATAATTTGAAGATAACGATTAGTTTCCTTTGAAAATAAAAATTACCATTTTAATTATTTTTTTATTGAAAATTCAAAATTTTTTAATATTATTTTAAGATGCTTTAAATATTAATTCTTCTATCACTTTTTTATTATGAATAAAATATGTACTTGAAACTGACTAGCCTATATATGTAATAGAAATTATTTTTTATTTTAATTAATATGAATTTTAATAAATTAGTTATGAAGAAAAATGTAAATAAAAGCAAATAAATATATGTAAATATATAAATAAATAGATAAATAAATTAAAATAAATAAATAAAATCAAATAAATAAATAAAGGTAAATAATTTAAAAAATTAATAAATTAAATTTAAAAAAATATAAACGAATAAATTTATTTTTATTATAATATAAACATAACATGAAATCACAGTATATAAATATTGACAATATAAACTTAAACCGAAAATGTATTTTTAGTGTTTTTTGAGACAAACTAGATCTAAAATTCTATAAAAAAATTGTACATTTTACTTACTTTCATTGGCGTTAATGTTTAATTTTTGGAGCTGTTTTATAAAACGATATTTCCTCACACATTTTAAACTGTTATGTTTTCTCATTTTCAAAGCGTGAAAACGGACTAACATCTGTTAATAATATTTGAATGTAGTTGGAAATAAAAGAAATAATAAATGTTCCACATTTTAAAAATGACATCTGCAATGTGGGTCCCTATCAGGCCTCGAAAACTCCCAGATCAGGCTATAATGAGGCAGTCCTTATCGGGGCCACATGACAAACAGGATTTAAATAGGTCAATTTCTACACGGGTAATAGAAACATATGAATAACTTTTTATAAATATAGTAAAAGTGGTTGCATTTTGAGTCAGTCAATGTATTTTTTTAATACCGTACAAGATAGTTACAATAATTTAATAGTTAAATAAAAATTTTCAAACAAAAAAGTTGAGAAAATGTCATTTTTCACAATTTTTGGTTTTTAAAATACTAATAATTTCGAAATTTATTATCGAATTAGGTTCAAAAATAGGTCAATCAAAGCGTTTTAATGCTCTACAAGTTAATAACGATAATTTTAAAGTTACTTCTACGTTTTTCAACAAAATTTTTAAAAAAGTCTTATTTTTCAAAATTTTTTATTTTTAAAAGTTTAATAACTCCGGTTAATATGGACGAAAAATGTTCAATTAGGGCTTAGAAGATGCGTCTAAAAAAACTCTACAAAATTATGGAAAAACATTTATAGGTGTCCTAACATTTTTTTAAAGTTATGGTCAAAAAACGTTTTTTTGCAAAATTAAAAATAAAAAAAAGTTTAGTTAAACTTTATTAATATATCAGAAAGTACTCTCACTTTATGTCCGCAGATGAGATCTACAATTTTAAAAAAAATATCACTCAAAAGCTTTTCATGATTTCGAGATATTTATGAAAATGATGTTTACACACACACACACACACATACGTAATGACATTTTTTAAAATGTCATTTTTAAACTCCTGAGGTCAAATAACATAAAGATATGTCAAAAAATCGAACTTGAAAAATTTTGGTATTACAATACTTCCTCTATGAGGAAGTAAAATTTATAGAACCGTTATATTTATTCATAAAATTATATATAAAAAATTAGGAATAAGGAAATGGACATTACAATTTTATTTTTATTAAAACAAAGATACATTTTGTACACTCAATGTTTTACACGCAAACACAAGAATATGTAGGGGAGACTGGGGCGAGAGTTAAACTGTGAAACAGTTAAAATTCATTATCTTTCGAACGGAAATAGTTAGAGCATTTTAATTTTAGAAGGGTGTTATGTTGATTTTTGAAAATAACGAATTATTTAATTTAATAAACTTGTTAATTAGAAAAATTAAGAGAAAGATTTAAAGAAGACCTATGTATATTAAGTCATTTTTAATTACTTTCAATATTTTACTCTTCTCCATTTTTGTAATTTTCAATCCAATCAGTTAATTGTCTCAGGAAGATGAATGCCGGTTTTTATTATTTTTACTTTCAAAAAGTTTAATTTTGGTAGTTTTTCTTGTTTATCGTAGGTAAGATTATAAGCTAAATTGTAACTTCCACGCTTCACTCTGATCTGTTTCATATCATGGAGATAGGGTCTATTACCCACTTGATTATTTAATTTATGCTGCGATGAATAATTAATCCATTTACGAATATGTGAAGGAGTTTGAGATTGAACAACAACGTTTTTCGAGTTAGAATTTCTAACAGAATTCTCAAAATCTTGGAAGTCGTAAACGTCTTTCATTTTTTTCAAGGATTGCTCCACTTGATGGTGAAAAGAATCCGCTGTCATAAATGTATGTCCAGGTTCAAAGTAATTAATCTTGCTGACATCAGTTTCTATTCCAAACAATTAACTATATATAAATGAGAAACGAGAAGAAGTCCCAGTTTTTATTATGGGCTGAACAATTGTCAAGCCACAGAACTATCTTTTTCTTGTCTTGATTCTTGAGAAAAAAGCATGATACGCACTTACAATCTCTTCTTTTTTCGATCTGGCACTTCTTCATTCCAAATTATTGCACAAGGTACTTTATTCGACTGATATGACCCGATTGGAACGAAACTTTGAATAAAGGCTATGATTCTTAGTGTAAAGGCAACAACTTTAAACTCATTCATTTGAGGTAACATGATGACTTTTTGTAGATCACATGAATATTATGCAGTATCTGATGAAACGTATGCGTTTTCGACATCTATATCATATTTTCCACGAGCTTGTACATACTTTTTCTGATGCGTTGACCATTCATTGCATACTATGCAGTCCGGATTTAAATTTTCCAATGTGTTATCTTTATTATGCTGATGAAATTCTTCACATGTCTCGCACTTCTCATTCCCAAATATAGCAAATGAAATATTAAGTGATTGGACAAGTGAGTGATATAAATCATATGAACAGAAGATATTTGGATTTTTTGGACGAAATGTTCATGCATTTCTTTTATAGTAAGAGTATCAGGTAAATGCCGCCTATTAGGGCCATGAATATTAGGGTCTGTAATAGGAGACATTTGGATTGTAAGGTTCGATGTGTGCTTTGATTGTATCATGTCGATCGGTTTTTGATATATCATTTTTTTCCCTCGGACATCTTCTTTAGGACGTTGAGTAATAGATTCAATAGAACTCATACAGTCTCTAATTAAGAAGTCATTAGTTTCTTTATATCCTAAGGTTCTATACAGGCAATAAGGCGGCAATTATTGTAAGGTTATCGAACATGGTGCTTATTTAAAACTTGTTGTTCATTATCTTCATGTTGGATGGAAGTTTTCGAAATTATTCTCTTTTTACTGATCTGAGTTGTCGAGTCGCAATAAACTTCAGAGTTGTTCCCAGAGTACAAAGCAGCCCGGTCTGACACAAAAAAATGGCTGGACCGTAATGCTAAGAGTAAAATGTTACTCTTTCTACCACACCGTGACTGTGCGCGCTTGTAGGCCTACAGTAGCATGCATTTGCATAAGGAAATATTATTATACACCCTGATGCTTTAATGCATTCCTTCCGGTTTTGACGGTGTTTTAAAAAGTCGTGACACATCAGTCTATAAAAATATTGTTAGTTCGTGACGTATAAATGAAAACGTACGAAATGAAAACCACTTAACTAAATTTTCGAAACATGTGTAGGAGTTCAGTCCCATGCTGGTAGAATAGTGGAGTAGTATACTAGATTTGACCAATCAAAGTAAGTGTTAAACAAATTCAGTCATCTGATTGGTCAAAACTGTTCCACTATTCTACTATTCTACCACCATGGGACTGCACTTTAAGTTCTTCTATCATAAACTTGGCCGAGATACCACATAAGTGCACTTCGGTTACATTCGCCCTTATTTGTCGGGTATGTTCGGAGAGGTACAGATTACCATGCACTGCTCCCTACCAAGCGACATAGGAAATATGTAAAGTTTTAATTCTGATCGTTGTGACAAGCTCGAGTACCCATACACTTTTAATAGAGAATTGTCATTTAATTATTAAATTTTTATTTCTAAAACAGAGTTTTTGAAACAAACAGGTTTTCTCTATTTTCTCAATTTTACAAGGATTTCACTTATGTAAGTTTTTCCTTAGTACGGCAGAATTATTAAAACTTTAATTTTCTTTAACGCATAATCACTCCCTATCCAATTCCATAAAAAAGGTGTCAGCTTATTGGTTTGCGTTTTCATGTCCGAAAAACTAACGCTAAATGGCGCTCTTTGCACTACGCGTCAGAAATATAGTGATAAAGTAAGGACTTATATAACACCGAATTGTAAGTCAGACTATAATACGGAAAGGAATGGAAATATTAAAATTTTTTCGGTTCCTTGTAGAAAAGATATTTTTAAAAAGTGACAAAGTGCTATTTTAAGAAAAATTTTGTCATAAGAGCAGAGCAAGTTGTGAGCGAGAAATGTTTTTACCTAGATGATATATTGTGGAAGCGAGAAGTCAAGGATGCTGATGGAAAGTCTATGTCTTCGGTAAGTATTCTGAACATTCTTTTGTTCGCTATTTTCTTTTTGATTTAAATATTTATTGTAAATTAATTTTGCAATGCAAATACCACATGAAAAAGTTCTCGGGAATCTCCGGAGATTAAAAGAACAAATGAAATCGAAAAATTTTGTTTTCACTCTTGGGAGTGACTCCCAGGAACTTTTTTACGTGAGAACTAAAATAGTATATTTTATTATTCAAATGAAAATTATTTTATGTAATATTGTAAATAATAAAGTGGATAATTTTGTGACCTTTGGTCCAAGAAGATGTAGTTTTTTAGTGTATAAATTCAATGTTTATTCTCAAATGCATTTTAACCATAGAACATGGCTCATCAGGACTACAAAAGAAATATAGGAAAATATTCTTAGCATTATAGTCATTTTTAACATAAGACATAAAAAAGATAGCAGACGACTTACCGCATTATAATGGAAAACATAAATTAAATAAGAATTTATTATTATGGAGATTTAACAGTACGAAAGTTCCCGGTTAGAACATAACCTCAAGAGTCAAGTCATTCTATTATAAAAGTCGTGTAATAAAAACTTATGCTATGACATAAGGTCAGACAGCCCTTTGTAAGCATTGCAAAGACCTAAACGTAATTCAATGTAGGTATGTAAGCATATTGTTGTTTATGTGAATTAACCCGTGTATTTTGTAAAAACGCACTTGTGAGCTAACCTTCATGTGATCCACTTATACATGAAGAGTAACATACTCCAGGCTTACATACTACTTCTGTGTTCAAGTCACTATATATATGGGAGCATGCTTTTTTTAGCTACTCTTTTTTTAAAATTTTAATATTTAATTTATTATTTTTTTGAGGTGATATTATGACTTAGGTTGGATGTGAAATTAACCTTTAAATTATGCGATGTTCCTAAAACCAAAGATGCCATAGCATAAGTTTTTATTACACGACTTTTATAATAGAATGACTTGACTCTTGAGGTTATGTTCTAACCGGGAACTTTCGTACTGTTAAATCTCCATAATAATAAATTCTTATTTAATTTATGTTTTCCATTATAATGCGGTAAGTCATCTGCTATCTTTTTTATGTCTTATGTTGAAAATGACTATAATGCTAAGAATATTTTCCTATATTTCTTTTGTAGTCCTGATGAGCCATGTTCTATGGCGAAAATGCATTTGAGAATAAACATTGAATTTATACACTAAAAAAACTACATCTTCTTGGACCAAAGGCCACAAAATTATCCACTTTATTATTTATAAAATTAAGGTCCTTTAAAAAAACTTCAATTATTAGTAATATTATAAAATATTTTTGACATTAAAAAGAAAAAGAGACCGTTTGATTAAAAAAAAATTAAGTGAATCAATATATTGATATTGTAATAGGTCGATTACAAGATTCTTTGCTTAAGAAAGGGTACTGTTTCATCGATTTTTCCCAACTGTCCAAATTATCTTTCATAAATTAAAAATGAAAGGAAAACCCCAGTAGAAAGAAATTTCTACGATTTAAAAAACTTACAGCTGAACAAGATTAGTAAAAATGATGATTCCATTATTAGAAAGGAAAATATTTCTAAAAGGTAATATTTTAATCCTAATGCTGATGAACAACATGAAGTGATGATGGTGGATGTTTCAAATGACAAAAACCAAAAAATATTTAATAATGAACCTGAGCCATCCAGCTCTTCTATGCAAAATACCGAATTATCCGAATCTGAAAGATATGCATTATTTAATTCTATAATATTTAAAAAGGACTTAATTAAATTGCCTACTATTTGGCTTCGCTATGATATTGAAAATGAAGATTGTCATACAATTGAACTTTTCCAATGTACAGCGAAATTAGAAAATGATGAGGTGAAAACTGCTTACGTTCACGTGTATCTTCTGTTAAAGAAGTAGAAAATGCAGTAAATACCCTACATAAATTAAGAGTATGCCAGGGATGCGCTATTCTGACCAATACAGGGATTTAAAAAATTTTACCCCCTATAATTGTAAAAAAGAGGGAAAAATATTAATACTCATAACTTATTATATGTATTATTTATTTATACGGAGAGAAGAGTGGGCTGTACTATTACGCATTTAGTAAGAAAATTTAAGTTGCGACAAATAAATGTTAAGTAAAGGTTACAAAACAGCGTTCGATTTATTTTTTGTCGATCGAACAAGACATAGTAGTAAAGATTTTATATATATATATATATATATTTATGCCTGTTATTACAATAAATATCAGGTTATTGTTATCATAATTAAAAAAATTTTTAAACTGTTCATTCAATTATGCGACAAATATATTAGTATCAAATTTGACAAAATTATTTATTTGGAAACATTTTTCTGTAATAAAACTATTATTATTTAACTATTATAAAAGAGGTTAATTTTTATTTTGATAAATTGTAATCAAACTCGTAGATATGATAGTTCATATCATAGACGATACTAATGAAGATGGTAGTCTTAATAGCTAAATGGCCGTTTAGTGAAGTTTACTTTCTGTTTTGTTGAACGAAAATGTCACCATATTGTTTAGTAACTATGTCTCAGGGCTGAGTATGATTGACTACTTTCTTCTCTCCGTGGATTGAAATTTTCCATTTTTTATTATTGTTTATAAAGAGATTTGCTTACTTATTAAATTAATGAAACCATGTGTTTACTATAAATTATTTAAAAAATAAACACGTACCTTTACTATTACATTATTTCATCGGTTAACTCATAAGTCAAGTTCTTGTTATTAAATGAAAACATCACTTTTTAATGTTTCGATGACATTGAAAACCTTGTCAGAAACGGATAATTAAATTTAAATTATATCTTCTGATTAACAGTAAATTCGCGAACAAAAAAAAATAAATGCTTAAATCTTAACCCATTAACTGCCGACCGAAAAACACTAAATGTGCCCAGAATGCCAAAAATAAAAAATCGTCAAATTTGTTTGAAACTTGTTACTCACGGGTTTTCGGGGTCCCTGACAACGAATCTGACGTCAGTTTTTCAAAATTCAAAATGGCTTATCTAATATGGCGGAAATTTACAAAAAGAAAATTTGTATTCGCTTGAAAATTATCACTCGGGGGTTTTCGGGGTTACTGATAACGAATCCGATGACAGTTTTTAAAAATTAAAAATTGCGGATCCAATTTAGCGGACATATTTTTTAAAAAAACTTGTATTTGCTTGAAACTTGTCACTCGGGGATTTTCGGAGTCGCTGATGACGATTTGGATGTCAGTTTTTTAAAATTCAAAATGGCAAATGATCTAATATGGTAAATATTTTTTAAAAAAAAATTTCTATTCGCTTGAAAATTACAACTCGGAGGTTTTCGGAGTTGCTGATGACGAATCCGATGTCTGTTTTTAAAAAATTCAAAATGTCGGATCCAATATGGCGGACATTTTTTTTAAATTTGTTTTTATCGTCAAAGCAGAACAAATTTTACAAATGCTGGTTTCATAGAACAGCTATAAAGAGAGAGCAAAAATTTAAATTCTATTGAAATGTCCTAACGCATTTCACCTTACCAATAAGTTCATGGGTGAAGTGGATCTCCACGGTATGCCATATTGGATCCGCAATTTTGAATTTAAAAAAAACTGACATCGGATTCGTTATCAGCGACCCAAAAAACCCTCGAGTGATAAGTTTCAAGCAAATCCAAATTAAAAAAAAATTTCCGCCATATTAGATCCGCCATTTTGAATTTTAAAAAACCGACATCATATTCGTAATCAGCGACCCCGAAAACCCCCGAGTGATAATTTTCAAGCGAATCCAAAATTTTTTTAAAAAATGTCTGCCATATTAGATTCGCCATTTTTAATTTTTAAAAACTGACGTCGTATTCGTCATCAGCGACTCCGAAAACGCCCGAGTGATAATTTTCAAGCAAATCCAAATTTTTTTAAAAAAGTGTCTGCTATATTGGATCCGCCATTTTGAATTTTGAAAAACCGACATCATATTCATAATCAGCGACCTCGAAAACCTCCGAGTAATAGATTTCAGGCGATTTTAGACATTTTTAAAATAAAAATGCAATGTATTATCCATGGCAAAGATTTTTAAAAATTTGCTAAAAGTGTTGTTTTAAAATTTTTTTAAATTTTTTTAATTTATTAAATTTAAAAACAGAAACGTGCGTCGCATTCTGCATAGCGTTGACTTTTAAGAAATCATTTTATTTCTAATATTCAGCCATTTTTGACTTTTTTACATCAATTTTTATCATGGCAAAGATTGTCAGTTTTCCGGCAGTCAGGGCAAAGTCTGAAATGGCAAAGATCTTTGGCATCGACAGTAGGGTGTCCCAAAAAAATAAAAACTTTTTTTTTCTTGGGTCTCATTCTCTAAAATCCTTTCAATTTGTGTAAAAATAAGAACCTTTCGATCCATATGTCTCAGTATAAGATTCAATGAAGATTAAGAATGTTACAGTCGATTAAAGATCAAATTTCATGGAAATTTTGATGATTTTTAGACACTTAAGTAACTTGTAATTTTTTTACAATAAACAGTAAAAAATATTTAGATTTTAATTTTTTTATTCAGAGTCTGTAACATTACAAAAATCCATAATTCGATCGACTTTTATAAAGTTCTCCGCCATTTTAAAATTTGAAAAACTGACATTGGACTCTAAATCAGCGACTTCAGTATTTCTTGATCACTGATTTTAGTAACTTTAGTGGTTATATCTAAATTTATTGTTTCAATTTTTGCTGCAAATGTTGAAGGAATAATAAAAATAAAAAATTAGTTTCGTTTACTAAATCTAGTGTATAATTGTCATTTTCAATCAAATCGAGGTTCACAAGGGCTAAAATTTTTTGTATTATTACAGACTCTCAATTAAAAAATTAAAATCTAAATATTTTTTACTGTTTAATGTGAAAAAAGTACAAGTTACTTAAGTGTCTAAAAATCATCAAAATTTCCATGAAATTTGATCTTTAATCGACTGTAACACTCTTAATTTTCATTAAATCTTATACTGTGACACATGGATCGAAAGGTAGTTTAATTATCTTTACAATGACGCCCAACTCATTATATTTTGACATTTTCATTTATGTTAAAAATGAAAAAACACTAAATTTTTAGCGTTTTTATGGTTCAAAGGGTCTGAACCACTGGTTAATATTAAAATTTTTTATTTCCAAATATTGTGTTCTTATTTTTACACAATTTGAAAGGATTTTAGGGGATGAGACCCAATAAAAAAGAACTTTTTATTTTTTTGGGACACCCCAATCGGCAGTCAAGGGGTTAATTTACACATCTTCAAAGGGATAAATTTTTACTTACAATATATTATTATAAGTGTTACATTTAAGAATTTCTTCTTTAACTAAAAAATTGCAAAAGCTATGCACTTATTTGTTTTAAATGTACATTTAACAAGCATTATTTTTCATAATAGCAATCATACACTTTTCAAAAGAATTTTTTTCAATTTAAGTAAGATGAATACTACGGATTATTTCTTTTAAGTTGTTTAATTTATAAATACAATAGTAACCCTTGAGGAAAGTATTTAGAAATTTCTTTCACCGCATGATTTTGCCCCGGACCTTGGAAGGAGTAAGTCGGCAAAAGGACGAACAACCACAGTAGAAAACGGTATCAGTATGCGAGCTACGATTCGGCCACATATCGTGCTCATCCCTCAACTTATTGCGGCTTAGCTTTCCTCTGTAGCTCGTCTTCCTAAGCATTCTCACCTCTCTTCATTCCCTTCACCCTTGGCACCCAAAACCCGAGTCGCACGTGTATCTGACTCACACCCTAAGACTCTAAATTGTTTCCTTCATAAGTCCAGATACTTTTCACGTATATACCTTCGGATAATAGCAGAGAACCCCTAGTAAAAAATAGAATCACGAGTTACGAGCATCTCGATTTGATAAAAATTGAAAGACGAATCGACCTAGATAAGAATCTTGCGACGCATATCACGCACTCTGCGTGCGAGTCAGTCAGTGCGCGTCATAACACACGCATATCGTATTCACGAGTGATGGTTGCACTAGTGTTTACTCAGTGAGTAGCATTCCGGTATCACTTATGCGAGTGGGCTCTCGCACTCGTGAAGGTGTCAAGCGGCTATAAAAATGAACATAATTTAACATAATTATGTTAAAATTGTTCTGTTAAAGATGAATTTTGGATATTTAATTTGTTAATCAAAATAAATTCTTCCCTTACGAAAATGTACGACACGCAAAACATCTCATGCGCGCATAGCATTATATTTGTGGCGTTTTTTCGCGACGCCACGCAAATCATGTCATGAAAGTTGTGACATAAATTTATGTAATGCGTAAAACGCCACTGTAAAATTGGTATTTGAAGTGTGTAAAGATTATTATTTAGAAATTAATTATATACAAATTAACTATATTAGTTTTTAAAATCAGAAATACAATTTTTATAGTGTTGTTATGCATTTTTAAAAAAATATACCCAAAAATTGAATTTAAAGACAACAAAATTTCTATGTAGTTTTTTCACAGAAACCTTATAATAATTTGTATCTGTAAAACACTGTTTAAAGATAAAAAAATATTTAATAAAGGATGAATGGATAAGAAAGTGTTTAAAATCAATCATAAAGTAATATCATAGTTTATTGCACTTTAAGAAGTGTAATTGAAACTACAATTATTATTGAACGGTGTTCGATGGTTTCTCTGTTCACAGGCACGTGAAATTGGTCACCATCGTCACAAATGTTTTTTATTAAATAAATTCAAAAGATTTTCTAAATCCATGTAGAAACGTGGTTGCAGAATTGGAAATACCACAGCAATGTTGTGCGAATCATATTGACAGCTGAACCTTTGCGCTCTCTGCATGCTTCTGCCCTCTAATGGAAAATAGTTGTAATTTAAGTCTTTCCGCCTGTCATTGCATTTTTGAAAATTTATTTGTGTAGAATTTGAATTGCAAATATAATTATAAAATTCTTAAAAGTTTTAATAAAAAATCTTTAAATGTAAATGTTAAAATAAATTTTAATGAAAATTTGCTTTTGAAAATTACATTGAAATATTTTAGAAACTAGAAATTCGATTAGAATTTTTTCATTCTAATTTTAAAAAGTATAAATATCTGAATATTCTTAAAAATTTAATTTCTTAGACTTAATAAAATTTTGGAAGAAACTTGTTCATATTATTTTATCTAATTTTAATTATTATTATTAGATCTTATCACAATTCAATTACATAGAAATTTTTTAAATAACTTTTGAAAATAAACAATTATCATAAAAAATTGAATTTTTGAATTTAAATAATTGATTTAGAGATGAAATTAGTTGAAAATTGTAGAGAATAATTGAAGTTTGGAAGGACTATAGTTGTAATTTTTAGAGAGTATTCAGAAGGTTTTAAATTAAAATTTTAAAAATTTTATTTCCTATTTTCACAGTACTTAGTACTCTGAATAAGTACTTCAACTACTAAGTATTATGATATTTTAGAAAAAAGTGTAGAGGGGATTAAAGATTATGGATATGAACAATTAGGTTTTATTTAAAAAATTGTAGCTTTTATATAATAGAGTAACAAAAATATTGACCTACACTACCGGCGGAAATTGTGCGACCGCTAAGACCTCGAGCTATTAAAAAACACACCCGTACAAAAACAGTGATAACTCCGTCAAAAATGAAGCTAATGCTTTTTCAAATTGCATTGGAAAGCTTATTAAATTTCCAATAAAATGACTCTATTTTCATTTATATTACATAAATAGGAAGCGAGATATCATGTTATAAACACAAAACAATAATTCTATTTTTTGTGAATTTTATACCCTGACTTTGACTCTTGGCAAAATTTGGAAAAGTTTATAGAAAAAATTGTTATTTTCACAGACAATTCCTTGTAATCTAAGCTTTAATTCAATAGAGACCAAGAACAGCAAAAAATATTAATGGGTTCCCGAGATATTACAAAAAGAGTCGGACAGTGCAAAGCAAAATTTTTAATTATCGTTTTCTAAAATTCGCCGTTAAGTCAGTTGCGTGGCTGTGAAAAAAGTGTCGAAAATGAATTTTTGTCCTACCTGCACGAAAAGTATGTCATTTCGGGCACTTAAAGTGGGCGCAAAGTAACTGATTCTCGCCCGGGGTCGGGAATGCGGGCGCAAAAGTTCTTTTACGCCCGCTGACGTCACGCAAGCGGGAGCAAAAGTACTTTTGCGCTTTATCTAGCCTGAGTGGGCGCAAAAGTACTTTTACGCCCGCTTTGCCCGTGCCCTCAATGCCATACTTTTCATGCAGTTAGGACAAAAAATTATGTTCGCAACATGGGCGCAAAGGTGATTGCGACTTTGGCGAGATACGATAATAAATATTACTAAGTACATACTTACTGGGATCGACTTTTTAAATATCATTATATAATAAATTAAATCAAAAAGTGGTTTTCAGTAAGAATGTACTTTGAAAAATTTATTTTTGACACTTTTTTCACAGCCACGCAACTGACTCATCGGCGAATTAGAGAAAAGGATGATTGGAAATTTTGCCTCGCACTGTCCGACTCTTTTTGTAATATCTCAGAAACCTGTTAATATTTTTTGCTGTTTTTGGTCTCTATTTAAAGCTTAGATTACAAGGAATAGTCTGTGAAAGTAACAATTTTTTTATCAGTCTTTCTAAATTTTGCCAGGAGTCAAAGTCAGGGTAAAAAATTTAAAAAAAAATTATTTTTTTGTGTTTATAACATGATATCTCCCTTCCTATTTATGCAATACAAATGAAAATAGTGTCATTTCATTGAAAATTTAATAAGCTTTCCGATGCAATTTAAAAAGAGCATCTAGCTTAATTTTTATTTTTGTCTACAATTGCTTAGCTTAATTATACATGATTTTACTGATATTTTAGAACTCGAATTAGATTTAAGGGCTATAAACAAGTCGTTGAAAGAAGTTATCGGAAAGTGACTTATTGCGCGTTTGTCATTTCCGACTATTTTTTCGGTTTTGATAAAGTTTAGTAAAATATTCGATTGGAATCATTTTGTAATAATGAATTTAACATTGTAAATAAAACGTTGTACCCCAACGTCATCTTGTCCATTAACCCCTTGACTGTGGATGACGTGTATACACGTTATGAAAAAGACTGTCCCAGACAGTGGCTGACGTGTATACACGTCATGGCCCAAACAAGAAAACATATTAACGTATATTCGCGAAAATTCTTACTTGGGGGTTTTTGGGGTCACTGATAACGATTCTGAAGTGATATTTTCAAAATACATAACTTTTTATCCAAAATGGCCGCCACAAATTTTGAAAAACTTTAAAAGTGGATAAATCCTTTTAGAAAAAATTCTTACTCGGGGGTTTTGGGGTCGCTAATCACGACTCCAAAGTCATATTTTCAAAATACATAATTTTTCATCCAAAAAGCCGCCAAAAATTTTGAAAAATTTCAAAAGTGGATAAATTCTTTTAAAAATTAATTAAAGAAAGTGAATAGTGTATAGTATGAATACAATTCATAGTGCCTATGAATTGTAAAATTAGGCTTACCATCTTTAAGAACCTTCCTACGTTAATACGTTATCATTAAAATAATGTAGGAAGGGATAATATATTTCAAGGAACTCGGAGAGTCTCGGGGTGCATGTAGCTCAGTGGTCAGAGCAGTCTACCGGCAATAGAAAGGTCGTGGGCTCGTATGCCACCATGCTACCGTTTTTTCTCAGTTCTTTGATAATTTTTAAATTATTAATTAATTTCGAAAATATTTTTCAAATTAAGCAGGTTTCTGTATTAGGGCAGCTGTGCTGTCGATACATATGAAGCCTATGAGCTTATCGAGATTTATTTAAGATATTGCTTTCTCATAAAGGAAGCTTTGTATTAGCAAAATTTTGGATTGTCATTTTTTGACATATTTATAAATTTTTTTTATTATGCCTAATACTTTAGTATTTTATATATGCACAGGAACTCCCCGTATAAATGTTCTAAATAAATAAAAAAAAATTTCGACGTATTTTGAACTCCGAAGTCCAAAAAACGGATTTTAAAAATTTGTCCCGATGTGTGTGTGTGTGTACTAACATTACATTTGCCTCAATATCTCAGAACGAGAAAGAGCTAAAGGCCTTAATTTTTTTTAAATTGTAGGTCTCCCCGGGGGACATAAAATGAGAGTATTTTCAGCCCGATTCATGAAGTTTAACTATTTTTTTTTTGCATTTTTCATTTAGTAAAAAAACGTTTTTTGGACATAACTTAAAAAAATGTTAGGACACCTATAAATCTTTTTCTTTAGTTTTGTAGAGTTTTTTCACACGCATCTTTTGAGCCCTCATTGAACATTTTTCGTCCATATTAACTGGAGATATTAAACTTTTAAAAATCAAAAATTTTGGAAAATAAGACTTTTTTAAAAATTTTTTTAAATTATGTAAAAGTAACTTCAAAAAATTATTACCAACTTGAAGAGCATTAAAAAACGCTTCGATTGACCTATTTTTGAACCTGATTCGGGCAGAAATTATGAAATTATTGGTATTTGAAAAATCAAAAATTGTGGAAAATATCATTTTTTCAACATTCTTGTTTATTAATTTATGTGTAATTATTAAACTATTACAACCATCTTATTGAATATATAAAAACATATTTTTTAGACCAAGATTTGATGATTTTTAACCCTTTTATAAAAAGTAATTCTTATATTTCAATTATTATTATTTCTATGAGGAAGCAAAGTGTTCATGAAATGAACATCAAAATTATAAAAATGTACAACTTGGCAGCGGTTTTAATTTATTTGTGTAGATTGATTAGGGAAAATTGTTAACTTCTTCAAATTTAATCTTTTAAAAATTGTTACTCGGAGGTTTTTAGGGTAATCTCTGTACGCATCTATTAGAATAGTGCCACTTTTTTTAAAACAACATTGTGTACCTTTCTTGCGCTCATACAGAGCTATTTCAATAGACTTATTATTCTCTGAAGTAGTTTTAAGAGTGATTCTAATTCAAAACTATCAACAGCTCTAATAATAGAACTTTGTGACCGATGGTATAGCTCGGTTGGTGGAATCCCGTTGCTTGCGATCACAGGGGTTTAACCACTTTGAGTGCGGTTAGTACTTGAATAGGTGACCGTCTGTGATTCGCTACAGTTTTAGTGTTTTTCGCTGATTGAGATATATCAAACGGGAGGTTTAACTCCGAGTTTATGTTTGTGCATTTGAGATGGCTATCTAAATGTACATTCATGACTCGACGTGAATAAACCGGTTGTACTCGGGAAGTGGGTTTTCTTCAGTTTTTCTCTCCCCTGGCCGAATGACTAGGAAAATGCGAGTACTCCTAACCTAAGTTCGTTTATTGAGTTTTGTTATTAAACCCATCCAGTTTTATGTTTCTCGCGATTCCAGAATCAACTATGCACTTTTCAAATTCAGCCATTTGTTAATTTTTTAAAGAAATCAGAGTACAATTTTATAAAGTGTGCAGCATCGACCTTCATTTAGCATTTTCAGAGAATTCCCTTGTAAAAGGCTTCAATGTACTCTGATAATGTTTGGTATTGAGTAAATGTTATCTCTGCAGCCGCTAATAAAGCTGTTAATCCATCACAGTTGACGATTTTAGGACTTGGAGCACCTGATGCAACCCATTCACTTAAAAAATGAGAAATGGTTACTGTTGAATGAGATGAACTAATCATTTGACCGACACGATACTGTCCAGCCTCTTCATTCACAACAATAATAAGGTATAAGAATATATGTCCTGTTGAGAGTTTTTAAAAAACGAAAAGCGGTTGAATCATTTTGCCACTCCCATCGACGGAAATTTCAGGTTCTCCCGTTTCAGCATATCTGAAATATGAATGAATCTGATTAGTAATTCAAAAATTAACTCGGAATGAACTGCCAATTATCGTACGTATGGTACTACGCCAACACGTTTATTTCATTATTTCAATCGTAATTCAAGGATTTTTATCGAGATATGTCGAACTTTGGTGTTCAGTTTTTTTAACTCCCAGAGTTGATACTTCTAGCAAAAATCCCGACTCGCAGTCTCCAACTATCATTTTTTAGAGGCCAGACGACCAGCCCAGCGGGAGGGATTTAATGTTTTAGGAGTAGTATTTAAAATTTTTATGTTTCGCCTTCATCAGAGAAGTATAGATTTTTCTAGTGAACTATACTTTTGCCAAAGTAATTGCATACGTCTTGAACTACATCAAACAAACGAGCAACTTCAACAGTTTAAGGAGCTATCTCTCATTTGTTTTTGAAAGCCATTTAATTCACCGCTCATGTCAGCTACATAATTACTCAATTGATCAATTTTGCTTTTGTCTTGAGATGAATCTAGAATTATTGAGAAAAAAGAGCATTTCGTATTTCATTATCGATTTGATTAAGTACTTGTTTTGATAGGACAGATATAAATATTCGTTTTGTGATTTTGAACTTAAATAATTCACAAATCCATTCCACGTCATAAGGAAGTCTTTTTTGAATTTACCTTTACCCTAAAATAAATCAGCTTCTTCATTACTTCCAGCAAAATCAGATGCATGCTTTCTAATAAAAGACGAGTTCTACATGCGAATTCTGCTAAGCTTGCTGCTCTTCTGACTTTAAGATCAGTAACTTCGAGAAGGAGGTTGGCATATTTCTTTTTAACACCACTCTCTAAATCTGAATATGTAAAAATTCACATATTTGTAAGTTATAAGTCGTCTTCTCGACCAATAAGTGCATATACACTTATAATAAGTGAAATTTAACTCATAATAAGTGAAAAATGCACTTATTCATAAGTGTATATGCACATATTGATCGAGAAGACGACTTATAACGTGTAATGAGTAAAATTTCACATATTCAGATTTAGAGAGAACACTCAAAGCGTAATGCACTCGCAAAATCTTTCCATGTACGCCAATTGTTTTTATTATGCAAATACCAAGATCTATATGGTCCGTCAAATATTTTTGAAAGCCATAGAACAAACAAATTCTTATCTATTCCACTCGTACTTAAATAGTCCTTAAAAATGAGAAGAAATTGTTCTGGATCGTTTTCTGATTTAGGTAAGGAAATATTCTAAGAGTTTATACTATTCGACCGATCTGGATAGAATTTAAATTCTCCGCAGAAATTGAAAAATACATAAAAATTATTCTATTCTGTGATCTATTTGAAGAAAAACCTCTAAACCAATTTTGATCAATAGACATAAAATCATTTTGTCCAATTTGTTTATTCACACTAAAGTAACTATCATTTCATTAAAACAATGAACCTGTTCTACAAATACCTGAGCTTGACAAATCACGATCAGGAACATTGTCGAAACGTATGTGTCTTGAATCATTCTCAAATTGCACGACTTGTTGAACCGAATCTAAATTACTGCGCTTTTGACTTGCTTGTTTTATTTGGGTATCGCAGATCGCACTGCAAAACCGTAAAAACTTCCGGTACTATTACGCGAAAATGATATTAACTGATCTGCATCTGTATCCACGAAATTCTCCGAATTCGTCAAAGTCGAATTATTTTGTGACTCTAATGTATTTTGATCATTTCGACCAACAACAATTTCATCCAACACAGCAGACCTAAGACAATGTATAATTTCGTTGAGAATGTTTTTTCTTAAGTATTGCACATGAATTTATTTATTTTGAACTTTTCGAAGATGTTCATCCATCACTGGATCAAACAGCAAGAAATTGAAGAAAATTCCCACTACCTGACGTGTACGAAGTTTCTGTTGTGCCTCTGAAAGATAAATTTTGGGCTCTGAGTACTTGGACAAGTGCAAACAGTCTTTTCTATATTTGCCTCCAGTATTGTTCTTCCTTTTCAATGGTTAAATTGCCTTTTAACCGTAATTCAAGTTTTTTCCATTCTTGAAAATTAGATAAATGAATTACTTTTTTCATGTCTTGTTAATATAGCATACATATTCCTCCAGTCATTATGTCCTTTACCAGCTAAAGAAGATGATTCATTCGATTGAGGAAAAAGTTTACAACAAAAGCAGAATACGGAATCTTTAGAAATAGTACAGGAGCCATTGACGACGTACACTTTCATTATTTACCAGCGATCTTTCATAGTGAGTAGTAGAAAATTCTCTTTTATTTGAGTTTGTAGAGAAATGGAAATCTGCAACCTGGCGCGGACCTTTGTTCAACAAAAATCTCTCGAATATGGTGATTAATATAAATTTCACATAAACCTGGATCTTCAAACTTTGCATCTATCTTAGCTGTACTAATTAGTAAATTATTATCTACACTTTCATTAGCGATAAAGCTAATTTTTCAACATTAACTGCAATAAAGCTGCTCATGGTTCAGGAAGAGGCAGACCTAAAGGCTAGTGAGACAAGTGTTTTGGGAGCAAGACCCACTAAAAAGGGAGATTTCCTTATTAAAATTAGAGGGTCTTCTAACAACAGGTGCAGATGGCGGATCGGCATGCAGACTTCGCTGGAAATTCACGACGTGGACATCCTTACAGAACCAGCCAAGAGAACGCTAACAAAGTAGATAAAATAGGGCATGTTAAGCTTGGTTTCGTGTCCTGCAAAATTAGTAGAAGAGTCACAAGGTGTTATTGATGCGTTGACTACGGCCCTATAGGTCGAGACTGACAGGCAGTAGATAGGTCGGATGCGTTCTTCAAGTGCGGAGAAGCCGGCCATTAGGTAGCAGATTGTAAGAAGAGCCCATGCTGCTTCTTCTGTTAGGCGAAGTTTGGCGAAAAGGAAACTATCCAACATGTCCCTGGATCAAGAAGATGCAGAGTCTTCAGAACTGCCCTAGCGGAATTGGATAAAAAACTTCAAATGTTGTATATCTGACTTCAAATTTGTAATCAGTGACAAAAAACTATCGGAATTCAAATTCCGTTTAAATTTATTAACAACTTCAAATTTTTTAAAAATTTTTGAAGGACATGTTGGATAAAAAACTCAAAAAAATTTTAATCTGATTTCAGATTCGTGTTCTACGACCCAAAATACCCCTTACTACCAAATTATAAAAAGATACATTCAGTCGTTTACTTAAACTGTCCATGACTTGTATATGTCGTAGCCACTTAGGCAAATCCGACATTAAGCTAAGTATCCAAACAGTTAGCTAACTGTCGAAAATGATACTAATACACGTCGATATCGTCTATTTATCTAAGCAGTAAGCTAAATGTCCGACAGTTAGCTTACTGTCCACCGCCGTTTGGACATTTATAATAAAATAGCTAAATGAATAACTTCATTTCATCTATACAAAAATATACACCAGTATTAAAATTATTATTAATTTTCATAATTATGCATTTACCCATTTACAGTACGATATCAGACCGCAGGGAAGTATATTAAATAAATAAATACAAAAATCATTTATTTAATGCAGCCGATAAAAAAACAAATTTTACGTTAATTATTTGTTAATTAATGTCCCTTGGGATTGCGACTAATTAACTAACTAATAATTCCTAAAATTAGTTTAAAAATTTTTTAAATTTTAAAAATGTTCTTATGAAAAAAGTTCTAATAATCAATTTTATTGCAGTGGATGAAAAATACATCGAGACATCGCATCATCAACAGAGCACCGTACAAAGCTGTCCTTGGTCCTATACACAATGGCTTAGCAAGGTTTAATACGGAAGATGAATTGGAAATCGCTCTTTCAAGTTTGGAAAAAGTGGTTAATGATCAAGAGGACTAAACTTCTTTAAATGCTCTAAAGCAGGACGAAAATGAGACTCAGGACGAAGTAACCGTAATTCAAGAGCAAACATTTTGCTGTATTTGCCAATCATCAATAGACTTATGGGACACAGTTAGTTGTTCAAAATGTCTTTCTGAATTGCATTTTTAATGTGGAGATCAAGTAGATGTAGATTCTTTTCTTTGCGCATTATGTGCAAGCGGAAAACATTTACTTGATGTCCAAGATGATTGCAATAAGAGGCAAAAAGTAGCTGTTGAGAAAATGATTACCTTTTCGCAAGAAAGGTTTCCACCACTGTCTATTGGTGATTTCGTAACTCTTGCAATTCCAACAGTCGATCGAGGGCCTTTAGATTTCAGTCACATTTTTGGGGTTGTTACTGATTTTAAAAATAAGGTTTACCAAATAGGCACTAAAGATGGGATAATTAATGACTGGTTTTCTAGAACGGATCTCCCAAAATCGGGTGCAACTGCAATAAATATTAAGGACGTTTAAACAGATAAATTTTTTCTCTTCGAGAACCGCAGCAGCTCAATTGAGTATAGGTGAACAGGGTTACAAAAAATGTAACTGCAAAACGACAAAAGAGCAGTGCTGTACTAAACGCTGTTCTTGCTTTAAAGCAAATATTATATGTGGTTCTCGATGCCACCATGCCAATCCGTGCAAAAATAAATGATTAATTTGTTAATTTTTTTGTTATCACAATAAATAATTTTTTTTTCATTGAGGAATATTTGACTGTAAATGACGAAATGGCGGTGGACATTAAGCTGACTAATAATGAATGTAAAATTTGTTTTTTTATTGGACGCATTAAATAAATTAATAAAATAAATAAATTATAATAAATATAAATAAATATAAATGGGTGATTCTCCACGTAGAGCAGGATTTAGTTATTACTATTACTAATTTTTTTTTAAATTGAGTAAAAGTCGATATAGAATCTTCAAATTTAGTGTTTATGAATGAAATATCAGTGGTGGGCCGGACAAAATATTTATAATTTTTCTATTTTTTAAACAAATAATTTTTATATATCTGTATATACTTTGCGACTATACTATCCAGCCATGGTAAAATGAAAGCACCTGTTATATTTACAGGCAAATGAAATAATAATTATCTGTATATGTTATTTTACAAATTATAATTGTTTAACAATTATTGTTTAAACAAATTATGAAAAAAGTAACATTTTTTAAAAACTGTGTATGCTAATCAATTCTACACGAAAAATTAGGAAGATTGTCTAAGATTCTTTTTTTGTCAAAGTTTTACTTTGTTTGTAAACCTTCATAAACAAATAGAGTATAAGAAGATGGTATCAACCTATATAATTTCAAATAAAATTGTAAAATTGTTCCAATTTTTTTACGCAATAATTTTTTAACTGATAGAAATTAAAAAATAAAAAGCTATTTTTTATATGTGATTTCATGGGATTTAAAAAAATAACAATATTCTTAGGAATAAAATTTTTATTTTCAAATTTAAACAAAATATATCTCTCATTTAATAAAAAAAATGCGACAGTTTTCTGAGATGATTTAAATTTTTATCACATTTGTAATATTATTAATTTTAAATTAACTTATGACTTGTCTATATTAAATTATAAATTAAAAACAAATTTTTCATTTTGCTTTAATAACTTTTAGTATTCAATGACAGGTTGAGAAAATTCGTAGATTACGTTGTTGTCATGATTAATTTTTTTTGGCATTGGCAAAATTGAAACGATTTGCTCGAACAATATTTTCATTTTAACGTCTTCACAAAATGCACAAGCATTTTCAATACCTTTTATATTGCTTTTAAGCAAACATACATTTAGTATGTTACTTTTAGTAACTTTACCTTAGCAGACTGCAACAATGCGATATTTTTTGAATCCTCTTGGCCCATCAAGATGAACATGACAACAGGTACCTTTCTTAATGCTGTCTCGATTGATTTTTTGTAATGGATCAATAAAACCCTCTTTGCTACTTGAATAAATATCTCCATATCAAATTTTCTTTAAGGAGCTCGGCTTAGAGACATCAGAATTGTTCTCGGCACTCTTATTTGGGTTAAGTCGATAGTTCCCAATTCGTAATGAGAACACTGTAAACTGCACTGAAAGCAGCTAAGTTTACGCAAACTTAAAGTAGTTTGACTTACACCCCTAACAATTTGGTGCACTTGTTGTGTTCCACTAAAGGTCTTCGCATCACAATTTTCTACCTCGGTTGAAAAAAATCAAATTGCTCTCCCTGTATTGGAATAATTATAACTTTTTTACAATTAGCTTGTAATTCTTTGATTAAAGTGTTAAAATCAGCTATGTCCTTTCCTTCGGCGACAACACGATCGGCTGTTCGCTTGCAAACAGCTCCGATTCCATCAGGAGCTCCTTTCTTGTATCCAGATTCATGGTAATTCCACGAATAATTCTTAATGTTCGGATACTAGTTTTTTTAAAAACATCATTTAGTACTGGAGCAAGGTGAGTCCAGATTCCTGCAACATTATGAAGCAATGACTCCAATAGGGTACAGTAATTTAATCTTTGATGTCCGTCTTCATTTTTAAAGTAAACTACTAGTGTGTAGCGATATTTGTTTTCGAGGTCCACCAAAATGATGAGTATGGACTTCTTCAGCGCATTTAGTAGACCAATTCTCGCTCTAGTCCATATGAATCAAAGCTTCTCCAATTGATAAATTTTCTTTGAAATTTCTGATCGTATTATGCTGATGGATTATGTTACCCTCGTGTTTGAGAAACACTGGCATACTTTTTTGAAATTCTTGTATCATTTTTTCGTATGAAGTTTCAACTTTGTTTTTTTGTCATTTTCGAACATATTTTATTTTTACCAGTTTTTTTTATCGAAATAGGATTCTTTTTTTGCATCCATTTTCAATAAAAACCAGCAGTTTCTGCATTATTTGTCTTGTATGCAACTTTATTTTGTTTGCAAACTGTACATTCTCTAAAAGACAACTATCGTTTGTGCTACAACACACACTTTTTAGAAGATCGTCGCACGTTTTAACTTCCAAAATGTCTAATTTGAATAACGCATTGATTAATAACTCCATATTTACATAAGTGATACACTTGCATGTATCTCGGTCTGCAATTTTTATGGATTTTACCAAAAAAGGTCTCAATTTACAAAATTGAGAATAGGACACATTGTTGTCAGGATACATTGTTACAAACTTTTCATATAAATTTTTCAACGTATCTGTAAGAAAATTTTTTTGCTTAGATATCTTTCCTTTTCGAACGAAGTCTTTTTTGACAGGACAACACATACGAGAATGTTCGTCTTTTTCAAAAAATTCTTGAATTTTGTTTTTTAATTTTAAATTGATCATATTTCGTGGTTTATATTCTAATGACGAAACTTTTAAAGCTTCAGCCAATTTCACACGTCTTGCTTTTAAAAAGTTTTTACAATTTCTCTGCATTCTATATTTTTTTATTATTTTGCCCGCAATAACGTTAGTAAAAATTTGCTTTTCTTTATTTTTTTTACAGTTTTTATAATTAAATGTTAATTGAGCTTGTATCACGTTAGCAAGTAATACTTTTTTTTCTTCTTGCGAATTCTGACATTTTGTTTAAAATAAAAAAAAATTTCGAAAATTTATGGAAATTTATCTGGTAATTTATGGCAATTTATGCTTTAATTAGCAGTGAATTGTCAAATATAATTTTAAATTTTTAAAAACTTTTTAGGAAATTTATAGTATTTTATGGAAATATATGTTTTAATAAACAGTAAATTATCAAATACAGTTTAAAAGGAAAAAAATTTCGGAAATTTATGGATTTTTATATATAGTGATTTATGGAAATTTATGCTGTAATTAACAGTAAATTATAAAATGGAATTCAAATTTTAAAAAAACTTTTTGGGAAATTTATTGTAATTTATGCGGTAATTTATAAAAATTATGCGGTAATTTATGAAAATTTATACAATTATTTATTACTTACCTAAACTTCAACGCTTAAAACAATTTGCTTTACTTCGCTCTGTTGGTGTTATTCACTTCACTCTGTTGTTACACGCTGTTTAATACAGAAAAGCCGTACCATGACAAGAAGGCCAGACCATGACGCTCAAGAAAAACTAATTTTTTAAACAATTTATTAGCGATTTTCATTCTGTTTCATATTTACGTCATTTATATTCACTGATCTAATACTACTACACTTTAATTGACGTAAAATATAAATAATTATTAATTTTATTGGGAAGTATGTGAAGGCCAGACCATGATGATTCTGTGATTCCCTATGCAAGTTTGGTGCTTTTAATGTGTAAAAGACTAAACAATTAATTATCAAATTAGTTTCTCTCTTAGTAATTTACTTAGGAGAGTTTGTTGTTGCGTTTTACTAATATTGAGTAAAGTTTCGATTTGATATTTATGTAAATAATACAATTTTATAAAAAGGCCAGATCATGACGCAAAAACGAGGGACAAGAATTAACATCAGAAAAATTTTTTTAAATAAATTTTTTTCGCAAGTTTTTTGTTTATCACAATTCTATGAACATAAACAATACAAAACTATGAATAGTTTTTAGATTAATTACTGTATTTTATTAAAAATAACAATTTTTTTATATACATCGTACTGGGGACAGGCCTTACCATGACGTTTTGGCACCTTAAAACAGCTTCTTAAGCTAAATTATAAATTTTTAAATGCAATTGACTATTGGCTTTTGTTTGTAAACACAGAAATTAGATTTTCTCCTTGAATTCATTGCAATATGTGCAACTAATTTCTTAAAAAATACGAGGGACATTGAATTGTGGACTACGCGGAGCATCACCCAAATATATAATAATAAATTTATGTTAGCAATTAATTTTAGGTAAGAGTCAAACACGAGGTTTTTATCACTATTTATAAATAAAACACAGTTCGTAAGTGATACAATTAATTTATTAAAGATGAGTTTATTAGATAAAATATAAAATTAAAAACATATAAAATATAACATATAAAATTTGCTTATAGGACTGAGACTTGACACGACCGACTCATTCTATCTCTAATTTTTTAAATAAAAGAATCAAATAGTTTTTAGTTTTTTTTAAATCGGTTTAGTAGATTTCAAGAAAAGTGTCTGCCCCTTTTCAAAAGTATATTTTTGAGAAAAAAAGTCTCCTCAAATAAATTATAATTCTATGCTGTTTAATTCAACTTCAGATAAATCTGCATAAATAAATACATTATTTAAATAAATTTTATAAAACTTTTTTACAATAAATATTGTAATTTAAAATTCTACACAAAGTTAGAGATTTTTTTAAAGTCAATTAATAATAATTCTACACCGTTTAATTTATCATTAAATAATTCTACATAATTTAAATTTAACTTACTTATGAATGCAGTATTATTTAATGTTGAATTCAATGGCATAGAATTATTTTTGATTGACTTTTAAAAAAATCGGGCAAGTGCGAGTTGCACTCGCATTAAGATCGAGGGTTCCGTACACCAAAATAAAACTTATTTTTTATAAAAATATATATATATAAGAAATATAATTGATTAAAATTAACATATATAAACTTATTGACCTGAAATTCGGTATACATATGTATTTTTATTACATGTAAATTACAAGAAAAAACTATAAAAATCCATATTGACAGGGTCATTTTTTTGCAATTTTTCCAAAAAAATTGAATTTCTTTCCCTTCTAGTTCCCAAATATCTCCACCAATCAAGTTCGCTATATTTTTCCTGTAATCTGCACTTAAAACTGAACATCCTTACAGAATTTCAGCTCACCATTTTGAGATTTATAAAATTAAAGGGGGGGGGGACAGGGTCATTTTTTGCTATTTTTACGAAAAAATTGAATTTTTTTCCCTCCTAGTTCGCAAATATGTCCGTCAATCGAGTTCGCTATATTTTTCCTGTAATCTACACTTGAAACTGAAGATCCCTACCGAATTTTAACTTACCAGGTTGAGATTTGTAAAAGTTAAGGGGGGGGACAGGGTTATTTTTTGTAATTTTGTCAAAAAAATTCCATTTCTTTCCCTTCTAGTTCCCAAATATCTCCACCAATCAGGTTCGCTATATTTTTCCTGTAATTTGCACTTAAAACTGAAGATCCTTACAGAATTTCAGCTCACCATTTTGAGATTTATAAAAGTTAAGGGGGGGACAGGGTCATTTTTTGCAATTTTTTCGAAAAAATTAAATTTCTTTTCCTCCTAGTTCGCAAATATGTTTGTCAATCGGGTTCGTTATATTTTTCCTGTAATCTACACTTAAAACTGAAGATCCCTACCGAATTTCAACTCACCAGGTTGAGATTTGCGGAAGTTAAGGGGGGGGAAAGGGTCATTTTTTGCAATTTTTTTAAAAAAATTCAATTTCTTTCCCTTCTAGTTCCCAAATATCTCCACCAATCAGGTTCGCTATATTTTTCCTGTAATCTGCACTTAAAACTGATGATCCCTACCGAATTTCAGCTCATCAAGTTAAGATTTGTAAAAGTTAAAGGGGGGGGACAGGGTAATTTTTCAATTTTTTCGAAAAAATTGAATTTCTTTCCCTCCTAGTTTGCAAATATATCCGTCAATTGGGTTCGCTATATTTTTCCTGTAATTTGCACTTAAAACTGAAGATCCTTACCGAATTTCAGCTCACCAGGTTGAGATTTGTAAAAGTTAAGGGGGGGGGGACAGGGTCATTTTTTGTAATTTTTTCGGAAAAATTCTATTTCTTTTCCTCCTAGTTCGCAAATATGTCCGTCAATTGTGTTCGCTATATTTTTCCTGTAATCTGCACTTAAAACTGAAGATCCCTGCCGAATTTCAGCTCATTAGGTTAAGATTTGTAAAAGTTAAGGGGGGGGACAGCCCATTTTGCGTGGCTGGGACGGACACACGAGTGATTTCATAAGGGTTCCGTCAGTACACCTATGGTGTACGGAACCCTAAAAAGAAAAAAACTTCAGATAAATCTGCATAAATAAATACATTATTTAAATAAATTTTATAAAACTTTTTTACAATAAATATTGTAATTTAAAATTCTACACAAAGTTAGAGATTTTTTTTAAAGTCAATTAATAATAATTCTACACCGTTTAATTTAACATTAAATAATTCTACATAATTTAAATTTAACTTACTTATGAATGCAGTATTATTTAATGTTGAATTCAATGGCATAGAATTATTTTTGATTGACTTTAAAAAAAAGAAAAAAATCTAACTTTTTGTGTAGAATTATAATTGTAGAATTTAATTGCTTAAAATCGCTACCGACCCTTAATTAATGAAGATATTATTTTTAATAGGAAATGCTGCTTTGAGACGATTTTTCCATAACATGAAAGAAACACTGTAAGTCCTGAGGCTTTCCAAACATTAAGATCTGCAAGTTTTTATGGTGTACGCATAACCTGATTTGGTGGTGTTGTTGAGACGAGAATCTGATCAATGTTATCACTATAGTTTTTACTCGAATAATAATCGTCATCGATTATTATTCGTTGTATTGGCACCACACGCTTCTATATGTACATATCGTTCTGTAATCGTTGTTTTCTTCTTTATTCGTTCAGCAGTACTTAGAGGAGCATTATCATAAACAATTTTTAAAAATTTATTCTGGTTTTAAGCGTTTAAATGAAAATTTACACTTAGATCTGCCATATTAAATTTTCAAAAAATCATCGCTTAATTTGTCGTAATCAGCGACTCTAAGAACCTAAAGAACAAGTTTCAAGCAAATAAAATAAATTTTAAAAAAATTATGCGCCATATTAGATTTATTATATTGAATTTTGAAAACCTAATACTGGATTCATAATCAGCGACTCTGAAAAATCCCGAGTAACAAATTCAAAGCAAATTGGATAAATTTTTAAAAAAATTTGCGACATATTGGATCCGCCATGTTGAATTTTGAAAAAGTAAAGTCAGATTCGTAATCAGCGTCCCTAATGCTATTAAAGCATTTGTTGAGATTAATAATTTGTTATAACTTTAATTACTTTTTAACATTATTTATTTATAACCTGCAAATTTTGCAAAATCGCTTAAGAAATGAGGACTTTGGACGATTATGAACATTAAATTCCAGTTTGGTCCCACTGTGTTGCGGTTTGATATCGAACCATAAATGGGTAACCACAAATTGTTTATAAATACCTTTAAATTGTGCAATTTGTTATTTTTTGACTGGCCTCTTTCAGGTCCACGTAACCGGACAATGTAATCGATGAATGAAACTCATGAACTTTGCAAGTAAAGTAAAAATTACTCTCAAGTTTGGAAGATGACAAAATTCTCTCTGAAAAATATGATAATTTATCTAATTAAATAGGATGCTTGGAAACACCGGAATTATAAAAAAAATTGAATTTTTTTCTTTGGTTAAAGATCTTTGCTCTTTCAGATTTTTCTGTTTTCACAAAAGAAGGTTTTAGAATTCTTGAAAAAATAAAACTTAAAGAAAGTTTAATGTTTACAGCAACAAATATAAGTAACATTAAAGGCCTGATGCAGAAATATAATCAAAGTTGTTGCGTCGGTTGAGAGTTAGCCTGCCGCGACGAAGTTGGTGGTTGATGGCCTAAAGGGTTGTAAGCAAGAGGTTGAGGTTTTAGGGGGGTGAATGGTCTTCTTCGTTGGTGGGTAAGGTACGATTTATTGTAGCGTCGCGATGTCCGTCTTCACTTGCCGTGACGCCCTTCTACCAGCTCGAAGAGTCCAGGAATCAGCAACCACGGAAACCACATCGTTGGAGAGTCTTGCGCACTTCACCAGGCACCATTAAGCCTTGTCCGAACTTCCGTCTAAACCTCCCTGATGCGTCCTTTTAACATCCATTCTCTTTCTTCCTTTTTGGGCGATACACAGTAGTCGGAAAGACCCTTCTTTATGCGAAAAATGGCGATATGGGATATGTTTAAATAACGAATTTTATAAGAGGCATTTTGTAACCTTTATAAAAACAAGTTTTTTTAACAACTTTTCTTTTCTACCTACTAAATATTAGAATGGGCTTTTAAGTAGATACGGAGAAAAGAATAAAAATACAAAATTGTTTTTACTGAATTTTCCAAAGAATATGAAGTTTAAAGATAACCCACTTGAATAATACATCCGATTAAAATTCGTTTGTTTCTTTATTATATTGTTAACAAAATTTCTCCTGAGAAAATTAAATTAGAATAAATTCTGATGCATGTTTATGAAAATTAATTGCACAGGATAAATTTAATATTAAGAATGTCCACTATTGAATATAATAAATATGTAAATCCGTTTGAAAAAAACATGGTTACTAAATGCACTTAAGAAATATTTCGGAAAACATAAAAAGAAATTTCCAGGTTTAGTTGATAAAGGATTGAAAATTTGTAATAGTTGCAAAAAAGAAATTTATTTATTATCAAAAACGTCTGAATCTTTAGAAAATCTTTCAAGTAAATATATTAACAACGGTTTTAATTCTTTTGTAAAATTTAAATTCTAATTATAAATAACTTTGTCATTTTTAGTTGCAAGTGAAGTTGGAGAATTAAATAATCTAGATAATAATAGTTTAGTTAGTAGTCCTGAAAATTTGGAATCCCAAAATTTTCAAGAATATAGCGAAGCAGGTCTCGGGATTTTTCAGCAATTAATAGAGAAATTACAAAAATCTACTTGTGCAAAAAAACAAATTTTGCTTTTAACATTAGCACCAAAATCTTGGGGATATCGAAAAGTAGCAAAAGCATTTAATGCAACTAAGTATCAAGCAATGAAAGCAAAGAAACTTATTTCAGAGCGAGGAATTTTATCAGAACCAAGAACAGGTTCCCCTTTATCTCCTGAAATTATAAATCTTGTTAAAGAGTTTTATGAGTCAGATGACAATAGCAGAATAATGCCAGGATTAAAGGATTGTGTTTCTGTAAAGCAAACTGATAATTCGCGTATTTCGGTACAAAAACGATTGCTTTCAGCTAACCTATCAGAATTGTTTAACTTGTTCAAAGAGGAGAATAAAGGTGTTAAGATTGGATTCACAAAATTTTTTCAATTAAGACCACCCTACTGTGTATCAGCAGGTTCCAGTGATACACACGTAGTGCCTTTGTACACATCATGAAAATGTGAAATTAATGCTGGATGGATCGAAAATGAAGAATTTGACTAAAAATTTAGAAAAGAGTTTAACAAATTATCAAGACTGTATAAATTTAAGTATGTGCGAGATCCGATAGGATAAAAAATAAAACAGTAATTTCGAATGTTGATGTTTTCATAAATAATTTTGTAGAAAAAGTAATAAAATTAAAAGTACATGATTTTATTGCCAAGAAACAATCGCTTTCTTTAAGAGAAATCAAACAAAATGTAGAAGAAGGAAATTTTTTAATACAATTAGATTATGCCGAAAATGATGCTTTTGTAGTACAAAATTCCGTTTAAGCTTTTTCTTGGAACAGTAATCAGGCATCCTTGTTCACTGTAGTCATCTATTTCAAATAAAATGAAAAATTGTTGCATAAAAGTATGGTTATAATTTCGGATAATTTGATTCATGACTGTATTTCAGTTTATCATTGTCAAACGTTAATAATTTCTTATCTCAAAGAAAATTTCGATCCTCTAAAGATTTTTTATTTTTCTGACAGTGCGCCACAACAGTTTAAAAATAAAAACAGTTTTATAAATCCTCGATTTTATGAAATTGACATCGAGATACCAACAAATTAATGCAAAATTTAAAGCAAACAGAAATTAAATTTATTTCGAAAAATGATTACGCTAGCACTGCAACCTTCCTTAAAGAAAGATGCAGCAAAGCTTCAACAATTCCTGGAACCCAACAACAATACTATTCATTTATTCCTCTTTGTGAAACCGAATTAATTTTAAAAAATTTTTGTCTTTAGAGAACCAAACTATTTATTCTGCACAAAAGCGTTTTTCACAGAAGCGTCAAATGAAAATCAGTCCTATCCCAAAATGTTCAAAACGGAAATAGAATTAATCATTTTTACTAAACCTAAAATGCTTCATTTAGAAATTATTATTTTTTTCCTGTATAAAATATTTAATTTAAAGTAATTTAATATAACGACTTTATGTTTAAAGTTTAAATTTTATTACAATTTATTTGTCTATTTCATAAAATTGTTGGGGAGACTGGGGTAAACCCGCTCACTTTTTTCAGATCGGTAAAAAACTAAGAAATTATTCTCTAAATTTAAGTTAATTTATTTCATTTGAAAGCATATGATTTCTACTAAAAAATAAAAAAAGAGTTTTTGATTTATCTTTTTTAGTTTTACTTAGAGAAACTTTTTAATACATATATACTAAATTTCGAAATCACAATTTTCCAGGGTAAATCCGCTCACTTTTATCTTTTCAAGACGAAACAGTTTTATTTTTTAAATATTAAAATTTGTCTTATTCCCGTCTTAGGTATGATTTATTATTGATAATTTATGAGTTATGTAAACAATTCTATAAACAACAAATTGGTTTAATAAATAATGAATATAGGTTTTATAAATTACGACTATGGATTTAAATAATGTTATATTTTATTAAGATAAAGAGAAATGTAGTTACAATTTTAGTTTTAACAAGTCATAAATTTTGTTATTGTTAAAATATAATACGTGAAATTATTTTATTCTAAATTTTAAATTTAAAACAAAGTGAGCGGTTTTATCCCGACTTCACCCCGAGTGTGTTCCTCACATTTCAGAATAAATTTAATTAAATCTTTTTGAAATGAGACAAAACTATATATGTACTTCAAAGAAGGACATCCAATAGCAACAAAAAAAATTTGTTGAAAAACTTAAAAATCCTAAAAACTCTATCGAATGGCGTTAAAAAAAGTCAAAAATTTATAAACAAAAAAGTTATAAATGTTTTTTATAAAAAAAGTCCGATTTTTTTCCAATTTTTGTTTAATTTTCAATTTTTTCTACTATGAAATAGCGGAAAAATAATTCTAAATGTTACAAATAACGTGACATAGATATATAACCTAGAAGATGGGACTATAGAGAAAATTAAAAATTAAAATGGCGGCTAAAAATAAAGTTTAAAGTTCAAATTTTTTTCAAAATTTGATTCGAAAGTACGAAATTATGTAAAAGTGTTTAGATCAGCTTGAATTTTGTTACTCGTGGGTTTTAGGGGTCGCTGATCACGAATTTGGAGTCTAATTTTCAAAATTCAAAATGGCAGATCCAATATGGCGGACAATTTTTCTAAAAATTCATTAGATTCGCTTGGAACTTCTAACTGGGGGGTTTTTGGGGTCGCTGATTACGAATATAATGTCCAATTTTTAAAAGTAAACATGGCCGCTTTAATATGACAGGCGAATTTTCAGTTGAAATTCGATAATCACGTTCTTATGCCATTAAATTTCTTTAAATATTTTTAATGTTTTCCCACTTTCATCACGTGGAGATAAAAATGGAACTGTAAATTAAATAAAAACTTTAAATAATTTAAATAAATAAATAAATAATGAATAAATTAAATATATATATCTATATTTATATAATTATGTATATATTTTAATATTTTAAAAATTAATAATTATGGGTTAAATTTTCTCAACTGCACAGGTCAAAAAATGGATTTTTATTATTAAAATTATAATTATATAATTATAATTAAAATTAAAATAAAACATATACATTTCCATTTTTTGACCTTTAAATTAAAAAATTATGATATCAAATAAAAAGAAGAAAAATACATAAAAAATGAAAAAAGAAAAAAAAAGAAAAAAGTAAAAAAAAATATATAAAAATTTAAAAATAAAAAAAAGACTTTTCAGTTCACGTTTACCTCCACGCCCACGTGGTGAAAGTTGGGAAACGTTAAAAATATTTTAAATATTTGAATGGCTAAAGAACGTGATTATCGAATTTCCCTAAAACCCCGAGTAACAAATTTCAAGCTAATCTAATGAGTTTTTAGAAAAATTCGTCCGCCATATTGGATCCGCCATTTTGAATTTTTAAAATTGCACTTCAGATTCGTGATCAGCGATCCCTAAAACCCCCAAGTAACAAAATTCAAGCTGATCTAAACACTTTTAACAATTTCGTACTTTCGAATCAAATTTTGAAAAAAAATTTGAACTTCAAACTCCATTTTTGAGCCGCTATTTTAATTTTTAATTTTCTCTATAGTCCTTCTAGGTTATATATCTATGTCACGTTATTAGTAACATTTGGAATTATTTTTCCGCTATTTCATAGTAGAAAAAATTGAAAATTAAACAAAAATTGGAAAAAATCAGACTTTTTTATAAAAAACATTTATAACTTTTTCGTTTATAAATTTTTGACTTTTTTAACGCCATTCGATAGAGCGCATATGAAAACATAATAAATGATGATTCGTGAATTTTTCTATTGATTTTTAAGTACCGAAATAAGTCCTTTAACTTTATGCCAAAATTTTGTCCATTTGGGCGTTAAAGGGTTAAAGTGAGAAAATATTATTAAATTATTTATGTATATTTATTATTTTTCGTCTATTAGTACTGTATTACTATTTATATTATTCAATTATATATGTCGTAGGTTGATAGACTTTCCAGGCCAGTAGCTAAAAGCCTAAGTTATTTTCTAATGGCCGGCCAGTAGACGAAATGTAATTTATGTTTTTGCAATGTCTACTTGCCTAGAAAAATCGGGTACTGTTTATATTATTAATTAAGTAGCGTTAATGAATGTAAATATTAGAATTTTAAAAAAATTAATTAATTATTATCAAAATAATTCAAGTAGCAATAATTCCGTATGGAATAAAGTACTCGAATCAAACATAATTATTAAATGTCTCTCGGAAAGTATAGAAGATAACGTGAAAAAAAATTCTTATCATCATTATCATAAATCGTATGAAATTGTGAAAATTGGTGAAAACACACACGTAATTTTCAAAAGAAATTACATTAGTGATTCTTTAATATTTATTTTATCAATTGAAGATTATTACGACAAGGTTCAAATACTGTAGCTGTAAAACTGGTGACAAACAGTGCCAGACAAAAAGATGTGCCTGTTTTAAGGCTCATATTTTATGTAATTCTCCTTGTCACTCAAGTTTTTCATGTTGTAGTAAATAAAATTAATTAATTAATCATATAAACAGTGCATACTTTATCGGCCTAAAAATAATTAGGCTAGTAGCTATCAGCAAATTTTTCGGCTACTGGCCTAGTTTCGTCTACTGGCCGGCCATTAGAAAAGAAGTTAGGCTTTTAGCTACTAGCCTGGAAAGTCCTTCAGCCTACGACATATGAGCGATTCCACGTCAAGTGATCAAGGGGTCTTACGGTGCAATGTTTATTTTGATAATTTTTTACTCTTAAACAATCAATCATAAAAATTTGTCCGAGTACAGTATCGAAAGGTTTTTTCATGCTCTTTCGATTGGAAACAAGCATTTAAAAAAAAATTTTGTTGACCAAAAAAAATCAAAATTAAAAATAAATTTTAATTTTTGGGGGGGGGAAGGAAACGCTTTTTTTTAAACGAAAGCTGAGGTTTTTTCCTAAAGGGACATATAGCAAAAGTGGGACAAGAATGTTTAAACATTGAAAAAAAGAGATTTCTACTGACCGGAGTGCTCAAAACCCGGTTTTTGGCTCCTTTTGGTAGAAATTTCTTTTTTTCAGTGTTTAAACATTCTAGTCCCACTTTTGCACATATATGTCCTTTTAGGACATTTTTGTCAAAAAATTTTTTTTTTTCAAAATGCTTGTTTCCAATTGAAAGAGCATGAAAAAACCTTTCAAAACTGTACTCGGCCAAATTTTTATGTTTATTTGTTTAAGAGTACAAAATTATCAAAATGAGCATTGTACCGAAAAACCCAAAACTTTCACCCCCTCGCCCTCGGAAAATATTTGACTAAATTAAAAAATATTTTAACCAAAAATCACTATCCACTAGTACTACAAAAACCTTAAGTTTAGGCACGATTGGAAAAAATTTTTTTCCCACCTTGATCACTTGACATGGAATCGCTCATATATATTATTTTAAATTATAATCGAAAAAATATTATCCTTAAAAGTAACTAACAAAATAATAAACTTTCTTCATCGTAAAGCAATTGCTATTTTTAAAGGAAACAATTGGTTTGCATTATTCAAGTGGGTTATCTTCAAACTTCGTATTCTTTGCAAAATTCAGTAATAACAGTTTGTATTTTTATTTTTTTCTCCTTATCTACCTAAAAGCCCATTCTAATATTTAGTAGGTAGAAACTAGCAAATATAGAGTAGAACGGGGTGAAAAAAGACACATTTTTACATTTGACGCTATAAAATTTAAATTTAAAATGTTTTTCCCATATTTTCAATTGGCATTGAAAGTTTAGTTATTAAGCTTGAATATTCTTGACGGAAATATTTTTTATCCTATAAAAGGACTAAGTTATAAGAGTTTTACGAAAGCACTGCAAGTGGCTTTTTTATACCACCTGGTGGGGGAAAAGCCACCTCGCGATTTTAGCAAAATATGTTATTAATTTTTGTTTAAAGGTGTCATTAAAACTGCTTTCTCATGGAATATTACTCCAATAAGAAAGTAATTTGTCTCAAAGTTTCAACTATAGCGAGACTTTTTTTGTCGCAGAAGGGATAAACTAAACAAAATGCTATTGGAGCAATGATGGTTCTTTGTGAGTCCAAAGTGGGGTTTCATTATCAGATTTCTTAGGAAATAAAACTTAAGATATATTGATACATAATATTTCGAAAAACGAAGTGTATAATAAACATTAGACAAAAATTATTTAGAGTAATTAAAAAATGCAATATTAATTTGCGAATAAAAATCGTTATTAATAAATATATAGAATAAGTATTATAATAATACTTAATATTTTTTGGTTTTATGTTAATAAAAATTATTTTTGTATTTTTATAGTTTTCCTTTATTTATATGAAAAATAATCTTATTTTTAAAATAATTTAATAAATTTTAAAGAGATTTTAGTAAGGAAAATTGAATATTATGTTAAGTTTACCTGTTTTCGATTTGCATTACCAAGTTTTTGTACCTTTTTTTAAAGTTTCTCTTTAATTTCACCACAGATGTCATATTTTGTTGCAATCGTTATTTCGTTGTTTATTTTTTTAGCGCACTTTAAACTATTTTTTCGTCGTGCTTAATTAATTTTCATAAGTAAACACTTTTTCACCCCAAGACCAGTTTTTCTAAAAGCTAAAATAAATTTTAAATTTAGTTCAATTTCCAAAAATTAACATCATATACGTTTTGAGTATAGTTTTCTCCTCATGTACAAACATTTACTTTTATTGCCCGTTCACTTAAACAGGTTTTAATATGTTCGCAAAGTTCATCGAAATATTGTACGCAGAGCAACTCAAAAATTAAAATTACAATAAAAACTATATAACTATAGGTACAACATCCAAACTAGAATCAAAATTTGCGTATTACCTAATAGTATTTATAATCTAAATGTCTGATAAATCGGTTTAACAGTTTTTAAATAAAAGTCAAACGGCTTATTTACACCTTGGCTTTTTCACCCCGTTCTACTCTACATTTTATTTATTTTCTTTTTTTATTTTTACGTTTTTCTTTAATTTTTTAACAAAAAAAATTATTATTTATTTAAACTGCAAATATATTTATTTCTATCGTTTCATAAATTGTTTATTAATTAAATATTTACATATATTTATTATAAAAACGGATTACTTTAATTAAATTTAATAATAGGTAGGGTAGGGTGGGGCATTACTATTCTTGTTTAGATTTTTGAGTCTAAAAAATGTATTTAAAAAAAATATAAAAATGAGTAGGACCGTTTGAGAACTTGACTTCTTAGCTACAATTTTGACATGTATTATTTTACTGTAACTCGATTCTGTTCCGAACTACAGCGGTTTTACGAATTTTTTTTTATGTCGAAAAAAACGAGGGGCGAAACTATTCTTGCAGCTATTAATGATATAATACTAAAAAAATATAAAAATTAATTTGTTAATTGGGGGATTTTTTCTGGTTTTTCTCTTCTAATTTCTTACAATTCTATCCTAAAAACAAGCAGACAAAAAAAATACACTGTTTCGTAGTTTTCGCTGTCATCGCACATTTTTTGAAAAAACACTTGTGACTGTCCACGAGAAAACACGGCTTAGGTCCAAAAAATCAATTTTGATTTTTTATGGTAATCGACAGATATTATGTTGCTTTTTCAAATGCAAAAGTCAAAAGTTAAAAATATTAATTATTTTCGACAATATATCGTTTTAAAGATGGGTATGTCAAGCGTAGTTAACTTCAATCGTAGTACTTCAATCGCTCGCCCTGTGAAATTCACGTTTGGGAGCTAAGCCGTGTTTTCTCGTGGACAGTCATACTTGTAAAATTTTTAAACAATAGAATATAAAAAATCCATTATAATATTCGTGTTCAGCACTAACTGAAAAATAAAATATGTTTGATTTGTTAAATTTTTTAAACCATTTTTGTATTTTTTTCATAATTTATTTAATATTAATATTTTTAAATGATTATTCTATCATAAAAAAAGAAGCAATTGGCATATGAAAGTGTAAATTTCACCAAATATTTATATAACAACTTATAAATGATTTATATAATATTAGAGAGTTTATATACTATTAGATAGAGTTTGCTAAAATTTTGTACGTGAATTACGTCACGAATTTCTATTTATATATTGAGGAAGCTAAATGGTAATGAAATGAACAACTTGTTTAAATTATTATTAAAAAAATACCTATTTATTTAATCAATTTTTTGTTATTATAAAGTTTTCTATAACTAATTAATTGTTATATTATTCAATGTGAGTATTTATAATTAATAACAATACTAATTATAATATAGGGGAGACTGGGGCGAAAAGTTAAATTTTGCATAAATGATTTTTTTAGACAATATAATCCGCTTAGATGCAAATATTTATACATCAATATTGTAGAGCAACTTGTCCCCTACAACTTTCAATAAAAAAGTTTCTGATATTTTCACATAAAATACATGTTTTGTCCTTTTTTGAAAATTTGGTTTTTTTAACTTTTCGCCCCATGCTGGGGCAAAAAGTTAAATTCTATTTTTAGCCTACTAAAACTATTTTCTCATAGGTGTTAAGTAGTAGATAAGTTAAAGTATACGTAAACAAGTAATTTAGTTAATAAAAGATCTTTGTTTACTTAACAAAAGCTTTAGAATAGTTATAAAATTAATTAATTGAAATTTCAAAAAAAAAAAAATTTTGGTTTATTTCACGTGAGCGGTTTTGTTTTTTGATAGAGTACTTGCCTAATGTCAAATAAATCATTTTTAAACTTTCGCCCCAGGGTGCGTTTTTGGCTTTAACAACAAATAAAAAAATCTGACTAAAGACATTTAGCAAATGCCTTTAGGTATCTCTTCAGGGGACCCAAATAATGAATTAAAAAAATCGCGATGAGAATAAATGCAAAAAATATACTTAAAAGTTGATATTTTCTTTTACGAAAAAATTTTCGAAGGTGAGGTAAAAAAAATTTAAATATGTACACCACAATAATTAGCAGAATGTCACATAACTCCGGACATTTATTTAGAGTGATAACACCTTTTTATAATTAAAATTTCAATGCTCTAACTATTTGCGTTCGAAAGATAATGAATTTTAACTGTTTTCACAATTTAACTTTTCGCCTTAGTCTCCCCTATTAATTAAAAAATTAATTAATTAAAACTTAATAGAATTTTTATTTCATTTTAAAAATTTATAAATTTGAATTTACTTCTAAATTAAAATGTAATTTATAATTATGAATTATAGATAAATTTAATGATAATTATTCAACAACATAGGTTAAGTTGTCAATTTATTGAAAAAGCATTTTATAGAAAGAAAAGACGAACATATTTTGGGTCCAAGAGTAGCTATTTTAATAGAAGGGAATTCAAAACATTCTTGGATTTAAGTGTTTCTGACTTCATATGTGTAAAACTATTGTAAAAAAAGCTTTTTCGATTGTTCGATCGGTTCGTTTAATTTGACGAGAAGTTCGTTTTGTCAAAACAGTTCAAAATGAGTTTGGTTGTCAACTCGACTGGAAAACAAAAATTTCGTTGGTCTATCGGTTCGTTTCGTCCAAATGAATCACTAATAATGACGTTTTCTATTGAAATAGAAGGTTTTAAGAATAAGTTAAGTTGTGATTGCACAGATTCTCTTCCTGATCAACGTGTTAAATTCACTCTTTTCAGCGTATTTTTATTTCCAACTTCAATTGTTAATTTCCTCCATATTTCAGTCGATCTCACAACAAATAAACCCTATAATTATAAAACAAATTACATAAATATAAGAAGTAAATGCGTTGTGCTAAATATAAGAAGAAGCGTTGTGCTGTGAAAAATAACAAGTTTTAATGTAAAGAAAAATTATACGTCAATAAATTGTAGGATATTTTAAGGCTTTAAATTTGTTGAAATATGATTTTAATATACAATGTGGACACATAAAATTTAGAACGAAGTTCTCATTTAATCGGAGAAATCGTCCGGGATTTTTTATGCGAGATGTTCACTACAATAAGATGAACGAACATGACAGACCTACAGGTCAGAACCAAAATTTGTAGTGTGTGGCTGTGGAAAGAAAATAGGAAAGAAAATTTTTTAATTAAGTTTAATTAAAATTAAGATTTAAAATTATTATTGCGAAAAAATAATTAAATACCAACTAGTATATATGTAACACTTTAGAATTATTTTAAGGTTATGTTCGAGTAATTTCCCTCGCGTCAAAAACTAGGGAAGTAAAATACTAAGTATTTTAATGTAAAAAAATCACTTAATTTACCTGAGGTAAATTACTGAGGTCACTGGTCCCGAAAAATCCTAAGTTACGTACGACACTTTGTGAAACAGAAACCTGACTGAACTTACGTTTATGATCCAAATTACGATTATAAATCAAACGAGTGATTTCTACAAAGTATTAAAATGTCGATTAATAACAAAAAATGAAATTTTTTAAGAAAGTTCAAGGTGACAGGCACGATAAATGTTACTTCTAGACTGGGGATGGTTACGATTAAAGCGAAACCGATAAAAAGGTACTATAAGGAGCGAGTTCAAACAATTCCGGATTAAAGAATTCACAGTAAGAAAAAGGAATTCACCGTAACTTTTCAATTCGGTCTATACGCCAAACCGAATTCAGCACAAGCTATCCTCAATTATTTTCGCTTACTCCTAATTTTTTATATTGAACTTGTGACCTCACGTACCTGTACATATAAAAAAAATTTGTACGCCTGCAGCATTTACAGTAGTTTGAAATATTTGACGTGCCAAATCAGAGACAACAGTTGAGCCACTTACCATTTTGCCCAGTGTTAATTAAAAAACCGATGTGAGGAAATTTTTTCCGTGTGATTGTTGCACGCAGTACTTCATTTATTAAAATTTTTTGGTTGACTACTAATATAATATTAAAAATGTGATTTCATGAACAGTGTACTAATTTACTATTTTCTGTTAAAATTGTAATATGTACAATATCATAATGGTGTAACAGCAGCAATAATTCTGTTCATCAGGATATATTTTTTCAGTAAAGAAAAATATGTACTTGAGTTTACGGATGACCGTTGGCAAAGGGGCAAGGTGGGTTGGTCATATTATTTTTTGCTTTTATTACGTGGACGTTTTTCATAATAACGCATTCTTTTTTTTGTTTTTGTAACCAATACGAAAAGCGAAATATGGGCTGAAGAGTCAGACGAGGATTGGGCGAACCTCTCGCCAACCTGTATAATTAAAATGCAGCTGAGCCTTGAACTCAAAGTCGATCCGTGTTATTGTGCTCCTTTTTTGTTTCCCTTTTCGTTATATCTTCTACATCTTCTTCCTTGTTCATTATCTTCTTTTTCGCCATTGATAGCTACACTTCATACTTTCGAAGGTTTAATTACATCTGTTTAACTAAATTTTTGTACTACAATTTCGTTTTTTAGAAAATTTTTAAAAACAATAGTTTAAGGGGTTACACCACTTTGAAATTTTCAAAAAATTAAAAAAAATTTTTTTTGCTTAAAATACTCCTTATGTTCACCAAAATGATATGTCATTAGTTATATATCGATATCTCAAGTAAAAAGACAATTTTCGAACTGTTCAAGCAGGGTCGCGCGCCAACGTTTACATTGTAATGAAAACTTTAAACGCGTTTTTCTCAAAACTGTATTTTAAAAATCGGTGGACACTCTGGATGCCACAAATTTCAATCGATCCTCTTAGTTCTTTTTTTATTTTGTTTGTGATATAATTATCTAGCGAAATACGTACGGATTTTTCGAAATATTAATATTTAAATTTTCTAGACAACTTTAAATAATGAAATTTAGGCAAAAATATGGACTGTTTCCTTCAAATCGATGCCATTTTGCGAAAAATAAATTTTTTTTAAAACGAATACGTATTTCGCTAGATTTTGAGCTACAGAAACTAAAGCATTTTTACTTTTTGGTCTAGCTTAATTCTGGACCGAGTTATAGTGTTCACCGTATGGTGATACATTTTTAAAGCACTTTAACATATCATCTGTCAAACCGACAATTTATAAAAAAAAGAAATTTATATATGTTTTTTTGTAGTTCAAGATTAGTACAATACCCTACTGTAATTTAATTTTCCTAAAAAAATTTCTATTCTTCAATAAAAATTGTTGAAAAAGCTTATGTTTTGAACGGGTCAAAGTGGTGTAACCCCTTAATTTTATTGTAGTTAAAAATTTGGTTACTAAAAGATGATTGTCTTGTTTATATATAGGGTAGAGACTCCCAAAGGTGGATACAATTTTTAGTTAATAATGAAGAATTCATAGGCCTAAGGTCACTTTTTTATTATAGATTGACATTAATTTGAAAGACATTGTCGGAAAGGCATGTCGATTTTATTAGTCTTTTTGAATGAATTTTGGATGTAATATGTGCAGTCAGGAGTTGGAATGTTACTTTGTAAAAGAGCCGAGACTTCTGCTGACTAAATTAACATTTTAATAAGAAGCGTCAGAAGGCAGAGAAAGAACTCAAACTTATAATGCTGATCGTACGATGCCGTCACGCTACAGAGAAAAATATTGGCACTAAAATACTGACCCTCCCTTACGTTTCCTGTTACACCTGCTATTATAACTCTACCACACTTTCTATTGCTGTATAAGAATTACTTTTTAATTACAAAAAGTTGATTTGTATTTTGAGAAAGTACTTTTTCGGGTCTTATATTAAGAATTCACATTTTTTGGCTTTTTTAAAGTTTTACAGTATCTAGAATAAATACCTATATAAAGTATTTATAATAAAATATATATAATAATTATATGTATTTTTATAATAATAAGTGATTATATTTTTCTTGGGTGGACAGAAGCATGTCTCCAACCTCTGTAAGTAAAAGTCTTTTCCGCATTTAAATTGTCTACTGTGCAATAGATTAATTAACAGCAATTAAAATTTCAATAGAAGTATAGAAACATTGATCAATCGGCGAACATTGATCAATCTATTTGTAAATTGTTTTGAGAAAAGTTTAGGCAAGTAATTAATGAATAATAGTTAATTATGAACAAATATTAAAAATATCCAGTTTCATTGAAAAGCCTACAATCCTTTTCAATTCAATAAACTTTAATTCAATATGGTCAGTTGGAGTAAATAGAAACAGATTTGCTAAGATTCATTATAACATAAGTTTTTTCTTTTAAATCGGAATACTTTCGTTTTTTTTGTTTATTCGGTTAATACTTCACTTCCGTGGAAGTGTTATTCTGTCGCAATAAACTTAACGCAATCATATCCGTCCCGGATTTTAGCCTCTTGTCCTGCAGTGCTAGTGACTCGCAAAACGTCGAGCATTAGATATATTTAACACTAATACTTCTTAATTAATTGAATTATAAATTATAATTTTAATTTTTAGGTTATAATTTCATTAATTGAGAATCTGGAAGATGTTTATTTTGAATAAGTTAAATAATATCTTTAAAAACTCATAAAATATTACGTCTTTAATATTCTCATTGAATTCTTCAAATTTTCTTAAAAATTTCGCTTCAATTTGGTAGTGAAATAGACAACCATATGAAGCCATCCGTGGTTATTGCTGTACTTTTTCTTTTCCTGCATTGTTTTTTGTGTCGATTTGTGTAGGTGGAGGTCTCTGTCTATAAGTCATTTCCACACCTTTATCTGTTAAAATGAGAGAAAAGTCTGTGGCGGTAGCATAGCTGCATATTTGAAACAGTTGAATTCATTTCGTGATGTAGGTGTGTCTATCTTTTAATAAAACTGACATTAATCTTTGAGTTTATATAATAAACAATAAGATATTAGTCCTTTAAGATTGAACTAAATAAAAGTTTTATTATTAATTAATATGTTATTATTCTTAAAATAAAATAATTTATTTTAAGAGGTACATATTAGAATCAAAAACCCGCTAGTAGGTAATTATCTGAAGAAGAGAAAAAATTCCCGAAGGGAAACAAAAATGAGAATGATGCTTCTGATGGACAGGAGGCGTCTCAGAATGAAGAAGGCGTTAACCTCTTCAATTCTGACCGTTCGCCGTCTGTTCCTCCTCTAAAACTTTCCTTAAATATTTATACACTCTTTTTCTTTGCAAAATGAAAACAACTTTTTATTTAAGAGAAAGTTTTATTTTTGCCATTGCCACTTTACATTGGAATATTAAATATCGACTGTTTAAAAATAATATTAATATAAGTAAAATTCCAAATATTCACATATTCACCGGGAGAGCGATTTATATTCGAAAATATATTATGAGTTATAAGTCTCTCTCTCTCTCGGATCGTAAAACCATATATACAACTTGTAAATAAGTGAATTTTTTTATTAAAATTATATTTTGTGCTTCGATTCTCGCACACGTTTGACTAATTACTCATTTCAAAATTATTAACTCATCGCTCCTATCACTTTCCTATTAATGCCATCTCTTTCCTACACTTTCGTTAAACACGACATTTAACTCGTCTCTCTTTTGCAACATTCTCCCCCCTTTGTGTATATTAAACGTCCAGATATATTCTAAAATATCTTTAGGATATCCCAAGATATCCCTAGAATATACTTAGACAAAATAATTGTAATTTTCTTTTTTACAATAAACATCCATGTAAAATTGATTACACCATGACTGTCTGATTCGACCATGACGTGCAAAGAAAACTAATTTTTTTAACAAATTATTAGCAATTTTAATTTTTTTTTCTTTTTTCACGTCATTTGTTTTCACTTACCTTAGACTACTAAACTTGTTTTGACGTAAAATATAAATAATTATTAATTTTATTCAAAATATATGATGATTACACCATACCATGACGATTCTGTTATTTCCTGTGCAACTTTCCTGCTTTTAACATATAAAAAACAAAAAAAAAAGTTTTGTAAATTAGTTTCTCTCTTAAAAATTAATTTTAGAGATTTAATATATACTTTTTACTGGTAAGGGCATGTGGAACCAGCCAACTTCAATTAATACATGTATTAATATTCCCACCGGTTTTCTTAAAAAATATTAAATAAATCTTGACAAAATTTAAGAAAAATAATATTTTATTTATTGAGACATGGATCTCTAGTCCAATTAATATAAAAATTTGATTTTAAATATTATTTTTCATTAAATAAAAAGTTTGCCATTTTTCGAGAAAAAAAGAATATGGAACGCAACATTTAAAAAAATGAATAAATTTATTTATATATTCAAACATTCATTTTTTTGACAATTTTTAAGAAAAAAAGACAATCGAATACAAATTGTCATTGGAAAAAATGTATGTTTAAATAGAAAAATATCAATTAATTCATTTTTTCAATATTTATTTGTATTTGATTGTCTTTTTTTCTCAAAAAATATCAAACCTTTTATTAAGTGAAAAATAATAATTTAAAGCTAATTTTTCTATTAATTTGACTAGAGGTCAATGCTTTTATAAATAAAATATTATTTTTCTTATATTTTGTCAAGATTTATTTCATATTTTTTAAGAAAACCAGTAGGAATATTAATTGAATTGTATTAATATTAATTGTATTTATTGAAGTTGGCTGGTTCCACATGCCCGTAACACAAATATTTAAAAATAATTTTTTTTACACAAATGTTTTGTTTTTCCCAATCCCACTAACTTAGACAATAAGAAAATGTCAATATTCATTACATTTATTACTACATTTTACTAAAAAATAACATTTTATACATGAAATGTTAGTGGGGACTGATTGCACCATGACGTTTTGGCACCTTAAAACAGATTTTTAAGGAAAATTATAAACTTTTAAATAAAAACGACAATAAACTTTTATTTGTCATCATGGAAATTAATTTTCCACGTTGAATTCATTACAATATATGAAACTGATTTCTTAAAACACTCGAGGGACATTAAATTTTGCGCTACGCGGAGAATCACCCACATAGGATATCCCTAGGTTATCTGCAGTCATAGAATATCATCACGATATACATAAAGTAACTTTAGAAATTAAACAATAATTAAATTAATTAAATACATAATAATTTGCTATTCCGTGATCAAAAAGTGTCGTCTTTTGTTTTTCTGTAATTAATGTTTTGACAGATGATTTTGGTTAAAAATGTCCTCGTGTTTGTGATAACCACTCAAAATTAATCATACCGAAAGTAAATAATTTTTTTTCAAACCGAAGCAGATTTATCAATATGAAGACGTGCCTTTATTCAGATGAGGTTTAAAATGGTAAATACATGTAATTTTTTCATGAAATCAGTATCATTTTGTAAGTTTATATAAATTTAATAAAATTTTTAAACTTTGAGTTGATAAAAAGTTTAAATTATAATATGAGGAGTAAGTTTTAAAAACTTGATAAATCCATATTAAGAAGCAAGTTTTCAAAACTTGATAAATCCATATTGAGGAGCAAGTTTTCAAAACTTAATAAATCCATATTTTCTTATTTCGAGAAAATGAAACAAATGACTTTTCTCACATAACCAATACAGTTAATCCAAATTAAAAAATTTGTATTAATTTACTTTATAATAATGTTTTTATATTTAAGACGTTTTTTTTTAATTAATATCATGTCATGATTAAAATAGTATTTTTTAATTAATTCTTAAGAAACTGTATTTCTTTTGGCGAATTCAGTTTCCTATAAAATGAGTTTGAGGGATTTAATGCAAAAATTACATGTATTTATCATTTAATACTTGAGTTGAGTGGAGGCATATTTTTATAATATTTTAATTGATCTGTTTAAAGTTGTAGAAAATTTTTTTTAAACTTTGGTGTAATAAATACAATAAATAAAAACGGATGTAAAACTCGCCAAACAAATTTATTAAACTTTGTTCAATTTTACGCGTGGATTTCAAAGATTTGATGAAACTGAAATTACCAACGTTGTTTCATCGAAAAAAATTTACTTTTGCTGTTTACTTATTTTAATGTTAAAAGCCTTTTAAAAAGAATTTCGAAAGGATCCAAGTCAGGGAAAACAGTTTTTTGTAACTGATTTTCTATAATTCCCTAAAATTTAAACTAAATTATAATTTCCACGCATCAGAAGCAATTTTTTTTCTTTTGCTAATTATTTATTTATACTCTTGCAATTTTTTTTATTACTTCTAACATTAAAATTAACAATTAGCAAAAGAAAAAATTGCTTTTGAGGCGTGGAAATGACAATTTAGTTGAAATAATGAATGTTTGAAATTATTATTTTCTGTTGATTAAAAATTTAATATCAAATCATCAAGTTGGTATTTATGTAAATGACGTACTAAAGTAGTAGTAAGCTTGAGAATAGTTATTAGTTTCTTATTTAATTTATAAATTTAATACAACATTAATATAATATTTAAGCATAATTTTAAACAAGAGCACTAAAATTAACGAAAGAAACAAAAGTAGGAAATTAAAACTATAAACATTTTGATGTTTTCAACCTATGGCACGAATGAAAAAAGCAATTTGACCCCTATAAGTGGGACATGTAGGTGCGATATAATCGTTATGACAATTTACGAACAAAGACAAGTGTTGTTGATATATACATATATTTATATAGAAGTATATAAAATTTGGAAAATCATATTTTATCTACCTCCTCATATCAAATTTGTCTTGGCATTGCATTATGTGCAGATCATCTTAAATTGACTTTCGTTTCCTTGAATGAATAACATTTTGGCCATTATTAAGCCTATCATAATCTAAATCTTGTCCGCTACAATCTATATCCTAAGCTCTTCCACTTCCGAAGATGAGCTTAGATAAAATGGAACCAGCAACCTCTTAGTATGGCATTCGGAAAAATTAATCTAATTGTTAAATGAATAGCAGCCTAAAAATCTCCCATTACAAAAATTATATTCCTAGCAAATTCAGGAACCAAGTTCGAAACTTTTCCCAATAGCCACATATATCTGTTGATTTAGAAACAGCTAAAATCCAAAATGGATATATAATTATTACACAATTACCAAAATTTACATTGTGCATTAACTCACTACATCTGCATATCGAACATGTATAGTAAACAACTGCAAAACTCTTGGTCTTGGAAGAGTAATCTGTAATAGAAATTTTTAAATATATAACCCACCATTTACTTTAAATTCATTAGGTTTAATATAATATTATTTTAATAATAGAATTGTGTACTTTGGCTTATATTTTTTGTTATTGTGAAATATTTTTACTTAGAGCCAATTAAGTTATTATTTTAAATAAATTAAAAAAATAAATCCCCTGTCTTTTCTGATTATTAGATTTTACATGGTAAACTAATCTTTCATTAAACGTTGCATCCACAAAAAATGGTGTTCCTCTTGAAAAGCTTGTATCATTTTTTCTGTGTCAAAGGCAAGATCAGTACTGTTATCCTTTCCTGTAACTGAGCCTCAAAATATCTCTTGTGTACTTTCTAAATTTAAATTTTAAAGCAATTCTCTATTGTTTTTCTAATCGATTCATAATTTATCAATTGAGAGACTTAAGTGGGATATCAGTAATTTTTAATATATACCTTCATCAAATTATAATTAATCTTGATAAAAAATATAATTCTTTTATCTCGAACAAACTAAATCAAATATAGGGGAAACTGGGACTAATCCGGAAAAGTCAAATATTTCCTAAACCATGAACGATAAACCTAAACCATGAACGATAAACCTAAACCATGAATATACAACTATACAAACAAGTTTTAATAATTTTTTAGTGATTTATAATCTCAACTCTTTTATTAAATACAATACAAATCAAATACAACAACTGTAACTGATTTTTGAATATTGTTGACGTACACTTAGAACAGAAATACGAGTTTTTTGTCGCATTTTTTTTGCCTTCTTGTAAGCAGAATCTGCAGTCTTTCCTACCTTTGAGTGTATCAGCGCCACTGGTTTTCGGTGTCATGTCACCACGATTTCTGAATTGATTGGATTACCAAAATATTATTCAATAGCCGAAAGAGTAGTAAACTGCGTAATGATATGAACGTTGTTTATTCGATTTTCGATGATTGGAAGAACCAATGTGTTGATTAACATAGTTAGAAAGCTATGTCTAGCATATTTTTTATTGACTTCAGCGTCTTCCTTACAAATACAAAAAGCAGCCAATGCTGTAAGAAGTGACGAAGTTGTATTGCCTGTACTTGATACAGATAAAAATGATAGAATTTGATACAATTGCAACATAACAATCTTAAGAGAGATACAGGTGCTGAAAAATTATCCACAGTGCATGAAATTAAAGTTTTTGTCTTAAACATTTTCTCAAACAAGTTTGAAGTTCCACTTTGAAGAAAGGGGAATAGATTCATCCAACAATGTAGTAGTTGGGTCATTGTACGTAGAGCGGATGCAGTTGTTTTTGCAAGACAAAGAACGGTCCTGAAAAAAGGTCAAAATTTGCCTATAAGAGAATTGTAAAAGCATAGTAATTTCCAACAGTTTGAACCCTACTAAAACCAAAAATTATAGTTAAAAAGTTGCAAAGTGAAGGGAAAGGGGTGAAAAACTACCCCTAAGTCATAAATTCCAATAATTTATGAAAATTAATAACATCTAAAAAAATAAATAAAAATTGCTTGAAAATTGTTACTCGGAGGTTTTTCGGTCGCCGATTACTAATTTTTAAAAAAAAATAACTGTTTTTTTAAATTTTTTTAACATTAAAAATGGCGGATCCAATATGGCGGATGACTGTTTTAAAAAATGATACAATTTGCTTCAAAATTGTTACTCGGGGGTTTTTGGGGTCGCTGATTACGAATCTGAAGTTAGTTTTCTAAAATTAAAAATGGCGGATTCAGTATGGCGGATGACTTTTTTAAAAAATAAAAAAATTCCATTCAAAATTGTTACTCGGGGATTTTTGGGGTCGCTGATTACGAATCTAATGTTAGTTTTCCAAAATTCAAAATGGTGAATCAGATATGTAATAACATTAATTCCATATTTTACGAAATCTAGCTTTGACGTCTCTTTCGCAATTTGCCAAAGAAAGTCTCCATTACTGTTAACATGGTCAGCAAAATATCTGTTTGCCATTCTAAGTTGGTAACATCAAAAAGTGTATCTATATAAATCATTTAAAATGAGTACTGGAAATTCAATTGTAGAACTTTCAATAGATTCGAATTTAGAAAGGCGGCCATTTAAGTTTTCTTCTTTTATAATAACTTGTAACAGATTTTTCTGTGTAGATTTTTCTAGTATGTTGTAGGCTATTTCTCTCTCAAGCTCATTAGGAATTGATTTTGTGAAAGTTAAGTTGTACAATGCACAAGCCACTTTTAAATCACTTAAAAGGTGAGGAAGAGCTGTATTTTGAGTAGTTTGGTTAAAATATTTGAATTTAGATTTTACATTTCCATTCACCTTTTCAACATGAAATCTTACTCTAGTAACTAATCTCGAGATATTTGCCTGTTCAGTAGAAAGAGAAAGTCTAGGGCCATCTGCAAAAGATGGCATTTTTGATAAAAAGCCTTTTTCTTCAATGTGTGTCAGTGAATCACGAAATCGCCTAACAACAACTAACACATCGTAATCAAGATAAATACACGCCTAATGCGAATTCTTTGTTAATAACTGAAATCTCACAAGTTTCAATGAGTGACAAAACTTCAAGATATTGTTCCGTATTCAAGCCTGTTTCGAAGATAAGAAACTTTTCATATTAAGAAATTAGATAATTGCACTAAAAGTAGTATCATTCACGAATATCTTTTTGAATGCTTAGAATAGATCATGAACATCATTTGATATTAGGTTGACAATGTCGCTGTAAGGAGCAAAATGGGTGGGAATTTGCAGAGCATTATTGCTGCCATGTGAATGACATATGCGTGCTCCATATTTCACAAAAATATTCGTTTTGAAATACACATGCAAACACTCTGTCTTGCTTAACAGTCTGAGTGTTTGTGAATTTTTTCAATAAAAAATGCACTGGCCATGATAGCCAGCAGCTTGACTAAGAGAAAGAGAAATGGAATGCTCAATACTAGATGCGGAATCAGAGTCAATATAATCACTTGCTGTAGACACTGAGGTAGTTACATTAGTTCTTTTAAGAATCCAGTTATAACACTTTTTACAATATGTAACACCAGACGATATTCTAGTAAATGAGGATCGAGATCTTTTCTTTAAAGATATATTTCACTCAAAACATTGATTGTCCATAATGAAAACAAAAATCTACTTTCACCAGTTATAATTAAAATATACTTACCTTAAAACAACACATTAATTGACCAAAAATAATGAGATGAAACAGAAATGTTATCAGTAAACATTGTTAAATCTATACATATATCACATTTTCAAACAACGAAACGTTAAAACATAGAAATAAATGAGAAATGAATATACTCAACAATATTTTTTTTATCCCACATGCACAAAAATGGCGCTTTTAGATAGCTGACGACAGGGAGTAAAGTCATTCATTTGTTCGACCGTATGAAAATAGCGACTTTTTTTCCCCAAGGGCAAAAAAACAGCTGGTCCCATGCTTTTTTTTGCCCAAGGTAAAAAAAAGGCCGCCATTTTCATACAAGTCGAACAAGTGAATGACTTTTACTCCCTGTCGTCTGCTATCGACCTCCACTCGTGTCACAAAAATCACCGTAAACAAATGGCTGCCTTTATGCCCTTGTTGCTTAATATACTATTAAAAAATGAGCACACTTGAAAATTCGTTACATGCAGATGAAAAACAAATGAACTGCAGTAGAGATAGTGACAAAATATTCTCGTTAATAAATAGACACATTCAATGATACGTTAAATGCAAAAACAAATGAACTGCAGTAGAGATGAAAAAGAAATATTCTCGTTAAGAAATTGATTTATGCAATTATACGTAACATACAGATCAAAAACAAATGAACAGCAGTAATGATATTGAAAAGCATTCTCGTTAAGAAAAGAGCACACTTGAAAATTCGTTACATGCAGATGAAAAACAAATGAACTGCAGTAGAGATAGTGACAAAATATTCCCGTTAATAAATAAACACATTCAATGATACGTTACATGCAAAAACAAATGAACTGCAGTAGAGATTAAAAAGAAATATTCTCGTCAAGAAATGGATTTATTCAATTATACGTTACATACAGATCAAAAACAAACGAACAGCCGTAATGAGGTTGAGAAGCATTCTCTTTAAGACATGAATATTGTCAACAATATGTTAAATGAAGATAAAAAATAAATGAACTACAGTACATATATGCCAAAATATTCTTTTTTAAGAAATGAATACAAAGCACAATACGTTAAATGTCGATAAATAAAGAGTGAACTACTATAATGATGATGATGAAATATTCTTGTTAATTGAAAAGTGACGTGCAGAACAAGTCAAATAGTAGATATGAGTAGTTTTAAGCAAATTCGATGGCATATAAAAAACTATTCAATTATATATTATTCGCCATTTTGAATTTTGGAAAACTAACATCATATTCGTAATCGGGGACCCCAAAAACCCCCGAGTAATAATTTTGAATCGAATTGTATCATTTTTTTAAAATGTTACCCTCCATATTGGATCCGCCGTTTTGAATTTTGGAAAACTAACATCAGATTCGCAATCAGCAACCCCAAAAACCCCCAAGTAACAATTTTGAAGCGAATCGTATCATTTTTTAAAAAAGTCATCTGCCATATTGGATCTGCCATTTTGAATTTTGAAAAACTAATATCAGATTTGTAATCAGTGACTCCAAAAACCCCCGAGTAACAATTTTCAAGCGATTTTGATTAATTTTTTTAGATGTTATTAATTTTAATAAATTATTGGAATTTATGACTTAGGGGTAGTTTTTCACCCCTTTCCCTCCACTTTGCAACTTTTTAACTATTATTTTCGGTTTCATCAGAGTTCAAACTATTAGAAACTACTATGCTTTTACAATTCTCTTATAGACAAATTTCGGCCCTTTTTCAGCACCGTTCTTTTAACTGCTGCTTATATTAAAGAGTGCAAAGAATGTCAGAAAATTTTTCTTGGACCTAATAATATTAATATAAAAACAATTAATCAAGGCGCCATGGATTTTATCGAAAGAGGATATCTAATAGCAACAACATTTATTTTTAAAAGATTGACTCGAATATGTGTTTTCGAAAAAATTTATGCCTAACTTTATTGCAATATTTAGTTCCAAAAATTGATTTCGAATAGATGACATGTCTATGCCACAAAGAAATGGCGGTAGCGTAAAATTTAAAAAAATGTAATTATTGATTGTATTAACAAATAGTGCACCCATCTTAATTGGAAGAGGGAACTTTGTTTTACACAGTGGAAGTATTGTCGAAATTAATGCTCGCGAAGAATATTTAAAATACAATATGAGAACTTCGGGTACAAATAAGCAGTAAGTTAATAGCACTGCTGCGCGCAAGCACTCTTGTTTACGTATGTCACTTACTGCTTGTCTTTCATTGACAAAAAACAGCTCATTAATGATGCAATAGCATTTCAATAATATAACGTATTATTACAGAGGCCAACAAAATTTGATTCAATTTACTTTTCAAGAATCAGACAATACTTTTCCGAAGGTTTTCGACGTGCAGAATCCGAATCCCGCCTCAAAATAGACCCTGCACGTCAGGTTTTCGGGATTTTTTAACCTAAAAGTGCAAAACACCTGTTTTTAGTTATATTTGATGTCATGCAACATCAAGAGAATTTTTTTTCTAAAAGTTCAATATTAGAGATGTGCATTTAATCGAGTCGAACCGAAAATTATTTGACTTGACAACAGAAAATTCGAATCGGGAATAATTCGATTCGAATCGAACTAGCCAATTCGAATCGGCCGATTTGAATCGAAAGTAAATTTGAATCGAACTAGCCAATTCGAAAATCGGAGTTTCGAATTGTACAACTAAACTCGGTTATTTTATTCGCACAATTATTTTAACAGAAACCTTAACCTAAAATTAGTAGGCTGGTATTCATAATACAGCTATCTAGTACTTAGAAACTTTTTCTTAAAAATTGTAAATATATTTTTTGTTAATTCTATAATTTTAATATATAAATAACATATGTAAGAAACATTTGTGTATGTGAGGAGATTACTCATCATTTTGTATAGATTTTGAAAGTAGTGAGTCTGCGACGAGCTTCCGAGTTAATAAGACGAAATAAAGAACATTATTATATATCTGATGTTGTTTTAATTTCTCACAATATCAGAAGTGGGATTAAACGTATTGCAGTGCCTACTTTCTTAAAAAAAAAAACATTCGGACAATTTATTTAAAATTTATTCGCTTTTTGCTCGTCGCATCACTTCTTTTGACTAGGGAACGCGTCGTTTGATACTCGACAGTTAATTAAAAAATTCGCGTATTCCCGCTTTATGATTAATAAGAACCGTGATTTTGTTCCTCTTAAGTTTTGGATCTATAGTGAAACACGGAAATTGTGTGCCTTAAGTTTAAAAAAACAAAAATTGTAAGCTAATTCTTGAAGTGAGTTCTCGCCACGTGGGTCTAGCATCTTTGGTGAAATTTTGGTGAATGAGAGTCTACAAGACTCGGAAATTCCTTTGAAAGATTGTGTGAAAAAAAATTATTATTATTTTGATGTGTAGACAAGTGGTGTGAGACTTGAAGTTTGTGTAAACTGTGAAATTGAAAATTCAAGTGAAAATGATTCATCATGGCGACCGGTGAATTATTTGATTAGTTCCCCATAGTGAACACTCAGTGTCACCTTAATCGCTTTTCGTTTGTGTAAAATTCGCCTTCTTTGACGTCGTGTTCGGGTCATTTCGTCGTCTTCCGAAATAGTGGGCAGGACTTTACTCCCTCTTTCCCGTTATGGATCCCACTACGTTTACGGTGGCTACCCTTAAGATTGTGTGTGGGAAAAATTGCGAATCGTTCAGTGATTATTTTCACGAGAAGTTGATCTTCGCTAACGCGGTTCCTGTTGCTGAAGAAGAATTGCTGGATTACCTGATAGATGGAATTCCCGAAACCTCTTTACGAAATCAGGCCAGGATCCAGCAATTTAAAGACAAATCGGGTCTTCTCTCTGCATTCGAAAAAGTTTCGTTAAAGGACGATGCTAAGAGTGAAAATAAAAATTCGGTTTCCAAGGAGTGTGTCAGCGAGGCAATACTTAAGGTGAAAAGTTCGACGAGACCAACACAACCCCCCCCCTTCGCTGCTTCAATTGTAGTCGGAACGGTCATGTTGCTGCCAATTGCCGTTTGCCAAAAAGGCATGTGGGTGCTTGTTTTAAATGCTTCGAACTTGGACATCAGTCCAAGGACTGCACTAAAAAAAAAATTCATCAACAAAAGGATAACCAGGTGTGCAATGTGATGTTGAATTCTGAAAACAATAATGAATTGCCTTACGCGGATGTTGATCAAAAGCAGTGTGTAGAAACTGAAAATACCAACTTTGATGACACATTGAACGAGCAGTGTTTTAGACTTCTTACGTTTGAGTTCGATGATGAAGTGGGGAGTCACGTAGTGTCTATGGACACACTCTTCGATACAGGGAGCCCTGTCAGCTTCGTAAGGCAGAGTCAACTTCCAGCGGGGAGTATTCGTCACTGTGCAGTTGATTCTCGACAAAACTACACCGGCATTAATAACAGCGTATTGCAGAAGATAGGTTTGGCAACGTCAAGGGTAAGGTTTAACAATATTTTACATTAAATCGAGATGATCGTTGTACCGGATAATACCATGAATATGTCTGTAGTTTTGGGCCGCGATGTTTTAAATAAATTTAATTTAGGTTTTATGGCTTTACCGAAAATTGAAGCTGAGGTCATAAAAGAAATTTTTGCAGTCGATGTTGAAAAAGATAATATTGTAGATTCGTTAATAATAAATTCGGAAATTGATCTCAAGATTCAGTCAGAAGTAAAAAATTTGTTTTTTAATGAATATTTAAATAAAGAAAAACCTGAGTTTGCTAATATTAAAATTGAAATGGTTTTAAAATTAACAGACGATAAAGTAATATGTTTCGGTCTAAAGAGACTTTCTTTCGAAGAAAAAAAGAGACTGCAGAAAATCTTGGATGACCTAATAGCACGAAAAATAATTCGAGAAAGTAATTCTAAATTTGCATCGCCAATTGTCTTAACAAGAAAAAAAATGGAGAACTTAGACTATGTATCGATTTTCGATTTTTAAATAAAATTACAGAACGTTTAAATTATCCTTTCCCGCTAATTGAGGATCTGGTTGATTGTCTGCGTGGTAAACAATGGTTCACGTTGCTCGATCTGAAGGACGGTTTTCACCACATTAGTATGTCAGAAGAATCAATAAAATATACAGCTTTCATAACTCCCCTTGGTCATTTCGAATTTCTCAAAATGCCCTTTGGTCTCAAAACTGCACCTGCTGTTTTTCAAAAATTTATTAATAAAGTATTCGAAAACCTCATCAGATCGGGTGACGTGATGATTTATCTTGATGATATATTGATTGCGAGTGAAACAATAGAGCGTCACTTGAAAATTTTAAAGCAGGTTTTGTCTTTACTGGTGGAAAATAAACTTGTTTTGAGAACGGACAAATGTAGATTTTTGCAAACCGAGGTGGAATATCTTGGGTATAAAGTTTCTGTCGAAGGTATAAAACCAAATGAACGTGGTGTAAGCGCTGTCGTCGATATTCCGGTACCGCGTAACGTTCGCGAGGTACAGAGCTTTTTAGGTATGTGTGCGTATTTTCGCAGATTTGTGGCCGGTTTCTCGATGGTCGCAAAACCCCTCTACGATTTATTAAAAAAGGACGCAAAATTCGTGTTTGGTAAAGATCAGTTTCAAGCCTTCGAAACTTTAAAATTGAAATTAACAAAATCGCCGGTGTTAAGCATTTATAGTCCCAATGATGAGACCGAACTACATTGCGACGCTAGTAAGCTGGGGTTCGGCGCAGTCTTATTGCAACGGAAAAAAGACGGTCTATTTCATCCGATCCAATATTTTTCGAAACGTACTTCTGAAGCTGAGTCGAAGTACCACAGCTTCGAACTTGAGACGCTCGCGATTGTTTATGCACTAAGGCGTTTTCGTATCTATTTACAAGGTGTTAAATTTAAGATCGTTACCGACTGTAATGCCTTGAAATTAACACTCGACAAAAAAGAGATTAACCCTCGTATTTGCAGATGGTCCGTGCAGTTAGAAGATTATGACAAAGTTCTCGAACATCGGAGCGGTGATAAAATGCGTCACGTAGACGCTCTTAGTCGAGCTGTGAACGTCATGGTGGTCGAGGATAATACTTTAGAATCGAATCTAATAGTTAGCCAAAATTTGGACAAAGCAATCGTAGATTTGCGCGATAGTTTGCAAGTAAAAGAGGATAAATTATATGAGATGCGTAACGGGCTAATTTATAGAAAACGGAACGGGTCAATACTATTCTATGTCCAAACAAAAATGGAAAATAACGTAATTTCGAAATATCATGACGAGATGGGTCATTTTGGCCCGGAAAAAACTTCCGAAGCTATCTTGCGAAATTATTGGTTTCCTCAATTAAAATCTAAAGTAAAAACGCATATCGCTAATTGCCTGAAGTGCATTGCTTTTTCGCCGACGACAGGAAAGAAAGAAGGTTATTTGAATTCAATCCCAAAAGGAGACGTGCCTTTTTTGACCTGTCATATTGACCACTTCGGTCCAATCGACAAAAATTTAGCTATAAAAAAATATGTTTTGCTCGTGATCGATGGTTTCACCAAATTTACAAAGCTTTATGCGGTTAAAACAACTAACACTAAAGAAACTATAGATTGCCTTTCAGAGTATTTCAGGAATTATAGTCGCCCAAAAACGATAATATCGGACCGTGGTTCGTGTTTCACTTTTGACGAGTTCAAAGTTTTCACCGATGAAAATAATTTGAATCACGTCTTAATTGCAACCGCATCCCCTAAAGCAAACGGGCAAGTAGAGCGGGTCAATCGAGCTTTGGGCCCAGCTTTAGGAAAAATTTCCGACTCCTCTTCCGGAAAATTGTGGTACAGGATGTTATCTGACGTTGAATTTTCTATAAATAATCTTGTTCACAGTACAACCGGAATTACACCGAGTAAATTGCTTTTCGGTGTTAATCAAAGAGGTAAAACGTTGGATTTTGTCGCGGAATACTTAGAGGAAACAAAACACGTCGAAGAAGATAGAAATCTCGAAATAATAAGAAAGAAAGCGAGCGACAATATTGTAAAGTCATAAGAATATAACAAAAAAAATTTCGACTTAAAGCGCAAAAATGCGCACGAATATGAAGTAGGCGATCTCGCGGTTATAAGAAACTTTGACAGTACGGTAGGCGCTTCACGCAAACTCATGCCTCAGTATAAAGGGCCGTACAAAGTAATTAGAAAGTTAAGAAATGATAGATATGTATTGACAGACCCGGAAAATTTTCAGGTGACGCAAAAGCCTTACATGGGAACTTGGGAGGCTTATAACATGTAACCGTGGCATACGGATTTCGTTGCGTTGTTGTGCGAATATTATTGTGAACATTTTCCTTCGGTAGACCAATTCGGGACGAATTGTTAAATAGGATGACCGAGTGATAATTGTAAACTTAGGTCATATGCTTTGAATTGTATAAATTTAATCGCAAGGAATATTTAATCTGAAAATATAAGAACTATTCGAGTCAAAACAACTATGTAATAAGAAAGAAACCAAAGAGAAATTTTAATTTTATAAAAAAAAATATATGAATGTATGTTTAAATTTTGTACAAATGCGTATGTGTACATATTAATTAAATTGTAGATTTTATTTTGTTAAGCTCACTAAAAGAATAATAATTAAATAGATGAAAATATTGATAAATGAATGAGAAAATATGAAGGTGTATTCATGCATGTATATATGAGTAGATGACTGACGTTTGTTGATGTTGATGCGAATGCTTATTATCATCGTTGGCTGTATGTGTTTGCATGTGTAGAGATTTTATTGTGCCACGATTCTCGAGTTTTATAAAGATTTAATTTCAAAGTCATCGTAATGTTCTGTTCTAATAATTTAATTATATTTGTAATTCGGGGCGAAATACAGCCAGGACGGCCGAATTGTAAGAAACATTTGTGTATGTGAGGAGATTACTCATCATTTTGTATAGATTTTGAAAGTAGTTAGTCTGCGACGAGCTTCCGAGTTAATAAGACGAAATAAAGAACATTATTATATATCTGATGTTGTTTTAATTTCTTACACATACCAGTACCAATAATGTGTTGAAAGTGAACAGGGCTCGAACCAGTAAAAGTTTTTAAAAATACGGACTTTACGGAAAAATTACGACAAAAATATAACCAGTCCGAGTCAAATAAGAGAACATTTTACTTCAAACTATAAATTCAATTTTTCATAACATAACCGATCACTCCGAGTCTTCGACTTGGAGTGATCAATATCTTCAAGTTTTCTAATAATTAAAAATAACCGAGTGACAAAATCATTTAATCATTATCACTTCAATTATATTATTTTCAAGAATTTTTAACTAAAATTCTTCTTTAAATCGATTATTCTTAATAATTTTCGAAAAAGTTCTTTGAGAATTTTCAAATCCATTAGTTTACAATATTCAATTTTACGAAATTTTAAATATTCCTAAATTCTTCAATTAAACAAATATTAAAAAATAAAAAATTAAAATAATATTTACAAAATTCAATAAAACTTTTCCAAAATCGAATTATTTTCAAAAATTCACGCTATATTGCTTTTAATATTTAATTGTAATCTAAAATCTTATCTGAAATTCATTTTTAATTAAATTTTTATTAGAATAAATTTTACAAGAATCCAATTATTTAAATACAAAAATAAATAATGTATTGATTAATTGAATGTTTCTTAAAATTAAATTCTTATAAAGAATCGTTTTCAACAAATTGTAATAAAATTTTTACGAATAATGACATTTTTCGAGAAATTCGATTAAAATTGTATTAAAAATAATTCAATTTTTGCAAAGAATTTTACTGTTTATAAATAAAATAAAATTATTTTAAAGGATTTATTAAAATTTTAGAAGATAACTGAATTCTTATGAGATATACTCTATAACGAATTTAAAAATGCATTTTTTGAAAAAATTTAATAAAATTAATAATTTTATTAAAATTTTAAAATATAACTGCATTTATTCGTGAAATTTTATTAAAATTTTGTTTAAAAATAATATAATTCTTACGAAGATCGTTATTATTTTCAATATTTCCGAAAATTCAAATACATACACAAACTAATAACATTAAAATCTTTTAGAACTATAACCATACCTATTCAAAATTATAAATTAAAATTCCCCAAAAAATGATTCTTTTTAAATTATACAAAAAATTTTCAATTGTTCTTGAAACATTATATTACAATTTTTATATAAAAAACTAATTCTATTAGAATTAGAAATTGTATTTATTAACCGTAACTATTGGTTACTAAATGAAATTAAATAAACAATAAGCGAAATATTTCCTTCATTTTCAACACATTATTGGTATTTGTATGTTTTTTATATATTAAAATTATAGAATTAATAAAAAATATATTATTTACAATTTTTAAGAAAAAGTTTCTAAGTACTAGATAGCTGTATTATGAATACCAGCCTACTAATTTTAGGTTAGGATTTCTGTCAAAATAATTGTTCGAATAAAATAACCGAGTTGAGTTGTACAATTCGAAACTCCGATTTTCGAATTGGCTAGTTCGATTCGAATTTACTTTCGATTCGAAATTCGAAACTTCGAATTTGAGTTGGCTAGTTTGATTCGAATTTACTTTCGATTCGAATCGGCCAATTTGAAATTCAAACCTTCGAATTCGAATTGGCTAGTTCGATTCGAATTTTCTATCGATTCGAATTTTGCACACCTCTATTCAATCTGACATCGAATTCGTATTCAGTTATATCGAAAATCCTCAGAACTATTTAAAATTTAGATGTTTGTAGTTATCCTTCTTCAGAGACAAATGAAGATTTTTTACATTTTCAAAATGGATATGAAAGGGGAAGAGTAGCGTTTTCAGATGGAATATTGATTTTTAAAAAAATTATCTCCTGAAGTTACATGATATCAAATATAACTAAAAACAGGTTTTTTGCACTTTTATGTTAAAAAATCTCGAAAACCTGACGTGCAGGGTCTATTTTAAGGCCGGATTCGGATTCAGCACGTCGAAAACCTTTGGAAAAGTATTATCTGATTCTTGGAAAGTAAATTGAATCGAATTTTGTTGGCCTGTGCAATAATACGTTATATTATTGCTATTCAATAATGAAAGACTAACTGTAAGTGACATACGTAAACAGGAGTGCTTGCGCGCAGCAATGCCCAGTACAGTGAGATATAGCGAGGCACTATGCCCAATAAACGTAGCACCGTGCGGCACTGCGCCAGCGATAGAACGCTGCAAGCGTTCACGAAAATTGCGATATCTCGAAAACTATTAAAGTCTCCATAGATTTTTTTGGTCTTAAAATATAGGTGAAATTGTAAGGAATATTTCATTATATATCGAAAACTACTCGAAAATCGGTCCCCTTTGAGTAAAAACGGTTCAAAACAAATTTTGGAATTTATTTAGGTCAAAAATAAAAAAAAATTTGTATTACACAACAGTCTTTAAAGGTATGATTTCAGGAAGAACATATTTAAATTTTATTAAAATCCTATAAATGGCTTCGGAAATATTAATATTTAAAAAAAAGTGTCAACAAATTCAATATGGCGTAACTTTTAAAATTTTTAAAATTTTCAAACAAATTTCGGTACATTAATTTCTTTTATCCAGTACTATACTTTCGCCAAATGGCGAATTAATCCTAAGACCCTTTGCAAACCTTGATATTTTTGACGGAGTCTTACCCATATAATAGGAAATCATGTGCATAACCTTTGGACATCCTGAGATATCCTGTTCATTTTTTGGAATATCATACATTTATTCAGGATATCTTTTTGTTGTGAGGATGTGTTTGAAGACAGTGGTGTAACAAGTTCAAGTTATTTCAAGTTGTTAATTTTTCTGATCAGGATAGTCATAAATGTATTAGTTTTCAATAAATAATTGTTGTCTATAGTCTTTTAAACGACCTGACTTACAACAGAATATCTGCAGACTTTCAGCATACTGTCTACAGACAGGAGTCTGCAGAATGTCTGCAGACTTTATGCAGATTTTTCCCAAATAACCATCTCCAAATCATAGGCTCCAAATATTAATTATTCTGACAGTTGATAAAAAAGTGAGGTTATGTTGAGAAAATGTTTTGACAATGATAGCGAAATCATAGAGATTTTTAGATTTCTAGCGAATCTTAGGTTGGTAGTGCTGTCCATAACTATTGCTATATAGTATATATATACGCCTGCGCTACGACGCGCTGCGCCTATGTGCTACTATTCTCGATAAAAACGTCGACTCATGCTGTCCTTCTCACTTGGTTCATCGCAGTCGTTACATTATTTTTCTTTTTCGTACTCTCGGGAAGTCTTATTTGCACTCCGTACGAATAAGAGCTCTTATGACGCTCTGTTCAAGAAAAGGCAGTTTTCTACTTATCTCCGGAGTACCAATAAACAACGTTTTTATGACTGAGTTATAAAAAATGAAGAATGTAGTTTTGTTCACTAAATTTAGTGTAGAATTGTCATTTTTAATCCAATCGAGGTCCACAAGAGCTCAAAATTTGTGTAATGATATAGTCTATCAATAAAAAAATTAAAACCTAAACATTATTTCCTGTTTGATGCAGAAAAAAATAGTAGAAGTTACTCAAATGTCTAAAAATCATCAAAATTGTCATGAAATTTTATCTTTATTCGACTGTAACTCTCTCAATTTTTGTTGAATTTTATTTTGTGACCTATGGATCGAAAGGTAATTTAATAACCTTTCCAATGATACCTCATTTATTATATTTTGACAAGGTAATTTTCCTACAGGTAAGTTTAAGTGGCGTCGCACCTCGAAAATTCAAAATTTGAAGCTACAGAAAAACTGCACGAGGGAAAAAAATTAAAACTATGATTTTCTTACTCATAAAACACCTACTATTCAAAAAAATTGTTTTGTTCGATTGACAATTTCACTGTAAACCAGTGTAAATGTACAGCGCACTTAGGCCCTTTTGATGGGATATGTAGTCTGTTGCCGACATTGGTCGAATAAACATCTTTTTATGTACTAATTTTGTTACTTAATAAATATACATATTATATATTTTGCTCCTACATAACACGAGTTCCTTTTTATTTTTCCATACACCTCAACATATATTAAAAGATAAAAATTATGTAGAAACACTTGAATAGCTAGAGAAGCTTAAGAGAAGACACAACAGGGAGCAGTTTTTGTAACGGAGCGCGAGATGATTAAGGTTTTCCACGTTTCATCCTACATATATCTATTAAGAATCGAGTTTTTTATAAAAATGTCAAATTTTTTCACTACGGTAATCTAGGACTGAAGCTTGCCATGCGAGTTTGTAAAATTTTACATACACAATACATAGTTGAATTCTATATTGCATTTACAACTGCACAGTTCACTTCTTTATCTCATATATATGGTGTTTAATATACAGTTACACATGAGTTGTACTCTAAAGACAGTTTTTAATATACAAGACTGCGTTAACAAGTTTGGAAAGCATTGCACATACATTTTATTTTACTTCAAAATATTTATCAAAAAAACAAAATTTATTAAATAGCCAAATAAATAAATTTAATGTATTACGTTAATGCAAATATTAAACCATTACACGACAAAAGTTAATTGTAGTACATTCTCCAGAAACCCTATTAGAATTAAAAGAATAAGAGTGGCAAGTAATTTAATGCGGAGATTCAAAATAAGCAACAAAACATACTTTGTAGTAAATGTTAGTTTCTCGCGTAACAAAATAATTATTTTGTTCCATAGTGGACCCCTGCAGAGGTGAATTCCGAGGCAAATAGCCCTATCGAACCCATCGCTGGTCTCAGTGACCCTGAACAAGTCAAGTCAATACAGTCTCTGGATTTCTTATAACCGATCCAAGTACGCATCATCACGTAGGGTCAAAGGACATCATATTTATTGTCCTGCATTTATTTATAAAAAATAATAAAAAATTTAGTAATAAAAAATACATGTAATATTTCATACTTCATTATGACATTCTTACTTTAATCCAAATGAAAAACTAAGTACTTTAACTTTACTGAACATACAATTTAATTTAGTCAACAATTGACATTTCTGCAATATTACGTGTCAATATTGTCACAATATTTACATTCAATTTTTTCATAATATTTCAACTAATGTCCAAAGACATTTAAAGAGCAAAGTTGACTTGCTTCTTAAAAATCTTACATAAATTTTTCATTGTTAAAACACCTTAAATCTGTGACGCTGTAAAATTAATTTTACAAGTCACAATTTTCTTGAATTAATGAATTATTAATTATATATTTTTAAATTTGAATAATTAAATAATAATTTGTTAAATTTTCTATTAACTTTATTTCGCAACTGATATTCCAAGATTAATTAATTTATCATAATTAGATTTTAAGTATATTAACTTTGTATTTTTGTAAAATTCCGTTTTCGATCCCTGTTCCTACCTCGTGTCTCCTGAGTCAATTTATCGACTGAATAATGGATAATTTGGACATATTTTATTTATTAAAAAATGATACTATTTTGGAAGATTTCAAAGAAGCAAATTGTATTAAAAAACCTTTGCTCTGCGTCAAAAATACCTTATATTAAACTTGTATTGATATTACTAATCGATAAAATTCTACTGACCATATGATAGAAATTTCTCTGAATTTCACCCAAGTTCATACAGGAGGCACTGCGACTCGTCGAAAAGCCTTAGTAGAGCATTTGAAATTGGCGCGTTTTAATCCGTCAATGAGCAGCCTGCTTGTCTATACGCAGTTGCGAGTAGAAAAACCCGTTAGCATTAGTGTAGTCTTCTGTTTAATTCTTTAACGACTTTTGTCTTGTGCTCATCTTAAGGTTGGCGAAATGGAAGGCAATATTTTAAGTGACTTTTTCAACGCGGTATATTTCGCAGAGTATCCTTTTAAATTGTATCGGCTACGAATATGTTTGTCCCGAAATTTGGACTGTAATTTAAGGTGTACATTTGATTGCAAGCGAATTATTCGAGCAGCGTTTCAAATGACAGAAAAAATGTCCAGAGAAAAAATTTTGACTCTGGGTAGATTTATCACAAGCGTTGGTGGATGTGAAAAGTTCCTTGAAGCATTAATTTATGTTTTGTGTCCTCAAGTTGCGTGTTATTACTGACGTTTCTCATATTAAACTTAGCGAAGAAGAATGGTTACTCTTCATTGTAGCATTCAACTTATTATTGAATAAAATTTAATCGACAATTTTGTTTGGACTCAAAACCTGATCAAATTGAAGTCGATGGAATTTTATTATTATTTCAAGCAGGACGTGACAAAATTCTAAAACATTATTATAAAACAAATTGGCTTTATTGTGCGTCATTGATTTTGGATCCTCAACATAAGACCGAAACATTTTCATTATCAGAATAGGGCGAGAAATGGAGGCTACTTTTAAAAAAGGTTTGATGCCGTGTGGGTAAGAACTGATAAAAGATTATTCTGATGCAATAAGTTAATTGTTTTAATTAAATAAATATAATTAATGATTACTAATTAATTAGTTACATTAATTATTAAATTTATTTATCAAATTATTTTACATTAGCAAAATGTAACGGCAAAAATATTATCGAATATACATTTTAAGGTAGAAATAGCTTAAACATAATTTACATAACATAATTATAATTTAAGGGGGAGTGACACCTTTAACCCGAAAAAAATTGATTTTAGTTTTTTTTGCTTAAACGATACTTTATGTGGTGTGGAATAGAAATTATATCATGAGAAGTAATTTCTAAGTTATTTTATGTGAAATAAATCGAAATCTGTAAAAGGTGTCCAAGAGCGCTTCGAGTTCTTTTTAGCGCTATTAGCTATTTTTTCTTTTATCGTAGCAGCTAAAGAATACTGAAAACAGCTTAAAATTGCTCTAAGGGATGTAAATGAAGGAAATATTAATGTAGAAAGCCACTTATATGGTGCAGATATCGTAGATTAACAGTCGTTTCATTTTTCATGTTTTCACATTACATAAGTTTAAATGCGTTTTTCTCGAAATGACATTTTCAAAACGGTGGGCAGTCTAGCCAGAACAGTTTTGATCGGATTGACTTCGGTCAAAGTTTTTTTTGTTCGTCATTTACTAAAGCTTTCGAGTACGTAGCGGATTTTTTTTGGTTTGTTTGTTTTTTTGGCAATCATTATTTTGAAAAAATTTCGCTCTAAAAATCGACTTTTTTCGTCAAACAGCTGCCAAATACACAAAAATTAATATTTTTTAAATATCCTACGTACTCGAAGGCTAAATCTATCACAGATTTAGAAAAACTTTAAATTTTGGTTTTTGATTAAACGGTCTAACCAGAATATTGCCCACCGATTTACCCTGCATAGAAACGAGACCAACTTCGGCGCCCTCTGTAGGCAACAAATTGAAACGTTTTTTAAGTATAAATATATTTTCGTAAACTTAATAAGTTAATAAATAAAGTTCTCGAAACCAAATTTTATTTACTTTATTCCTGTGTCTTAAAAAAATTCATGAAAAACAGATTCAAAAGGCACCTCAAAGGTGTCACTCCCCCTTAAGTAAGTAAATCTTCTACGTTAATAAAAGATATCATTATTAGAAACAATTAATATGAGCGTAAAGTTATAAAAATAGATCATATCGTCGATGGGGGACAAAAAGATGCCGTTTGATGTAAGTAAAACATGCCATCTCAAATATCAACTATTTTTCATTTCAGATTGATAGAAAAATATAATTTAGAAAAATCTTATACTCTAAAATTAAAATGTAGAAAGTTTAAATATAATTCAGATATATATAACAAACGTTTGGTTATATTTTAGTCAACCTTACATAAACAAAAATATTTGATATTATTAGTGACGTCAATTGCATGTTATTACTGTTTCGTATTATGAGAAATTATAATAATATGGTTAATGAAATAAAAAGAAATGTAAATATTCGTATAAGTGTTTCTTTTTTTAAGGCAAAATAATTTCAATACCACGATCTTTCCACTTGAGACTAATGAGTTGAAGATTTTATTTCGATCAGACCCGCAGTAACTACAATTTCGGTACCTGTTAGGCATTTAGAGGTGGGCCCGGATATTAATTCCTTCATATCCGAACGCTTATAGCCACAGCTTCTAAGAATGATTTAGTAACTCACTTCTTATTTCGTGAACAGCACAACCATCAACGAACGGAGAGAACTGCTTCAATATGTTAATCCGCCAAGATATTCACGAGTCGACAGAGCAAGGAAGACGGAGAAGAGGTTATTAAAGCCGAATATTCTCTATAAGGGACGTTATGTGCTCGACGTCATCGTAAATATAAAATATCGACGCCCGGACCTACCGAACCGTTGAATCGTCGGCTTACTTCACTATCAACGGACCTTCGACGATATTTTTCCTGTGTTTCCACTACCAATGTCCAATTAGAACCATGCCTTTTAATTTTTAAGCATTTTTATGACTCGATACGTCTCGTAAAAAAGTAGAAACATATAACAGTAGACATATATTTTTTATCTTCGAGTGATGAATCTAGTTGAAGTATTTGAAGTACCAAAAAAATTAATAAGAAAAAATTATGCAATCCTTAAAATGAAAAAAAACATTACGAAGAGAAGGTTTCTAATTTAACCGTAGCTGCATTGATAGTAGCACTGATGAAAAGTCAAGAAGAAACTATTCTATAGGAAGTAGGCACTATTAATGAAAGAGACAAAACTATTCATGTCTGCACACAATGTTTTTGAATTTATAGTTTAAGTTTTATGCCATATATTCCAAAATAAAAAACATTTAGTAATTGAAATTAGTTTATTTATATCGACGTTTCGATGGTAGCCTCCATCCTTTCAATAGATTATATAAAAATCTATAAAAAAATTATAAAATTGATACACAAAAATAATAAGGAAATATTTTTTTTTTTACATTTTATACTGGATTGTCATTCATAAGCTGATTTTATTCGTATCATTAAAAAAAATTGTCAATGAAATCTTTTAAAAATTTCAGTGGTGTCTCTTAATGTTCCTATGTTTTCTTGGTCTTCAAAATTATATAATTTATGTCATGATTTTAAGCCATGTTTAAGTGTTAATTTTGGTAATACAAATATTTTCACTGTTTAAAGTACGAAGAATTTATTTAAGAAAAAAACTAACAAACACAAGATCTTCTCACTGCAAACCCAAAAGACTTAAAAACATTGAGTAAAAATAACATCATTTCAGCACAATACCACGAATACTATAACTCATTTCCTGAAAGAATCACGCTTATCATTAATGAAGACATGACTGAGGATGAGGCGTAAACGATTAAAGACAAATTAAAAACTGATTCTGTGTAATTTTAATTTTCTATAGTGATATATGTTATAATTATTATTTTTGGATAAATGTCGTTTAAGTTGAAATATCTATAAGTCTAAATTATGTCTTTTCGAAAAATAAAATATTTTTATTATTATATTTTTAATAAAAGTATTAATATTAGTGTTTAAAATTTTAAAGTTTGGTCACTATTATTAAAAACATTTTATATTTTGTTGTAAATTACATATAGCATTAGGCTTGAACTTTTTTTTGTTGGTCATTTCATAATCATCTAGCTTCCTCTTTATTATAAACAAATTTCTTCTTGAGAAAGAAAAAAATCCTCAAAATATTAATATAATTGAACCGCCGGCAACCAAAAGGGCTTACGTAAGGTTTTCATTGGCTCCTCGAATAGCCGAGTCTCGCTGCATGCGGGGCCAACGAAAGTCACGCGTAAGCTCTTTTGGTCGCCGGCAGTTTCCTGAAAAAATTATTTACAAAATTCGTTATTAATTCGAAAATTAAAATTAATACAAAATTCGTTCAGAAAAATGGTTGATGTACCTACTAAAAAAATATTAATTATTATTATTCCATTATTCACATTTTACTTTTTAATAATCCATTCCATATTATATTTAAGAAATTTCAATATCAAAGAAAGATACCTATAGTGGTCAGTACAGCGCGAATAGTCAATTTCTGCGTGTTATAGATTCAATAGCATTTTTTTCTCAGTGCGTTTTGAATTTTGAAAAACAAACATCAAATTCGTATTCAGCGACCCCCAAAACCCCCGAGAAACAAATTTTAATCGAATCGCATCAATCTTAAAATTATCCGCCATATTGGATCCGCCATATTGGATCCGCCATTCTTAATTTTTGAAATCTGACATATTCATAATTAGAGACCCCGAAAACCTCCGAGTAACGAGTTTCAAGCAAATCTAAAATTTTTTTAATTTTTGTTGTAGCCATTTTGGGTCCGCCATTTTAAATTCTATAAATCTGACTTCAAATTCGGATTCAGCGACCCCATAAACCTTAGTATACACTTCGACACTCAAATCGAATTAATTTTAGTATTTTTTTTAAATGGCCATATCAGACGCAAAAGTGACACGACTTTTTGTCGTGCCATAAATATATAAATAAATAAATATGGGTCATGGACTGTCAATTGTAATGGAAGTTATATTTAAAACTAACGAAATCAAAGATTTTGCTGATTAGATTTTGTAAAAAAATACAAAAATGATATAAATATCGAAATTTTTAATGAATTTCTATTTTTTCATATAAGTTGAAGATAATAATATATTATAAGAACTTATTCATTCAGAATTTTTATTTTTAAAAAAGTTAGAACTTCGTTCTGACATCTAGTATTTTGAATACAATTTTAATCTTCAAACGTTCTCTAAAAAATGTATAAATAAAAATTGTCAATACCACAATATTTTGTATAAAAACATATAGCATAAGATAGGGTTATGTATATTTTATTTAAATTACTTTTAAAAAATTGTATTTTGGCCATTCAAACGAGGTTTCTGGCCCACTGTGAAGTTCAATTAAAATGAAGTTTTTTGTCATAAATGTTAAAAAAATATATTTTATTCTTTTAATTCGTTGTCAAAAATTGAAAATTGGCTTCAAAATAGTGGCCTAAAAAATTGTTAAATTAACGAATTCGTAACTTTAACATTTTTTTGGTTGCTATTTTGAAGCCGCCATTTTGAATTTTGAATTTTCGACCATGGATTTGGATTCAACGACCCCGAAAACCCCCAAGTAGGCATTTTTAATCAGATTCATTAACATTTCAATGTCTTTTTTTTCGATGCGCTATAACGGTCATGGACATACAGGGTACGACATTTTTGGGCCGCTATAGAGGTCAGTGGTAGTGAAGAGGTTGAAAATGTGAAAAATTGTGTATGATAAGACAAAAGTGCACATTCTACTGAATAAAATGACATCTTATTTGTCTCATTTGGACGTGACGTTTGGTGGTGGATGAAAACCAAACTCGTTCATGACAAAAAAATTAATAATTTGCACGTTAAAAAATTGCAGATAAAATAAAAAAAGGGAATTTTTTAGGTTTCAATTTTTTTATTAATGTTGCACATATATTAAAGTAAAATCAGCTATGGGAAGATTAATATCGCTTAATAAAAGAAAAGTAAATAACTTATAGTGTTAAAACGTAAACCGCTGATTTTGTTTAAATTTTTAATTTTAAAGCATCTGAAAATAGTAAAAGACTATGAATAATTTTATAAAAATTTAGTTTCAGTTAGCCTGAAGTACGTAGTTAACGATTAATATATTCTTTTTCTTATATCCGGTGGTGGACTTTTGGCCAAGTTTTCTGGTCGTCTGGCCCACTGTGCAGCGGGACAAATGCTATAGGGACCCCCTATAAGTTTGCCTTAAACCGATCCTAGTAATAATAAAGCAACCTTATCCGGACCTTAGGATGTCCTTCCTTGTAGTAATAGTTATAGTTATGTTATTTTCATAAACTCATAAGAGTCCTAATTCTATACTGAAAAGTAAACAAGAAAAATAAATGAATTGGTATTTTTTTCTCTCAAGCTATGTAACCACTTAAGGATTGTGTTATAATTATTAATAATTTTTATACAATATACAATTAAGTAATTTTAGTATCTTCCAGTAAAGTTTTTCTTTTTCAGAAGTTCGTTTTCTATGTAAATAAATAAAAATTATATATACAGATAATGTAAATGGAAGTTATTTAAAAATATTTATAACATTTTTTAAGTAATACTATCTATTTTAATATTCAAAACTTGTTTCTCACTTTGAATTCTTAATATCTTTGTGAATTTCCAATTATACACATGGTTACGGAAATAACGACCTCATTAGTACCAAGGTAACCACAAGACATCGAAAGATAACACTGCCGCAAAAGAAATGTCACGAGAAAATATTCTTAATGTTTCATATTGCGTTTAAAGTTGTAGAAAATATATTTCTTGCATATACGTATGCGTATACATTATTCGCCATTTAGATTAAAATAATTGAAAAAGAAATCAACGCTGCATCAAACGTTGTTATAACTGCAATTAACATACTAATGAAATACCTCTCGTGTCGCAATGCTAATAATTACAACAATGTTCTGCTTTTCTCGGAGTACATTTATTCAAAATATAAATATGTCTCACAAAACATATTATACTTTTAAACTTCTTGTGACTTTTATTGATGTTGTTTTATTTAAGCACTAACATCTACATGAAATTTAAAACACCATATTCCTCCTAACACACACTTACTAGCGAAAAGTATAAAAACTGGTCTGAATATCAGTTATTGAGTAAGTCTTAGTTATATTCAGGCTAAGTCGAGCAATAAGAAGCATTCTCAAGTTAAAAATGTTATCATTAAAGAATCTATGAAAAAAGTATATAAAAAGTTTAAAGAATTATTCCTAACAGATTTTTTCCATAATATAAGATTACAACAAGCTTGATAAAATCTTATTGTTTTCTTATCAAGTCCGCAAAAATTTTCACGCAAACAATAATTGTTAGAGATATTTATTAAAATTAGTAATATCTACAGACGACGTAATATTATTTGCAACTACAATTTTAATATTATAATTTTTTATTATAATTATTTATAAAATGCAAAAAATAAATATTTCATATGTATACACATTTTTAAAGCACTTGTTACACATTATGTAATTAATGACTCATTAAGTAAACGAAAATTACAGTTGGGAGAATGAACACCTTTGTATAGCTGTGAAATTTCTATTTTTTTGTATTTAATTATATACCATTATGAAGAATTGAAATTTTATTTGTATTGGCAAGAACTGTTTTTTCCAGCTAAAATAGTATGTATGTTTTAATACAGTCGTTTGATTAAGTCGAATAAACATTCTATCTAAATAAATGCGATGTACATATATATCAAACGTTCAATATATCATGTTTGTTAATGGAGGCTTATTGGAAACAAACAAGCAACATAATTAGTGCAATAGGGGTACTTACTCAATTAGTAATAATTATTTGTAATGAAATACAATCTAATTAAATTAAAAGCTCATAAGATATTCTTACATATTATACTCAAAACTTGTCCCTCATGCTATTGTCATAGGGTTTTAAATAATACACTGCAAAAAAGTTTTATATCAAAGAAACAAAACAAAAATACAAATTTTTGTCAAAAAAATTCATTCCTAATAAAAAATATTATAATTAAATTTACGTTTTAGAATAATGGAAGTATATACCTTATGAATTATTTATGTTTTTTAAAGATTAGAGATGCAATGAAACTTAATTTTCGCAAGTTTTTAATTTATTTCTATAGTTGAGCCATTTTTTCATCCTGTGAACAAACTGAATAAAATTTTAGATCTCAGTACGATACATTGAAATTATTTTTTAAATGCATTATTTGAATCCTGCAGACAGGAATAAGGAGGCGGGTGTAGAACGTGAAGTAAGAAGAGTAACGGCTACGTCGGACTAAAGAGGGCGTTGTAAAACTATATGATAAATGATAGAGAACGAAGGCCCTAGACCTAAAGACCCAGAGACCCACTGCGCCAGTTGTATAAGTATAAGATACAGATAGAAAGAAACTTGTCTTGTTCGTGGCGCAAATTAATGTACAAACATAATTTCTACTGTATCACAGCAGGAACCGCCAGCTGAATGAATAGATGTTTCAGTTCTGTAAATCTTTTGTTATTCTCTTTCAGTTGTTCTTTGACTGGTGATCTTTGATGCTGCTTTTTAAGTTAGTCTCTAAAATAATTTTTAATATTATTTTAAATCACTATTATTTTATTAATGCCGAACTAGGATCGGTATTTCAGATAGAAGTTTACTAAATTAATAAACTCCAAATGCAAGTTGCAGTTCGTAATCCGGTTCATATCAGTGTGTTATAATCTGCTGAAGAACTGTTAAATAAAAATGTGTTTAAGTTTGTCTAATCAAGACAGTTTTTAAAACGTTTCCTGCGCTGCACTGTTCCGAATGAGCATTGTATAAAAATCGTTTCGTCTGTTGTCAAGAAAGTTAAGTTATAATAAATTAATAATTGAGTAGAGTAAAATAAAGTAAAATAAAAATTAATAAATAAATAAACAATACACAACACATGTTCCACATAAAACAATTAAATTCTACAGACAAGTTTATGACACACCGATGTGTTCTCCAATCTTAACTTTCACCTCAGATATTGTCATGGATGATCTGGAAACTGAATGATTGAAAGAATTAAAAAAGCATAATATTGTGTCCCCTGTTCTATTTTAGGTATGTGGATGACACAATTTAAGCTGTTAAAAAAGAACATGTTAATTTGGTTATTAATATCTTTAACTCTTATCATCAAAAACTACAATTTACCGTAGAAAAAGAAAATTGAATTCATTTTCTCGATTTGAAGCTTTTTAGAGAAATCAGTAAAATTATTACAAATTGGTATCAAAAACCGACTTCATCGGATAGACTCACAAATTATTTTTCAGATCATCCAAAACAAATAAAAATTCGTATTAACAAAATAAAATTTTCTGATATTAACAGTAATAATAACAAAATTAATATTTATAGTCAAACTTCTAAAGTTTGTCTACCTTTTAATGAAAAATGTTTTTTCAAGTTGTAATTTTATTATTAGATTAGGTAAAGACTCGACGAAAATATGAAACAGAACAGACAATCATTACTAACTCGCATAAATGAACACAAAAAAGTAAATGACAACTCTGTAGTCTACCGACACCGTATTAATTTTAACCATGATTTTGACTGGGAAAATACAAAAGTTTTAGACAATGAACAAAATTTTACAAAACGACAAAAATTCGAAATGATCCATATTAAAACAAATCGTTCTACTATTAACAGAAAGAAAGATATTTTCGCTTAAAACAAAACTTTCTTTTCTCTTTCCAAACGTATAGACTCTTGTCTATAATGACAAAACAATCCGTGTTTATATAGGATAATCCAGACAGTAGTCGGACACTTTTTAATTTTTAATAGCTATAAAACCGTATGAGATAAAAATAATTTGTTTGATAGAAAGCATTTCTAAGATCATCATAAACAAATCTAAATTTTAGTAATTGGAAAAAAAATTTGTATGGTTTTTGAAGGCTTTTTTGAATGGCCGATTAATGTCGTCTTCTTACTTGTTTAATTACTAATTTTATTAACAAATACAAATTTTTTTCATAAACATGATTGATTTAATAGTTTTGTGTGATTCTAAGGAACAATATTACCTGAAAGAATTTAAAAAATATATGAATTGTACTTTTTAAACAGTGTTAATTAAAAAGATTGCTTTAGTTAGACGACGTTTATTTGCAAATTTTTTTAACGAATAAGAATTTTTTTTAGAAACATGATTGGTATAATAGTTTTGTCAGACCATAAGGAACAATCACATGTGCAAGAGATTTTAATTGCAATTTTTAAACAGTATTCATTAAAAGGATTTTTTTAAGTGTCCGACTACTGTCTGGTTTAACCTATATTGAAGTGGTTTTTTCTGTTTTAATAAACACAAAAATTTCTATCTAAAATATTAACTCTTTCTTATAAATAAGAACGTTTAAATACATCCTGTACTTTTTTCTTCAACAGTTTTTTGGAAGTAGTGCAAGGTCCTACAATACGCTCCGGGCTGGATCATTGTCCGAGGTTTACTAATTTGATCAGGGAGGAAAATGATTGTTTTAAAGTTTAAACATTTTAATATCAATAGAGGTTTAAAAAGGAAATTTGAATTAAAATATAAATTCTGAACCAATCTCAAACCAATTTCATTTATTCAAAAAGTACCATCAATTGGTCAATGCAACCACTATTCTATTGTTGCTGCATGCTGTATTAAAAATCAAAATTTGATGCTCCAATATCAAAATAATAATTATCACTATTTTGTCAAAATTTGACATAAGTCTAGCATATATACGTATTTTTTACGTTATACGAAGTTTGGTTAACTTTATGGAAGTATTTAGACTCGATTACTGACATAATTACACCAATACCCAGAAAAAATGTATAGTTAACTAAGGTATGTTTTAAAAATTGCAATTTAAAATAATTGTAGCAGTAAAGTATGATATGTTTAATTATCCAGTTGACAATTCAAAACATCATATCGCGGGCAAAGAGTTTGCTGTAAAAACTAGTATCTCTTTAGATGTTTTATCAAAAAACATTAAGACAATTATAAATGTTTTTTTAATAAATAAGTGTCTTTTCTCTGCTATCTTAAATGTTTTACAAAACGTCTAAGTGTTCGTATATTACAATGATAAAAATAAATGAAATTTTTTTAAAATGTAACAACGTCAATTAACATTTCCGAGTATAAATTTGTCAAGTAAACTAGAACTAATAAAGTTAAAGAACTTAACTTTTAACTTTTATATGTTTCTGATACCTTTTGATAATTTTTTATACATTTAGATATGGCTTTTCTTGTAAAAAATATTAAAATGGCCTATAACAATACTGCTGTCTTAATTTAAAAAAACATTATGTTTCAAATGTAAAGAGTGCCTTTTTAAATAAATTAAACGTTAAATACATTTTTACATGAAATCCAATTAAAAATATTCGCGCAGAGTTTTTCAAGATTTTTCCAGGCGGAAATACATGTTGAAATGTGAAACAATTTGTAGAAATATTTGTAAAAATTCCCCTTTGGATTTTTACAAATTTAAAGTAGACATCAAATAAACCGATGCTATAGCCCGGTGTTTTCTCACTACTTTCGGGATATATCAAGTGGGCGGTTTGATGTTGAGATAATGAGGAGCACTGTCGATTATTGTCCAGGTCACACCATTAGAACTTGACTTTCGATAAACCGGTTGTACTCAGGAGAGGTTTTCTACAGTTTCCCTATCTTCTGGTGAGAAAACCAATTAGACGCGGGTGGTCCAGGCAAATGCGAGTACTCCAAATTTCATGACGTTCTGTAGACACATTTGGTAATTCTAGATTTAAGATATTATTTACAAAAAAAATTCTACAGAGACACTTGTAAATAAATATAATAAATGTCAGGGGCGATTTTTTTTAGATGTTAAAAATGTATTATTAATAGAGAAGAGATGTTTGCAGGCCTAAGTATTAAAAAAAAATTTGTAATTGTAGAAGTTACACACCTTCCAATTATTAATTATGGTCAAATGATTGAAAAACACTTTTAAAACATTTGTTAATTTTTTCCATTAAAATTTTCCAGAAATAATTTTTTTAATGAAATTTTTAGAAAATGTTTTTAAAATATTAAAATATGTTTAAATTAAATCTGTCAAATTTTTTTGTAAAATCTTACCACAAATATTAACCGTTTTTAAAATTACGTATGGCTGTTTTCGACGTTCACTCGGTAATTCCGCAATCATTATTAATTTCATGCATTAACATTCTTTTGGATCTGTCCAATCAAGATTAATTCAGTGTTAACACTGGATGAATGCCGAAAACAGCAATGGTCAAGTTTTTGTAACTGATTTCTTAGATATTATAGAAGTTGTAAAGATGTGGTACCTGCAATGAGTGGATCAGAAGATTCCTTTTTTTAAACTTCCGCCATTTTGTTATTTTTGCATAAAAATTAAAAATCCTAGTTTGAGCGATAAGCACTAGCCTGGCCGCGATTTGTTAAGATATTTTTTAATCTGGTAATATCATTGAGCGCCGGGCAGAAAAGTTTCCTTTTTACCTGAAGAAACAAATACGAAAATACTTAAGTTGATCTATAAATAATTAATAGACCCAAAAACTTAATAATATTATAGAAAAAGAGATTTTATTGACATTTTGAATTTTAATATTAATTTCATAAAGTTTTGAATATCTCGGACTATTGTTTATGGATTTTTATGAAGTTTACACATTTTTCAGGTAAAAATGTGTTCTTTAAAATAAAAATAATGTAAATAAAAAAATTAAAAATTTTTTTCTTATTATTTACTCCTCTCTGAGAAAAATGTTATTAACATATTTGGAATCCTTATGAATTCACCTTTAATTTAATAAAACAAAATTTATGAAGACTCATCTGGTTCCCGAAATATTGAAGTTTTTGTAAAAAAAGACTAGCTGCAGCAACAAGGTGAGCTTCGAATAAAAAGCCAAAAGTTCTTGCCCATCCAATTTTTTTTATTATCGTTTCGGTAAAGCCATACAATAATTTTAAGACAAAAAAGAAGAAATCGGTACATGAAATTTTGAATAAACTCAGTTTTTCGATTTTTTTTCATTTCGGATATTTAAAAAATCTTCATTTGTTAGTGAGTTGGGCAAATTCTACAAAAATTGAGTAGAAATAGACAAAACTTCGATAATATAGAAGAATTTAACTACAAGAATCTAAATTTCAAATAGTTCTGCAGATTTTCGGTATAACTGGATACGAATTCTATGTCAGATTTCTAAAATTCTAAATAGCGGATCGTATATGGCAGACGATTTGGTAAATCTGACATCGTATTCGCATTTAGTTGTACCAAAAATAAGCAGAAGTATTTGAAATTTATATTCTGGTTTGTAGTAATATTCTTCTTCATTATCGAAGTTTTGTCTGTTTTTACACAGTTTCCAAAGAATTTGACAAACTCAGTAAACAGAATGAACGAAATTACTCAGAGGAAAATGGAAATATTTTAAATTTTTAAAATGTATTTTAAAGAAGAAAAGTAGCGTCTTCAGATGCAATATTGAACTTTAGTCAAAACAATTATTATCTTTGGATGTTAAAAAACTTGTCTTTTGCACTTTTAAGTTAAAATACCTCAAAAACCTGACGTGCAGGGTCTATTATGACACTGGATTCGGAATTATCACGTTGAAAACCTTCGGAAAAATATTGTTTGATTCTTGTTTAGTAAATAAAGTCGGCCTGTGGTACAAACGGTTCCTAAATGTTTTAAGGATTGATGATAAACGACAATTTTTTCATCAATTTTGGAAATTTTTAATGCTTTACACAAATTTTCGGTGCTTTTTACCATAGAAAATATTTGTCGATGCTAAAAAAATTCGAATCCTCCTGCTGCTACTTTTGAAAAAATTGTTTTTTCATACAATTTCTTTAAATGTTGAAAAAATATCTCTTCGGGTGCCCTTTAAATGTGGTAAAAATTTCAAAACCCTTTTGCGATGCTAAATTTAGAGATATACAAGTTCAAACTTTAACTTTTACATGCGATTATGTTAAAAATAAAAAATGTCAACCACAATATCTCGTTTTTTGACATGGCAAAGAGTTTTGAAATATTTAAATATTTACAAAGAAAAATTTTCTCAAAATTTGAAGAAAATCTATTGAAAATCAATTTTATCAAGAGTAGCAGCCGGAGATATACCTAAAATTTTTATTTAAAAATTATTTTTTTATTAACTTTATTTTTATTTTAAATTACAAATTTTTACCTGAAAAATGTGTAAATTTCATAAGAATCCACAAACAATATTCCAAGATATTCAAAATTTTATAAAATTAATATTAAAATTTAAAATGGCGTATCTTCAACAATTTTTGAATTTAAAAAAAAAAAATTAGGGAAAGAAGTCTCTTATTTATATATATATATATATATATATATATATATATAAAATATATATATATTATATTTTTGGTATATGTAGCTACACAGAAAAGAACCATTTTCTTTAAAGAAACATTGAAAATTACTGCAAAAATTCAATAAAATCTCTTTTTTCACATTCAATCAGTTTTTAGGTCCATTAATTATTCACAGATTCACTTCATTATTTTTGTATTTGTTTTTTTAGATGAAAAGGAAACTTTTTCAGCCCGGCACTCATTGATATTAAATAATTTTATAAAAATGGCCAGGCTAATAAGCACAGACCTACTGAACATAAACCAACTTGAATATTTTCTTGTTTCAAATTTTTCTAACCGGAGAAATCAATTACGCAGCTGGCATTGGTATACTTTCAGCAGATCTAAAAGTATTGTTAAATTTTAGATGAATAAATAATATTTTTTTAATAAAAAGAGGTATTTTATAATGTTACAGAGTGTATTTATTAAACTAAAAAAGTTGCAGATCAATATAATTCATAGAAATCGTAAAAAAATTCTAGAAAATAGCTTCATTTTCAAGCGTGAAAAGTGGTATGAACCCTTAATGACAAAGTACCCACAGGGTATCCAACAAGGATTAAGAGAAAAATTTCCTGACTTTTAACTAACCTTACTTCTACTTTCTTGGGCAAAATTGTAGTTACTAACATATTTAACATAATAATTTGAATTTTTATATAAATTTACTAAAGTTTCCCTGCTTTTGAAGAAAATTCCCTGATTTTTTCATGACTTTCCTGACTGGATCCAAATACTAAGATAGCAATCTTTGCTATTATTATGTGTTACAATCTGATATAGCTTCATGTCAAACTTATGAGCTTTTATTTGATAAAGTTACAAAAGATGGTTAACATTTAGTGTCATTGCAATACTTTTAATCGTTCTACTTGACTGAGAATATGAATTTTAATTATTTAATAAATTTGTAAACTACCCATATAATTTTTTTCTTATTTAGTAAATAGCAAAAATAGCTTCTACCTTAGCAAAATTGCTATTTCTGATTCCTCTCCAGAATGTAGGAATTATTTATAATTTGCCTTTAATTCATATAGAAATAAAATTAATCATATCACATCACCTTAAGCATAAAATCATTCACTTAATAAAAGTCTACACCTTTACTTCTTTATGATTATACTTTATCTTTCTTGCTACCAATATTACCCTTAATTAATTAATATCTCCATTATCTTAATCAAATTATGTATATCAATCCTATAAATTATGTACACATTTCTATAATAAAATATACAAGAGTCGATAAGCGATTTAAGAATATTGGATATAATAGTATATCTATACATATGCAAAATGAGAACAATTTCTTGTATTTTCCATTTAGCTTCAATCTCAATAACACTTTTCTCATCATTGGAATGCTTTCCGATCTTATAGTTAAGTAATATGTAATCTCTGCATTATAAGTCATTATAAAACACCATTTGATTACATAGTCACTATCAGCGGTTATAAAACTGAGGAAGGCGGTGTAAAAGCCGCCCCTCGGATCCGCCTCTGCCTTCCTGTTCCCCTACTTCTTGAAGTATTACTGCCTATGTTTCCCCTCTCTTACTAACAATAAGATTGTTTGTGCTACCAGGACGCTTCAGGGCACCGACGTTGTTGAACGTCGCGGCGCAACCAGCGAAAAACATACCACTATCCGAGTGTCCGATACCACAATAGATGCATACCTTGTATATGAAGTAACGTGCTTGAATGCATGTGTACTCGACAGGCTGTAATGGACTCAGCTAATGACTATTGGTCGACAGTCCTGGGCGGGACCATAAACGCTCGTTCACCACATGTGAGCCATGCTGTTTCTTAAATGACGATTTGTGCAATTATTATATGGTTTCTTTTCACTAGCACAGCACTTCTCTATCGACTGCCATTGATTGTATTTATAACTTTCATTGGTACCAAGATAATTAAACTATCACGGAATTGATATGTATTGTAAAATATTTATTTACATGCTGGAAAATTAATGAAAGAATTTTTTTGTAAACTTCTACTAAATTATATACACTGTAAAAAATTTAGGGAGTTAACGGACTCGGGAGTTGGGAGTGAAATTTTTCGAGTTAAAAATCAACTACAAAAGAGCATTTGGATGTAAAGTTTTAACTCTCTTTATCCAACTCCCTTGGCATTAACTCCCCATTGGGTGCGACTTTTATTAGCGCAAGGCTTTCGTTTTTAATAAAAAAACCCAAAATAAGTTTCCAAACCTTTGACACTTCAGAGGTAATTTTTAGTTGAAATTAACAAATGTAGACTTTCAAAGTTTAGAGGATCAAAAGAGCATCAGATTCTGAATTACAAAAATGGACGACTTTGAAAAAAATATGAACTGACAGCTTTCGTTTTTGAAAAAACCTACAAAAATTTCGAAAACTTTTGACACTTCAGGAATAAGGTTTAGTTAAAATTACAAAATGTAGACATTCAAAGTTCACGGATTCGAAAGAGCATAAAAATCTGAATTACAAAAATAGACATACTACATACTTTTTTTACTTTTTTTAAAAAAAATTCAGCGGAAGGCTTTCGTTCTTTTTTTACAAAACCTACAAAAGTTTTGAAATTTTTCTCACTTCAGGAATAATTTTTGGCAGTTGAAATTAAAAATTTAAACATAAAAGTCGATTTAAAAAAAACTACAATTATTTCGAAACTTTTAATCATTTCGTGTGCTTTTTAGTTATTCGTTTTTGTTATTCAGATTTTCATGCTTTTTGAACCCGACAGTTTAAAAATTATACATTTTTTAATTTCTACTAAAACTTAATCCTAAGGTTTTTAATGTTTAATACCTACTTAGTTTTTGTCAACATTTTTTAATGTCATCTAAAAAAGGATACTAAATTGCTAAAAGTTTCGAAATTTTTGATATATTTGTCAAAATATTAATATAAGCCTTCCGCTTAATTTCTTTACGAAGTCGTCCATTTTTGTAATTCAGATTTTTATGTTTTTTCGAACAACCAAACTTTTAAATTCTACATTTTTTAATTTTAACTTTTGAAGTAAAAAAAATTTTTAAACTTTTGTAGTTTTTCTCAAAAATGTCCATTTTTGTGATTTGTATATTTTTATGCTCTTTTAAACCCCTAAACTTTTAGAGTCTACATTTTTTAATTTTAACTAAGAATTACCTCTAAAGTGTCAATCGTTTCGAAAGCCTTCCGCTAATGTTTTTTTTCAAAGTTGTCGTTTCTGGCATTTTATATTTGTATACTCTTTCGAACCGTCCAACTTTAAAAATCTACATTTTTATCGACAGCGTATAAATTGAAAAAAAGATTTTATTAATATTATCGTTACATACTTCAATCAAAATTTACTGAAAAGGGTAGGGACACATTGTCATAATCAGCCAACTTTTTGGCCTATATTTATAACTTATTTTAAAAAATAGATTGGGTCAATTGAAGTATATTGTTGGTAAGATCTATAAAAGAAAAAACCTTTTCGCTGAACATCGTAAATTGATTGACCAGAAAATAAGAAAGTGATAAACATTTAAAAAAAATTAAAAATGTATTTTTAGGTTTTAATCGTAGAAATTTGCAACTTTTACTCACCACAACGAACAAATCAATTTATTATCGTATTTATTTAATTATATTCAATAATTTTAACTCAGCAATCATTCAAATAACTTTTGATAATATAATTAAGTTTATTGTTTGTAAACTGATTAAAACTTATTTAAACAATTGCTTAGTTGAAAATAATTACATAAATATGATAATAAATTTATTTCTTTGTTGTAGTGAGTAAAAAATGCGAATTTCTACAATTAAAACTTAAAAATATAAAAAATGCAAAAAAAAAATTTTTTTCAAAAAATAAGTTAAAAATTTTTTTTTTCAAAAAAATGTTGTATATTTTTTTCTGATTCTACTTGTAACAATGAACAATTTATGTTCTTAAATTTTTTTTTAAATAAACCGTTTTTGAGTTATTAACAATTGAAAAAAATGGCTAATTTTTTAAACAAATAATCATATTATTCTTAAAAATTATCGTTAAAAATTTTTTTAAAATGCGTTTTAAAGGTGATAATACTAGCTTTAAAATGATATAAGTGTAATTCACATGCGAGATTTCCTAAAAAACGGTATCACTTTAAAAAAAACCCAAAAAAATTGAAAAATTTTATGTTGGAATAACATTTTTTAAACATTAACAAATTAATTTTTTAATTTCTGTTTTATATAGTGTCAAAGCTCAGGAAAAGAGCTTTAAAAAGAGACCTTTTTGAGTTTTTTAACTTTAATAATAAACAAAATACAAAACTTTTTGTAAAGTGTTTAATCTATGTAGGGTGGGCAAAAGTTCTTGAGCGGCACTGTATCTGAAAATCAAAAGGCATTACCTTCAAAAAATAAAATAACATTTTTATCGTAACAAAAAAATATATGCTTCATTGATCTCAAATTGTAAAACGTTATTACAAGATGTTCAGTAAAAATAAAAAAAAATCCGCTATTTCATAACTTTTCTAATCTATACTCTCTGCATTCATTCATATCAAATTATTGAGGGGCAAAAACTTAAGATTTATGGTGTACACTTGTGTTGAATTGTCCTGAATTATCTGAAATTACCTTGAATTACCACGAATTACTTTGAATTATTTCAATTATTCTGAAGTTTTTGAACTAAATGTTTTTGTTAACAATTTAAAATGTGTTATTTTAAAAAACATTTCATATTATCGCGCACATTTCGATGCCTGACCGCAGTGACAGATTACATAGAGTCAAAAATGCTCAAACTGAAAGCAACAAACTCCTAACTAAAGCCAAAAACTCGATTAAAAATGATATGGTGTGGATTTTATAAGAAAAAAGTAAAAAAATACAGTATACCAGTCAAAATTACTTATAATATAGGCATTAAAGTAAAATTTTTTTCTTAGAAAATGCAGGTCGTCAAACTTTGACCAACAAATTTAAAAAAATCTTATTAACAAAAATAAATAATTTTAAAAATTCAAACATATTTTTTTATTAAATAGGGGAGATTGGGGAATTGTGGGCCACACTTTTTTTAGCTCAATATCTTACACACAAATTTTTTTTTTTCAAATTTTCAAATTTTTCTTGTCAGTAGGAGGTATAAACTAACATATATCATAGTCAGTTTCCCAAAATTATCACTTATTACCTTAAAGAAATTTCATTTTTACCAAAGAGTGCAATTTTATGATTTTTAAAAATGTTGGGGAATTGTGGGCCTCTGCCTAAATTGTGTTTAAAATCAAAAATAACGATGAAATATATTTATTACATGGTTAGAAATATTAAAAATGTTTCATTATCAGTTTAAAATTCGAAAAGAAAAAGTAAGAAAATTAAATTAATCGGAATCATAATTAATTAATTACAAATTTTAAAGTAAACAGCTTTATCGCATGAATCGCAATGAAACGAATTGTTTTTGTTAAATTAATATAGCTATGAGTGATTTTAGTAATATGTACCTCCATTGTGCAATTAAATCGCCAAAAACAGGCAATAAATACTTCCCTAAAAAAAGTGGCCCACAATTCCCCAAATGCTTCATTTTACAATAAGCTTTGTATTCCCAAGTGCGAAAACCAACGCGGCCCAACACTGGCCCAGTATTAGCAAAGCTGGCATCGAGACTTGGCAGACAATATTGGCCCGACTTTGCGCCGACTCTTGTGGTGTTAACAGCGGTTGGACGTCGGCAGCCATTAATGGCCCAATATTGGCACCAGATCTCGGCAGACATTAATGGCCCATTATTGGCAGCCAGATCTCAGCAGACATTAATGGCCCAATATTGGCTGCCATTACTCCCCCAGTGTTGACAAAATTAGAAAAAATAAAAATAAATTTTTTTTATTCAATTAACTAATTAATTTATAACATTTATACGGCTTATTTCCCTAAATTAAACGCAAACTTACAAATATTTGAAAAATTCTTACCTCTCGCGGGGATCGATACCTGAACCTGACGCACCACAGCTTAACACTCTGCTACTCTGACTTGAAGTCGAGGAAGCAAAAGGGTTCTTATAAGCTACATTACACTGGCCGATACTGTGCCATTATTGGGCCGAGCTACGACCCAATATTGGCAATTATAATTTGCCATTATAGATACAAAGTGATAGACATTAATGTGCCATTCCTGGGCCAAGCTATACCCCAATTCTGGCAATTATATTTTGCCATCAAAGATACAAAATTTTTGCCATTAAAGTGCCACTAATGAGCCATTAATGGACCGATCTTCGTCACATCACTGGCAATTGAATTTTGCCATTAAAGATTGATTAACTTTACCAATATTGTGCCGTTATTGAGCCAAGCTACGTCCCAATACAGGCAATTATAATTTGCCATGAAAGATACAAATTGTTTGCCATTAAAGTGCCAATAATGAGCCATTAATGAGCCATTAATGAGCCGATCTTTGTCACATCACTGACAATTGTCTTTTACCATTAAAGATTGATCAACTTTGCCGTAAATGTGCCATTATTGGACCAAGCAACGCCCCAATTCTGGCAAGTATATTTTGCCATTAAAGATACAACATTTTTGCCATTAAAGTGCCATTAATGTGCCTTTAATGGGCCAATCTTCGTCACATCATTGGCAATTGAATTTAAAAAAATTTTAATATCAAAATTCATGCTATGTTTTTAATATTTAATTATTATCTAAAAATTTGACTAGAATCCATTTTGAAATCAATTTTCACTAGAAAATTCTACGAGAATTTAATTATTTGAATGAAAAAATAAATAATTTATTGAATAAATTGAAAATTTCTTAATTTTTAGATAATAAAGGAAAAATTTTACTCAAAAAAAGGTTTCTGTTACATTTATTTACGAATTTCTTTAATTGTAAAATTATTTGAAAACATTAATAACTTCTTTTTTAAATGAATACTTAATTAAACTTTTTCAAAAAAATTAATTCTTTAAAATTGACAGTTAAAATTAAAAATATAGAAAATTCAAAGTTTCGAATATTTTAATTTGAATCCTTTTCAAGCTTATTCAATTATTTAAATACAAAATAAATAATTTATTGAATAACTGAATGTTTCTTAAAATTTAATTCTTATAAAAAATTTTACCAAATTAAAATGCCATTAATGTACCTTTAATGGGCCGATCTTCGTCACATCACTGGCAATTGAATTTTCCCATTAAAGATTGATCAACTTTGACAATAACGTGCCGTTATTGGGCCAAGCTACGCCCCAATACTGGTAATTATAATTTGCCATGAACGATACAAATTTTTTGCCATTAAAGTACCAATAATGAGCCATTATTGGGCCGATGGTCGGCACATCACTGGCAATTGAATTTTGCCATTAAAGATTGATCAACTTTGCCATAAATGTGCCATTATTGGGCCGAGAGCTGGCCCAGTCTTAAAAAATTTGAAATTCTGACCATCGGCGCCATCATTGGCCCAGTAATGGGACGTTTTGAACACCAATAATGGCCCAGTAACTACTGCCAATTCTTGGCAGACATTACTGCACCAATGATGGGCCGTTTTTGCAGTCTCGGCATTTCGCACTTGGGTTATTTATTCATTTTAATTTGACGCAAAGTTTTTTTTGAAGTCAAAGTACCAATCCCACACAATAATTAAAAAATATTTTTCATAATTTGTTCTTGAAAATACTTGTAAAAACAATAAAAACATGAAGGTCTGCAATAAATATTTGAATAAAATTTTTCAGGTGAAGAAATGCTAATGAAAAATTTCCTTGGACGAACAAAAAAAAATTGGATGATCAAACTTATAAATATTTTTAAATAATTGAGGTGGCCCACTATTCCCAAATCTCCCCTAAATAATTTTTAAAATTTAAACATATTTTTTTATTAAATAAATAATTTTTTAAATTCAAACATATTTTTTTATTAAATAAATAATTTTTAAAATTCAAACATATTTTTTTATTAAATTTTTTAAAAAAATCTACACCATATCATGTTTTATATATTTTCTGGAATAGTTTTTAGTACAAAAAAATTATTTAAAATTTTTTGAATTTTTTTTTCTTACTTTGCCGACCTGCATTTGCTAAAAAAATTACACATTAAAGTCAATAAGAAATTCTCGTTTTGTAGAAAATGACGTTTAAAACAAGCTTAAGATCATAAAAATACCCGTGTAGAAATTTGTCGTGGCCTTCCTAGTGTTAGCCTACAGCTAGACAGTTTTTGTCGTGGAATATTATTCTCAAATAGCTGTCCTGGTCCCGTAAAGTTATAATGTACAGTTTTTATACAGTTTTCCCTTCATTTCTCTCGATATGGAGACTGCCTAGTATTTATCGTGATGCTGTCTAGGTTACCGACAGAAGGAATTAGATCAAGTCCGTCTAGTAGGTGTCACTAAATTCGTTATAGTAACTAGCTAGCATACCAAATCTTCTACCTTTATTGCGTATGTAATACAGATTCTTTCTGTTTTGAAACGAACTTTAAAGAAATATAAATCCTTGTAAAAATTAAAGTTGCATTTAATGTAAAGGTTTTAGAACTATATTTGGATAATTTATTCTTTAATTTAGAGACAGATTATAGGTTAATATAATTAAAGGGTGCATATTTATCAACCTATAATTATCACCTACAATTTAAATATAAAGAACTACAATAAATATTATGAGCTATACATACTATCATTTGTGAATTCCATAGAATTTTTTTTGAGTTTTCGAGAAACGCAGTCATCATATATTACTATTGATTCTGTTTTATCTTATACTAAACTCCTCTCCGTATCCGCTATTCCAAAATTAGTTTTGTAAAATGTACTAAATTAATTTTTTCCGTGTAATTAAGGAAGAGTGACACCTTTGTACCTTTTGAACCTGATTTTCATGATTTTTTTTTAAGACACAGGAATAAAGTAAACAAAATTTGGTTTCGAGAACTTTGTTAAGATACCCGTGTCTGGCCGTTTTTCGAGATCAAATAGTTTACGGTTTTTAGGGGTAAAAACAACCCTTAAATAGAAGGTAACCAATTGTATTGCAAATAATTTAGAAAAATAGGAAATTTTCATTTGTTTTCTAATTTTAAAATAACAAATTTAGAAATATAATATCTTTATAATAATTCATTTCATTTGAATTTTGTAATTAAAATTAAAATTTATATAATTCTTATAATATTCTTATAATTAATCACCTATTCTTATTTATGTTATAATTAAATGTAAGACAATTATTTATAAAAATTAGAAAAAAATTGTATTCAATTTTTTATTAAATTTACATAAATTTTTTTCTGCAACTTATATATAAGAATTTAATCATATGTAAATATTAATGAAAGATTATTTGTCATTTATTACAATTTTCAAAATTTGTTTTCAAACTAAATTATATATTGAATGAGTAATATCCATTTACTCAATATTAGAATTGTATTTCTAAATTAATTTTAGTTAATAAAATATGCGTGATGAGGATAGTCCTATAAGTCGGGAAATTGAAAATTTGAAAGTTTTAGTAAAAAAATTACATATAGAAAGTACGTAAATTGTAAATAAAAATTATTGAATAAAATAGTTTTTTATTATTAAGTTTTATTATAAGTTTTTAATAGTTACAAATATAAATTGATTGATTCACATTTAACTGATATTCATATCATGATATGTTTATTAAATTTTAAAATTTCTTATTTATTGTAGTGCAATACACAGAGGATAAAAATAAGCAGAATACTCAAAACAATTCCCCTACAGAATCAAATGGTACATCTTCCTTACAAACTCATACAGAACACAAAACTCCACATAACCGACAATCCCACAATACAACAGAAGGCCCAAATCAACAAAAGTTTCATTATTATAAAAAAAATAATAACTGGCAGTTATATCAACAGTCATATCAACAGTCATATCAATTTAATAAAAAATGTGAGTAATATTTTAATAATTTTATTGTATTAATTATTTTTAGAAATTTTTGTAATAATTATATGTCATTATTATATTCTTGGTATTTCAAAAATGTATTGCATGGATATTTAAGCTCCATATAGAAAAATTCAAAATTAATTTACACATAATTGAATTCGTACGAAGAATTATTTTTGTAAATAATTGAATTCTTTGGAAGAATTTTAAATTTTTTTAAATCTAAAAGATTAATAGAAATATTTCAAAAAAATGTAATTAAAATTGTATTTAAAATAATAGATTTCTTTCGAACAATTTACATTGAATTTACATTGAATTCTTAAATTCATTCTTAACGGCGTTGGAAGGTCTGGAAAATTTGTAGGTTACAATTATCGCCCGACAAAATACGGCACTGACTGATTTAAATAACGTGAAATAGGTAAATAAACATTTTTCAACCACTTTTTCTCTAAACACAGACACTTTTTACAAAATAGGCCAACGTACAACGAGTAAGAATCTTCTTAATAACCTAAATTCAAAAGATTGTTTAAATTCATGCAGAAACGCGGTTGTAAAATGTAAAATTGGAAAGTGATGTAATGCTAAGAACATAACAGCTGGACCATTGTGCTCTCTGCATGCTTCTGCCCTCTTCTGGCGACTGGCAGTAAACCGCTTCTTGTTGTCTGTCATTACATTACTTTCCAATCAATTCCAATTTTACATTTTACAACCGCGTTTCTGCATGAAATTAAACAATCTTTTGAACTTAGGTAATTAAGAAGATTCCTACTCGTTGTACGTTGGCCTATTTTGTAAAAAGTGTCTGTGTTTAGAGAAAAAGTGATTGAAAAATGTTTATTTACCTATTTCACGTCATTTAAATCAGTCAGTGCCGTATTTTGTCGGGCGATAATTGTAACCTACAAATTTTCCAGACCTTCCAACGCCGTTAATATAAATTTCAATCTTTTACATAAATTCAATGTAACTTATTATACTTATTTAATACTACTATTAACATTTTTTCATAGTAAATGAGTTATAATTTAATAACAATTTCTATTTCAGATAACAAACGTGGAAGCAAAGGGGGATGGAAGCACTGGAGTTTTAAGAAGCAGAGTAAAATTAAAAATAATTTAAAGACCATGTTTTCTGCCATGTTGAAAGCTGCAAAAGAAAATTAAGTAAATTAAATACTTTAAAGAATATATGTTCAATGTATCATACATATTTATTAAATGATTAAACGAACTTACCTGTAAGTGAAGTTCTATCATAATTGTATGAAGCGCCTCTTCTGAAGAGATTATATATTGTAGTACCCCCCAGGTGTCTCACTAACGCCACACTTTTCAAAGATAATAGAAAAATTGAACTATTATCTGGAATCCTACTTTATCGACTATCCCTCTCTTCGAATCTAGCTCATTCCTTTAAAGTATTGCCGTAATATATGGGATTCTATTTTTAGAATAACGGGATAATTTATGTATTTTTAACTTAAATTTACGGGTGGGAAACATCTTTTCAGAAGAGGCGCTTCATACAATTATGATAGAACTTCACTTACAGGTAAGTTCGTTCAATCATTTAATTGTATTTCGCGCCTCTTCTGAAGAGATTATATATTGTAGTTGTTTAAAGATCATTACGGCAATTTTTTCTTACAAAGTGAGTAATTAATCTTTATTATGATTTTTGTAACATTGTGTAATACAGATCTTTGTTAATAGTAATAATTCAAAGAATTATGAAATTATAATGCAGAAAAAGGTAACAAAAAAATTTTTCTTATTCTAACACAGATAGCGCAAACAAGTTCCGATCGTCAACTACATCTCTTTTATAAAACTTCGCAAATGTGTTGGATTTTTCGGTCCAACCTGCTGTTTTTAAGATGGTATCTATATTAATACCACCCCTATGAGCCGCTGAAGTAGCAGCATGACGAGTGCTATAAGCACTAAAAACTTCAGTGTTAATTCCGCTTTTCGTCATTACGTCTTTTACCCAGCGACTCAATGTTTGTGTAGTGATCGGATTGTAAGGTTTCTTGAACGATAGTAAAAACTGTTTATTTTCGCCCCTTAATGAACTAGTTCTTTCTAAATATTCTTTAAGGGACAAAACCGGGCATATTAGACTGTTCTCAGTATAGTAAGGAAGGATCAAGGTAGGTTGAGGCCTATTTATTTTCGAAGTCTTGATTTGATCCGGGATCTTAATTTCAATTCCATTATCTGATTCCTTAATATTTCTAACATCTATTGATATTAAGGTTTAAAGCCGATGTCCCGTCACTAGGGCTAACAATATTGCTATTTTCGAAGAAAGTTTACCTAGATTTAGATCGCTATTTAGTCCCCACTTCGAAATAAAATCTAGTACAATCTTCGGATCCCATGTCGTATTATATTTCGGTTTGGATGGTCGCAATTTGGATGCACCCTTGAAAAATCTTTTTACCCTGTCATCTTCGGCTAAATTTGTTCCGTATATTAATGCGATTGCGGATCTAAAGGAGTTTAAAGAACCATAGGACATTCCATTTTTATATTCATTAGTAAGAAAACTTAAAATGTTTTGAATTGAGCCTCGGAAAGGATCAATGTTTTCAAGACTACAAAACTCCCACCATTTTTTCAACCCGCAATCGTACTGTTTCTTAGTTGAATTTGTTAATGAGGAAAACATAATATCCGCTGTTTCCGCTGATACTTGCTTCATTTGGAATGCCTGTTTGATAACACGTTCGCAACCAGGGTAAGCGTCTTCCACATTAAATGGGGCTCCCTGTTAATTGATTGGAGAAGATTAACACTTGGTTTAAAATATAAGGGCTTAGAAATTGACAATTCTAGAAACAATGGAAACCAGGGCTGAGCTGGCCAGTAAGGTATGATTAAGATTCCTTTTGCGTTTTCAAATTTAATATTTTGTAAAACTCTTAATATTATGGAAAAAGGTGGAAATGCGTAAAAAAAATATTGTTTCCATTTTAGAGTGTACGCATCCACAGCGTAGGAATCGGGATCTCTTTTCCAGGAGACGTAGCATCAACACTTTGTGTTTGATCTTGATGCGAAGAGATCAATCTGTGGTTTACCAAAATTTTTAACAATATCATCGAAACATTCTCTATGTAACGCGTATTCCGTTTCCGGTTCTAGTTTTCTTGATTCAAAATCTGCTTCTTTATTTTTCTTAGATGCTATATATGATGCAAATACCCACAGATTCCTCTCTTCACACCAGATCCAGATTTCTTTTGAAAGGTCATTTAATTGAGGATATTGAACACCGCCTTTTTATTTATATATGCGATGGCCGTAGTGTTATCCACCCTTAACAGTATATCTTGACCTTTTAATTTTTTCGCAAAGCATTTTAGGCCCATTAAGACAGCCATTAATTCTAAACCGTTAATGTGTTTCGTTTTTTCCTCTTTCGTCCAAAACCCATGAGCACGTTTTCCATTGCATGCAGCTCCCCAACCAGTGAGAGATGCATCGGTAAAAATCTCAATACAAGGGTTAAAACAGGTGATAGAATTGACTGCTTTTGGAATATTTAACTTCCACCAATCAAGATCGGATAGTGAAAGATTTTTTAGAGACATAATTGCTTCAAAATTGTCATTATTCTCTCTAAGAGCCAAAAATTTTTCGAATTCAAAATTTCTTGTATATACACGACCGTATTTTAACGTACAACAACAAAAACCTAAAGTCCCGATAAACGACGCGAATTCTCGAATCGTGCATTGTTTTGTATTTTTAATTTTATTATTTTGCGAAATAATTTTCAATTTTTTATCTGCTGGAAGTTCGACAGTCATATTTTCTGAATTATAATCTAAACCTAAATATCTACATTTCAGCGAAGGTACAAGATTACTCTTCTTTAGATTAATAACAAAACCTAACTGTTTTAAATAAGAACAAGTTACATTTACATTTTGGTTGCATTCATTTTTTGTTTGTCCAAATAAGAGCATGTCATCCAAATATATAACCGACTGTAACCCCAGCGACCTTAAATGAAAGATGACGGGTTTCATTATTTTAGTGAATGTATAAGGTGCTGTACTCATCCCAAACGGTAGACAGGTATATTCATAAAGTTTCCCAGAAAACAAAAATCTTAAAAACTTCCTATCATCTTCTGCGATTGGAATTAAATGGTACGCGTCTTGTAAGTCAAGAGTTGCCATAAAACAACCAGGACTTATTATTCGTCTAACCGTCTTATCGTCCTCTAATTTAAAATGATCAGTTTTGATGACTTTATTTAAATTTTTTAAATTCAAAATGAGACGATACGAACCGTCTGGTTTCGGAACTACGAATATTTTTGAAATAAATTGATCCTTACAAGGATCAACTACTTGAATGGCGCCCATTGCCATTAAATCATCCATTTTCTTCTCTATTATATTGATTTCAAGTTCCGACCATTTTGTTTCTTTAGGAACTGTTAATTGATATACATTAAACGCGAAAGGAATCTTATAACCTGTAATCCAGCTTAAAATTATTTTAGTGGGTGAAATTTTTTTCCATTCATCAACAAAATATTTTAAGCGCCCAGGATGTTTTACCTGATTTAATTGCGTTCCTTGTTGAACTTTTTCTTCTTCATTGGATCGTTGTAACTCGTTTTCTGGCCGCGCAATGAGAACTTCTGCCCGGTTTGTGGAAATTGACGTCTCGGCGGTTGACGACGTGCCGGGCCTCTCAAGTTTTTTGGCGAATTGTTCGGTTTTTTCATCTTTAAAGCTCCGCTTGATGTAGCTAACACTTTTGTCGCCTTTACTTGTTCTTCCAAATTTTCTCCAAATAACCATTCACCCACTTGAGTGGAATTGAGAGTTTCTCGCATAGAACCATCTATGTTTTTCAAAATGAGGTTTCTACGAATTGATGATTGATCGAACTGCAAATCTGCGATTATTCTGAGGACACTGCTCACTATTCCCAACATTTCGAGTTTTTTCTCATTGTCCAGAGTGAACGCAAAAGATGCTAAATTTATGAGCCCTCCAAGACTAGCAGTAATTTTTTGTTGCGTATCGACAATACGTAGATCTCTTTTTATAACAGGATCTTGTAACGCGGCCTTTACTGCAGCGTTTAATTTTGGTAGATCCAAAAACAAACAATTTTTTGGCGGGGGAAACTTAACCATCAAAATTTTCTTTTCTTCCCTTGGTAATCCTTTTTTGATAATTTCAGATACTCTTACGGCCAAATCCTCATTAGCTTCTGGCGCTAGAACTCTTTCTGGATCAATTCGGCTACCAATAACTTTTAACTTTTCAATAGAAAGCGAATTTATTGTGTTTGCCGATTCAGAGATTTTTCCCGATTCAGGATTTTTGTCTGAAGTGGATATTTGTTCTTTATTTGTGTCTGTATCTTGTGAAATTTCATTTCCACGTGCATTATGGTTACTTGCAGAGGAACCTGATTGCACTTGATTATCATTAATTTCCACTTCTTTGGATTTATTATTTTCATCGTCAGAGTATTCGTCTGTATATACTGTTTGACTTTCAGAATCAGTTTTTTGATCTGGATAACGATAACTATAACTATCTCTAGACGAACTCTGACCTCTATACTTTTCTCTTGACGGCATTTTAGATCGTCGATCTTCGTATTTTCCTAAAATAAAATGTATTATTTTAGAATACATAATTTTATTTTATTCATTATTATTACTTTTTTTTAAGATTATCTTTTATGCATACAAACAACCGCGGACGGTTTGTACACCGAACCATTTTTGGCTATATTATACTGATCGAGCTTGGGTTTGAGCAATATGTTCAAAGTTAATGAGAAAATATATAAATTAAAATTGAAAGACAAACATCTTGCAAGATAGAGTCTTATTTATTTATTTTTAAATACTTTATATTTTTAGAAAAATAAAGTATATTTGAATCTGCCTCTTCGTACACAAACGTTTGCAGAACGTTGTGACAGACAGTGCTCTTCGCCCTTTTTCACAATCAGTTGCATTTTTTATAAAAGAAAATTAACAAAACTTATTTTTAACTATTTATAATTTTTATATTAAGATTTATATTGAGATTCTCATTTAAGAAATCAAACATTTCTTACGGCATAAAAATTTAAAAACATCAGATTAACATTTTTACCACGTGTTAAAGCTAACCTCAAATTTTTAACTTACTTTTTCGTAATCTATCTTCCATTTCTTCTTGAAAAAGACGCATTTTTCTCCTCATCCACTTGCCGTCACTATCTTCCGACGAACTGGATCTGCTTCTTTTTCTTTTTCCCATTTTATTTTAACTTTTTTTTTACAACTTTGCAATTTTGTGTGTTGACGTTGTGACACACTTGAAAAGAATGAGCTAGATTCGAAGAGAGGGAGAGTCGATAAAGTAGGATTCCAGATAATAGTTCAATTTTTCTATAATCTTTGAAAAGTGTGGCGTTAGTGAGACACCTGGGGGTACTACAATATATAATCTCTTCAGAAGAGGCGCGAAATACAATTATATTTTTTTTGAATAAGTAAAGTAATTAATAATTTGAATATATTATAAATAAGCATAAGCTTATAGTTGCTAATATTTTAAATTAAAAGAATTATATAATTATTATTTTAATGCAATATGAATATGAAAAAAATCAAAGAATTTTTTTAAAATTTTTTTAAATAAATTTTTTAGTTTCAAGAAATTTTTATAAATTCTTATCATAATTGTATTCCTCACTCACTTTAGAATTGCAAAAAAAATTTTAAAGTATATTTAAATGAAATGAAAAATTTAACATTTCATTTATAGTTTAACTATAAATCAAAATTTAATACACTATAGCTATTAATATATTTCAAAATAAATAAGGTTAAATAATATGATTGACGATGTTGATATTTTACTATATTGATTACAGAATCATCTTTCAAAATAGTTGAATTTTCAAAATATTATGAATTAAAATTGGTTTTATTGTTGTTTCTATTAAAAAAATTATTATAAATATATTATTGAAGTTCCAAGAAATTAAAGCTGTTAATTAATTAATAATTGAAATAAGAGTGTATTATTTAAAAAAGTATTTATAAGTTTTTATTAATTTATTATTAAGTTAATAAAAATAAGAACCTTCCTGATTGTTTTTAAATTAACTGTTTATATATATATATATATATATATATATATATATATATATATATATATATATATATATATATATATATATATATATATATATATATATATATATAGCAATTACTTATATAACTACACGGAAATAAATGGATTATGCAATTAGGATTATTAAAAAAAATCATAATGCATATATTATGATTAATACTCTTTATAATCTACACCGAAAAAAAATATTCTTGTTTTGAGAGGACAATTCCTCTTCTAAAATCCTCTTACATTTTATTCTTGAATTAAGAATATAACTCTTCATTGGAGAATAATCCTCTTAAAATAAGAGGACGTTTTTTGAGCCATATACAAGAGGAAAATATGCATTGAAGTTTGAAATAAAAGGAATCCTCTTAAAAAAATATTTTTTTTTAGTGTATTACCATCCTTTTATTGTGTTATAATTATTTCTGGTATTCGAAATGGAATATAAATTTATAATAATGCAAATTAATATGATAAATAATTTTAAAGTTTATATTATCCCGTGTAGAAATTGCAATGTGATACTGTTAGGGACCGTACAAGTTTACCCTTTTAATATTAGGGGCAAAATAGGGCAAATTGCTAGGGACCCCACCAGTTTCGTTATGCAAAATGTTATGGGGGCCGTAAGTGGAAAATTAATGCGGCTCCAAACAAGTACCCCTATTAAAGCCCTACTAATTCTAATGACCGTCTACATACAGAAAACCTGCACTGAGAGAAGAAAAGCACAGAATCTGAATTCTGCCGCACACCGGCTATACAAAATAAGAGACAGAATCTGTCCTTCGCATAAAAGACAGATACTGTCACTTAAAGCGCAGAATCTGTACTTTAAAATTTTTCAAAGTACAGCACCTGTGCTTCAGAGTACAGAATCTGTCCAATAGAGGCACTGCTGCTGCGTTCAACATGGTGTACTGATGCTGAACTATGTCTAATTCAGATTCAGTGCTTTTCTTTTCTCAGTGTGGTTTTTACTACTTTTAAACTATTTCTTGTAGTTCCAGGAAGCGTAAATAATTAAAATTACAGGAGGTGCCAATAAAAAAACGTAGTTGAAACAACTGTAAAAAACAATTAAATTAATTATTTATACCAGTAAAAATGAAATTATTTATTTATGTTTTATAATTATTTAATTTCATTTTTTAATCTTTTCCCCTAGGGGAGAGTGGGGCAAGACGGGGTACTTCAGGCTTAAAGCGCGAAAAAAACGAAAATTATCGAATTTATACTTTATTATAATTTTTAATTATCATCTTTGGGAATTAGTCTTTCGTAAAAGAGGCGTACAAAGGCCATCTGTTTCTTAAAAAAGCTTATAATTAATAATATTGAAAAAATTGCAAATCTCCTCATCTTACCCCACCGGCGGGTAAGATGGGGTACTAAAAAAACAACCTACTTCTGTCGACAAATTTTACAAGTAAAGGTTGCATTTTTATCTTTGACATCGACACCAGCACAACTGCTCAAAGCCCATTGGCCGCAGACAGAACAAGCAGCCCAGCCTTCATTTGAGTCTAAATAATAACCATTGCAATAGAGACAAGCTGTATTTTCCACTTTACCATCGCTAATTGATGATTTAACCTGACAAACTTTTTTCTTTTTGGCCACTTTTATTTTATTCAGTTTTGATTTGCTTAATTTGTGTACTCCGTCTTGCCCCACCCTCTCCTACCCCATCTTGCCCCCACCTACAAAATTGAAGAAAAAGGTTAATTACTACAATTTACGATTCAACAAAAAAAAACATATGCTTCTCTTCTTCTGTAACCCTTGACAGTTAGAAAAAAATTTATACAGTTTATTAACTGCTATTATTAAGTAATAAACACCTCCTATATAAAGTGAAAAAATGACAAGAAAATCGTCAAAAACAGTTTTTTTTAGTAAAACAGATAAAAGATTTGTTCTCATGGCTTTTAGGTTTTGTAAACAAGAAACTATCGTCTCGGTGCAGTATTATGTAAAATATAATCGCGATTGGTTAATTCGTTTGTTAAATAAGTCCGGTACCCCGTCTTACCCGCTACCCAGTCTTGCCCCACTCTCCCCTACCTACTTTTGTTTTTATATACCTTATATATTTAATGAAAAATATACCTAACAGAGAAAAAATTCCCAAACGCCGGAAATTGAACTCACGACCCTCCCGCGCAAAAAAAAGGTTGACTCGCTTAAAGCTCGCTCAAGGCTCTCTCAAAGCTCGCTTAAGGCTCGATCAAGACTCGGTCAAGGCTCGAGACTTGGTTGAAGATAAAAATTCCCCTAAAGCTCAAGGCTCGCTCAAGGCTAAAGACTTAATTAAAGCTAAAAATTCACATAAAACTTAAAACTCGCTGAAGGCTCTCTTAAAGTTCGAGACTTGGTTAAAGCTAAAAATAATCCTCAAGCTCAAGGCTCGCTCAAGGCTCGAGACTTGGTTGAAGCTAAAAATAATCCTCAAGCTCAAGGCTCGAGACTTAGTTGAAGCTAAAAATTCATCTAAAACTTCCCGCGTAAAAAAATGTTGGCTTGCTCTAGGCTCGCTCAAGGCTCGAGACTTGGTTGAAGCTAATAATTCCCCAAAAGCTGAAGGCTCAAGACTTAATTAAAGCTAAAAATTCACCTAAAACCTAAGACTCGCTGAAGGCTCTCTTAAGGCTCGAGACTTGGTTAAATTAAAAAATAATCATTGAACTTAAAATTTGTATCTTTATTAAGAGAATAGTCTTAATTTTTAAATTAAAAAAAATTTCTGCCTTAAACAGTGAAGAAATTTTCAGCTTAAAAAACAACCACACATTTTAGATAATAAAATTATACATACAAATTCAAATAAGGACAACAAAGATTAGATTATTCCAAATTTTTATTTAGTTAAAAGTAATTTGCCTTCAGCAAGTATTAAATTTTAGATGAATTTTTAGTTTCAACCAAGACTCGAGCCTTCAGCGAGCCTTGAGTTTGAGGATTATTTTTAGCTTCAACCAAGTCTCGAGCCTTAAGCGAGCCTTAAGCTTTAGGATTATTTTCAGCTTTAACCAAGTCTCGAGCTTTAAGAGAGCCTTCAGCGAGTCTTAAGTTTTAGGTGAATTTTTAGCTTTAATTAAGTCTTGAGCCTTGAGCTTTAGGGGAATTTTTATCTTCAACCAAGTCTCGAGCCTTGAGCGAGCCTTAAGCGAGCCTTGATCGAGCCTTAAGCAAGTCTTAAGCGAGCTTTAAGCGAGACAACATTTTTTTACGTGGGCTACCACGCTCGCACGCTACGAAGATTTTCTTAATACTTAATACATTCATGTTCACATTAACTATTAATTTATAATAACTAATTTTTTTAGCAGTTCTTTTTTCAATTGTTTAATTTATAAATAATAATAATAATAATAATTAATTAATAATTATTTGATATAATAATATGATAGTTTAATAAAATAAAAAATTCCCCCCCCCCCCCTATACAATTGTCCACGTGGATATTGCAAATTAAAAAAATAATTTTTTTTTACTCCTGTATGTTAAAAAATAAAAAACATTATTTTTGAACATATTTCAAAATAAGAATGTCAGTAAAGTCAGGGAAATTAAGAAAATTGTGACTTTTTCGACTCATTTAAAAAAATTGCGACAAAATACCACAATTTTTAGTAAAAAAAAGTACAAGTTATTTTGATTTTTATAATGTGAAAAATAACTATAAACAAATCTTTTTGAATAGTTCAAATTTTAAAAAATTTAATTGAAAATAATTAATTTATTTCAACCTATGTGGAAATAGCCCGAGTTAGCCATGACAAATTTAGGTTTCTGGTCAGGGGCTAACTTGTAGTGGGGCTCCCCGGACATAGCATGGCTAGCGCCCAGAATCTATTTCCACACGGGAAGTCTTTTGTTACAATTTTTGAAGAATTCTAATTTTTTAAAATTCAATATTTTCAATTACATATTTTCAAAAATTCAAATATATACAAAAAAATAACATTTTAAAATTATTTTTAACATTTTAGAGGAAACAATCATGTTAAAAATTTTTAATTAAAATTTATCAATCAAATTCAAAAATAATTTTAAAATATAACAGAATTTTAGAAGAACTTTCGGAAAATTATTTAAATTAATTGATTCAGAGACGAAGGTTTAGTTGACCAATAAAAAAAAAGTATTGGAAGAGAGCGAATAGTATTGGCGGTGAGTTTATGCCAATACGTTTTCGCGTGAAAACCGTATTGTCAGAAACTCACCGACAATACTAACTATTCGCTCTCTTCCAATACTTTTTTTTACTGGGTGGAAATTATAGAAAATAATTGATTTCAGGAAGGGTTATAATTGTCATTTTAAAAAATAATTAAAATCATAAATTTTACTCATTTTCCGTAAACAATCATATTTTCCTGTAAAAAGAATTTTTTCAGGGAAATTAATTTTAATGTCAGTAAATTGTCAGGGAAATTGATTAACTGAAACTTATGATCATCCTGATTAAGCTTAAGATATCTTTTTTGGAAATATCTTTGATTATATGTCCACGTTGACATTTGCTTTAACACCCCCCCTCCCCTTCGTGGACAAACGTGGACTTTTGATTCAACCCCCCCCTCCAAATTTGTCCACGTGGTTTATGGACGGCCCCAAAGTTATTGAGCGGCACTGTAGATATATATATAAATAAATAATAAATAATTATTTGATTATTTTTTATATTAGATACAATGAATTAAAAATTTTTTAAAATAAATATTTAAAAATTATTTGTTAATTATTAATTATTTTGTAAAAGCTCTCTATCTCAGATATTCTACGAGAGTAAGAGAGAAAAAATATTTAATTTAAATTTTCTGACTTTCTTACTCTTATGTGTTGCCATGACAACCTGCAGCTGCAGTAGAGCTGTACAAGTACCTTTAATATATTATATAGCATTTGTGGCATATTCTTGTTTAAAAAATTTACAGAAGAATTTAATTGTTTTTGTATTCAATGCTTTTAAAATATTTCTATTTTACAAACTTTGTTTTTGTCATTTTTTAAATCTTTAAATATATAGTCACTATAATAAACAAAATAACAACTATTAAATAAAAACACAACGTCGGACAATCGAATTTACCAAATTGTAAAACAAATTTTTAGTAGATTAACAGTTTTTTTGCAGGAATTTGTAAAATAACATCTTCAAAAGTAGCGAATTTACAATTCCTTTAGTAAAACTAATACTTTCAGCGTGACAATTTTAGAATTTTCTGTAAATTTACTACTCTGAAAGTAGGTAATAACATATGGGTATAAATCAGTAATAATTTTGTCCTTTTATTACCTACTTTCAGAGTAGTAAATTTACAGAAAATTGTAAAATTGACAAGTTGAAAGTATAAACTTTACTAAAGAGATTGTAAATTCGCTACTTTTAAATATATTAAATAATAAGTTCCTGTAAAAAATGTAAATCTACATAAATTTTTTTTGCAGTGCAGTGTAATGACAAAAGTGAGGTTATGTTACATTCTCTTAAAAATTCTCAGAGAATTTAATCGTCGGTTATATTCTAGATAATATAAACAAAATAACAACAAAATAATTCTTGTTCTAAGTAATATTCTCTCGGTAATATAACAGACCGATGTATATTACAAGGTAATATACATTTATATTCATTGAATATAAATAAAATATTAAATTTCTATTAAAAATAATGCATTTTTTTTATAAACATCAAAAAATGCTCTAAAGTTTCAGTATTTTATTTTAAAAACTCGTAAGGTTTAGGTATGTAAGCACCTTTACAATTTTTTGCATGTTGGCACATCCTGTTAAATGCGTGCGCACCACCTCTCCTTCTCATCAGCTGAGATTCTCAACTCTGAGAAAGTGAGCTGTTTGAACGCATTTAACATGGCGTGTAAACGTGCAAACATACAAATTTGTAATGTTCACACTAAAAATAATTTAAAATATAATGGTATACAGAAAAAAGTAAGTGTTAAATATCTTGTGTGTTATTTCAAGCTCGTGTTGTAACTTGTGGTGTTATTTTATTAATATACTATAGTGTTGTAGTTGAAATATTCTATAGAGCAAATTATATTTGTTTTTTTAAAAGAAAAATGTCTTTAATAAAGTTATATAGTACTTTAGTGAAAAATATGCTATTTGTTTACAATAAAATAACACTAATAAAGGAAATTCCTAAAATTTCACCAATTGTTGTACTAAAATAACATTACTTTTTTCTGTGTATATTTTCTTTACAAAAATTTCATTACAGATTTCTAGAGAAACCACATTTTAATTACGCATAAAAATATATTCTATAAAATAATTGTCGCAAGAAATTATTTTATACTATTATTAGTATTCTTATCCAAAAATATATTCTAGATGTTTCTAGCGTCACATTCCTAGTTCGCTTCTGCCCAGATTTCCCTTCAAGTTCATAGACAGAATCTAGCGCAACTAGGCAGTTTCTCATATACTCCAACGATAAATTTCTACACGGGAAGCGTTCATTATTTCAGAAGTTATTCAAATTTTTGTAAAACATTGAAAATTACCCACTATAATGAAAATATCATTAAAGATATTAAAAAAATTTGTTTTTCCACTTAATTCTTGATTCAGAACTTTTAGAATTATCCTGAAATAATTGTATATGAATTTTTCTGAAATATTGTGAAATACTTTGCAGTATTACACTGTCAAAATTTTTTTTTTGTAGATTTACAGTATTCCGTGAGTGACATTAGTCACCCTGTCTCTTCTAATAAATTTAATTTTAAATATGAATTACAAATTTGTATTTTCTTTTGTAAAAATGACTTTCAATTTCTCAAAACCCAAGTAAAACGTGACGTTACTGTAATGTCACCATAATGGCAATGTTACAAAAATGTCACTGTAATGTTACAGTAATGTCACTGTAACATTACAACAATGTCACAGTAATGTTACAAAGAAAAATCGCAAAATTCCGTATTATAATAAGTTTATGAACTTTCTTTGGAACAACACTGTGACATTGGTGTAATGTTACTGTGAGATTACTGTTACATTATAGTGCCATTGCTGTAACATTACCATGTAATGTCACTGTAATATTACTTGTAGTATTACCCTAGGGCAGACATTTTCATATTACTGTAACGTCATTGTAATGTTACTAATATTACATGTAACATATTGCAGTGACATCACAATAACGTTGCGTGCTACATTTGGTGTTAAAATAACACTGGAATTTAATAAATTAAACTAGAGCGTGTTAAATTAATACCTATTTTTATTTGTTTTTATAATAATACCAGAATTGTGACGGTTGTAGCTTTTAAATACAATTCTTTTGATATAATCTCATGTACGTGTAGCTTAGTAGGTAGAGTACGAGGCTTTAGTGTGTTAGATTACGGAAAAAGTAAAGCAAAGTTTGTAAAAAAAATTAATTTTTAAAAATATAAAATCCCAAAAAAGAAATTTTAGAAGTTTGCTCCTGCTCAAAAAATTGAAAACTTTCATTTTTTGAATCTAATGTTTTCCAAGAAATCCTATTTTTTGCAGCACTTTGCAGCAAAAAATTAAATACTTGCGTCCTTTCGGATCCGCGGATCTTATATTTTCAAAAAAAATTATTTTTTCTATCCCGACAATTAATGTAATTTGCAAACTTTGCCCGTACTCTAAAAATTAGTAGGAAGGTTTAACTATGGATATCTAAAATATTCTCTTGTTATTCGTACGATATTTATACACTGTAAAAACAAGCATCTTAAAATACATTGTAGTCACTTTTAAAATTTTTAAAACATCTCATTTTTTCATCTGCCATCTTAAAAACCAATGCATTTTAAGATGCTTTTGATAACTTTTTGGAAACAACTTAAAAGTGACTACCAAAGTATCTTAAAGTAAGATGCCTTTTTCTGTAGTGTAGTTTTTCTATATACACATAGAACCATAAAGGTTGTTGGCATTATAGCGCCACTATAATCTGGTGAAGGGTTTTGTGGTTTAGCAAGGTGGTAATGTGAAGTAGACGTTGAAAACATCCATCACATTGTTAGACCTTATCTTCTATCGTCGATCTCAGCTTCATAATTACACTCGAACTCGCAATGCTTTTTACAACCCCTTCAAAAGTTTTATCCCTTTTTCTCTCTTGCCGGATTAATTTCTTTCCATTGTGTGCTTGTATCATTCTGGTCAAATATAAATATTGCAAAAACATAACTTTTCATTCATCGATAAAAATAAAAAAGTTTGTTAACTTATGTTTTATTATGCTTTATGTAATGAATATCCTAGAATATTCAAAGACATTTAGCATTGTATTAGGAATTGGAATTGTTATCAGAATTCCTACAATACACTTTCAGATAGATTCACATAGTTCAAGATCAAAGTAAATTTTTTAATACTTTTAAAATTTCCATCCTAAATTCTACTTAAAAAGTAAATTTTTTCAAATATTGAAAACCAGCTACACCGAAAAAAATGCCTAGGACCCGTATACCAGGAATTGACTAGGTTCCCTAGTTACGAGAGGAACCCACTATAGAATCCTAGTCAAAGTAATAAAATTCAAGCATAGTTAAAGTGACCAGGAAAATTAGTCGATGTAATCAGGTAAAAACAGTCAAATTGACTAGGAGAAAAATATTAGATTTACACTGTGTATCATAATTATTTGAAATTGCTAATCAAATTCTTATTATCAAATATAAAAGAGAAAAACTAATTAAAAGAAAAAAATTAATTATTGTATTTGAACATATTTATATTTGACTTTGTATTTATATACCTTAGAATTAATTTAAACTTATGAAATAAATATTTGACGCAGAGGGGACGCGAACACCTGAACCTAACGAATACGCACTTTAAAACCCGGAACGATAACCACTACACTAAACACGACTTGATATTTTAATTTTTTAATAGACACTAGATTTTCGAGTCAAAATACAATAGTTAATCAGATGATGTTTTATACATTTCAAGTACACAATTTTATACACTTGTCAAAAACTATTTATTTTTAATTATTTATGCCATTTAACGGTGTTGCGCAATTTCAAACAGTGGTCGCCTTTTAAAAATGACTGCTTGAACGTAAACATAATTTCAAAAGGATTTTTCTTCCAATTTGGACAATTATTGCAAAATTGGAAAAAATACCAGTTATCCTGAATTTTTGTTTTTTCATTTGTGCACAAGAAATTGAAAATCCAATATAATCCACGACGTCAGGAAGTAAAATGAGAAAATTAGATGTGCCCATTAGGTGCTGCCCTCTGGTGGTAATTTTATATATCGCGCATTTGTTTAACTTTTTCCTATTTTACTTTCTGTCGTTGTAAATTTAAATATATCTTTTACTTCTTGCGCGCAAATGAAAGATAAACTATTCAGGATATCTTGTATTTTCTCCGATTTTGCAAAAACTGTCTGAATTGGGAGAAAAATAATTTTCAAATGAAGTATAAATTTGAGCAGCCATTTTTAAAAGGCGATCACTGCGGAACACCATTGAATAAAAATAAATTTAAATATACAAATTATTGCAAAGGTAAATTTTCAAACACACTGCGCGATTAAAATAGTAAAAATTTTGTCACCACGTGCGTAAAAATTTCGACGATTTATATTGAAACCTGACCAAAAAAGTCTGAAAGAATTGACTAATATAATTAAATAGTTTACTTTCTAAAACATGGACTATCTATATTTCCAGAGGTTCCGAGAAACCAGCAATTTTGATGTATGTAAGAACTCCATTTTATGTACAAAAAATAGACGCGAGTAATGATAAAAAATCGTTTTACGAAATCACGATAAATGACGCGAAAGATATAGAGGTAAACACTGTCAGAACAGAAGCAGACGCATGCGCATTATGGAAATAAGCAAAATTACTAAAATCCTAGTCAATTTGACTAGGATTTGCAGGGTTGTTTTTGCCAGGCTTGAATTTGTTGAATCAACCTAGCGATCCTAACCATAATGATTAGGAATCCTTATTACTTTTACTAGATTAAGATTAACTATAGGGTCATAGTTAATAATACCATCAGAATTGGATAGTATATCCCACATATAAGGATCCAATTAACTTAGTTGCAATGTCCAACTAAATAGATCGCGCTCCAGATTTTAAGTTCATTTAATGAATACCTATATATCTTCTTTTTGTTAGAAAAGTAAGTTATTTAAACTTGTTATAAACAATATTAGTAAACAAATAATAATTAACTATATTCCTCTGAACCATCCTACGGTTATAATAGTTTCCGGATATCCTTCGGACATCCTGAATATCCGGATGCTGTTAGGTTATTTAACATGTTAAATGGTTTATAATTATTCAACAAATTATTTTATATATTCACTTTTGTTTAAACATATATATATTTTTTAAATGAACTTAAATAAAAAATAACTGTGAAAAAAAAAGTTTTTTGGGGTAGAGGAACCAAGTTATTTATTAACTAATATTGTTTATAACAGTTTAGATAAATTATTTAATGATTTACTATTTCTCTGAAGGTCATATTATAATAATTTAAACTGATTTAGGTCATGTGCAGCAACGAAATAAGAAAATAAAAGTTCATTTTTAAAGGAAAGTACAGTATAGTGTAACTTTTTAACGAGTCATATATTTTGTGACTTATAGTAGAAATAGTTGGGAGTATAAAGAACCAAAAAATCATTGAGATTTGAAATTTTCAAAAAATTATTAGATTTTAATATCTTCTGACATTTAAAGGTTGTCTGGTCTGATGATTACGAATTTGAAATAATTTTTAAAAATTTTAAATAAAAAATCCAATATGGTGGATACATTTTTGAAAAATCGAATCTTTTTGCATGATACTTGTTATTTTGGCGTTCTTAACAAACATTTTTTAAAATTTCATTCGCCATATTGAATCTGCCATTTGGAATTTTTGAAATCCGACTTCAGAATCATAATCAGCGACCCCAAAAACCCTTGGATATCCAATGCTGTGGAAATGCATTTACTTTTTTTAAATTTCGTCCGCCATATTGGATCCGCCATTTTGAATTTTGAAAAACTAATATTAGAAACCCCCAGATACCGTTCGATGTAAAAATCCAACGGTATGAAAAATCTATGCCTTTAGAAACATTTTATCGGGGTTAAACTCATACACAGGGTGGTTAACGAAGAGTATAAATGAGTATCGCAAGTTTTTTTCTATTATTTGATCAATACACAAGACAATACAATTAATTTTAAGAATGTGCCTTGAAAACAAATAAGGTTTTCCAATACCTAAAAGTTTAAATGTAAAAATTTTCTTATTTTATACAATTAATCTTTGTAATACATAATTAACTTTATATAATTTTGCTGTAATATTACAGTGATCTTACTACGATATTAAAATGGTCGCTGCATAGTAATATTACGCGTTAATATTGAGGTAATATTGCATTGTAATTCTGAGGTAACATTACAGTTTAATATTAAAATAATATTGAGGCGCTGTATGAGGCCAACTGTCCTATTACTGGACCATCATTGACCGAGCAATAAGAAGTTTTTAACATAAAAAATTTCAAAGTTGTATTAAACTATATAGTTTCATCTGAATCCTATACTAGAAAAAAGTCACTTACCATGGAATTGCTCTACTACAATTCATCGGATAATTGGTATCATGTCATTTGATAAAAATAAAACGTTTTACTTACATATTTAGACTACTGATTTTTATATAATTTTTCCCCTTTCAGAACTTAGTCTCTAAACTTTAAAGTGGTTTTCTTATTTCTATTTAATAAGATGCAAATTTCCTATAGCGTGTGCGGCAACTATCACCATCGAAGACGGGGGCAGAAGATCCTAGTTGCACTGCAGTTAAGGGATGTAGCGGGGGAATGAAGAAAAGTAAGAGGGTCCAAGAGGGTTTAGTGAGGTGCAATTTTTGTATTTGCAACATTATTTATAGCGGCAGGTTAAATTACCATAAACATCGCTCTGAAGAAACTCAAAGATTACAGTATTTAAAGCTTAAAAGTGGAGGAATAATTACCGCAAACCTGCTACCAGAATCGTCAAACTGGGAAACAGAAGAGGCGTGAACTTCACGGACTAGTAGCCACTGTGCTAACCTGAAATCCTGGAAAAAATTATCTGCATTGTCTTTTAAATAAAGTAAATTATCAACATTTACCTTGTTGTAAATGTTTTACTAAGAAGTTACTCTATACTTTAAAAAAAAGTAATTTTTATAATTATTATATAACATTTTTTATTATTCCAATTAGAATCTGAGAACAAGTGAAAATAACCATGTTGTGTCGGCCATCTTGATTTTCTATTTCTTTCCGGAACATATGTTAAAAAGAGACACAACAAAATAAAAATTGTAATGTAAAACAAAAAACCAACATGTTAAAAATCTCTAAAAGGGCTCAAATGAAAGTATAAATTATCAACATTAAGGTCCAGAAATAAAAGATGATTGATAATCAGAGAGGAAATCAATTATTATCATTAGAAATCGCTACCTCAAATAGTTAAAATTGTTGGGATAGGGATATCATAGTAAAAATCGATTTCGATAATTAAATTTGCTTGGAATTTGTTATTTGGGGGTTTCTGAAATAACTAATTTCAAATAGAAAGTTAGATTTAACTTTTTGAAAGAGGGTTTAACATTGTAACGGATCACAAATGTTTACTTTAGATATTTAATATAAAAAATCTAACAAGTAGTTTGTGCTCAAAATGTCAGCGTATAAGTCAGAATGAATTTTTTTTCAAACATGCACTAAAGGGTTTAAAAATTGTAAGAAAAATATTATTCACAGAAAGAGCTATACATATACAAAGTGGTGAGAGATTTTAGCAAGAAAACATAAGTTGAGTAAGGGACATACCTCAAATAGACAATGCTGATGCAAATACACGAAGAGAGAATGTATATTAAATTTTGTAAAAACATTTTACAAATTGGGGAAAAAGTGCAACACAGCAAAATTTTTATATCAAAAATACTAAAGTTTAAAAAAACTTATTAAAATTTAGAAAAGTTATATTAGAATTTAATTTATATTTATGATATAATTATACTAAATTTCATAAAAGTTTTTTTAAAGCTTAGTATTTTTTATATTAAAATTTCTCTTTGTCGCACTTTCTCCCGAATTGTAAAGTTATTTAACAAAATTTAATTTTTATTCTCCCTCCGCGTTAAATACGATTGAAAAGAAATACAGTAGAACAAATATAACAATTAATCATAAGTCTAGAATTAGGACCGACAAGGATAGAACAATGTGGATTTCGAATAAAAAAACAGAAGAAGATAACAAAGTAAAAACTTGCATGCAGGTAAAAAAAGAGCAAATAATAAATAATTTTTACAAGTGGAAACTAAGGAAGGAATATTACAAAGAATTTATAAATTTCATCAATTTTCCTGTGATTTTTGTGAAATCATGAATATATTTTACAAAACAAAACTCCGATGTATAAAAATATTGATTCCACCGTCCGACACGATTTTTCACACACAAAAAATCAAACATTTTCGGAAACTAGGTCCAAAAAAAAATATCCGTGTCTGGCCGTTTTGCTAGATCAAGTCGTTTGTGGCTTATTCTAGGGGTGAAAACAACCCTTAAATGAAAAGTGACAAGTTATATTTTAAAAATAGATTCAATTTGCCTAAAACTCGTTACTCGGGGGTTTTTGGGGTCGCTGATCACAAATCCGATGTCAGTTTTTCAAAATTCAAAATGGTGGTTCCAATATGGCGGTTGTCAAAATAAAAAATTGATCGGATTCGCTTAAAACTTGTTACTCGGGGGTTTTCGAGGTCGCTGATAACAAATATGATGTCAGTTTTTCAAAATTCAAAATGGCGGATCCAATATGGCGGACAACTTTACAAAAAATGATTTAATTTGCCTAAATCTACATTTTAATCCTATATTTTGAATTTTGAAAATCTTACTTAAGATTCGTAATCAGCGACCCCAAAAACCCCCGAGTAACAAGTTTCAAGCGAATCAGATCAATTTTTTATTTTGACAGACGCCATATTGGAACCGCCATTTTGAATTTTGAAAAACTGACATCGGATTTGTGATCAGCGACCCGAAAAACCCCTGAGTAACATGTTTTAGGCAAATTGAATCTATTTTTGAAATATAACTTGTCACTTTTCATTTAAGGGTTGTTTTCACCCCTAAAAGCCACAAACGACTTGATCCAGCAAAACGACTAGACACGGATATTTTTTTTTGGTCCTAGTTTCCGAAAATATTTGATTTTTGTGTGTGTGAAAAAAAATTTAAATTTTGTAGGACGGTGTTTTGCATGCTTTTCTAAAATTTTAAATTTCTCTAAAGCTACTTGATTTTCTTAACGTTTTTGGACTTACTTTAATCGTTATTAAATGTAAAATTCAAATTACTTAATGCTATCTAGATAAATATTTTTTCATACAAAGTGCAAATTGAAAAAGTCGGATCACAAAATTTCGGAAAATTAAAAGATACATTTATACATTTTATACATTTATACATTGATACATTTTCTACATTTTATTTTTCTTCCAAAAAAATAATTTTTAAAACTTAAAATATATATATATATATATTATTAAAAAGTTTTTCATCCAAGTTTTATGACTTGTACCTGGTAAGGAAAAATATTTACAAAAATACCGATAAACAAATTGAGTTCTACATTAAATAATGATTAAAATAAGTCCAGGAACATTAAAAAATTTTAATAAGATTTGATGAAATTGAAAACGTAATCTCTTCTATTTTGGTGATTTTTTAAATGCGTACGTCTTCTTTAAATCTTCTGGTAAGCCAATATTTTGTAGGTAAATCAAGTTTAATTGTCCCAAATACAGCTTCATAAGGTGTTCTATTAATTACTCTGTGCTTAGCCCTTTGAAGCGTACATTTTTGTCTGTAGTCAATGAATTTAATAACCAAGTACACTTTAGGGGGTTTTCAGGGTCGCTGATTAAGAATCTGAAGTCAGATTTTTCATATTTTCAAAATTCAAAATGGCGGATCCAATATAGCGGACGATTTTTTTAAATTGATCAAATTCACTTTAAAACTTTTTACTCGGGGGTTTTTGGGGTCGCTGATTACAAATATGAAGTCAGAATTTCAAAATTTGAAATTTATATATTATATTCTAATATATATATTGTGACTTTATTTTTACGATTTACGTCACAATAGCACTAATCTGAGAACATTTTTCTAGTATTTGAATTTTGGTAATATTAATTGTCTTTGTAATAGTAAATTTGTAACAGTGTTTTGTTTTTGTATTTGTTTAAGAGGTTACACCACTGTAAATGTCTAAAAAGCAATGTTTTTTTATAAATTTTTTTTTTAATGAATAGAAAGGACATACAGCTTCAATGTTTTAGGAAGTTATTACCTTTATATTCAAGTAAAAAATTACAAATTTTTATTAATAAATATTCTAAAATGGTGGCACAGGAGCCATTTTTATAATGCCTTTTTTTCCAGGAGCTCCGTGGCAAGCAGTATAAGTAATGTAAATTTCAGTCTAAAACCAAATAAATTTTTTTTCTGAATCTACATGAGAATAGCTACAGAAATACGTAGCGGATTTTAAAAATATTAATTTTTCTGTAATTGGCAAGCATTTGAAGAAAACACTCATTTCTGTTTGAAATTTGATTCTAAATATGCAATAAAAAATCCGATCGAAAATATTAAAAATTGTTTTAGTTATGCTGTTTGCAGATTTCACAAACTGTGTTTTGAGAAAAACGCGTTTGAAGGACAACACCTTTTTAACGGGCTATAAAAATCATTTTTTCAAAATTTTTTTTTTAATGTAAGGAAAGGATATACAGTAACAATGTTTTAAGTAGTTATTAACTTGTGTATTGAAGTAAATAATTACAAATTTTCATTAATAAATATTCCAAAATGGCGGTAATGAAGCCATTTTTGTAATGCATATTTCATGCAAGGTAAAATTCTTCTCCGGTAAAAAGCTTGAAATTTCAATGAAATCGATTTCGGACATTTATAAAACCTCAAGTCCTTTATTCTAGAAGGTTCAAAGAATTTTTTAAGCTGATAAAAATATTAAGTGATAGCACAGCTATATTGTCTTCTCAAGCAAATCAACGAAGTCCAGGAATGGCTGTTTATCTCCGGTTTATACTTTCACTTGTTAAATAAGAAAAGTGGAGTTGACACACCGTTAAGTAATTAACTCACAAAAATAATATTATTAATTGTTTCTTGGGGTGAGAAAATAACTATTAATAATGTTATTAGTATTAGTATTTTTAATGTTGTTATTTTTATCATTATTATTTATGTTCATAACCAATTGAATTAATTAAATGTGAAATAAAACATTAAAAAAAATATTTTTCATTAATTTACCTTTACTCTTTAATCACTTCTTTTTAAGTACAATATTTTTATGTTACTATGGTTACTACACAATTCTTATTTTTGAGGATTCCATACGCCATAGGTGTTAAACTGACAAATTAGAAAATGTTAAGAAAATTGTGATTGGTCAGCTTTGAAATTGGCGCCGAAATCTTTCGGCATGTTGTTATTTCGGCCATTTGAAATTTCGCACAAACGAATATTCGAACTTTTAAGAATTCTGTCAAATAATAATTCATGAAAATAAACATTTGGACAAATAAAGATTTGCCGAAATGGAAATTCTGTCTTTTCAAAATTAGACCATGTACACGGAAAAAAGAATAGCACAAGAGATGTGCCAAACAGTAGGACAAGTCGTGTGCGTTAATTCAGCGCGTCTGGTGTGCCTTTTTAGAACAACAGACATACTTAGTTTGGCGCAGGCGCTGTGCTTTACAGCTTGTACATTTTATAAGCACAGCGTCTGCACCGACAAAGTATCGCTTGCTGGGTGTAAAATCATGATACCTCGGATTAGCGTTGAAAAACATGATACCTCGGTTTTGATTTGAAAAACATGACATATCGTCGTTTGGTTTAAAGAACATGACACGTCGAAAACAAAAAATTTTTATTCAAATTTTGGTTGGTACCACTGACCGCGAAATTTAAAATGTGTCAAATATTTAAAAATTATATGAAATAAATAATTTCGCTTTATAATATGTCAGGTTGAAGGTGAATTAGGTAAAATAATTTTTTATAACAACAGTTACAATTCATAAAAATATCAATTCGAGAAATGCAAATTAGCGAAACAATAATTACTTCAAAGCGTTAATGCGAAGAAAGCAAGTTTGCAAAAATAACAGTTAAAATTCGCGGTCAGTGGTACCAAACAAAATTTCAATAAAAAATTTTTGTTTCGACGTGTCATGTTCTTCAAACCAAACGACGATATGTCATGTTTTTCAAATCAAATCCGAGGTATCATGATTTTACATTCAGCAAGCGGTATGTCTGCTGTACCAACAAGGCACACCAGACGCGCTAAATTAACGCACACAACTTGTCCTACTGTTTGGCGCATCTTTTGTGCTATTATTTTTTCCGTGTAGAAATTATGTAATATAAGAGTTCTTTTAAATAAAAATTTGTTTAAATAAGAATTAAAAACGCGTAGAGTACTACGCTTTTTTCTCAGTCTATAAACGGAGAATTGTCATATATTATCTAATGCAACAGAGGTTTAGCTTTGACTCCGTTGAATCTTCAACAGCGGAAGTGTTTTATGACTGTTCAAAATTTTCTTATAGTGAGATTCACCTCCTCGTTGAGAATATTGTTGGTTGTAATTACTATTCGAAAAAATGATATTAAAAAACTGAATTAACGATCGTGGAATTTCCGATGTCTTAGATGCTTTTCAAAATAATTTATTTTACCGACCAATTAATGAAATTGAATGTAATCAAGCAGCAGAATTATACCTCGTTGAACCAATTTAAAAAAACAGAAATTCGCGAAAGAGGATTTAAATACTTGAAAAGATTATTCTTTGAACTATTACAACGAGTACCGCAAGGATTAAAACAATTTCGTAATTTAAATCAGTTATCACCTTCTTTATGTTAAAATCAAGTAAAGTCGAATTTTCAAGATTTAACATTCTTAAAGGAATTTGCAAATTGCGAAATATTTAGTAAGATTGAAATGCAATGGAAAAAATTATCTATTATAAACTGTAGTTATGTTTTTGATGGTAATATACCTACACAAAGCATTGTATTTTGGCCAAAGGTTCTCACGTATCAAGATGCAGGAGGAAATTACATGTATAGAGATCTTGCTTTATATGCATTAACTGTTTTAAGTTTACCAACAAGTAATGCGGTAGTTAAGCGAGTCTTTTTGTTGATGAATGCAGTGAAAACATAATCAAGGAATCGAATAATGATGTAGTTGCTTGATTCCATATTAAGGATAAAAATAAGATTCAACATGAATAAAATGTGTTGCAAAGACTTCATTCTACTAAGAAACACCATTGGAATACAGTTTTTCAAAATTTTAATAATTATTTTGAATTTTTAAAACTTCTAAACAATTTTGAAAATTACCGCACTATGATAGAGATTTTTAATTTCTTAAAAGTAAAAGAAAGTGTTTTGACAATTAATTAGAAACGAATGTACTTAAGAACTAACATTACTTGTAAAATTTATATTCATTTTCAGATTAAAGGACGACTATCTTTGAAGCTAGAACTTCATCTAACTCTTGGATTAGAAACTAATATTATTGAACAGGAAATTAATGAGTAATTAATAAAAAATGAATCTTTTTCGAATGGAAAAGATACTAAAAATGATTGGAATAGTAGGTAAACAATTTTTTAGACGAAAACATTCGGGCAATTGGTTTTTTAATATAAAAATTACTCCAACGTTTCGAAACCAATACGATTTTCTCTTCAGGGTATTAAATATTTCTCGGTCGGAAAATTGTTCTTCTTTTTGTAGCAGTTCCAATGGCGATTGGGTGCATTTGCACAATAATTGCGAGCACTGTTTATTGGCTTTATTCATCCAAATTCGTTTTCGAAATCGGTTCTGGGGGTCGAATCTGCAACTTTCCCACTCCTACCTTCCACTTTCCACTCTCACTTCCCACCTTTCGCTTCCCAATCTTTCTTCCCACACCCACTTCTCACTTCTATTTCCCACCTTCCACTTTTCACACCCACTTTCTACTCCTACTTTCCACTTCCACTTTTTACTTTTAACTGTCACACTCTACTCTTACTTTCCACTCCAAGTTTACACTTTCACTTTCCACTTCTACTTACTTAATAGCTTCCAGTTATGCCAGAACTGATTCCGAGAAAGAATCTTAATACAGAAAGCCAATAAACAGTGCTCGCAATTATTGTGCAAATGCACCCAATCGCCATTGAAACTGCTCCAAAAAGAAGAACAATTTTCCGACCGAGAAATATTTGACACCCTAAAGAGAAAATCGTATTGGTTTCGAAACGTTGAAGTAATTTTTATATTAAAAAACCACTTGTCCGAATGTATTCGTGTAAAAAATTTATTTCCTACTATTCCAATTGAAATCAACTCGGACGTAAAATTTTATTTAATTCTGAAAATGATTTTTGTGATGGAGTTAAATTTTTAGAAAAAGGTAATTTTTTAGAAAATAACTTTGAGGAAGAATACATTGCATTGGAAAAAACATACAAACACAACTGAAGACTTTTTACCGTAAGAAAAAATGTTAGCATCTGGGATGGAAATAATATTCGACGGGAATTGTAGTGTTGTGGAAGATGTTGATAAATTAATTTCCCCAGTTCAAGATGAATCGCTACAAAATAATATGCATTTAATTTAAAATATTATCATCCTTTTAAAACCAAAAATGCGTAGAAGACCAAGAAATTCTTTAACTACTACACTTATGGGCCTTCTGAAAAGGGTAGCAATCTGAAGTTGAAATGAGACCAGAATTAATAAGTGAGACAATCATAGATGAAGAGCTTAATTTGTCTATAATCAAATCTTATTTAAATGAAGAAGCATAGCTCGCAGGAGAGCAATTATACGAAATAAAGAAAAAAATGAGAAGTGGAATTGTTATGCGTGCAACGATTATTTTGAGCTGCATTCTTCAATACAATGTAATTCTTGTTTGAATTGGTTTCACCAAATTATATGCTTTATCTAGAAAATCCATTAAAAGCGTCCACTGGTATTGTTCTCTGGGCAAAAAAGATACAAAACAAAAAATCCTTTTTTTGTGAGATTTACCCATATGTCCCGGAGGCACGAAAGGGTAAAAAAATTATTAAAACTTTTAAAATATTTTCAACATTTGTTTCAAATTTTTATTTTTTTTAATTAACAAATTTTTTAAAATTTTTAACAAACCACTGAAGGTATTATTCATAATCAAAAACAAATGCCTAAAGCAACATTCACTTCAGAAACTAATAAATGACGGTATTAGTGATAATTAAAGAGACAAATGTCTAACGCAGAATTCACATCAAATATCTTATAGTAATAGTAAAACCCACAAACAAAAAAAATTGGCTCTAAACTCTTGTCATTTTCATTATCTGATCTCAACTTTTTTAATTTTTTATCCGACATATTAGATACGCCATTTTGTATTTTTGTAAATTGTCTTTGGATTTATAATCAGCGACCCTGAAAACCTTCAATTCCTTTTTTTGGTTCCAGTCGTAGATCACCTTATAAAACTGGACACACGTAACTTATACTTGTAAACATTGTTTTTGGTCTCTGTAGGGATGTAATGAAAAACATTCTATGTCAAAAGAATAAAGCAATTGTTTCAAAATGTCTCCACTTAAAGTTCATTTATATACCAACGCGTAACCACAAATGACCATTTTTCTTTCATTTAATCCACCACTAATATATAAAAAGTACAATAATTTTGACCTTCTAATTTTTAATTTTTTTACAAATAAGAAATAATGAAAAACTTAGTGTGTAATTTGTACGAATATCGTACAAAATTCGTCCTAAAATGTTGCTAAACAGTTTATTAAAAAAAATTCAGAAGACATTATGTGCAGAATATTTTTAAAATTTTTCAAAAAACAGTCGTTAGTAATTTGCACGAATATCGCACGAAATTCGACAATTAATATAGAAAATTTCAATAATATACAAATAAATAAGTAAATATAAAATATATGTTCAAATACAACCGAGCGAGAGTTAGCGTTAGTGAGTTCTACAACTTAATATATGAGAGTAGATTTCTTAAAAAATATAATTATTTTTATTATTTTTTGCGCTTTGACAATACTGTCGCAGTAATGGCAGTAAATATTGTGCCATTAATGTCTGCCGAGATCTCGCTGCCGACGTCTAATCGCAATTAACACCACAAGAGTCGTCCCAATATTGTCTGACAAGACTCGGTGCCAACTTTTCTAATCCTGAACTAGTATTGGGACGTATTGGTTTTTTCACTTACATAACTCTTCCTTACATAAACAAGCATACATTTAAAATTACTATTAAACGAAAAATAGCGAAGTAAAAAATCTTTGTAATACATAATTTATTAAATGAACTTCATAATTAATATTACAAAATATTTTAATTCTCGAACCTAGCAATTAAAATTTTTTTAAAAAGTTGATTACTCATTCAACTGACAAGATGTTTTTGTCTTTTATGATTATGGCTCATTCTACTGTACATGAAATCATAAAAGGGTCGAGACACATTAAATATTTGTCACAATTATCTGTTATCAGCGTTAGTCGATTTTTATTGGCTTAATTACCTGCATGTATGAATTTTACAATAAAACGAAAATTAAACGAATAATGCGATTTGCATATTGCAATTGCCAGGGTTGCATAATATAAGAAACAGCTGCAAGCACCCAGAGCTATATAAAATTTTCACTTAATATATTATGTTTGGAATTTTTATTTATAATTCAATTATAATTTAACTACTTATTCAGTGTAGTTCCTAAATTTTAATGTTGTTCTTTGATAAATTTATGTTATTTGTCGTTTAATATATTTTTCATTCTTTTATTTCTTAGAAATTCAGTATAGCTCATGTATAACTGACGATATTACGTAACGTCATTAAATGTTCTACTAGGTCAGGTGATCAGGGAACTTCCATACAGTGAGAAAAAGAATTCCCAATTTTCAAAGTTTAAGAGAGGACTAGAATTCGATATTGGAAGATGTAAACAACATATAACGTTAAATTTATTCTTATTATTATCACTGTTTTAAGATATAAATTTGAATTGTTTACTTTTTATGGAAAATATCTAATGAATTTTAGTAAAGGATCGAAGACCCTTCATCCTCTACTACGACAACGACTTTTCGAAACTATTCATGGATAGCTGCCGACAGAGGTTACATGCGAATTTGGAAAGGAGAATTCAGGAGATGGGGAAGTCCAGGAATGTAATCACAGGATTCTCGTGCGATCCTTTGGGATGCTACGAGGTTCCATCTTGGATTCTTAGCCAAGTCACGCCTTATATATATTGTTCATTAGGTGTTGACACTGACAGCAATGCTCTTGTGTCTGAATCCAAGACGCTTTTCTAACTATGTTCAAGGAGACTACAAAAGTGAATAAACTGCTATGAATGAATGTGGTTAGATCTGTTTCATAATTGTAACATTTTACATTACAAATTTTAAACAAGCTAAAGTACGGTTATGTTTGAACTGTGAGTGGTTTATCATTTGTTCTCTTATTCTTTTTATACCTTAAATTTATTAAATTATTATTGAACGTCTTAATCAATTTAGCTCAAATGGGACTGACGACACGACATTGGTCATTATTGAATGAAATTCAAAAAATAATACTCTTTTCATTAGCCCCTACTTTTATATATATTCAAACATTGAAAAAAGTATTGTTTTAAAAAAAATGATATTTAAACGCTGATATTTTTTAAATTGTTTATACATTTCAATATCAATATCAATATCGTTTAAACAAAAAACATTTGTTTTATTACTATAATTCATAAAGCATAAAATATTTTTTTTTAATTCTTATAAACAATATACAGCCTAACAACGACTTTTCAATAAAACTTTATTTAAATAATGTCCATTGCATCAGATAGTACATGGTTTTATGAACTATTAGCAGCTTTAAAACTTAAAAAATATTAATATTTCTGCTTTACAGTTGCATTTTTTAAATCCCTGCCCACCACACATTGACTGTTGAGATGCAGCTTCCCTTAAAGTCAATGTAAGACCTTTACGAACTTTTTCGATTTTTAAAATTTTTGTCCCTGATTATTTTAAATCTGTTCACGGAAACCAACTTTTAATAATACCGCTTTCAATACCAATTTGGTACACACCCTTTTGAATGTTAGTTTTAACGCCAATGGTTGTACCAAAATCCAAGGGACTTATTGGTTGCTGAGTAAATTTTTTCCTCGAATACAACATGAACATATTAGATTATTGTCAGTTTCTAAGTCTGATATTCCACAATGAATGTTGATACAGAAGATAAATTTTGAACAATTCATATTGTCATTATGTCATTAGAATTTAGTTGCAAATCGCACGTTCCGCAAATAAGATTTGTGTCATTTAAATTTAGGAAAAATTATGCTTGTTGATATGACAGACAAATTTTTTTGAGGCTGATTAATTTCTTCAGTCGAAACAGTTTCGTGCTGTTGCTGATTGAAATTTGCGAGAGCTTTCTCCAAATCCTCTTCTGCATACAAATTGTTTAACATTTCTGTGAGTTAAAAGGTACTTGTTAGTCCACATTTAATTGGTCCTAAGACAGCTTCATAAGGCGATTGATTTATAATTCTATGTTTTGAACTGTTTTTTTGTCACTGTTAAAGAAAATGTTTTCAATAATTTTAGTTTATGTTTTTAATTTAATTACGATATTCGGGAAAAACCTGAGAAATTATGTAGGACACATATGTCCCACAAGCGTGAAGGGGTTAATTAATATTTATTTAATTTTTTTTATAATTTAATAATTTATAGAAAGAGCAATAATATTAATAAAATTGATAAATAAAACTTAATTTACTTGAACTTCACAACAATCGCGCGACCAGTCATTTGATTGGCGGTCCAGCATCCAAGCATGTAACATATTTTCTATGTCAGCATTCGCCATTTCGACACTACCTTGCGATTGTGGGTGCCGTGGTCTTTCGTGTACAATTTTACAGTGTGGCCAAATAATCTCAAGTTCGATTATTATGGCAGCAACAAATTCTCAGACATTATCACTTTGAAAGATGGAAAGAGCGCCAAAAGTAAAAAAATGTATGGCAACTTCTCTGTAACGTTAACAAGATGCTTCGATTTTAGTGACCGCAAGTGTAAAAATTTGGTTGCATGGTCCTGGTAATTCATTAGCCAGTTGAATTTGCCATCGGGGATAGATTGAAAGTGAATTAAGTCTACTTCGCCTCTACTATTAAAACCATTTAAAATAATTGGTTTGATAACAACACTTTCTTGTATTGTTGTCCTTTTCCTGGTACAAGTTTGGTACTAATTAACAAATATTTCGATGGTAAATCTAGAAATGCACCATTTATTTAATAAAATACATCATTCTATCCCGGCCTCCATGTACAGTACACTTATGAGCTTCCAATAACTTTGAAAAAAAGTCTTCTATCGGTACCATGTACACTAAATTGTCTTTATCACTCTTACGTTTTATAATTATGTGTGCTTCGTTGCCAATTTGAAGGATTTCGTAATTTTTTAAATAATGATAATGAGCAGGATATTTTTTTACACCACCCTTAGAGTCAATTAAAATACTCTTTGCTTTTTCTAAATGACTTCTGCTCCACATACATCGATTACTTGAATTTTTATCAAGTGCTTCTTTACATTTAATATCAAATTCTTCATTATTCACGGAAAAGTTTTCTATTTTCCTATTCGAAACATGCCAGTTTTTTGTATATCTTATTATTAGAAGGGTGACAACTACTGGGATGCAGTGCCAACGACTGTAGCAGTTACCATAATTATTTTTGGCCCAAAAAAAGATTATTAAAAAATATACTTTAAAATTTTGAGTTTTAATTTAATTGTAAAAATATTCTATCTTTAAAAAATTTTATTCACATGTATATAATAAAAGCAATCTAATTATAGATAATAGGTTTAACGCATAAATCCTAAGTTAACGCAAATTGCACATGATTAATTTTTATAGTAAATTTATCCACTTGACAAAGTGAAATTGATGTAAAATAGACAAAATAGAACGTAAATTCTACTTTGTTAACATACTTAATCACTGTAATCTGAACTCTATATATTATCTATTAACAATTCTTATTGAACTCACAACCCAGAGGACATAATAAATTTTAAGTGAGAAAAAGCTGACGATTGAAGAATCAATCGTGCTCGATGATAATTACATCTTATATCACGGTATCGTTTCTTGAAGTGAATAACTACCTCGCAATTGGTTTATACACGATTCGAGAGAAAGTAAATCACAAACCTATCGAGACACTCGTTCACGTGAACTGTCTTAATAACATGTGACTCAGATACACGAAGTGGATAAGCATTAAGCATTAATATCGATTCAGAACGTAATAACAGTGTTCAGATTATAGGTGTGTCAAAGAAGCATCATATATAGTATATATAGTGCTAGATATTAGGAAAAATGTTAATATAAAACAAGGAATTTACACTTCTTTTGTAACACTTTTGCAATAATTTTGCTAGTTATAATACAAAGAGCAAAATTGAATTGGATAATTTTATAAAGTTAATGTATTTATAGACATTGTTCGTCTATATTGGGCGGAGATATAAAACTTTTAAAAATCTAAAATTTTAGAAAAAAAGACTTTTTAAAATTATCTTAAGAAATGTAAGAGTAACTTTAAAAGTCACATTAACATAACCAACTTGTAGAGCATTAAAAAACGCTTCGATTGACCTATTTTTAAACTCGATTCGATTAGAAATACCGAAATTAATGGTAATTTAAAAACCAAAAATGGTAAAGAAAGTCTTATTTTCGAAATTTTTCTTTAAAAATGTGGAAGTAGCTTTTAAAGGCTTATAAGTAACTTTAAAAATTGTCAGATTTAACCTTTGATTCGTGTTCATGAAAACATTCGTTCTATATACAACCGATTTTATCTCTCGAATCGGTTATAATAATAAGGGAAGATTGATGATTGAATAAGATTAAAGCCTAAACACTTCTGAAATCAAATTGATAGAACTGATCCAAAATGTTGACTTTTTGTGACTCTTGGACCTTTTCGCTACTGTCGCGTTATTTATTTGGCCTTACCTTAAGCACTGTCTTCTTGAGGAACTGTCCTTCTAAACGAAACCTGACTTGTGTTCGGTAAACAGGGCGTCCTTTCATTTATTCAAAGTAAGTTATGGCGACTAGCTGAGCTACTATATTACGGAGAACGGATACTATCTGTCTTTCAAGTAATGCCGTCTCCCTCTTGTCCTCTTTGTTTTGTCAAAGATTTTGTAGCTTACCTCTCTCTCTCCCCTTCCTTTCTAACTCTCTTAAGCTCATACTCTACTTTCAGGCAAGATATTCATCTAATTCTACATGATTAGCTAGCCAGAAACTAGACTATCGAATAATGTTCTGATTCTCTAGTGGGGGACACTTTTTCAATGCACAGACGGCAGACAGTAACTCCTTCAAGACGAGGCAATTCTTTACAAAGCAGGCATATAAAGACTTTAAATCTGACAAGAAGTTCATGATAATTCCTAATAAAAATAATTTTTTCTAATTACAAAAAAAAGAAATACATACAAAAATATATATAAAGTATAGATTTGCAATTTGGATATGATATAAATTAAAATTGACCAGACAAAAATCCTGATTTTAGTAAAAATAAGTTTTTACATATTACACTCCACCTGCACCTATGGGTCCTTCAAATCTTAAACTTTAAAGCAGGACAATATTTATCTTGGATATGAGAACAATATATCAGTGGTCGGCAAAAAATCCACTACTGATTATCATCAAAGGTGAAGGAAATCAAAAAAGACTAGGTTAAGATTAACTATAGGTTCATAGTTAATAATACCATATATATTTTTTGGGTGTATAATTTTTATTATTAAAATAGGTTGTATATATCTCAAAAATTTATATTTTTTGCTTAAATTTTATGTTAATAATTTTAATAAAATTAAAAAATGAGAATTTCTAACACATTCTCAGAATTTCCGACTGGGTTGAGACTCCCGAGATTTGAGCTCTAGACAATATTTAGAGTACCGACAACGGCTGTTTTCGACGTTCATCCGGTGTTAAAACCGAGTTAACAATGTGGCGAGTTTTTTCCGATTCCAAACTCCCGGTCATTTCCCGGTTTTTCCCGATTACTTTTAAAAAATTTCCCGGGCAAATTTCTATGAACAATTTAACATTATCTTTTAACTGTTACGTTTTTTAAAAGTTTTTATTGCGTTTTAAATAAGAACTCTGATTTTTGTAAACCTTAAAATGTTTTTTATTTAACTTATTTTAACGCATAACATCTAGATTAAATGTAAATGAGAAATACATTAACTTCTTTTAGTCTTTAAAATATCAAGTTCTTCTTGAATTAACGTTACATTTTCTGCAGCATCTTTGAGAATTTTTCGTTTTTTTGCTTGAAGTGTCTTTATTTCCCCAGATTGTCGTTTTTTGTCTTCGTTCTCTTTTAATTCTTTATCACTTTTCTTTTCTTTAGCTTTTTTTAAATCACTGTAACGAGAGTAAGCATTACGAGCAGCATGAATTAATTTCTTAGTTATAGGCACTGAATTGACGCCGCCAGCAGCATTAATGCTGTCATACACCATTCTTAATCCAATAAGACTCTCTTCTTTCTGATTGACAACCAAGCATTCTTCGTTAACTGAAAATCCTCTTTCAAGCGTTGCATTGCTGTGAGCAAGAATCAAAATCATTTTTATGGACGCTGATAAGTCTGCTCACGGAATTCCAGATTCTGATAAAATTTTCATCCACAAATGATCTAGACGAGAATTTTTCCGATCAAAAGCCTTCATGGTTTTAATACTTCCAAGTAACTGGCAGATGGTTTTGTATTCAATTTTAATTTTGTCAGTTTCTGAACCAGCTATTCACTTAGTATCTGTGCTCAGAATCTCTAAGCAAGTCAAAAAAACGTTTTTTCGCAAGTGTAGGATGATCGAGGATTAATGAAGGATCGAGTGAAGAAATAGCCCTAGTCAATTCATATTTAATAGGACTACGGTCCATGATTTTTGAGTCATATAAAGGTAGCATTGACGACAGAATGTCTTGAAATTCGTAATTTCTTCAGGTTTTGTTCCTTTTTTTGAAGAGAATTTCGAGCTCCCTTGGTTGCAAATCCAACATCTATATTCCGAGAAGGAAGCAAAATATTGGCGTTGTCTAAATTTACATCCTTTACGTATTTAGCCTTTTTTAAGACCTCCGGTTTTATGAATCTCTCCATTATGTTCGTTGTCAAGAATGTAATGTCTGTGTACAAAAACGGTGCCAATGGAGAATCAGATTGAAACTCTTTGAGGAAAGTTCGAAGTTTCGACTTTCGAATTGCTCTACTCGATTTTCGAATAAATTCGGCCAATTCGAAACACAACATACTGCAACACATCATAGCACATTACATAGAAATTCGAAAGTCTAACTTCGATTTTCGAATTGGCCGACATTATTTAAAAATCGAGTCGAGTTGAGCAATTAGAAATTCGAAACTTCGAATTAGCCGATTCGAATCGAAAGTAGACCAAGTCGAGTTGTGAAAATTCGAACCTTCGAATTTCGAATTGACAAGTTCGAATTGAATTTTCTCCTTATTCGAATTTTGCACACCTCTAGTTCTTATATTAGGCATTTTTTCTTTAAATAACAAATAGTTAGGGGAGTGTAAGGTATGGTGGCGGACTTGTCAAATCTGGCATGTAACGTCACATCTGAAGCGCCTTATCACTATGGTCGATGTCTTTTATCGTGATGACATTTTATATGCAGTAGTATTAATGATCAAACGCGTGCTTTGTACTTTAAGTGATTTTGAATAAAAAAAGTAGTGAAAAAAAGAAAAAAAGTTTTATTGGATATGTGTGTTAAGCGTGCCAGAGTGAAGATTTTTTGAAAATTGAGTCTGGTAAATGTGTGGAACGTATTGTTTAGACCTTGGACAACAGTTTTTTGTATTTTACATTTTTCTCAATTCGCGCTGTATGAAAGTAACATCATCATATTTTCATCAATAGCTTGTAAGGTATGATGGCGCAATTTTTGTAACGTACAGTGGCGGATCATTTTTTGCACGAGTTTCAATTGTCTTTGCATTTTTTCTGTACTAATGCCTCATGTGCTCCAATGCAACAATTCTTGAATATGTGACACATGCGGTCTTCTCTTATTCCAGTTGCGTTAAAACAGCCTCCAGCTTCTTCACATGTCCAAATTGTATCCATAACTGAAGTGAAACTTTTTTTTCTATAATGTAAAATCATCAGTTTTTTCTCTTTTTGTTATTTTTTATCATTTCTAGTAGTTTTAATAAATAATTTTAACATCTACATAATATTTTCGTTAAATACACCAAATGCGCCACCATACCTTACAACTTTCAAAAATAAAAAAAATGAGTTTTTTGCGCCAAGAGCTGTAAAATTTCACTAAATTTAAATTTTAACAGCCGCTTCTGACAGAAATATGCTTAATAGATGTCAGCAACTGTCTGCTTTTGAAATTTTGAAAAATATTGTTTTTTTAAAAGAGAAGAGACGCAAAAAAGAAAGTGTCCGCCACCATACCTTACACTCCCCTACTGCTTGTTTGAGAACATCAATTAAAGGAGTTTTTCACGATTAAAAATCATAATAATTTGTTACAAATACTTGAGTATTTAATAAAATATAGTTAAAGCATTTTAATGAAAAATCACGAAAGCTTCAGTAGTAGGAAATAATTTTTTAATTGCTTACTGCTGAAAAATTGAATTAAAGCTTATTATAAGTTGATAATATAATACTTAAATCTTATAAGTTTTAATATTTATGATTGATTATCAACAAAACTTTGTGCTACTCATTACGCTACTCGATAATGGTTGTATATAATCTTTTTATATAACAAATCAAGTTTAAATAATCTTAATATGAAATTGAACCGCAGCACAGTGGGACAAATAGCTCATTTTTCGTTCAAAAAAGTCTAGAGCCCACAAATCTTGACCGATTTAAATTTCTTTTTTTTAAATAAAAGGTGATAAAATTCTTAAGGAGACTGTGGTCATATTTTTTTAACCTTTATTGTTATTTTTTATTTTTGGCAATAATATAAAAAATAAAAAAAAAGTTTTTTTCTATTTCGCTTCGTGTAAATAATTTATGAGTGGCGTAAAATGCTTGTAAATAATTGATCAGTGGCGTAATATGCTTTAAATCATCAAAGAGACTCTTTTGAGTTGAAAATAAATAGTCTTTACATGTTTTTCATTATTATAAAAGATTGTTATAAACAATTTGGCAAAATTTCTAAAAAAAACAGAAAGTCGTTTCTTATTTTTGCTTAAAACTTGTTACTCGGGGGTTTTTGGGGTAGCTGACTTCAAATTTGAAGTCCGTTTTCAAAAATTCAAAATGGCGGATCCAATATGGCGGATGAAAAATTAAAAATTAATTAAATTGCCATCAAACTCATTACTCGGGGGTTTTTGGGATCGCTGATTTCGAATTTGAAGTCCGTTTTCAAAAATTTAAAATAGCGGATCCAATATGGCGGATGATAAAATTAGAAATCAATTAGATTGCTATAAAACTTATTACTAGGGGGTTTTTGGGATCGCTGATTTCGAATTTGAAGTCTGTTTTCAAAAATTCAAAATGGTGGATCCAATATGGCGGATAAAAAAAATTAAAAATCAATTAGATTGCCTTGAAACTCATTACTCGGGGTTTTTGGGATCGCTGATTTCGAATTTAAAGTCCGTTTTCAAAAATTCAAATGGCGGATGAAAAAATTAAAAATTAATTAGATTGCCTTGAAACTTATCACTCAGGGTTTTTGGGGTCGCTCATTTCGAATTTGAAGTCCATTTTCAAAAATTGAAAATGACATATTATATAAGATGGATGAAAGAAGTGAAAATTAATTGAAATTGTTAAGAGACGAATTTTGTTTATGCAGATTGTCTAGTTACAGTAGATTTTTGTCTAAGATAAGCGAAGTTTGGATCTGAATTGACAAGAAGCTTATGTGCTAAATCTGTATTAGTATCAATTCTTGAACATTTTCGTGTTCTAAATTCGCGGAAGTTTCTGTAATCTTTGTTACGTGCTTCAGATGCTTCTTCAGAGTATTGTCCAATTGGCAAAAGGAAGAACTTCATGACATCTGATCCATGTAATAATATTTTATGCACAGTTACGGGCATGTAGTACCATGGATATAAAGTAACATAAAGTTGTGCTGTATTAAATGTAAAGTTTTGAAATTCGTTCAAATCACATTGTTCTGAGCTCGTAAGTTTATGCAAAATATTTGAATATCTTTCAATTAACTCCAAATTCACTCCGGTAATCTCTGAAGCTAACTGCGGGCAGAAAAAAATCGTCTTGCAGTGTTGCCAGTTCTCTTTTTGAATTGTTCACATATTCGTTGTTTAGCATTTTTCTTTAATTCCTTTAAAGCATCTGTATTTACTCGACATTTTTTAAATTCTAAGCGATAGGCTATTTCTAGAATATTTTCCATGAAATGTAACCTAGCATGTAATGTTGATAATCCAAATTCATACGCGTCCAAATCCAAAATTTTTGCTTTAACACTATCCAAATTATTCATCTCTTTGGGTGTAGCTTTACAAATGTAACAGGTTATTGTTGATGGAGTTCGTGTGAGAGCTTGACATACTTTTCCATCAATCAATTATTTACAAGCATTTTACGCCACTCATAAATTATTTACACGAAGAAAAATAGAAAAAAAAAATTTTTTTTCATTTTTTATATTCTTGCCAAAAATAAAAAATTACAAAAAAGGTTTGAAAAAATATGACCACAGTCTCCTTAAGAATTTTATCACCTTTTATTTAAAAAAAAAAATTTAAATCGGTCAAGATTTGTGGGCTCTAGACTTTTTTGAACGAAAAATGAGCTATTTGTTCCTCTGTGCGCCGGATCGTAGAAGGACATATAGCTAATGTAATTTAAATGGGCTATATGCCCTTCTACGATCCGGCGGTTCAATTGTATTAAAATAAAACAACAGAAGGTTTTTTTATCAAATACAATAAATTGCTGTGAGCATGGTATACAAAGAACACCATATCTTTAACAAATATCAATCAATTATCTTCATTGAGGTCTTATTTTAAATGTAGTTACATATATTTACATACAAAAATATTTCAGATACTTTTTGCGTGATTAGTTTATCTACATAAAGTTACAAAGTTTTAATTTGAACGTTTTGCAAAAATTTGCATGTAAATATATTGATATCTCGAAAAAAGGATCAGCTAGGATTTTGATCTCAACGGATTTTTACTTTTGATATGATGCAGAAACATTTCCAACAACTAGATTTTAGATCCATTTTTGTCAAACTTTTTTTTGGTTCAGGAACAGTGTGTCATTTGTTTCGGTTCTTTATCAGAAATTTCTATTATACACATCATAGAGTGTAGATTGAGGCAAAACATTTTTTGTTTTTTCCTGTCATGGGTGTTACTCCCCATTAAGTTTATCTATAATGTTTCAATTTTATTAATAAGCAATATATTGGTTTAGTATTGCATTTAATATTGACATGATATGATTTTAAATCTTGTGATAAGTTCCGAATCCCATTAGTGTTTAATGTTTGAAGTTATATCGAAAAGAATAGAGAGACCTTAAGTTCAGGGAGAAATAAGCAAGCAGATAAATGCGGTTAGAATCTGCAGTCCGAATATTCGCAATCGGCAATGAACGGAGGGCTTCCTCTTGTATTTTCTTTTGAATGTGTGCCGGCCAATTAAAATAATTAGCGACGAAACAGACGAGAGCGAGTCTCTGGACGATTATAGATACCGATAGAAGAATATGGAGGCTTGAAGGAAGCAGGATAAGGCCAAACATAAATTGAGAATGAGAGAGAAAGAAAGAAGTGCAGATATCGAATATGTGTTATTTATGATAGGACTGATTTAATAACCATCAGAGTAACTCCAACTGCTTCAGGCCAGAATTTAATACACAAGTGAGAATCGAATTTTTTGATCTCAAATTATTGCAAAACTTTTTTAGTTTCTAGTTTTTTTGTTCTGATTAAAAATAAGAAGCTATAAACGCACAAATGAAAAATACTATATAGTTCTTCAGTTAAATATTACTTAATTTTTTTTAAAATTTAATTCATTCTTATGTCTCTAAACCAAAACACATATATCAAATGTCACATATATATTTATCAATGGATCCTTCAGGTCTTTCTCGATACCCAAAGTATATATTTTCAGGGAATTCTAGTATTTGCGATTGTGATTTGTTCTTACTTCTTTTTTTTGCACGAAAACTTGATGTCGGAAGTGAAGCCGTTTAGTTCGCGTGGAGAAGAAAAGGGGGATCAAGGTCAGTTGGTTCTTGTCACATTCTTGTCAACGGCGACAGCGTCCTATGTCAATCTCTTCCTCGCTGGTCCTTTCTCTTTCAGAACACGAAATCGAAGGATGGACAGACAGATAACCGGACAACCTTTCGATGCGTCAAACTGCGTCATTAGCTCCTGTTTATACGTCCATTTGCGAAAGAATTTGTCCCACCAGTAAAATTTGCAGCTGTCCTCTATTATCCAATTGAATTCAACAGATTTCAAATAATAATATTCTTATTGTTACAAAAATAAATATACAAAAATATTTTTTAAATATATTTAATGAAATTAAATTCAGTAATTATGCATAAAAAGGAATTTTATCAATTTTGCAAATATTTATATGTAATCTTTTATGAAAAAGATTTCAATAATCTAGAAAATGAATAATAGTAAATAATAAAATAAGTAATGATAACTTTAATTTCTAGTTAACACAAAGAATGAACAAACTCATGTAATACATACGTATGTAAGGTATGTTGAAATAGCATTTTTTACAGTAAAAAAGGTTAAATTTTATGAATTTTTATTTCATGTTGTTTTACAATTGATTTAATGTCAAAATTAATTATGTTCCTAATAATCGTCTATAATTCGATTTTTTTAACAAATTAATTAAGTGTTCACAGTGTTTTCAGAATTACTTCTAGTATGGGCATTCTTTTGTTGATTTTTTGAATTTTCTAATAAAGAAGGTTCAGACGTTAGACAGTAACAAGGGTCTTGTGAGCTGGTTTCATCGAACAATGGGAAGGGAAGAGATCGAAGAAGGAGAAGACACTGCAAATGTGGAAGGGCTTCCGAAAAATACTGCACCGTGTGGCCAATTCATCGCCAACGGTCCGGCCATCGATCAATCTTTGTAAAAGCTAGAATGAAAGGAGCGAAGATACGCTGTAGGTTTGGCAGAGTCGCGAAAGACATTAATTGACACCGGCAAGGAATGAAAGAGCGAAGAGATGCTAATAAAAGGTTCAGAGGAGCATTTATTAGTAGTAGAAACTGTTGTATAGAGCTCACAGAAAAAAGAAACGAAATGCAAAATTAAAGCAAATATATCTCCTGGAATGCCTGCAACTTATTTACAATTACTCTCAAGGCCACTGATCTATCACTATTAGAGATCGTATCATATATACATTTTCAGTTCCTACAGTAGTTAATACTGTCAATTTGACTGAATAATAATAAATTAGAAATTAATTTAACGCACTAACAGCAACGGATATTTCAGGATATCCTATAGATATTATAGACTTATCCGGAGATTAGAATATCCCTAAAATATTGATAGGATCTCTAAAAACCAATGGTTATCCCTAGCATATTAAAAATTGGATTTTTTGACATTTAGACAAACATGGAGAGTTAGAAACATTATTGACGCCAAGATCTTGAAATTGCTTCGAATAGAAATTTGTTATTAAAACGAATAATTGAATTTCATTAGCTGCTTATGTTAATTATTAAATTAAATTTTATATTTGTTACAATTCATTATGAAAACTTTAGTTATAAATTTTACTTGGTAAACTTTTATTTCACTAATTGTTTGAACATTTGCAAAACCTTTTACTTGGCGGAACTTTTTGCATCAAAGATGTTTTGTTGGGATATTAAAGTGTCCAACAGACCGACATAAAGTAAAATTACAGTAATATTACACAGTATAGTAATTACAAGTAAAATAATTTCTACGTACAACAGAATTTTGTGAATTAATTATCATTAAATGTCAATATTATATAAACCTAAGCAATTAAAATTACCTTTGTTTAAATATACTATTTATTTGTATTTTTGTTATTTACAACAAAAGCCTTTTTGGGATATATTTAAAACGTTGGTTTAAAATGTTAAAACTTTAAAATATTAAGCACCCTATTTAAAAAAAAATTGACAATACTGGCCCCTCATCTGATTGTAGGTCTCAATGCAAGGCCCCAACAGCGTGTGCAGAAACGTAGAAAGAAGGAGATAAGAAACTGTTGCGAATGAAGTACGTAGGCGGAGCTCCACTTTGTAGCCATCGTTTGCCGCTCACGTCGTATTGGTTCCAAACCTAACATCTCCTTGCAATATCAACAAAAAAAACTACAAAAGCTCATCAAGAAGAAAAAAGAAAGAAAATGAGAGACTAAGAAGTTTCCGTCACCCACGTCGCCGATTGTTTCGCTTTTCGCTCCTGTACAACGGCGTCCATCCTTTGAGAAGAGGAGTAAAGATTTATGTTCTTAACCAGTTGAGATGTTTTCACGAGATCGAACGCGATATTGAAAGAGGATGCCTACACAGCGAAACCGAGTCAATTTTATCTTTTTTTTTCTCTCTTACTCGTCACCCAAAGAAGCCCTTCTTAAGTAAAGGAAACATTTAGTTTCTTGATGTAAAATTCTGTTATTATTAAAGTATTTCAAAGTTTTCTTTTTTAACATAATCATAAAAAATTTAGATAATTTTAACTTATTAATGAATTTATAAAAATGTTGTTAGGGCAATTTAATAAATAAACTCTTGAGAATTTGTGATGTCTTTTTAAAATAGTTATGAAAGTTTTTATGACTTAAAATTAATTCATTTCTATACATTTGTATACCCGCGGTCCTGCCGAATCATTTTCGGGCGCACATACATACAATCTGTAAGTGTAGAAAAGAAAGATGATGACATATTGAAAAAAATATAGTAACTTATTGTTAAGAATTATTTAACGCAGACTTTCAATATACTGATCAACAATTTTTAAAAATTCGGAAATTTTGCAAAAGGTTATGTTGAGGTTTAGGTTTACATTTAAAGAAAGTACACCATTAACAATATTAATATATTAGTTAATGTTCTAAAAAGAACGTAAATGTTGTTGACAGTGTTTATGTAGTTATTAATATGAACAACATAATTGATTATTAATTCTTTTAATTCAATGGTAAAATAAATAATTATTTCATAAATTTGTATTCTGAAACGCATTTTTATAATAGAAAGGCCAAAATATTATACTTGTAGAATATACAGTAAACGCTTGAGGCATAAAAGTAGCCCCAGCATATGGGTAAATAACATGTTTCCATTTAATTTCAGTTTACTACTGTTAAATTGCTCGCTAATAATAACAATGAAACTTCGTTCAAGAGATCCTACCGTCGCTCAGTATAACTTTGAGAATATTCATCGTGGTTTTAGTGACTTGCTCCTTTGAAGAATGGTTCCCTTCACTTTTTATTTAAGTTATTTAATTATAACAGTTCATTTAATTTATTTGTAAATATGAATATAACAAGATAATTTATTTTACCTATAACGTAAATCGATAAAAATGTTTACAAAAATATCGCGAAAGTGTCATGCTAAGCAGCATGATTTTGCTATCCCTCCCGACGAGTTGTACTTTGCAAGAAATAAAAACTTGTGTCCTTGCAGAATTTTCAGTAAAGACTGAATTGTCTCATGGTGAACAATTTGCCGGTTTTTCTCGCTTATTAAGATATCATTAATCTTTCTCGAAGATCTAATCGTTCCGCGCACTTCAGGGTTCTTCCTTTTTTCTTTTCATCTTCATTCATCTAACAGACGTGCGTACAAGCCATGGAGAATGTAAACTATGACATCAATGATGAGTTTATTTCCACACATATAACCAATGCATAATTGAGTTTTTTTTTTTATATTTTAATCATATCATATAAAATATTGTAATTGATTGACAATTAATTTTTTGATTTTTCAAAGAATTGTTAAGTACATTGTAATTCATAGTTCATAGAGAACTATTATAAATCAGTACTTTATTCCAATCAATTACGATTGAAATTTTCTTTAATTTTTAAAATCTTGTGTTTTATCCCGCAGTGGCAAAAAATAATTTCTTAAAATAAGCTAAGCTATAATATATGAATATGTTTTTAATTTTTATATACTATATAATAAACCTTTAATTTTTATTTTTATATCAAAAATGATAATCTATAACAAAATATTGATTAATAATCAATATTTGTAACATTAATAGCATTAAAGTACGATCATTATTGGTGGGATGATGTAAAACACGACATAAATATATTCTGATTAGTTTCCTACACAGTCCTTCATTTAACATGTACTCATCACTATATAACTTTATAACCTATTCTAAAACATCGATTTCATCATATTGAGTACATCAAACTCTTTGACAAAAATTCAGATCATAAATTAATTCGCATAAATTCCATTTAACTCTAAAATCTGTAGATCTGTAGAAACCTGTATTTCCTTTGGCAATAATATTAAGTTGCACGGTTAGATATTCAAAAATATAAGTTCTTGTGATAAAGCTATTCTATACTTGATATAATTTAGCACAAATATTATTAAAAATTCTAAATTAACATTCAATGTGAAATCTGTACTAATAGAATATATCGACAATATTTTAACATCAACTTACGTGTACAAGATTCTGAGTATTGCCAAAATTTTATTTTAACAATTTCTAATTCTAATTTCTCTTAATATACATAAAAGATTGGAAATCAAAGTTTTACAATTTTAGTATTTTGACTCGCATTTGCATAAAAATAAACTAAAAATTAAAACCAAAATTTATAATTATTCTTTATTATTGCTAGAACAAAAATTGACTTTGATTTTTAAATTTTGTTAATTTATTTAATAAATAATAAACTGTTTACACTTAGCCTAAGAATTCAAAAAAATGTGGTAAATATAAAAAGAACTTCACGTCTTCAATTGCATTTTAAAAGAATACAATTGAATGAATTTGGTTCTATTTCACGACCTCAGGGTGGCCACATGTCAGTAAAGTCAGGAAAACAAAATTTTTGTCAGTAAAGTCAGGGAAATGTCAGGAAACAAATTTTTGTCAGTAAAATAAATAAAAAAAATTTTTGTTAGGAAAATTAAGAGAATTGATACTTTTTTCGACCTATTTTCGAAAATTGCTACTTTTCGACTTTTCTTCCAAACATTGCAACAAAATACAACAATTTTTAGTAAAAAAGTCAGCCGCGTAGGAACGAATTATTTTCCGGGGGGGGGGGGGGGGAAACTACATATATAGATATATTTAACAATGTAATATTACATAACTGGGGGGCAACTGCCCCCCTTGCCCCCCGGTTCCTACGCCACTGAAAAAAGTGCAACTTATTTTGATTTTTATAATGCGAAAAATAACTAAAAATAAATCTTTCAAAAATTGTTTTTTAATCATTTTTTAACTTAATTAAATTTTTCAAATATAATCTATAATAAAAATATTTTTGAATAGATGAAATTTAATTAACAATAATTAATTTATTTCAAGTATTTACTTATATTTTCCAAAGTTCAATTATTTTAAAAAGATTTTACGAAATTGCAATTGTTTGGAAATTTTTCCAAAAGTTGATTTTTGTTGTTATATGATGCAGTAACAATCAAGTGATTCAATCTACTACGAATTTTTTTCAGTTTATTCAACCCTTAAGACAGCAATAATATATACTTGAGATAACGTTTTTCTTGACTATTTCTTAACTACAACTTACATTTACACCAAATGACCCTAATTAATTTTTTTATTTATTTATTTAAACAATAATTTTTCAATATTTTTTTAATCGAAGTCCGTAAAATTTTTTCTTTAAAAAATATTTCAAAGAAAGTTTGTAATGTCCTTAAAAATTCCTGTAAATTACAAAAATGTGTGTTTTGATATTCGTGAGAAATTAATTTTTGAATTTTACGTTGCACGTCCCGGACCAATAATTCATTAAATTAACCAGTTAATTTTTAGTCATTTAAAGTCATAAGTAAGCAAAAATAAAATAAATAACATGAATACAAAGTTCATATTTTTTTACAAGGAGAAAAATAAAATATTATTAATTTTACAATGTAGACTGTTCAATATGTGGCTAAGAAGGTTTACCAATTAATTAGTATTTTTATTTAGCCAAAATTTTATATATATATATAGTATTTAAATTCTCTAAATAGTTCAATGAATTTCCATTTAACAAAATTTATATTGAAGAGAATTTTTCTAAATCTGAATATCTATCTAAAGGATTTTTTATTCAATAAAGTTTATACACTCTAAATCTGAATCAGTGAAAATTTCACTAATTTCAATTCAGTGGCCCAGTTTTCTTTAATTCATCAGTGGGATTTCACTGAGAATCAGTAAAAACCACTGATTGTCAGTGAAATTCCACTGATTCATCAAAGAAAACTGGGCCACTGAATTGAAATCAGTGAAATTTTCACTGATTCAGATTTAGAGTGTATTAATCCAAATTTTTTATTAATAGAAATTTTATTTATTAGAATTTCTATTTAATTACCATTTTTATTTCATTTTGTTTCTATTTAGTTGAATTTTGAGGTTTTAGAATTGTTAATTCTCGAAATCTCTAGTGGTCCGAACATTATAGTTATTATCACAAAATGTTATTTTCATGTAATTATTAAAAATTTAAGTTCTCATTGAACAAATCTTTCATTTGCTTAAACATTCGGCAAAACATTTCGACATATATTTGAAAATTAACCCATCAGAAAATATTAATAGAATTGAAATTGGTCAATTTTGAAACCCACTCTGAAATATTTTTGATTTATCTACCGGACGGTTATTCTGACAAATAAAAATTCAATTTTTTGAAGAATTTAATTAACTGATAACTCGTTAAAATAAAGTCTCGGACAAATGAAAATTTTGGTGCAATTGAAATTCTGTTATTAAATATTTGTCTGAGAGTAGAAACTCAGTTGAATGAGAATATTATGCTAAATGAAACATTTATTGAAATAAAAATGATGTTTAATGAAAATTCAATTTACTAAGAATCCTGTTAAACAGAAATTTTGTTAAATGTGAATTCAGTTGAATGGAAGAATCTGACGTACAGTCAAAACAAAAGTTAGTCCAATGTCATAATTTCATAATTTAAAAGAAAAAGAAAAATTAAATTTTGAATTCGTTTTGGTGGAAGTGCGAAGAATTTAATTTTAAATATTTAAAACGATTAAAAGTTGCATTTGAAAAAAAATTATAATTTTCTGTAAATAAGAAACATTTGTTAAATTTTAAGTTATGTTACTTAAGTCATTTATTATTGACCAAAAATTATAATTTTTATTTAAATATATAACCTTAAATTGGTCAAATTGTAGAAAATTAAATTCCTTATGCTTCTACCAAAAGGAATTTAAAATTTAATACCATCTTCTCTTTTAAAATACGAAATTTGGACATTGGACTAAGTTTTGTTACGATTATTTGTCAGATTTTTCCTCAAATGAAAATTCGGTAAACTAGAAAATTTGCTTCATAAAACTTCGGCTAAATAGAAATTCTGTTGAATAAGAATTCGGTTAAATAAAAATTAATCGGTAATATAAAAGCATTGTTCTGTTCAATATAAATTATATTTTATTAAATTCTGTTAAGTTGATTTTTCAAATATTTTTTTTAATTAAATTTTTTATTTTTTAATTAAAATTTTTTATTAAATTCGACTTGGTAAACCTCAAAACAGTGAAGATTTGAAATATAAAATGCAAAATAATCATTCGTCCCATAAAATACGAATTTTTCAAAATGTTAAAAGTGTTAAAAAATCGATTTCATTCAATTTTGGAAAATTTCCCTGACAAAAAACTTTTTCCCTGACTTCCCTGACTTATGGCAACCCTGATTTTAATTTGGCAGATTTGAAAATTTATTTATAACTTTGATAGAGACAAAAGCAAATTATATAGTTTGTTTTTGCACTGTTAGACCCTCCACAGCACTAAAACTTTCCGAAAAATTTATTAAATCTTTACTTGCAATGTTTGAAATATTAATAAATATTAATAAATGTTTAGCTTAAAACTTTCCTAAACATTTATTTTATCGGGACATTTAAATCTTTATACAATTTTTACTAAAATTCGCATTTGAATGTTCCAAATAGTGCTTCTGGTCTCCTTCTCAGACGTAAAACATTAATTATATTATCTACAGTGTTAAGTTTACTTTTTGGGCAAAATAATTTTCATTGTCTTAAACATTTTATTATTTACTTTCCTTATTCAAAATATGATAATTTTAATTTTCAATTTCCTAAAACCAATTACGATGAAAGTAATTTATATTTTAAAAATAAAATAACATTATCTTATTTTAAGAGACTCCAGATACATCTAAACAAAAAATATTATACCACACGATTTGTTATTACAGCATGATAAATCACATTTGTATTTAATATATATTCTCATTAGTGATGAGAATATAAAAACACTGGATAGATTCGAGACAATAAAAAGACTAATCCGAGCGTGTTAAATTATCTTAAAAATCTTATTTGGTTCGAGAATAACAAAAACTTTCGTATAGACTTAAATTCAAAAGCATTTGAAATCAATCGCACGGGTTTCTTTTCCAAATTATACTGTACCAATAACCAAGTAAATTTACAATTTACGAATATTAAATTCTAAAAATAATTATTTAAAATGTAGGTATGTCTTTTATCGATTAAAAATTTATTGCCTTATCTGTTTGAAGGAATAAACTTCTAAAGCTTAGAATCAATAACCGAACGTTACAATTTTTCTAAAATTACCATCTTGAGGTAAACCGTATATTTTAGAACCAATGAAAATTGAGTAAGATAGGATTGGTGGTAACATATTCAGATACGAGCCATTGTCCAATCCTGGAGCCTTCCAAGCGATTATTTCCTCGAGTTGATCGCTCATACTAATTTCATAACTACAGACCTCGCACCAATCGGCGCATGGAGTAAAAAGGAAGCACAAGAACTCAAGACTGAAAAATAGGAGAAAAAAAATTATGAAACATGGGGAAGATGAATACAACGATGGAAGTTAGACGAACCTGGTTTGCTCGACTTGGTAATAAAAATTTACATCATAATATGAAATTACTTCTTTAGAAATACAATAGTGATATTTGATTATTTTAAAAATACAATTTTTGTCAGTATAAACAAATTTTGATACATTTTCTTTAAGAAAATGTATCGAAATTTGTTTATACTGACAAAAATTAAAGAATATAAACCATATAAAATCATCTCTAGTTTAGAATTTTTTTATTTCTATAATTCTGATTTTTTAAATTAATAATAATAATTTTTGGCTATTCCAACTCATAAAAATTTAAAATTCAATTTGCATAAATTTTGAGATTAAAGAAAATGCAAATTTATCGAGTGAAGACATTTCGTACATTAAAAATTCCATAGTTATTCATATTGAAATCTGAAGAAGATATGCTACACACACACATTCTAAAAGCGAATGTGAAGTAAAAAAGAAAAAAAAAGAGACGTAAGGCCATGTGTATGGTTGATGGGAAGAGGCGGATTAAGGCAATAAATTCTTGTTTTACACTGTTCTTATCAATTCTAAACATTTTATATGTTCTTTTAGAAAAGCGAAAGTTTGAGATCTCAAGTGACAAATTAGTGGAATTTTGGAAACAAAATATTAATTTAAATATGTAAACATTAAAATTGTATGGAAATAGATTTTCGAAAAGATTTTTGAATTCTAAATTTTCAGATCGAATATTTACATAAAAAAAATAATGTTTCTGTTACTCTAAAACAATTATCACAAATCTGCAATAATCGCAAATATAAATAAGATTTAACAGTGAATTTACTGCTAACAAAATATTTGATAATTCTTCCTTTTTTTGCAAAGAAACATGTATTTCAAAAGGAAATAAGAGAAAAAATGGTCGAATAGCGTGGGTTGAAATAAAAAAAAAAAAAAAAAAAAATGAAAACGTAAATAAAGTGAAGAAAAAAATCCATCTATGAGATGAGAAAATAATAATAAAGTGGAAATGAGCGAGTCCGTCCATAAATTGCTGCGCTCCTTGTTAATGGTCTGAGGGCCTCGGGCGACCTCAGCTAAACGTTAGCCCGGTCTGACCCGGCTCTCCATTTTTCTGTCTTTCTTTTTCTTTCTGTCTCTCTTTCTTATTTTCCATCTTATTCTCCACAGTTGGGGCCTTGTGCAACAGAATCTGGTTTGACTCGGTTCAGGGCGCGCTTGGAAGCCTTATTTCTGTATTTAATGGACGTCCAACGATGGCCACCGAGTCCTTAACCAGAGATGCTTTTGCTCTTCTGTTAGGGTTTCTGTCCAGCCAGGAAACAAAGGGCACGACGATGCCAACGTGATTGGTGATCGGGCGTGGTTCTTGCAGGACTCTTGTAACATCATTTATGAAAAGCTTAAATTAATTAAAAATAATGCTAAAACCTAAAGCTGACTAAAGATAATTTTTTTGGCCAAAAAATTGTTTGCTTTGAAGATATATTTGTTCACATAAAAATAGAATATAAAATTTTTTATAATTAATGTTTAATATCTTCTTTGTTAATATCGGTGAAAAATTAAACAGAATAATTAAGTTTTCAATAATTATGAAACATAAAGATGTACTAATAATAAAACACAAACCTTCCTGTAGGTTTTAGGAAAATTTTTTACTAATTAGAGAAGTTTCCCTAAATATTTCAGTATGTTCATTATCATACGATTTTATCTTTTATATTCAACTAATGTGCAAAAATTTAAAAAATATTTTAAAAAGTTTTTAATAAACCTTCTACTATATGTAAATTTAGATTCCCGGTCACTTCCCCAAATCAATTTTACCGAATGCTTTTTTACCGAATGAACTTTTCCCAAAAAAATTTGTTACCGAATGATATTATACCGAAAATATTTTTACCGAATGAACTTTTCCCGAAAAATTTGTTACCGAATGATATTATACCGAAAATATTTTTACCGAACGAACTTTCCCCGAAATTATTGTTTTTAGACCTTCTGTTGCAAAATAAATATTATTTTGCTCCAACATTTCAAAATCTAAATGACTTCCTCATCAGAGAGTTCATTCAAAATAATGCAATGAATTCGAAGAATAAACAAAAAAATTAGTAAATAAAGATGATTTTAAAATTATAACATCGAAAAATTACAATTAATTAATATAAAATCAAAATTAATTAAAATTGGAAGTTAAAAAACATAAAGTTATAAATGAAGAATTAAAAAATAATAAAAAATAAAATTGACTTTCTAGAAAAATAAAAATTTTACCAAAAAAATAAAAAAGGACATTTCCGCGAAAAGCGGGAATTAAATAACTTAACAAAAATTTCATATGTAGCTTATAATTCAGATATTTAGCACTTGAGGGCAGTATCATTCAGACAAGTAGAGCTTGCCATCTACTTCAAACCTCAAGAAGTCTCTTTCACATTCTACTTTATCATTCATATATCTGAAGAGTAAAAACATAATTTCTAAATTTTCCGTATATTATAAAATTTTGAGGTTCAGTTTGATAAATTAAATTCACATATAATTCATATTATTTATTTTATTGGAATATCAATATTACAACATATAGAACGATTTACTCGCACATGGTAATAAGATTGTCTTAATGGTAAAAAGTTTTGTGAATGATACATTTTCTAAAAAAACGAACAAATTTTCTTATTCTGTAAATTACTAGAATTTTAATTGAAATGTTGTGAAGTTTACTTTAGAAGCTAGATTAATAAGAGTGCATATAATATTTATGGAAAAAATTCAAACTCCATTTAAATAATGTTTGCATATTTTTTTACAATTTCTCTGTAGAAATCAAAAATATATTGACATGCATTTTTACAACACTTTTTAGTTGCAATTAAATCTTTCTCCAAGAAAGTACCAGTTGTGTGGCAACAGATAACGTCCTTTCTGACACTATCAAAAGCATAAGTGAACGAAGCTCGTGAGTTCTGAAAACAGTAAAAAAAAGTTTCGATTTTAGATGACTTTTGTTATAAAAATAAATTTTCATAAACACACATAAAAACAATTTATTTGAATTAAATAAAATTTATTAAAATCTAATTAAAAGATTTTTTTCTCACACTGAACTTTTTTATTCACTTTAATTTTCTTCTTTTAAATATATATTATCACTTCAGAAGATAAATTATATAATAAAAATAATTTGTTGTAATTTAATTTGTAATTAGTTACAATCCGGGAGCCAGAAAACAATGAATTTTACTTTCATATTTCATGCTGGTCGCTGTAGATTTGAATATAGTTTACTGAGAACATATAGAAAAGAGAAACGTAAGTCTGTCAGGGCGTTTGTGAAATAGGAAGAGAGACAACATGTGGGTGAAGTATTGGAAATTAACGCTACTTTTTTTCTCATTTCATACCGATTAAATCCCTTAGAAAACAAAAGTTCAAAAAGTTTCTATTCATACAAAAGTAAAAGTGACAGTCTATCAGTCCGTAATACAACTGGAGCGAATAAATGAAAAAATCGGATGCGCTCATCTCATTTCATACTGATTTTAACCACGACAACTTATTAAAAAATTAAATTATTAATTCCTCACGATATGAACAAATGACAGGTTCATTACATTTTTTTAAATAAATAATAATAATAATTGTTTAAAACTTTGACGTCCTAATGATAGCATCCAACATGATTTAATCAGATCATATGAAAACTAAATCGAAAATCGGGATCGCTGATTACTAATTTGAAGTCAGTTTTTGAAAATGTAAAATGGCGGATCCAATGTGGAAGACATTTTTTGAAAAATTCATCGGATTTGCTTGAAACTCGTTACTCAGATGTTTTCTAAGTTGCTGATTACTAATTTCAAGGCAGTTTTTAGAAATTTTAAATGGCGAATCCAATGTGGCAGACACTTTTTTGAAAAATTCATCGGATTTACTTGAAACTAGTTACTCGGGGGTTTTAGGGGTCGCTGATTACGAATTTGAAGTAAGTTTTCAAAAATTTTAAATGGCGGATCTAATATGTCGAACACTTTTTTGAATAAGCAATAAGATTGCTCTTTTCTAGAGAATGATCCCTGCATACATGTTAGAAAATATCTAAAAAGGCTCGCTGGGATCGCAACCTCAACCTTATACTCTGACCACTATGTTACACTTGTATGGGATTATATAAAAATAGTGGTTTAGAGTTTGGCCAAACAAAAATTTTAAATCTCTTGAACTAAGTTCCTCAGAGTTTTTCCAACCTTCGGGTCAACCATTGCCCAAAGTTAGGCCAGCCAAAAACTTTTTAATCTTCTATTATTATTTTTTCCAAGCTTTTTTTATACTCAATTCCTCGCAGTTTTGTTAACCGTCGGACCAACCATGACCATGGCCAACCATGACACAAACAATGTGCTCGGAAAATTGATCATAAAATTTTGAGAGTCCACCTGAACACTACACTTTCTTCGAATAAAAGTTAGTATTTAAGTTACTTTTTGAACGGTGTATTTTAATTACAATTTCGTTTACCCATTTACAATTCATAGGTCAAAAATAAAACCCGTCTCACAACTAGACACACTCCCCTAGAGCTAACTGCTTACTTAGTAGAATGTACAACTGCAATTTTTTAATTGCATATAGAATTTGTTCAGTGTATCTGACTATTATATACTAAATCAGTCCAAATCTATAAATTCTATTTAGTAGAACCTAATATCTACAAAAGTATCTGTGTTCAGTTGGAACTTTATTCTAACTGCAGCGCATTAGGACTTGTTCTCTTGTGCGGGGTTGCTGGTCCTCTATCGGACGCGTCCCAGGTGGCGGATAGGGTTGCTTCCTAGAAATAGGTGGTATCGAGGAAATCAAATACTCGTCGTAGACCAAAACCAGCAAAAAGAAAAGTATGAGCGATTGTAGAAATAAGGAAGAGTACTTGTGGGGTAATGCTTCGGCTAAATCCCTCACTGGTTTCGATCGTCAAGCACCTGGTGTGAGGACGGTGGCCAGTAGTCTAAGGATTCAGGAGCGCAACAACGCGTTGGGAGTACCACAGATCATTGTGAACAAAAAATGGGGCACATTAAGATTGGTTTCATGTCCTGCAAGGTTAGAAGAAGAGTTATGGCCAAGAGGTCTCATAGGTGTCTTGACTACGGCCATATAGGTCGAGGCTGCCAAGCAGTAGATAGGCCGGCTGCATGCTTCAAGTGCGGAGAAGCCGGCCATAAGATAGCTGATTGCAAGAAGAGTCCATGCTGCTTCTTATGCCAGGCGAAGTTCAGCAAAAAGGAGAATATCAAACATGGATCAGGAAGATGCAAAGTCTTCAGAACTGCCCTAGAGGAAGCAAAGAAATCTTTATAAAGGACAAGGAGAAAATAAGGCCAGAACAAGAGCGGTACGAAAGAGTCGCATCAGCGACTAAATGGGACCATTCATCTACGAAGTCTGAAGCCGAAAGATAGCTCCGTAGGTGGATACTGTAGTTCGTAACCCAGGAGAATCAAGAAGAGGTTTTTAGTTGGTATTGGTGACTGCTTACAGCATGTATGCAAGGTTTTTTATCTTTGCATTTTGTGCTGAGCCCGTCAAACCCTAGCGAAATGAGAGTTTCCTGGGCATGCGTTAAAAGCATTTTCCTCTTCTCCCCAGTAGAAAAAAATAACTACAAAAACTAGAATTTAGTACCATTATATATTTTCTTGTTATATCTTTAAGACATTCAAAATTAAAAGGATTGTTTATTTCACAAAAGACCTTAGCAAATATGTGTACCGATTTTATATTTGTATGAAACATTTATTATGTTATTCACCAGTTTTAAACTATGACATTTAAGTCTCTAAATAAAAAGAACGCATGAATATTCCACAACTGCCAAACAACCAAAGTCATTTAACAGAAAAATATTTAACATAATTGACATACAACAAAATTGATATGCAACAAAATTGAGAAGTAACAGAATTAAAATTCAACAGAATTGACATGTAACAGAATTGTCATGCAACATAATTGACATTTAACTAGAGCTGTGCAAAATAATTCGAACCAAACTATTCGAATTTTTTCGCCTAGTTCGAATGTCAAAAATTCGACATTTGAGTTTGCTTAGTTCGAATGTCGAAAATTCGAACTAGCCCAGTTCGAATTTCGAAAATTCGACATACTACAAAATTCGAACCGAACCGAGTTTTGTTCGGTTTTGGAACGCTAAAATGTCGAATTCTAAAATTCGACATTTCAATCGTCTAGTTCGAGTCACTCCAGTTCGAATGTTGAAAAACCGACATTCGAATTAGCCTAGTTTTCGACATCCGACACTCGAACTAGGAGATTCAAGTGTCGAATTTTCGACATTTCGGCGCCCCAAAACCGAACAAAACTCGGTTCGAATCGAATTTCGCACAGCTCTACATTTAACAGAAATGTCATGTAAAAAAATTGACATGAAAGGGTTCACAAATGATGTCACGTTTTTGCGAGACATCATTTGTGAACGCTTCCCATTCAATTGCATTGACGTTTAACACAATTTCTATGCAACAGACATTGGTCAAATTAAAAATTCGCGCTGAAATAATTATGTAAAATATCAATTCAGTTACATGCCAATTTTGTTGCATGACAATTCTGTTGCATGCCAATTGTGTTAATGCCAATTCTGTAGCATGACAATTATGTTAAATATCAATTCTGTTGCATGACAATTGTGATAAATATTAATTCTGTTGCATGCCAATTGTGATAAATGTCAATTCTGCAGCACGACAATTATGTTAAATATCAATTCTGTTATATCAATAGTCTTATATGAATTACATTTAATCCAAAAAAGAATTTTTAAAAAAAATTTTTAAATGGCGGCCGCTACGCTATGTTGAACATGAGTGTTGCGTTTTCTTAAAATTTAATATCTCTGAAACTTTTTAATCAATTTTGATAAAATTTACAGGCAAAATAGTTAAAAGTACGTAGTTTACTTTAACTTTATGACCAAAAAAAATTTCAAAATTTAGATAAAAAAATGTCAAAAACAATTTATGAGTTAATTTTTAGGATTGGGGTACAAAAGATCCAATCCGAAAGGTCCAAGACGAAAGGTCCAATCCATAAGGTCCAAAAATTTATTTATCCAAAGTACAAAAAATCCAAGAGTACAAAAAGTCCAAAATTGCAAATTGTCCAAAATATGTATAATTACACAGGCCTTCAAATTTTGTCTTAGTTCTGTTACAGAAAAAGTGGTAGGTAATTCTTATAGCTTTTTTGACGTATAGAATACGAATCCGATTTCCGAAATGGCCCATCACGTCAGGATTTCTTGTAATATTGACTTAAATAGCCAAAAAATGGCTATTTTGGCCACTTTTCGGAATTTTTTTTTGGTTAACCAATTTTTTTTCAATTTGCGAAATTGCATCGTATAGTACTATATCTAAGCTTTAAAACCCATTTTTCAAAATTGCTTTACGTTTTTTTAAAAAAAAGTTATGTAGATTTGAAATTAAATGCCATTTTGAACTTCTTTGTACCTACATTTGCCTAAATAAAAAAATTTCAAATCTACATAACTTTTTTTTTAAAAATCGTAAAGTAATTTTAAAAAATGGGTTTTATGAGGAAGCAATAAAAACAATAGAACATATATTTTTTTGCACTTTTTATCTTTTTGAATTTTTAAATTAAAAAAAATGAAATAAAAACAATAGAAAATATATTTTTTTTGTTTGGACTTTTTGCCCTTTTGGATTTTTAATTTTTTGGATCTTTTGATTTGGACCTTTTGTACCAGAACGAATTTTTAGCTCAGTTGACCTAATTTTTGAATTTTCTAATAAACAAATATAGATTCCTTATAGTTTCACCTTTCGTTTAAATAAATTAATTTTTCAAGACTTTAATAGTTTTCGAGATATTGCGAAATTAGTGGAAGCATTGTAAACACTATTGTCAAAAAAGTTTTTGGAGTCGCTAAATATGAATCCGGAGTCAGAATTTCAAAATTTACAAAATACAAAGATTGCTACAACATGACGGACCAACAAATTAAACAAGTTGTTCATTTTATGACCATTTAGCTTCCTCAATATAATATATACCAATTGTTTAATTTTTTATTATAGAATAGTTATTTTAAAATGTTAAGATAAAATTTAAAATAATACAAATTTTGAGTATTTTGTGAAAAATAGAAATAACTATTAATTCTAAATATTGGTGAAATGTACACTTTTTATAAATGAATCAATTCATTTTCATGAAAGGAATACAATTTTGACAAGAATTAATTAAAATTTCTATATAGAAAAAGTTATTCAAAAAATTTTGTGGATATATTTGGAAATCCTTGTGTTATATTTTATATATTTTATATATAATATCATTTTTTTAATGACTGCAATAAACATACACAGGACAATCCGTCAAAAATTCTGAGATAATTTGTACACAATATTTTGTGGCATACATCTGGACATTTGTTCAGAATTTCATATACATTAATTCTAGATGAAAATGAGTTTATATAACCTTCTTTTGAAAAATTGAAAATCGTCACGAATGCAAAGCTTCCTCATGAGGAAGCAAAATCACAAAGATTTGCTTGAAACTTGTCACACGGGGATTTTTGGGGTAGCTGATTACAAATTTAACAAAAACCTACGAGAAACAAGATTCAAGCAAATCTGTGTGATTTTTTCTTCCGCCATATTGGATCCGCCATTTTTAATTCTTAAAAACTAATACCGCATTCGGGATCAGCGACCCCGAAAACCCCCGAGTGATACTTTTCAAGCAAATCCATGTGATTTTTATTTTTTTGTCCGCCATGTTGTATCCATTTTAAATTTTGAAATTCTGTTCCCGGATTCGTATTTAGCGACCCCAAAAACCTTTTTTACAATAGTGTTTACAATGCTTTGACTATTATCCTAATTGATTGACTGAAAGGGATATTCCGCCTCGATACGGAGTATAATTACGTGGTACGCGCACTCACTAAATTCGCAATATCTCGAAAACCATTAAAGTCTCCATAAATTTGTCTTAATTAAATGAAAGGTGAAATTATAAGGAATCTATATTTGCTTATTACAAAATTCAAAAATTAGGTCAACTGAGCTAAAAATTAACTCATAAATTGTTTTTGACATTTTTTTATCTAAATTTTGAAATTTTTTTTGGTCATAAAGTTAAAGTAAACTACGTACTTTTAACTATTTTGCCTGTAAATTTGATCAAAATCGATCAAAAAGTTTCAGAAATATTAAATTTTGAAAAAAACGCAATACTCATTTTGAGCATAGCGTAACGGACGCCATTTTGGAAATTTTTCAAAATCCTTTTAGGATTAAATGTAACTCATATAAGACTATTTTTGACAAGGTTTCAAAGAAATCGGAAGACCACTTGCAAATCGCTTTTTTTCTGACGGAGTCTTACCCAAATGTCAATTCTGTTGCATGACAATTCTGTTAATTGTCAATTCTGTTTCATGTCAATTCTGTTAATTGTCAATTATGTTAATTGTCAATTATGTTAAATATTTTTCTGTTAAATGACTTTTTGGTTGTTTGTCAGTTGTGGAATATTCATGCATCCCAAATAAAACTTTGACCAGCTTTGAGCCAAGATAAATCTATGATCATGGCTCATTTATTTTGGCGTCACACTTTAGACCAAACCAGAAACTTGCAAAAAATTTGTAATTTGACGTCTTTAATTCACTTAGACACCACATTTTGTAAAAATTGGTCAATTTTTCAAATTCAATGTCCACCATATTGTATCCGACATTTTAAATTTTTGAAAATTGATGTTAAATTCGAATCAGTAGTCTGTTACATACATACATTACCACCATTTTTTTGCTTATCGTAACAAATAACTAGCCCCCCTCCCCCCAAAAAGTGTTAAGTAATATATGAACGACCCCTAAGAAAAAACCTCAGCTTTCGTTTGCAATAATTTATTTTCAAATAAAACGGATCGATTTTTGGGAAATTGAAAGTTAAATATTAATTATCAAAAATTAGGATCAATTTTTAAAATATAAAAAAATAAAATTCATCATTGGAGAGAGCATGAAAAAACTTTTCAGAAACATATTCTACAAAATTTTTCCCATTATAAGTGTGGACAAAAAAAATTTTTAAAGTAGACAGTGTTAGAAAAATTGGTAAAATTGAACCCTCTCTGCCCCCTCCAAATTTTCGAAAAAGTCCAAAATGTTTTTTGGGGCACATTTCTACTTGATAGAACAACAAATTCCCTGAGTTTCAATTTTTTCAAGAAGTTAAAATTTCAACTTAGGATATTTCACGTAAAATGCCTCATATTGGATCCGTCATTTTGGATTTTTGAAAACTGATGTTAAATTCGTAATCAGTGGTCTTTAAATCCCTTATATATTAATTTTTTTAAATTGGTCAATTTTTTAAATCCAATGTCTGCCATATTGGATCCGCCATTTTGAATTTTATAAATATCTTAATTTTTTATGGCTGAATCAAAATTAATTGTTGAAGACCTCATAGATGTTTAAAAATCCAATATTTCATCTTTTTCTGAAAGAAGTAATATATACGTTACTGGCAAAACCCGAAGTTTTGAAATATGGAAGAATTACTATGAAATTTAGATAATTTCTGAAATGTTAGAAAATTTTCAAATTTCCTAGGCATTGCTGGAAATTTCGTAGGCATTTCTCGAAATTCCCAAGGCGATTAAGACAGATTGAAAATTTGATTATATTTATTTATTTGTTTATATACCCTCTATGATTTGTCAAAAGAACCACAAAAAGTTTGTGAATAAAATAGTTAACCAAAATGTATAGCATTACATTATAGACATACTCGCTTGTAATTCAAAATTGGTACATTCACATCTCTAAATAAATTTACAATCATCGCTTACTTTAGGCAAAACCAGACACTTATTGCCAGAAATTCAAAATCAGTGGTCTTTAAAACCCTTAGACTAAATTTTTTTTTAAATTCATCAATTTTTCAAATTTAATGTCCTCCATATTGGATCAGCAATTTTGAATTTTAAAAAACTGACTCTAATTTCGTAATTGGTGGCCTTTAAAATTCATAGATACCAAATTTTGTGAAATTTGCTCAAATTTTTCAAATTTAATCTCCACCATATTGGATCCCCCATTTCGAATTTTTGAAAACTGATGTTAAATTCGTAATCAGTGGTTTTTCAATCCTTTAGATACTAAATTTTTTAAATTGGTCAATTTTTTAAATCCAATGTCCGACATTTTGAATTTAAAAAATATTTTCTTCATTCACTGGTACATTGACTCCATATTTATTCATGAAATATGAGTTCTAAATAAAGTTTTTAATGCAAACGTTTTTTCTAAAAATTCTTCATTCCTTCTATTTGTCGCTTGTGTGTTTTTTTCAGTTGTAAGACAGTTATTTCTGAATTAGAAATTGTGATTGACCAATCGAAATTTATATTTTTGTATTAAATTCTATATCTTTCCAAAAAGATAATCAATTATGCTTTATTTTGCTTTCTTTAGTAAAAGTGGTACCAAATTTCTGTTCTCCTTCATTGAAGTGGTAACAAATTTGTAAGGTTACAAAACTTGTGGTTCTAGCTTGCTGTAAACTTACAGCTTATTTGTTTTTTGAAATTTTCTTTATGTATTCTTAATTCAATTAGTTTACCTGAATTTGAACATTGTCAGGATCGACAATTATCTGGTCAGAATCTTTATCAATCATGCAGTGTACAGCAGCAACAGTGTACTTCATGGATACACTGGCGTTAATCAATGCAAGACAAGAAGCATTTAAAGCGCAGGCTAAGATCTGTAAAAAGAAAAATAATTTTCACTTAAAGTAAAGTCATTTTTTAATTTAAATTATCAAAAACTACTTTAATAGATATTGCTTCCTCATATGGGAAACTTTGCTTTTGTACAAAATTCCAATTGTTATTTTTCTATTCATTCCGATTTTTTTTATTTTTTATTATTAAATATGCAATTCAAAATATTTAAAATAATGAAATTTTAAAAATTAATAATAAAATGAGAATGTAAAACTTATAAGAATTGTTTTTTTTAAGTAATTTATTAATATTCTTTTTTAAAACTAATTTTCATCTTGATTTTTCATTATAATTTTTGAGAATTAAATTATTTTAAAAATTTGAAATTAATTTAACAATTTGCAATTTTTAAAATGTGATTTTCAAAAATTACTTAAGTATTACATTTTAAAAAATTAATGTTTTGAAAATAAAATTTTACAAAATTTCAATTATTTACAGAAACATATTTTTATATACAAATTTCGAAAATTTAATTATATTATAGAAAAATTGATCAAAAATAAATTTTGAAATATTTGACTAAATTTTTTTTACACTGTAAAAATAGAAGTAATTTGTATTTATTATACCAAAAAAGTAGTATCTTGTTTCAATACTTGGAAAAAAGTGTCTCATAAAATTACATATTATTTTATTTTATTTCTTATGACTATCTGACAGTTAAAGTTAACTGACGGTTGGGTCAATAATTTAGGCTAAAAATAATTGCAGTAGAATTAAAATATTTCAATTACCCCTCCTGAATCCTGAAGCTCCTGTACATTTATTGAAACTGATGCCCCAGGATGTAAAGTTGTCATAATTGCAGATTCACAACTGTCCTTTATATACTTCTCCATCACTCTACCATTCACACCTAAAGATAAAAGTATTATTACAAACTTTTAAAATTTGTTAGCATGTAATATAAACTCAATGTATCTAAATTTTACACATGTTATGTAGAAGTTAAACTAAAAATCCTTCTGTGTTATCGTTAATATTAGTAGAAAAACTTTTTAATTTTTGTAAACTTGTCGCCAATTATAGATTTTGCACTACTAGAGTAGTGAAGCAAAAAAAAAGAAAAAATTTTAAAACAAATTATAAATTTAAACATACTTGGCGGTCCTTTTGCTGCATTGTATGTCACTTCAACATGAGCTTTATCATACAGCATTTTCTGCACCTTCGCTTCAACCGGTCCATAGACAGCTGATATTATAGATGTATCACCTAAAAAATTTAATCCAATTATATTCCATCTATATTAACAATAAATAATAATTAGTTAAAAATTACACTTCAAAAGCAATTTTAAGAGTAAAATAGAATCGTAGTAAAGGTTATGTATCTCAATTGCAGGCCTCGGATCGACTTTTGTAGTTGAAAAAAAGTCGAAAAAGTCGATTGTAATCTTGAAAAAAGTCGATTGAAATCTTAAAAAAAGTCGAAAAAGTCGATTTTAATATTTTGAATATTTCCAATTCAAGTAACAAAACAATGTACTCTACGAACATAGGGTTTATTATTGCAATCGAATAACAAAATTTTGACATAAAAAGTTATCTAATATTTTATAAAAAATTTTATAAAATAAAATGATATATATAAATTTTACGCATAAATGTTTACAAACGAAATACATTATTATGATAATAATATTAGAATAACAGTAATTAATAAAATCAATAATACTTTTCTTATTTAAGATACTGTTTTCAACAGTAATAATAGGTTAATAATAGGTCAGAATTTATTTCTCAAACGGATCACCTAAAACTAAAAAATTTTCTTTTAACCAAAATATTTTTTGTATACTCTTATTATGGTTAAGAAGAATCCCTGAAAATATTAAGCAAAAAAAAATTTTTTGTGAAAGTTATTAACAATTGAATTTTTTAGTACTGCTAAATTAACAAATTTTTTCTCGAGTTCCAGTTGACGGATTTAAAATTTCAAATATGGGTTTTTTTCGTCTTGAATTGCACAATTTAAATATATATTTTGTTTAGAATTTTTTTATTTTTTATAATTTTTTATATTATTTGTTTATAAAATGTTAATAAACAAATATGTTCTTCACGTTCTGCAAAAAAAAAAAATTTTATAAAAAAGAATCAAAGTTATCTATTTGTTAATTAAGATTTATAATACAATTTTATAAATTGTATTATAAATTATTATTTGTCTGGTGGTCATGCTAGACTATAATTTAAATTGATTTCAATCATTTGCAATGAAAAATAAAAAAATAAACATGATTTTTTCTAAAAAAATATTGCAAATTGTTAACTTTGAGTAAAAAAAATTATAAACAATTTAAAATTCAAAAATTGGTTTAGAGGGATTTCTTAGAAATTTTATCCTCTTTAATTGACATTTTATAAACAAATAATATAAAAAATTATAAAAATAAAAAAAATTGAAAAACAAAATATGTATATATTCGAATAGTGCAATTCAAGACGAAAAAAACCGATATTTAAAATTTTAAATCCGTCAACTGGAACTTGAGAAAAAAATTTGTTAATTTAGCAGTATTAAAAAATTCAATTGTTAAGAACTTTAACAAAAAAAATTTTTTGGCTTAATATTTTTAGCATATTAAGAGTAAAAAAGAATATTTTCGTTCAATAAGAAAATTTTTTAGTTTTAGGTGATCCGTTTGAGAAATTCTGACACAAATATTTTTTTTAAGACAAGAAAAAAAGTTGAAAAAGTCGCATTTTTTTAGAAAAAGTCGAAAAAAGTCTCATTTTTCAAGATATCCGAGGCCTGCAATTGTCTCAAGTTTCATTTTTTCATTTTCATTTTTTCAAATACTTTGATTTAAAGCAAGAATATTCTATAGTAAAAAAAGCAATCAGTGGAGCCATTTTGTATTGGGAGTAAACGAACTACATACAGGGTGGCCACTTTTTTTGTAAAAAAAAATTCACGGTCATTTCCCGGTCATAAATTATTTTTCCCGGTCATAAATAATAACTCTGAAAATAAATTATTCCATGAAAGATTGAAAGAATTTCCTAATTTTTAGACAAAACTTTGACTTTTTCTCAAAACCTAAAAATATTTTAGTTTACCCTAAAAATAATTTTGAACTTAAATAGATTTTTTGAAATAAATATTTAATTATTATCCATTATTTTTCCATATAGTAGGTATTCAAATTTCAAAAAAAAAAATTCAAATTTCAAATCCTTTAAATTTGAATAATTTTTAAGAATTGTTACTGCAACTTATTAAAAATTATTTTCAAAATTTCAATTCAATTATATTCTAGAAATAACTAAAATATTTCTAAAATCCACTTGTTTACAAGACAATTTCATGAAATTTTGAATAATTTGAAAATTTTTCAATTAAATATTACATATTTAAAAACATAACTAATTTGAAAAATGTAAATAAAAATATTTTTAAAGACTAAATTATTCAGAATTTTTAATTAAAATCTTTTAAAATTCAACTTTTCTAAAACTTCAATTTGAAATTTTTTAAAATTAAGTCTATAATAATATTAGTAATATTAATTTAACATTCTAAAAAATCAAAAAATTTGCTTATGAATAATTGTAAAAAAACTAATTGATATTAATGAAAAATACGGTTTTTTAAAATTTATTTTCTAAGAAAAGAAATTTTATTTATTTTTATTTACTTTATTTATTATTCAAAAATTCATTTTTATAAATTTCGTATCACTTTTGTTCTAATTAGTTCAAATTTTTAATAATTCTTATTTGTTTTGTTATAATATTAATTGCAAAAAATTTTTAAATTGATTTATTTTTTATTATTTTATAGGATGTGAAATTTTTTCTCTTTGAAATTTTTTTGACAAATTTAATAAAAATTATATTTTGTTTAATTATATTGTTAGAAATAGAAAGAATTTAAAATTAAATTTAATATTTTCTTTTTCTAAGTCTGTTACGTTGGACAGCAAAATTCATAATTTTCTTATAAATTCTAGAAATTGAATATTTTTATAGTACTTTTTATAAAATTCTCTGACAAAATATAAATAGATTTTATAGAAGATCATTTAATCTTTTTTAATGAAATATAGTTAATACCTAAGTCTTAAAATAAATATTTCTATTTTTTCTCACAAAGTAATGTGTGTTTTTAAAAACAAAATTCCAAAATCCCGGTCAAGATCAAAATTCACTGTCATTTCCCGGTTTTTCCCTGTCCAAAAAAATTCACTGTCATTTCCCGGTCCAGCGGCCACCCTGTTAACATAACACGATGAAAAAAATTTCTATTGCATCATTAATAATAAAATAGTAAAATAAATAATAATTAATAATAAAATAGTACTAAAAGATAGTAATAAAAATTCAAACTGTTAAATTTTCGATCAAATAAACCGTTTGAACTCTTAGATGCATTAAACATTCGGCACCTCGATCAAATGGACATTCATTCTTTAGGGTTTTACCCATTAGATATTTAATATTTTTAAATTAAAGTAAATGATCGAGGTTTTGGAAATATAATTTCAAGCATCTGATACAGAACGTCTCCGTTAAATACTTTTTTATAGAGTAATATACAATTAAATTATTTAACCACACAAAGAAAAAACAAACCAAAAGTGGTACATAAAAAAAAATTTAGCAAATTTTACAAAACTGTTACGGAGTAGCGGACACAGCTTATTACGAAACTGAGTTTTGTAAAATGTATAAGGAATATTTCAGGATAAACTTTTAAAATATGCAGTATAAACTACGAAATTTTTGTACTTTATCCTGAAATATTCCTTACATTTTACAAAACTCACGTTTCCTAATAAGCTGCACTGAGAGACCTTTTGGACTGCAGCGGAACAACGTATGAGATAGCAGCTCCACTATGGTTTTAGTGCGCTGCGATACAATTTTGGGCGCGTGACAGTCTAAAATGTTTGTGAGAAGCTCACCGAAGTAGTGGGGATGCCGTCATTGGTTTGCAGCTAATCAACTTTTGGACTGTCACGCGCCCAAAATTGTACCGCAGCAACCCAAAAGTATAGTCCTGTAGCGTACCACCAAAATGGTCAGTAGCAGCCTATCGAAAGTCTGCTGCTGACCCAAAGGTCTCTCAGTGTGTATCCGCTACTCCGTATGTTTTATGAAATCTGATAAATTTATTTTTCCTATGTAATGTACAGTAAAACACAATTAAAAATAATACTTATTTTCAATAGGTATTCTACAAAATTTAAGTAATTAAAAAATGGTCAGCCATATGTAGCCATATGTTGTGATTTTAAAGTTATAGTTAAATCATAAAGAAAAATTAAAAAATAATTATCAAATTACTGAAATATTAAATAAATGTGATGTTAAAACTCCACTTAGTAACTCCCTCCGTTACACTAATCAGGATTCCTACAGAAATCCGAATTTAAAATTCCATACCTTTTCCATGATTTCCAGGTCAAATTTTTACTAAATTCCAGTAGAATTTTAAATCTAATTTCATTATTTTTGGGCTCTTTAAAAACACTTTACTTATTTAATAGTCTCCACCTTTTGGTAAAAATTCTAAAATTATCAAAATTTATCAAAAATTCGAAAAAACCGATTTTTTTAAAATTCAACATTTTTTCCTAACTTTTATGGGATTTAGCTTCATTATTTTTGTGCTCTTGGAAAATACTTTACTTATTAAATAGTCTCGACTCTTTAAGAAAAAAATCTAAAATTATCAAAAATTATCAAAAATTCAAAAAACCGAATTTCTTAAAATTCAACATTTTTTCCTAACTTTTATCGGATTTAGCTTCATTATTTTTGTGCTCTTGGAAAATACTTTACTTATTAAATAGTCTCCACCCTTTGGTAAAAAATCTAAAATTATCAAAAATTCGAAAAAATTCAAAAAACCAAATTTTTTAAAATTCAGTATTTTTTCCTCTCTTTTATGGGATTTAGCTTCATTATTTTTGTGCTCTTGGAAAATACTTTACTTATTTAATAGTCTGGACTCTTTGGTAAAAAATCTAAAATTATCAAAAATTCAAAAATCCGAAATTCTTAAAATTCAACATTTTTTTTTCTCTTTTATGACATTTAGCTTTATTATTATTTGAATTTCTATTCAAGAGAAAAAATGGAAAATAGAACAAATTTAGAAACTTTTAAAAATTGTTAATAGTTTAAATCAATATATAATTAATTTTTAACAAAATACCATAAAGGCATGATTTGTCCTTTTTGTGAGAATCACCCATATAGATCTTGAAATTTCTTTGTTTTCAGTTCCAGGACTTAAAATTTTCCGGACGTTTTGGTAAAAAAAGTAGTCGATTTAAACTATGAAATTTATCACCGCCATTTTATTATAAAATTTTAAATAAAAAATTTTTTTTTCTTTTATTTTTCAATATGTATTTTAAAAAACCCTCCAGGAAAAAAATCCTATTCCTTTTTTCATTTTCCCAAAACAAATCATCAAAAATTCTACTGCCCAAGAGTAAAAACCTAGTAAGTCGCATTTGCCGTTAAGGCGAAAGTCGCTTAAACAATAGGCGACTTTGAACCTTACGGCAAAGGCGACTTACTAGGTTTTTACTTTGGGCCTATTTCTGCCTCTACAGTGGTTACCTCTTATAATAAATTGTATATAAAACAAATATACAATACCAGCATTGAAATTTAATGTACTTTGGACTCATTTTTTGATTTTTTTGTTTTGGTCAAAAAGGCCAAAGAAATTAAAAATCCAATGAAAAAAATTGAGATATAAAAATTTAAATGGTTGCCTTGAATGAAATTATTGTTCTTTTTTTGAGTTGATCATTTCGATGACTGTGAATCGAAAGTAAGTAAACTTAACATTGGAAATTTCTAAAAGTAATTAAATTAATCGAGTAATTTAATTGGAATTATATTGAAAAAAAATAATTGAATTTTTGTAAAGAAGAATTTTATCAAAATTGTTGAAAATAATTGTGTTTCTTGGAATAATTCTTTTAAAAATTTTATAGAATAATTAAAATTTTTCTAGAAATTTTTTAATTTGTGAAAATAATTGAATTTTTCTAAAAAAATTTTTATTTATGTAAATAATTAAATTTTTGTAAAAAATTTTATCAAAATTGTTGAAAATAATACACAGGAAAAAAAAGTGTTATTATAACACTAAAAGTAGCGTTAAAACTACACGCAACATTTTTAACCGACAGTGTGCGATTTTAACACTTCATTGGTGTTAAAATAACACTGGAATGTGTTAAATTATTATACATTTTAAATAGGGTTAAAATAACACCAAAATTGTGTTAAAACAACATCACCTAAAAACTACACGCAACAAATTTAACACATATTTTTTTTGTATTTCTTGGAATAATTGAATTTTTCAAGAAATTTTTTTATTTATGAAAATAATTGAATTTGTGTGAATAATATTCTATTATTCATGTAAATAATTAACATCTTGCGATTTTAAAATTAAAATTTTAAATTCCGATTTTATAGCGTCAAAAGTAAATACGTGGCTTTTTCACATGTTACGTTATTTATTAGTTAAATAATCTTTAACATCCGAGATCTTTTATAAAATAAGGCAAATAAAAAGAAAACATTCGGACAATGAATATAAATATTTATTTACTCCAACGTTTCGAAATTTAAATGATTTCCTCTTCAGGAAGTCTATCCAAAAAATATATACGAAATTAAAATAATAATAATAATAATAATAAAAATTTCTTTGTCTGAATGTCTTCGTTTTTCTTTCCTATTAATAAAAAAAAAAATTCTAACAATAAAAATTTATGAATAATTATCTCACCAAAAATTAATAATTAAAATAAACGAAGACTTAAATGATATGCCCTGTATTTGTGAACCGTTATTTATTTATTTTTATTTATGGTATGTTAATTTATCTTATTACTGTATTATTTATTACTAATTTTTTTATTAATTTTTCATAATTTTCCATAAATTTATTTTTCATTATATATTGATTCTGATTAATTATAATTTTCAGTTTTTTACTAATTCTTTTATTAATTATTAATTTAAATTTAATTTTCAATTTTTCACTAATTCTTTTATTATTAAATTTTATTTATTTAGTTATTTTTATCTTAATTTTTTCATTTAATTTCATTTTTATTTTATTAACATTAAGTTCCATTATAATTTTCTGACTCCAGACTCTACACCATCGTCAAGGCATATCATTTAAGTTTTCGTTTATTTTAATTATTATTCATTTTTGGTTCATTAATTTTTATACATTGTTAAAATAATTTTTTTATTATTATTTTAATTTTGTATTATATTTTTTGGATAGACTCTCTGAAGAGGAAATCTTTTAGATTTCGAAAAGTTGGAGTAAATAAATATTTATATTCATTTTCCGAATGTTTTCATTTTATTTGCCTTATTTTATTATTTATTTTGGACGTTTTTATTTATTTTGAATTTTTTGACTTTGGACTTTTTATTTTGGATTTTTTGTACTTTGGACTTTTTTTCATGGATTTTTCGGTCTGGATTTTTTGTCCTGTAATCAATGATAATATTACGTGTAGCTTATGAATAAATAAGTGTATATTTTTTTTATTTTTTTAGTTTTTTAGAATATAAAACTAAAAATAAAATTTTTAAAAATTCACTAATTAAATGAAAATGTAAAAAATATTTTTTACTTTCTAAACAAGGTAAAGTGAGAGAAGAGAAATACGCTCACAAGCATTATATTAAGTGTTTGATAGTAACGCATTTGATATTTTGTTAGTGTTACATTTTATAATAGGAAAAAAGTAAAAATATTCATAATAAAATTAATCAATAGGATTTTATAATTTAATCATGTGCTACAAACTATCGAAAAATGACCTACTTTCAATAAACATATTTATTGTGAGCACAAAAACACAAGTGCATTTTAAAATTAGAAATTATTGAAATTCTTGTTTGGTAAAATTAATTAGCATATTTAGAAATGCATTAAATACTAAACACGTCCATTAACACTTAGAGTTGAAGAAATAAGAAAATATTACAATTTTCATATCAAATTCATGTCAAGAATTGCAATAAGGCAGCTATGCAAATGGAATTCAGCACTAAACATAGTATATATATTTTGTTTCAACCTATCAATGCTATAGTTCCAGGTTCACGGACCTAGAATTTATTTGTCATTTTACATTTTGTTAGGGTCCAAACTGAAGTAAGGAGATTGCAGAAAAAAATTTTTCTTCTCAAAATAATAGAAGAAAAAGAACTTTTTAGCATTTTAGAATAACAAAAGAAGAGTGATTATACAAATATCCTTCTAATAGGAGAGAAAAAAAAGATGGTCGAAAATGCTTACTTGCGTCATAAAGTAAATATGTATACTAAATAATGAAAAAATCTTTTCCCTTGAAATAATCATAGTTTGTTACATTACCCTGCATAAACATGGAAGATCCATCCGGAACTGATAGAACATTCAATTCGCACTTCATGGGACGCAAACAAAACTCCGTTTCTGTCATTTTCTCAATAACAATATTCAAAATGGTTTCAAAGTTCAGGTTAGCTTGGGTACTGCTGGGTACTACTGTGTTCTCTCTACCACGTGTGGAAATGTAATTAAATGTATAGTTTGTGTATGTGCCTATACTTCACTGCCCTTGTCTTATGCACGTCCGTCCATGTTTTTACGTGTGTCAGACAAGGGCAGAAAAACTGTAGACACATCTGGCACCGATCGAAGAGGCGATATTACGGACAAACCCAACTATGAAATCAGCGCTCCTACCATCAATTACCTGAAACTTGTAGTCAAATCAATTGTTGGTAAAGTAGAAAATGATTTCTTCGGTGGATAACTTAAGCAGGGATTTATTGCTTATCCAATTATTGTCTTTGATGAGTGCTGCTCTCTATAAGCTTCTGTTGTACTTCACTAATAACACTATAGTTTACAAATTTAAAAAGAATGTTTGATCCACATTTTACTCTCATTCCGCATGTGAAATAACTCGAAAATTAAATCCAAAATTAAGAAAGTATAAAATTTATCAAAATATCGTTGTTTTTTATTATTTCTCATTATAGGAAAAAATATTTTCCTTAAAAAATACTAAACTTTAAAAAAACTTATATGAAATTTAGTAAAGTTATATTAAAATTTAATTAATATTCTTGATATTTGATATAATTATATATACTAAATTTCACATAAGTTTTTTTAAAGTTTATTTTTTATATCAAAATTTCGCTTTGTAGCACTTTTTCCCTAATTTATAAAATACTTTTACAAAATTTGATATATAAAAATTATTTTACTATTTTGTTGTTAAATTATTCATAAATAATTATTAATTTATAACTGTAAATAAAGAATAAACTAACGGTAAAAATTGTAAAACCACCCATTTTCAGATATGAATGAAAATCATTTTAAAAAGTAAAATTTATCGAAACTAAAATTTTTTCTTTTTATTTTTTCAAATATGATAAAATTTTAAAAAGAACAAAACTTTCCAGAAGTCATTTGGTCAATATTTTATTTGGATGTTTTTAGAAAATCGTCATCCCGTGCAGAAATTAAAATGTGGGCCTGATAGGGTACTGGACAGTTTTCCCGATCTTTGGTGTGGCTCTGGCCCAAGCAAAAATTTCTGTCAAATGCCAGTATTCACAACTGGCGCAGTATTGCACCAGTACTGGCATGCCAGCAGTTGGCTTGCCAGTACTGGTTCAGTACTGGCTTCATTAAAATTTCTGTACTACGCCAGTACTGCCCTTTAAGACTGGTATGCCAGTACTATGCCAGTACTGTGCCAGTATTACGAACACGTTAAACTGACAATAATCAGTTAGGAACTAATTAATGGAAATTTTTGCGGTAATTTATAGAAATTTTCGCAATAATTCGTAAAGATATGTAAAGCAAAAATTATCATTAAAATTTTGGATTTCAGTCATTTATGGAAATTTTACAGTAATTTATGGAAATTTATACGATAATTAAAAAAAAACTATGTAAAACACAAACGAGAACTAAAAAAATTAACATCGGTAATTTATGGAAATTTATACGATAATTTATTAAAATATGTAAAACACAAATTAGACCTAAAATATTTAATGTCGGTAATTTATGGTAATTTATGGATATTTTAGAGGTAATTTATGGAAATTTATTAGGTAATTTACTTATTTGGTTTTTTGAATGTAGTTCAATATAAATTAATTTTTTTTTATTATATTAATATTGAATTTAAATAAATTTTCCACTAGATTGGAAAATAGACGGTCTGGTCTGATTCAGGCCAGCGCCAGAAGATTTTTCTACACGGGTACTAAACCAGTACTGCGCCAGTACTAAACCAGTACTGCGCCAGTAACATCGAACCAGTACTGAAAAGCGTTATCATTTCAGTCAAATGCCAGTACTGGTTCAACCATGGCGGCCAGTACTCCGCCAGTACTGGGCAGTACTGGCGCAGTACTGCGCCAGTTGTCAATTTTTGCTTGGGGGGTAGAGAAACTGACCAGTGCTCGACTAATGTGTGACGCTGTTCCCGACCAATGCCCTACTTAGGGAAAAAACTGGTCAGGGCCTCGTCAGTTTTTCTTAAAATTGCCCTATTTTGTAAGGTTAATTTTATTCAATAGAAATTACAATAAAATTACTGTAATTAAAAATATTATTATATTAGAAACATAATGAACATATTCATTATATATACAACATATTTATACATAACATAATGAGGTATTATAGTCATTTTGACTAATTAAAAAGTGAAAATGATAAAAATAATATAATTTCAAGAATAGAAAAATTTAAAAATTTTTGAAAAATATAATTTTTGGTTTTATGATTAATTTATTTTTCTTTTGGAGGTTGTCGCTCCTTTCTGCCTCCTTAATTTTATAATATTAATAAAGGTTATAATTTTTGTTTTCAAATGTATGAGTAATAATTAATATTTATTTAATAAATATTTTATTCAAATTTATTAATTACGTTTAAAAAATAGTTATTAAATATTGAAGGTGTTAAATTTAACAATCTCTCCGAATCATTTTCTCACTTTAACCTAATATAATATAAAATAATAATTATTATTAAAATAATATAATATATATACAAACCAAATAATAAATTCATCCCATAAATTAATAATTATTAAAATTCATTAAGTATAATTTATTAATAATTGTTTATTAATTTTTTTTTAAATTCATAATTTTTATTTTTAAATAAATGTATAATAATTAATTATTTAATAACTATTATTATTAGTTATTTATAATTTAGTTGTTATTATTAATAAATAAACTTTATTATAATATTGTACATAAAAAAAAAAAAATTATATGTATTTTCGTTTTTTAAATATATTACCATAATTATTTTATAAAGTGTTTTAAAAGAACACGCTTTTTTAACTTTAATAACTGTTTTAAAAAAGTTAATTTAAAAAAATTAAATTTATTTACATGCTTTTAAAACGAGGAAAACTGTCGAGGCCCTGATCAGAGCCCTATTTCATATCTAGTGAACACCCCACTTAGGGTTTTGGCCAGAATTACTGGTCAAACCCATAAGATAAAAAAATTCTTAAAACGATAGTATAATTACTCCGTTTAATTAATTTCTTCAATTGTTTATAATTTCATTATGGGAACTAATTTAAAAAACTTAATTCATTTACACTTTATTCAAACGAGGAAAACTGTCGAGGCCCTGATCAGAGCCCTATTTAATATCTAGTGAACACCTCACTTGGGGTTTTGGCCAGAAATTCTGGTCAAACCCACAAATTAAAAAAATTATTAAAACGATAGTATAAATACTCCCTTTAATTGTATTCTTCAATTGTTCATTATTTTTTATTAAAAGTAATTTTAGAGATTTAATTTTTTTACACTTTATTTAAACAAGGAAAACTGTCGAGGCCCTGATCAGTACTCTATCTAAAATCTAATGAACACCCTACCTGGGGTTCTGGCTAGGAATTCTAGTCAAACCCCTAAAATAATGTTTGCCTTTCATTGTTAATAGCTTCTACAACAAAAAGGAATTCTAAAAACTTTATTAAAAAAAAAATTAATAGGGAAAACTGTCGAGGCCCCGACCAGAACCCTTTTTTAAATAGGGCAAAGTGGGGCATTTTCTGCACGGGATTTTCAATGTTTTACAACAATTTTCACAACTTGTAAAGGGAGCGTTCACAAATGATGTCACGCTTTTGGGGGCAGGGGGGGTCATGCTAAACGTGACACAATGTATTTTTCTCATGTGAAATTGTAAAAATTGCGTGACAGGGGGAAGGAGGGGGGTGAAAATCTCCAAAAATTGCGTGACATCATTTCGACGGGTGTTACGAAGAAAAACACTCTTAAAATTTCTTTGCGAGAAAACTAACACTCCTGATTTTAAAATTAAAAAATTGAGTTTTAATTTTGAAAAATAATTTGATTATATTAAATTTTTTAATAAATATTACAACACGAAAGAGAAAGTTTAAAAAAACTCTTTTATTTTATTAGAAAACTTAAAATGAAAACTGTATTTTTGGTTATATTTTTTTCGAGAGTGTTTTTTTTCGCCCTGAATCTTGATTGTGTTTATTTTCGTAACACCCGTCGATTTGTGAACGCTCCCAAAACAATGAACGCTTTTTAATTATCTTAGGCTTATTTTAAATGTTATTTTCTAGAGAATAAGAATTACATATAGGCATTAACGTATAATTTTTTTATAGAAAATGCAAGTCGTCAAACTTGGACCAAAAAACTCAAAAAAATTTGAAACAATTGTATTAACAGAAAAATAATTTTTAAAATTTAAACCCTTTTTTTATTAAATAATTGTTCTGAAAAATATACATCATATCATGTTTTATATTTTTTCTAGAATAGTTTTTAGTACAAAAAAATTGTTTAAAATTTCTTGAAATTCTTTTGTCTAACTTTGACGACCTGCATTTTCTAAGAATTAAATTACACTTTAATGCCTATAAGTAATTCTCATACTGTAGAAAATGACCCTTAAAATAAGCCTAAGATTATTAAAAAGCGTTTATTATTTTAGAAGTTATTCAAATTTTTGTAAAACATTGAAAATAACGATTTTTTAAAAATCTATATTAATAAAATCAGACTTCTGTCTGTACATTGCTCCAAGCTTGAAAATTATTATATATTTTTTCGTTTTGAGACATTAGAATTAGAAAAATGTAAGAAAAAAAATTTATGTCTGTCTGTCTGTATGCAAAACTTTGTTCGCTTCAGTCTAACCAATTAAAGTGAAACTTGGCAGTCTATTACACGGAGAGACCCACAGTTGTAAAAATTACTAAAAATTGTTGCAATGACCGGAAATAAGGGGACTTTTAGCATAATGTACTACAGAATTAGATAAATTTACAAAAGAAATAGATAAATTTGCTACATTGAAATAGCAAGTTTTAATATTTTATGTAAGAGTGGTAAATGTAGCAAAAATTGATTATAGTTTTCTCTAATTTAATTAGACAAAATCTGACAAATGACAACATTTTCCACTAAAACCTACGATCCACTGTATTAATTTTTGGTGAGCAAGTGTGGCTAGCGAGTGCAGTCATATGGCGCCTGCATTTCTATTGGTTGCTAACTTCGTCAATCTCCGTAAATGAGCCGATGCCATCCGATCATTGACAGTGACTATGTTTCGCATATGTAAAATAAATTTGGATATTATTATTATATTATTATATTATTATTATTATATTATTATATATTGTTTCAATATTCAGTTTTTCAAATCAACAAAGTTATGCACGAGTTAACAAAAAATGTTCATATGAATTGAATGTATCACTGCTCCTCAAAGGGTTAAATATTGATTAATTATTTCATCAAGCTAGTATTGATATTTTCTGATTAATTAATTTGTATTTTTGGTAATTCTAATTTCAATTTTATCATAAAAATAGAAAAAATTAGGAATTTTAAATCTAAAATTTAAAAGTTCAAATATTATTATACCTACTAGCTGCGATACCCGTCTTCGACGGGTTATTAGTTATTGTTATTCCTACTTATACATTAATAGCTACGATACCCGTCTTCGACGTGTTTCTTAGTATTTTTAAAGTTTTCCATATTGAGTATTGATTAGTATTTAACCAACTACATTTAAACTAATTTTCTTGATGATTACACAGCCACAAAAAAAAGTTCTGATCTGGGGGTCTCACTATGTAGACTTTCTGTTTTTTGGGTCGCTGAATCCGAATCCGAGGTCCATTTAACCTCATCAGATCAGGATTTTGACATAACCTCAAAAAACCAATATGTCGGACACATTTTTGAAAAGTTCATTGGATTCGCTTAAAATTCGTTACTCGGGGGTTTTTGGGGTCGCTGCTTACGAATTTGAAGTCAGATTTCAAAAATTTAAAATGGCCGATCAAATATGTCTGTGTCAGCCATATTGGATCCGCCATTTTGAATTTTGAAAAACCGACATCAGATTCGTAATCAGCGACCCCAAAAACCCCAGAGTAACGAATTTCAAGCGAATCCAATGAATTTTTCAAAAAACGTGTCCGCCAGAGTGGATCCGCCATTTTGAATTTTTGAAATCAGACTTCAAATTCGTAATCAGCGACCCCAAAAACCCCCGAGTAACGAATTTCAAGCGAATCCAATGAACTTTTCAAAAATGTGTCCGCCATATTGGTTTTTTGAGGTTATGTCAAAATCCTGATCTGATGAAGTTAAATGGACCTCGGATTCGGATTCAGCGACCCAAAAAACATAAAGTCTACATAGTGAGACCCCCAGATCAGAATTTTTTTTTTGTGTGGCTGTGTTATATTAATATTAATTAATGAAGAAGAAAACGAAATTTTAAGGAAAGTAAAAAGATAATGTTTAGAATTTTTAAAATCGCTCTAAGTGTGAAAACCATCATGGCTTAATAACGGCCCAGTACTGGCAAAGTTGTCACCTAGTCTTGGCCGATATTATTGGGACGACTCTTGTGGTGTTAATTACGGTTGGACGTCGGCAGACGTTAATGGCCCAATATTGACTGCCATTACTTACCCAGTATTGTCAAAATACAAAAACTAATATAAATTATTACATTTTTTATTAATTAACTAATTAATTTATCATATTTATACGTCTTTTATTTCACTTTGCTACTCTGACGTGAAGTCAAGAAAGCTTAATTGGTTTTATAAGCTACACTATTAATCGCTATTGTGATATTATTATGGCGAGGTACGTCCCAATATTGGCAATTGTATTTTGCCATCATAGCAGATACTATGTCGGTCAGGGACCCGACCTGGCAGCTCGTCAAATCAGGCTTTGCGCCATGGCGCCTGACGGGTTCCTTGTTTCACCCCGGTCTGGACCCGGCCAGTCCCCTGTCAAAATTTCTACTCGGGATTATTTTCCAGGAGCTTAGTAAAACTAAAAAAATTCTTGTTAATTAAATTCGATAAAAGATATGAAACATTTTCATTTCAGTATTACTAAATTATCTTGGATCATAATTTGTAAACACAAAAAACATCTTATTTAAAAGTAATAAGTAGGTAAAATAAAAAAATTAGATATTAATATTTTCAATTTTTATGAGTAAAAATATTTAAACTTTTAAATTTTAGATTTAAAATTCCTATTTTTTCTATTTTTATGATAAAATTGAAATTAAAATTACCAAGAAAACAAATTAATTAACCCTTTCACGCCCATGGGACATATACGTCCCACCTACAAAAACCTCAATATCTTTGAAGAAACTTAATATTTTTGAGTCTAATTTAGTGCGTTCTCTTCAGGAAGAATAGGGCTTTAAAAATAAGTAACCTAGATCATGTTAAAAAATTCCTATTGTTTAAAAAAATTCATAAATTATTGTTAAAAATCATGAATTTTTAAAATATTTTAAAATCGCCTAAAAATTGTTACTCGGGGGTTTTCGGGGTCGCTGATTACGAAGCTGGTGCTAATTTTTCAAAATTCAAAATGGCGGATCTAATATGGCGGACGACAAATGTAAAAATTAAACGGATTGGCATAAAACTTGTTACTCGGGGGTTTTTAGGGTCGCTGATTACGAATATAATATCAGTTTTTTAAAATTGAAAATGGCGGATCCAAGATAGCGGACGATTATTTTTAAACATTTTAATTTCACCTGAAAATTGTTACTCGGGGGTTTTCTGAGTCGCTGATTACGAATTAAGTGTTAATTTTTAAAAATTCAAAATAGCGGATCCTATACGGTGAACGACAAATGTAAAAATTGTTTGGATTAGAGGGAAACTTGTCACTCAAGGGTTTTTATAGTCTCTGATCACGAATTTGTAGTTTATTTTAAAATTGCGATTGTGTATTTATTTATTTCTGTCAGTAAAAAGTAAAGTATGATTTCATTGTATGCCCTTTCGGGCCTTTACAATCTCCTCAACATCACTATACTTAACTCTTCTAACTCACAAACTCTTACTTCGTGTCCATACTTTTGCGGCTGCAGCCGACTTAGGTTAGGAGTACTCGCATTTGCCTGGACATTCGGCCAGGGGAGAGGAAAACTGCAGAAAATCTACTTCCCGCGTACAACCGGTTTATTGACGTCGAGTCATGAATGTACATTTGGATAGCCATCACAAATGCACAAACATAACCTCGGCATCGAACCTCTCGTTTGATATATCTCATCAGTGAAAAACACCGAAACTGTAGCGATTCACAGAGGGTTACCCATCCAAATACTAATAACTCGGTTATTTTGATTACTGTCAGTAGATGGACTTGTTTCTTTCTACTCTCACTGGATTTGTAATCAGCGACCCCGAAAACCCCCGAGTAACAAGTTTCTGGTGAAACTAAACGATTTTAAAAATAACGTCCGCCATATTGGATCCGCCATTTTGAATTTTAGAAATATAACACCGGATTCGTATTCATCGACCCTGAAAACCCCCGAGTATCAAGTTTCTGGTAAAACTAAACGATTTAAAAAAAAATCGTCCGCCATCTTGGATCCGCCATTTTGAATTTTTAAAAAATGATGTCATATTCGTAATCAGCGACCTCAAAAATTCCTGAGTAACAATTTCCAAGCCAGTCCGATTAATCTGTAAAAAATTTGCCCGCCATATTGGATACGCCATTTTGAATTTAAAAAATTTTGTAATTCTGATATCAGATTCGTAATCAGTGACCCCGAAAACTATGAATAACGTTACACTTACGTTTTTTTAACCGTCCAGTTATGCCTGGGTGTGAAAGGGTTAATTAATTAGAAAATATCAATACCAACTTAATGCAATAATTAATTAATATTTAACCCTTTGAGTAGCAGTGATACATTTAATTCATATGAACATTTTTTTGTTAACTTCTGCATAAATTTCTTGATTTTAAAAACTGAATATTGAAACAATTTTTTTGGTCCAATGAGGCAAATTTCTTGCTTTGAATACTGGTCTTTAAATAAAAAAAGTTTAATAACTTTCCATCAAAAGCTTGTTTAAAAATCAAGAATCATCATTTTTGTAGAAAAAATTTGATCAGAAAAAACGAAAAAAATTTCAAAATACGTCTTTTTTAGAAATTTTAGTAAAGAAATGGGTTGTATTTATCTAAAAAAGTTAGCTAAGGATAGTTTTGCATCCATTTTATAAAAAATAAAAATTTTTCATTTTTTTTATTTTGCGAATTTTTTGAAAAAATGTCGTAACTTTCGTTCAAGTTAATATTTTTTAATCGGATAGGGCTATGATTTTAAGTTACGTTAATACCTAATAGACTGCCAAGTTTCACTATAATTGGTTTAACCGTTTTGAAGTGATGCGCGAACAAAGTTTTGCATACAGACAGACAGACAGAAATTTCTTTTACATTTTTCGAATTCTCATGTCTCAAAACGAAAAAATATATACAAATTTTTAAGCTTGGAGCATTGTACAGACAGAAGTCTGATTTTATTAATATAGATAGATAGATAGATATAGAAATGAAAATATTGATAAATAATAATCATTTTAATTCCACTTCCCCAGTAGCACGTAATGTTCCAGTAACATTCGCAACATTAAATAAGTAAAGTATTTTTGAAGAGCACAAAAATAATAAAGCTAAATGACACAAAAGAAAAGAAAAAATGTTGAATTTTAAGAAATTCGGTTTTTCGAATTTTTGATAATTTTTTATTTTTTACCAAAGGGTGAAGACTATTAAATAAGTAACATATTTTTGAAAAACCCAAAAATAATAAAAGCTAAATGCCACAAATTAAAAGAAAAAATTTTCATAGTATTTCCGTAAGTTTTACGTAATAATTGACAAATTTTATTTTTGTTTTTATGACGATTTTTATATTTTTATGACGATTTGAAAAAGATGATGTAAACAATATCACTGATTTATTTCGGTAAGAAATTTCAAACTCTTATTATTTTGTATTTATTATAATTCATAATATTGTATTAATTTGTAAATTCATTTATCACATTTTAAATTTTTATATTATTGTTTGATAGACTCCCTGAAGAGGAAATCGTTGAGATTTCGAAACGTTGGAGAAATATATAAAATAACATTTGGTCCGAATGAATTTGTTTTTATTTACCTTACAAATAACTGCTCGGACGTAAAAGATTGATAATTAAAAGAAAAAATGTTGAATTTTAAGAAATTCGGTTTTTCGAATTTTTGATCATTTTTAATAATTTTTTATTTTTTACCAAAGGGTGGAGACTATTAAATAAGTAAAGTATTCTTGAAAAGCCCGAAATAATAAAGCTAAATGCCACATAAGAAAAGAAAAAAAGTTGAATTTTAAGAAATTCGGTTTTTCGAATTTTTGATAATTTTAATAATTTTTGATTTTTTGCTAAAGGGTGGAGACTATTCAAATTAGGGTCAGAATTCGTGAAATTTTCACAGAAAATAAAAAGTATTTTTTTAAATCGAAATGTTGATAAAACATTTCTATTTGGCCTTAAGAATGTGTCCACCAAAAAACAGAAAAAAAAATTATTTTTTATAAAAGTTATCGCAAAATTAATTTTTTTGAAACTTTTTAAACAAAATGTTATTTCTCCTAAATGAATGAACCGATTTAAATGAACCAAGCGGGAATATAAAGGGGATAAAATATACTTTCGTTTAGAATTAGAAAATTTTTAAAAAGTTTATTTTTCAATAATTATTTAATAAATTTTTTATAAACAATTAATTTTTTTTAATGTTCTGCGCCTTTTAAAAATTTGAAAAAAATATTAACATACACTTAAAACTATATGAAATCAAAATCCGTTGAGAAAATTTAAGAGCGACAATTATTTTAAAAGTTATAATGAAAATTATATTGAACGGAGATGCGATTTTGATGATTTTCAGAATTAAAACATTATTTTTAACTACGAAATGAACAAACACTGTCAAATTAACATATTTATTCAATTATATAACCATAAAAATTGATAAAAATGATCAAAAACTCAGTTCAGCGTTGATGCACAAAACCGCGCCAATATAATTTTCATTATAACTTTTAAAATAATTGTCGCTCCAAAATTTTCTCAACGGATTTTGATTTCTTATAGTTTTAAGTGTATGTTAATATTTTTTTCAAATTTTTAAAAGGCGCAGAACATTAAAAAAAATTAATTGTTTATAAAAAATTTATTAAATAATTATTAATAAATAAACTTTTTAAAAATTTTCTAATTCTAAACGAAAGTATATTTTATCCTCTTTATATTCCCGCTTGGTTCATTTAATATAAACGAATAGAAACAATGTTTTCCTTAAAAATTAAGCAAAAACGAGAAAGTCAGTTTTATTGCAAATGCTTTTTATCCGTCAAACAGAAAGTTATTAAATAGATTTTAAAAAATCGCTAAAGTTACTGTTGAAAATACTGATTGCAATTATACTTAGATAGTAATTAGATAATATTTATTACTAATACTGATCATTATTATGCTTAACCCTTAAACCGCACCCTGGGTGTGCGACACCCATATTCTAGCTTTTTACTCTAATATCTCGTTTAAAGTCGTAAAAATTGAACATATGTCGCTATTGGATGACACATTTTGTACTTAACTTTATGTTCCGTGAGGGACATTAGTCTCCCAAGTGTCTTTGTGTATTTGATAACTTTATGAAATTAACAGCGAAAAATTTCTGGGTGGCTGATACCCAGTTTTCGGTTTAAGGTGATTTCAGTAGTTTTAAAAAACATTTTTTTAATTATTAAGATTAAATAATTATCATTATGAAACTTATTTTCCTTCAAAATAAATGTACTGAGCTACAAATGATAATTTTTCTGAACTATAATATCCTTTTCCAGCTTGGAGAACACACTTTAAAGTCCCCGGGTGTCGCACACCCAGTGTGCGGTTTAAGAATGGATTTGGAAGTGTGCGGTTTAAGGGTTAAATAAATGTCAGACTGTCTTTTAAAATAATTAATATAAATTATATAAAAAAACAAAAACAATGTTTTTCTTAAAAATTAAGCAAAAACGAGAAAGTCAGTTTTCAGCTTGCTGACTCTGCCTTCGAGCATTTTTCCTCCTACAAAAAATTATTTATTTAGCATATCATACACCAGCTATACTTTATTAAAAAATTTATATATTTTCAAATTACTTTATTTTTTCTCTTTTGTATCGTTGGTTCGCAGTGCGGAACCATTCCGCGGCATGTATGTCGAAATCCGCCTCAGTTAATGTAGTGTGAGTTTTGCATAATGCACCTACAATGTTGAAATATTTTTTTATTTATACATATTTTTCTAAGGATAAAAGTAGTTAAAAACTTTTTTACATTCTCATCACATGAGAAAGTATTAGTTTTGGTCGAAAATTGACTTTCGCTAATTTCATAAAATCTCGACGTTTTGGGGTCCCCTGAGTCCGAAAAACATGGTCTAGAAAAAGTGTCTGTCTATATGTCTGTCTTCGTGTCTGTCTGTAGACACAATGGTGTCTCTTCGATAACTCTTGAAAAACTTATTGCATCAACTTGCAACTTTGCATGCACAAAGTTAGTGTTAAAATACAGATCGAGTTCGTTAGCCAGCCATTTTCGTCGAAAACTACGCAAACTACAGTAGTTTCAAAATTTTAAAAATTCAATTTTTTCAAATTTCCTTATTTTTAACTTTATATTACTTTAGATTAGTAAATTACAAACAACTTTTCTTTACAAAATTTTTTCATAGAAAATTAATTTTTTTTTAAGTTTTTGGGTCAGGCTAGCTCAACTGGGTTAAAAATTGCAGAAAATGTATCTAATTGTTCATTTTTAAACCTTTAGTAAATTAAAAGTTTTTCTTAAAACAATTAAACTATCACATTCACTGTATCCGGATTTACATGTTTTTATTCATACATTTGATATATATTTACAAATCACGTATATAGAGGGAACAGGACATAATGGCTCAGGGGCGTAATGAATAATTGTAATTTATTTAAAAATCGTAAATCGAAATGATTTTGCTCCAAAGACAACTTGATGTACTGCAAGTTTCAACCTACGATTCCGACAAAGTGTACGTTCATTGCAGAAAAAAAGTAAGCGTAATATAGGGACGTTCGTCTTTTTAAAAGAAAGCTAAGATACTGGATTAACTTTTCTATGAGATTAACACTTAATTAAAACAAAAATGTCCGAATAAATCAACAAAGAGTGAAAAGTTAGCCATTACGCTCCGGTCTACATTTCACAAAAACCTTGATACTAATACTTCAAGAATATTTTATCTGCTTCTGCAAATCATGTTTCTGCTAAGAGAGTTAGTATAAATAAAAATAACTTCACAATTTAAATCATCAAGACCAAAAATATACATTTAAATCCACTTTATCGCGCAATCATCAGCAAACAAAAACATGTGATGAGAATGTAATCCTTAAAGTCGTAGTAACTTTAAGAAAAAAAATGTTTTATGAAACATATACCCAGGTGCGAATTTAGGTTGGCCGCCAGAGTTTGAAGGTTGGCCCAAGGTTGGCCTAACTTTGTCAAGCAAAGTTTTGGTTGTCAGAGTTTGCCCAACTTTGGCAAGTACTAGTGCCCACGGTTGGCCCGACTTTGCAAGCCAACCATTAAATGCAGAGTTTAACCAACCGTCGGGCCAACTTTGGCGACAAAGGTTGGCACAACTCATCCAAACGTAGTTTAAAAGACTTTCAGTTTCGGTTGTCCCGACGGTTGGCAAAACTCAAGAAAAGCAGTATAATTGACTTATAGTTTTTTGGTCGACAGAACTCTGGACCACGGTTGGCCCAACGGTTGGCAAAACTCTAGAAACGCAGTTTCATTGACTTAAACTTTCATGGTCGGCCGAACTCTGGACCACGGTTAGCCCAACGGTTGGCAAAACTCTAGAAACGCAGTTTAATTGACTTGATTTTTCTTGGTTGGCTGAACTCTGGGCCACGGTTGGCCCGACGGTTGGCAAAACTCAAGAAAGCAGTATAATTGACTTATAGTTTTTTGGTCGGCTGAACTCTGGGCCACGGTTGTCCCAACGGTTGGCAAAACTCTGTGAAACGCAGTTTAAATGACTTAAACTTTCTTGGTTATATCTGATGTTCCCGCTAATAATAACGTGTTAATTGTTTAAATAATTCAGTTTTTTAATAATTTTTTACCTTTGGCTGTTGAAGTTGGCCAAACTGAAAATTGTGGTTGGCCCCACTTACGCATCTAAAGTTGTGCCAACTTTGGCGTCAGTCTTTGGACCAACCATTGAAATGTATAGTTGGCACAACATATGCATTGTAAGTTGGGCCAACTTCCTTATGAGTTGTCGGGCCAACCATCGTCGCCATTAGACGGCGAACCGTTATCATCTGTATGGTTGGCCCAACCTTTGGCACGAGAAGTTGGACCGACTTTGTAAAAGTTGGCCCAACTATGGGCCGACCAAAAAATCGCACCTGGGTAATAGGAAACAAGAGCAAGAACACAAATAATGCACAACAATAGCAGACAGATCAATATTCGCGCGCCCCAAAGCGCGCTGAAACTTGCGAGCGAAGCGAGCCCCCGCGCTTGCGCGGATGATAATGTATCCGCGCTTGCGCGGACAGATTTTTTAAATCTATTTTTGATAATTTAAAAGTGAGATGAGCCTTAAAGTGAAATTATATTATTCTTAATGCCTTTAATTATTATTGCGACTTAGTGGGTATAAATTATTTCAACAGTATTTTTGTTATGTATACACTACTAAATAGTTTATTTTTTTACCTTTTATATCCTTCATACACATCAAATTTTTTGCTCCTGGCTTCAATTTGTTCCCTTTCCATGTAAATCTCCTTGCACACTTGTTTTTTATGACTCTGGCAAGAGCCTGATAATTATTTCCCTTTGAGGTCATCTCCACCAATTTATAAAATGAATGATTCCTAAAAATGAAATGAAAAAATTAGATTTAATTATAAAAATGTAAGTTAGGAGTAGCTCTTTAATTTCAACTATTATTTGTTTGAAGGATTATATTTTTTAATCTATCATTAAAATCAGATATTTCACTTTCATAGCGAAATGGTATCAAATCCTCAATTAATTGAAAACCTTCATGTGCAGATAATGGACTTTTTTTCTCGAGCCTGCATAAACGTGTATTTATATCTCTAAGCTCTAATTTTATTTCGGCCAATACACGGTAATGAATTTGATCTGTTTTAGTCTCGGAACCATCTAAAAAGAAAATAAAAATTAGAAGTTATGAATTTAAGAAAAATCGAACTAAGTACTTCTGAGAGTATGCATGCATCACTTGTTCAAGCTAAATAAAATGCAAAATTATACCATGCAGTTTTTGTGGTACAATTATATTTTTTGTACCACCATCTACTGATCCAGAAATAAGAGATACATTTCCAGAATTAAAATCTGTTAGATCTATACATGTATTTCTTATTTCTGTTGACATAATTGTGTCTAAAAATATTGGTAACTTGGAGATTTTCGGAAGTTCAGCATCTTTGTCCTCAAAGGCTTATAAATATGAAATATGTTTTTAAAGTTGTACCTTAAAGTCGTATGTATATATTTTTCCAGTAAAGATGCCAAAGGATATTTGTAATCTGACAAAGAGGCAAAAATCGCGTTTGATACAAAGCGAATCTAAAAAGATAAAACTTGATTTTCCTGCTGCTACGTGTGTTACAACTGAAGGTAATAATTCCAATGCTACTGGTCCCGACTCATCAGTCGTTTTCAACAAGTTAATAGTAGGTGAACCTCTTCAGTCTTTTAGTAGAGATAATAATGAAATAACAACTGACTATATAATATCTGACGATTTATCTCCTAATCATAATTTGGAAATTGAAGCAGCTTCCATTCAAGAACTTAATATACACACCATGTAAGAAAATTCTATTGATCAAAGTTATAATGGTTTTGAAAGTGATATTGTAAATAGCGATTTGTCAGATAGAGATCATAAGAACTCTGCGTATAAAAATGAAAATAGTAGTAGCGATTTAGATTTATCAACTGATTTGAAAAACATTATTTTAGAAGGAAATTTAAGTCATACATTAACAAATAAGTTGCTCAATGTTTTAATTAAGCATGGCCACACTGAATTACCAAAAAATAGACGTACTTTCATAAAAACTCCAAAAAATTCTACTTTAAATTTATCACCACTGGGTCCAGGAAATTATTATCACTTTGGTTTGTCTTCAAGCATTGAAAATTCTATAAAGAAATATTTTTAAAAAGTTCCGAATGCAATAAAAATTAATGTACACTTTGATGCTATGCCTCTTGTAAAAAGTTCAGGAAGTAATTTTTATACGATATTGGGAGCAATAGTTGAGAAACTTTATACGGAACCTTTTGTGATCGGTGTGTATCACGGATACTCAAAACCTGATAATTTTAATGAACTCTTAAGACCCTTTGTAACTGAATCTATTAAATATTTACAAGAGGGCGTAAAAGTAAGAGACAAAATTGTACAAGTCACAATTGATACGGTTGTTGCCGATGCACCAGCTAAGGCTGAAATAATGGGAACAAAAGTCCATACCGGGTCTTTTGGATGTCCTAAATGTATTCAGGAAGGCGTACATTTCAGGAATCGTATGACTTTTCCTGAAATTCATTTAACTGCTAGAACACATGATTCTTTCAAAAATAGATTACATCCTGAACACCACAAGACTTATTCATGCTTGGAGGAAATGTTGACGGATATAATTTAACAAGTACCGATCGATTACATGCATTGCGTTTGTCTCGGTTTGGTTCGTCGTTTGTTGTGGTTTTTAGTTCACGGCCTTTCAGTTGTGCGATTAAAAAGTGAGGAAATTCAAAGCCTTTCTAAAAATTTGATAAAACTCGGAAAATTTATTCCTAGAGAATTCGCACGGAAACCTAGGGCACTAACAGACATATCTCGAAGGAAAGCAACTGAATGTAGACAATTTCTTTTGTATACAGGCATGATTGTTTTAAAATCTATCCTTCGAAATAAATTTTATGTACATTTTCTAGCATTAAGTGTTTCAATTCGAATATTAGCAGATGAAGAATTATGTTTAGACACAAATTGGCAGCTTTTCGCTCACAATCTTTTAGTTTGGTTTGTCGAAAATTATTCGAGTTTGTATGGTGCAGAGTATGTAACATACAATGTTCACGTACTTTTACAATTAATGGAATGTGTAAAAAATTTCGGTCCTTTGGGTACGTTCAGCGCTTTCAAATTTGAAAATTATTTACAAAAAATTAAAAATGAAGTTAAAACTTGCAGTAGACCATTAACTCAATTCGTAAACAGAATAACTGAGAAAAGTCAAGTTAGTAAAACCTCGTACCTTGAAACTAAGTTTCCTGTTTCTTATTATAAAAATAAATTTTTAACCGACTCAGAAATCGCGTATTTGCAATATTCAGGATTCAGAATATCAAGTGAAACAAATAACAATTGCTGTTTATTGCATGATGGCTCAGTAGTACTTATAAAAAAATATTTAAAGAATCAAATAACAGCGGTCTAGATAATTTTTTTAATACTGATACAGATCTGTTAAATGATACTGATCAAGAACTATTACAAAACATTTTTATAGGTCTGTTCTATAATAATGTTCTAGAATTGTTACAGATTTTATTTATAACTATTATATATTTTGGTTCCAAATATTTTTTGTAACTGTTCTAGAACATTGTTCTACATCAGTTAAAGAATTGTTATAGAACAATGTTCTAGTTTTGTTCTAGAATTGTTACAGACTTTTGTTCCTATTTTGTGCCCCCAGGGGGACGACATTTTGACCTGCTCTCTAAATTTGAATTTGTAGAATTCTACTAATTCTTAGTCAAATTCTACTAATTGAAAAGTGGAAAATCCATTAAGAATTAGTAGAAAACTACTAATTGAAAAAGTTATTTTTCGCTACTAATTGAATTAGTAGAATGTAGAATGTCAATGCGCATGCTCCCGCGTGCGTCTTTTTTACTCGCTTCTTTGATTTTATAAAAACATGCCATCTAAAGAATTGTAAAACTATTTAATTATATTGATTGATTTAAACTTTTATTCAGATTATAATTATAATTGAAAAAGGGAAAGAATGTTTGAGGTTAGGAGTTAATATACTATTTTTTAATTATTGAAAAAGAAAATTGAATATTATAATGTTAACTATTTTATCGACAGTATATATATATAATACAATAAATAATTTACACCATAAAAATGTAGTTAATACACATTTTTTGTATGCACGTTTTTATCATTCCAGCATGCAATGATGAAAATACCGGCGTCTAAAGATATATATATATATATATATATATATATATATATATATATATATATCCTTATTAATAAAATCAGACTTTTGTCTGTACATTGCATAGAATTCAAAATTTCTATTATATTCCTTATTTTTACACTCTAAGGAATGCGAAAATACTATTAAGAAAATTATGTGTGTATGTGTATATGTGTGTATGTGTGTATGTGTGTATGTGTGTATGTATGTCCGCAAATTTTCGACCGCGTATCACGGAAAAACGGTTCGATCGTTTGAAGTGAAACTTGGCAGTCTTTTAGGCATTAGCCTAACTTAAAATCCTAGCGATAGTAGATTAAAAAATATTAATATGGACGAAAGTTATGCCATTTTTTCAAAAATTCGAAAATTCGAAATTTTTAGTTTTTTCATATACTTTAGTGAATTGTACTTAAACTTGGTACAGGGTTAATTTTAGTGTTTCTTATTAAGATTTAATCGTCAGAATAATAAAATTTTGAATAACAAATAAAAAGTGTTAGATTTAAATATTGAAAAATTAAAAAATTAAAAGTTTAAAAATTGAAATTTTTTTGTAATTAATTTTTATACGGTTGTATTTCTTAGGTCAACAATAAAAATTTGTTGTTGAAATCATAAGGAATCGTCCATATACCACGTGGACAGTTTAGGGGGGAGGGGGGGTTCGCCAAAAATCCACGAGGGGGGAGGGGGGTCAATACAAATGTCCACGTGGACACAAAAGTTTAATTTTATATCTTTTTTTTCTTTATATTCAACTTTATTATTAGATTATTATTAGATTGTGATCAGACAATATTTGTAATCCGAAATTTATTTAACTGTCAAAAAACGCCAAATTCTTTTTTAATTTATATTACAAAATCATTATCGTAAATGCACAAATATGAATATATGCAAATTTGACAATTAGGAATACAAAGCAACCTCTACAAACTCTTACAAGTTCTAAAAAAAATAATTTCTATTATTGTTTATGTGAAGGCTCAAAGCTATTGGATTTTAGAAAATTTTTAGATTTGTTACAGAAGAGATTAAGTATTTCTACTAATATAATAATTGAAGATATATTGCTGCCAAAGTCCTCTCTATAATACTAAAAATGGTATTTACCTATTTAATAATATTTTAAGATAATTTAATCTTTATTGAATTTTAAAGAAGTTTGTTATAAAAAAATTTAAAGAATTTTTAAATTGTATTTCTTATTAAATATCTTTTTATTATTCACTATTTTAAAATAAAAAACCCGATTGTCCACGTGGACAATCAGGGGGGGAGGGAGGGGTTCGTCAAAAATCCACTATTGTCCACCAGGGGGGAGGGGGGGGTCAAAAAGTGTCTAAAAAGTGTCCACGTGGTATATGGACGACCCCTAAGTTTACTTTCTTAAAAAAATTCTATTAGGTCAGAATATTAACAATATCCATATAATTAATATGAGACTTTTGTCAGTATATTGCACAGAATTCAAAATTGCTATTATATTATATTAATTAATGATCAAAAAATGAAAAACTCAAATTTCATTCTGATGACTAAATTGTAATAAAAAATACTAAAATTAACCCTGTTTCAAATTTAAGTAAAATTAATGACAATAATTATTTCAAAAGATTAATTTTGAATTTTAAAAATTTTGATAATATATAGCACTAGCTGTCGTACCCGTCTTCGACGGGTTTTAGTTTCTACCAATACATTTAACAATGTTTCTACCAATCTGGAAAATCAAAAATACCCGGGAATTTAATTATTAACCATTAGCTATTTCGGTAGTATAATTATACTATTTGAATAGTCTCCACCCTTTAGCAAAAAATCAAAAATTATCAAAAATTCGAGAAACCGAATTTCTTAAAATTTAACATTTTTTTCTTCTCTTTTATATCATTAAGCTTCATTATTTTTGTACTCTTCAAAAATACTTTACTTATATTTAATAGTCTCCACCCTTTGGTAAAAAATCTAAAATTATGGAAAATTAGCAAAAATTCAAAAAACGGAATTTCTTAAAATTCAACATTTTTTCTTCTCTTTTATGGCTTTTGGCTTCACTATTTTTGGGCTCTTCAAAAATACTTAACCTAATTTGTTATCTCCACCCTTTGGTAAAAAATCTAAAATTATGGAAAAATAGCATAAATGCAAAAAAATGAATTTCTTAAAATTCAACATTTTTCCTTCTTTTTATGGCATTTAGCTTTATTATTTTTGTGCTCTTAAAAAATACTTTACTTATTCAATAGTCTCCACCCTTCGGTAAAAAATCTAAAATTATGGAAAATTAGCAAAAATTCAAAAAACCGAATTTCTTAAAATTTAACATTTTTTTTTCTTTTTTATGGCATTTAGCATAATTATTTTTGTTTAATGTAGCAAATTTCTTACTTTACATACTGATCTTTAAATAAAAAACTTTAATAACTTTTCCTGAAAAGCTTGCTTAAAGATTAAAAATCACAATTTTCTTAGAAAAAAGTTGATCTAAAAAAACGAAAAAAAATTTCAAAATACATCTCTTTTAAAAATTTTATTGTAGAAATGGGTTTTATTTATCTGAAAAAGTTAGCTAATGATAGTTTTGCATTTATTTTACATAAGATAAAAAATTTGCATTTTTTTATTTTTCGAATTTTTTGGAAAAATGTCATAACTTTCGTTCAAGTTAATATTTTTTAATCGGATAAGGCTATGATTGTAAGTTACGTTAATACCTAATAGTAATATAATATCTTATTTAAAAGTTTTTATTTCGATCTAATAAAAATTTATTTCGTTTAAATAATTTTATTTAGTTAAATCAAATAAATCTTAATTGGATTAATTAAATAAATACTTGACTCTAATAAATGAATTTATTTAACACAAATAATTTCTAAATTTTATATTTTTTTATGGATTGCTTCTAAACTTTCTATAGTTGAGTATTACATGTTATTTATTAACATTTTAGCATAATTTTGCAAAAAATAATACTTTGTAACTAAAATGGAAATATAAAAATATTTTTAAAAAATCGAAAATTTCTAAATTTTACATTTTTTAATGGATAGCTTTTAAACTTTATATAATTGAATATTACATGTTATTTAGTCACATTTTAGCATAATTTTTCAAAAATACTTTCTTATATCGAAGATGTAAGTATAAAAATGTTTTGAATATCAAAAAATTGAAAAAATTATAATTGATACCAATTGCTATGAAGCTTAATTCAATAGTATTTGTGGGCTCTCTGATTTAACTTTTAGAGATATCTTGATCAATGTAAAAACAAAAGCTAAACACGGTGTTTATTTTGGTTTAAAACAATTTCCGGCTTTGTCCAAATTTTTCCTGGTTTATTCGACGGGTGTTTTTTAATAATACATTTAACAGGGTGTCTACCAACCAGAAAAGACGTAAAATATCAGGGAATTTAATGTAACCGAGAAAAACTGGATCTACTTGCTATACAATTAGTTCGAATTAGACTGTACTATAACTCAAAAAACTGGAGGAAATTTTAGATTGATTTTAATACATTATATTGATTGAAGTACTACAAATTGAGAAATATTGTTTTCTGCATTTGAATTAGTTAAAAATAACTAATTTGATAATAAAAAGTCGGTCACTGTTTCAAATGGTATTATTTTCCTAATGAAATAGACAATAGTAACTAATTATTATTTTTTCCCTGTCAAATCAAATTCCCGGCTATTTTCCGGTTTTTTAGGTTGGTAGATACACTGTTAAGTGCATTATCAGAAACTACAACCCGTCGAAGACGGGTACGACAGCTAGTATATATATATATATATATATATATATACAAACAAAAAAAGAAAATAAAGAGAATGTGTACACACTTTCCCAGTTCTAAAAAAGTGATGAACGATGATTTCAATATCACTTCACGCACTTGTTGTTTGTATAAATATTTTTTGAATTTTAAAATCTTGGAAAAAGATTGCAGCTTGCTCAGGAAAAACCTTTGACACTACACAACAGGAAGCAAATGGCCGTTTGGTGTTACCGAAAGTGAACGCTAAGAGCGCTCTTTCGCGTCACCTGACTTTTACTAATTCAAATAGTAAAAACTACTAATCAAAAAAGTAAAAATTCTTACTAATTTGAATTAGTTATATTTTTGCGTCGACATTCTACTAATTCATTAGTCATAGTTTATAAAACTACTATTTCATTAGTAAAATATTAAACTACTAATTTAAATAGTAAAAATTCTACTAATTCAAATTTAGAGAGTGCCTGTTACTCAACATTTATAGAACTTGTTATTTTTTGTTCTAGAATAGTTACATAACTGTTCTGCAACTTTGCACACTGGGTAAGAAGCGACATATTCAGTATTGGAAAATGAAAGTTGCTTTGGCTGCTCAAACTTTGAGTAGTAGTGTAGCTGATAGCATTGAGTTTTGTAATTTAGATTTGCATTTAAAAGAATTTAAGGGAAGTGAAGCAACAGTTAGATTCATAAGATGCGTTGATAGAATATTTGATTTCCTTAATTCCAGAAACCCTTTTGCAAAAGGATTTAAGTCTCCTCTGAAGGTTAGCAATGAAGCAGATTGGGGTTCAACTGTCTTAACGGAAGTAGAGTATTTAAAGGTGTGACGTTGCAAATTTCTCATAAAAATATTAACAGAATTTCATAATAAGTTTGCTTAAAATTTAATTGTAAACAATCATTTTTTTATAAACAATAATAATAATTAAAACAAAGCTTAAAATTAAAACTAGTTTGTTATATAAACACTAATTTAATACTATAAATATTATTTATTATTTCGCTTTTGCAAATTTTTGTTTCTCGTATTCCTGAATATTTCTAGTATTTGTAATCATCGAAAACGTCGTTCGTCGGTCAACCTGCAAGCAGAGTTCCCCTCCCGTCGTTAAGAATTTCCCCTTTTCTTCGTACGAATGAAGGAGAATTTCCCCTTTCTCGTAAGAAATGATTCCTCGAGAGTTACCGCTTTCGCTATGTTTCCCCCGTTTTCGCTTTCCCCTACCTACCGGAAACTACTATGTCACCCAATTTAGCTTTGAATAATTTTGAAATTGTTACCTTTTTCTTGTACCTAACCCGAGAATTGTTATAAATGATAATAATACCCTGAAATTTATTAACTTTAATATTATTCCGGAATTTTTATTTTTATTCAGGAGTATTATTTGTGAAACAAATAAGGGAGAATTTTTTGTCAAATTTTCTCGTAGTGAAAACCTCTTGTCAATCAGGCCCGAATTAATCGTTGCTAAAGGCCCACTCTGATTTTTGTATTTTTGTATTTTTGGATATTTTATTGGATTATTGGTTGTTTATTTGGTTTGTAATCAGAGTAGCTACAAATTAGGAACTAATTCCCTGAAGCAAGTTGATGGCGAGAAAGACACGGGTCAAGACACCGAAATTCGGATGCCGACAGCTGTTCTTAAAGTCGGAATTGGCCTATGGCTTTTCCAGTGGTTACGCTCCTTTTTCCGGCGTTAGAATACAAGATTGACCAAGGGCTACCGGTGGGGAAAAGCGAAGAAGGACCAGCAGGGTACGAGCCGGCAATCATCGTTATCATCGCTTTCTTTTGATTCTGCCTTCATCGTACTCGGGCGCAGTTTTAAAATTTTCTTTTTTTTTATTACAATTTAGTGATAAATTAACTTGAGTAGTTTTTCTTGGTGTGTGTGGAATTCTTGCCGTTTTGTTTTGTTGCCACCAAAATTTTGGGAGTAACGTCAGTTTATAAGAATATTAAATGAAAATTATGTCCTTTTAAAATTGTAAATTTGATTCAGCCGGCCTCATGGCTGAACAAGAGACCTTTTTCTTTTATTGGCTTTATAATTTAGTTTAGTTTTATTACTAAATGATTTCCTTTTTTTGGATTTTATAAATTATTCATACATTTATTAAATAATTGAATTTTCTGGATGTCTCTTGTTCAACCATGCGTTGCCTTTTGTTACCCCTTTTTCCCCTTTTATTCTCAAGATTTTATACTAAATTCTTCCCTGTTACCCAACGTTACCAACCCCACAATAATTTATTATTAATAAAATTAGTGAAATTACCCATTAGCTTTCCCCAGTTACCAAATTCGTTACCCTTTTAGGTACCTTTTTTATGGCTGAACGTTTTATTTAATTTATAATTTTGTTGTGAAAATCTGTGTATAATTTTGTAATTTTGTGTGCCCTTTATGTATTTATTTGTAAAATTTTATGTTTGTTGAATTGGAATTTTAATGAGATGTGGCTCATATATTATATAAAATTTGTTTGTTACCCTCGTTTGTATCATTTTCATATTTCATTTTAAAATATATTTTATAATTTTCCTGCTAATAATGGAGTATAATTTCTTCGACCCTCGACGCTTCCTTTGACCTTTTTGGCCCTAGCTAACCGGCAAAACTCTTTATATTTTATTGGTTTCTCAATTCAAAACCTCTTTTGCTCTTGTTTTGGAATTTTGTAAATTCAATTTTGGTATTCGAATTTGGAATTTGGTCAATTTTATTTTATTTTTTTTGAAGAGACGATTAGTAGAGAATAATGGTCTTATTTCTCTCTAATCTAGGTACTTGTTTTTGGTTTGTGATTTGACTAAAGTTCATTTTAAATTTTGTTCGTTTTAAGAGACGATTACTAGAGAATCAATGGTCTTGTTTCTCTGTAATCTAGGTACTTGTTTTTTTAATAATTTTAGTATTATAAATTTTGAGGATTCAATGGTCTTGTTTCCTTAAAATCTTATTCGTTTTGTTAATTCTCTAATTTTCTTTTATAAGAAAATGTCCCTAGAAAGGACTGGCGCTCAACAAATTAGTTGGGTTGAGAAACTTATAAAGTATCCCTCTCTCCTTCCTTCCAATTGTATTGGGTATAAAGACTTTGGCTAAGTTTTAATATTTATTTTTGTTATTGTTAATAATTTATTTTTATTTATAAATTGGATTTTATTTACTGTTTGCTCTCTTTTTTTGAAAACAATAATTTTGTTGTTGTTATTATTATGATTGTTTATAACAAATTGTAATAATAAATTGTTTATAAATTTTATAAATATTATTAATTGTTGGAAAAACCCATTACAAAGGGTATTACTGATGTCAGTGGAAAGTTGATGCTTAAAACTAGAAAATATGTTCCTTTCATCGGATTTATAACTGCTGTTGACAGTATAATCCAAATTTTCGATACTTATGTAAAGGCACCTGTTTCTCAATTACGCTATCTTTTAACGTATAAATTTAGACAAGATCATTTGGAACTTTTCTTTTGTGCCATCAGAAGTTGTGGAGGGTGGTGTCCTAGTCCAACAAGTTTGCATTTCAGTTCTGCCTATAAACGTCTCTTAATTCATCATGAGGTGGAGGCAGTTAATGAAAATTCGGAAGCCATGGATTCCACAAAAGTTTTAATAGTCCCATCTACACGGAAATTCAGAAAAGACCATTATGATCCATAGGTGTATGACAAAATGTTAAATATTAGAGTAGCAAAAAAATATGGTCCAATGAATAATTATGAAGAGAACACTGCAGAAACAGACTTTTCCAATGAATTTGATCATTCACAATTGGATCTTCCTAATTATATCACTCAGTTTTCGAGATCTTGTGTCGCATACATAGCCGGCTGGGTTGTTAAAAAATTAGTGGACGACAATAAGCCTATCATCACTTGTACGGAGTGTCGAGGTTCTCTCTTGCAATATTCACAAACGTTTGCACAATTGACTGATAATATTTTTATTGGGGCAAGAACACGTGGGGGTCATATTTTTCCAAGCAAATCCGTCATTTCAATTTGCTTACGCGCAGAAGAACTTATAAGAAATGTACTAAATAGATTAAATGGGTTAATTTCTGCTGAGAAAAATTTCCAAGCAGTTCTCTGTTCACAAGTAATGTCAGAGTTACTGCAGCCACCATGTACATTGTTTCCTGATTTAGAAAATCATATGTTTGACGAATCCATAGATGGTGTCAACCATATTTATTTTATTACAAAAGAAATATGTAAAACTTACATTAATGTTCGTTTCTACGCTGCCACAAAACTTGCTTCAGAAAATTTGATTGGTATGAAAATCAGAAATCATCTTACGAGACAGATTATTTGGGCACGTCAGTAGTAAATTAGAAAATACTTGTTGTTAATGTTGCACCGTGTTGATGTTGATTTTAGTATGCGATTATTGATATTTATTCTTACAGCTATTAAATTATATAAAAAATTATGCTTTCTGCTTTTTCATTAAAAACATTGCTGCTGTTATACCTTTTTTCCTTTAACCTGTGGGTGATTCTCTCAAAAATGACAAATTATTTGTGTATGATGTCAGGCGGTGTTTTTGTTCAATAATAGTAAAATAAATTAAAATGATTAAAAATTTTAACAGTCATACAAGAAGATTTAACAATTTTTAATGAAATCATTACAGAAAAAATCAAATAACTAAAATATTGAATGAAATTTTGTGTTAAAATTTTTATTTTATTTTTTAACGAAATCACCGTGAACGTGCATCGTTCTTCTTCCCATATATATTTTATTCTTGCAGTTATTAAACATTTTAACTACTGGACGTGTTACCCTCAAAAAAATCTAAAAAACATTGGACCCTGTTATTATACCAGAAAAAAGGAACAATAAGAATAATGTATGTACAATAAGAATTGTACATAAATACTATTTAGATAAACATTTGATTTCAACATTTTTTCATTGCGATAAATAAAATTTACCATAAAATAATTTTTGATTAAGTAAAATATGTTTTATATAAATATTAGAAAAACCGCCGACAAGTTATATATATTTTTGTTATAATTTTGGAACTCATTTCATGAACACTTTGCTTCTTCATAGAGATAATAATAATAAAAATATATAAATAACTTTTTATAAATAATATATGGTAAAAATGATTAAATCTTGAATCAATCAATGTATTTAAAATACCCTACAAGGTAATTATAAGTTATAACAGTTTAATAGTTGAAGAAAAGTTTTCAAACAAAAAAGTTGAGAGAATGTCATTTTCCACAATTTTTGGTTTTGAAATACCAATAATTTCGCAATTTATGATCGAATTAGGTTGAAAAATAGGTTGATCGAAGCGTTTTTTAATGCTCTACAAGTTAATAACGATACTTTTAAAGTTACTTCTACATTTTCCACAAAATTTTTAAAAAAGTCATATTTATCGAAATTTTATATTTCTAAAAGTTTAATATCTCCGGTAAATTTGTAAATATAATTTTGTAACTCATTAAGTCAAATAACATAAAGACATGTCAAAAAATCGAACTCAAAAAATTTTCGTATATAATACTTCCTCTGTGAGGAAGCAATAAAACAATTTTTATTTGACCTAATCGTAAAAACAATAATTATTATTAGAGGTACTACGTGAAAATATTTGCAAGTTCCTAGCAGTGACAATATTTGAAATATTTATTCAGCAATTTATAAATATTACAAATCTCATGAATTCGGGAAAAAATAATGGTTTCGTGATAGACGTCTTATTTAAAAAGAAAAGAATATTTTGAGTCGGGATTTTTTGGTAAATTTAGAGAAATGCTCTGGGACCAGCGCTGCTCTCGGAATTTAAACAAATTTTGATAAATAATAATTGAAAAAAATTGTTTAAATATACGGAAAAAGGGGGTTATGGATACAGTTTGGTATAGACGTCTTATTTTGAGAGGATAAAATATTTCGGGTTCATATTTGGAGGGGTGATAGAGGAAGACTCTCCGAGGAGAGGCCCTCTCCGTTTTTGCAATAATTTTGCGAAAAGAGTATTTTATTAACGATTGAAAGTGGAGTAATTTGAGATTAATACATTTCCTTCGTTCAAGTCGCGACCACTTCCGAGAATTGGCGCCATCTCCTTGACCACTGACACATAGATCCACTTGTCTGTGTGCTTACCGCCATATTGTTTGAAACTTTCGCCGACAAAGCCAAAAATCCAACTGTTCTAATTTCGTTTTTCAATATTTATTTCAAAAATTACTTGCAATTTTCGAAAATATTCTTTATCATCATGAATGCCCTTAATTATCATGATAAATCAGAACTAAATAATAATGTTTTTTCTATATTTATTATCGTTGTCAAGAACGAATGTCAGTTACTGTATACATATACCGTTTACTATAGCATTTTTCAGTTTTTAATAGAAAATTATTTTCCATTAATGTAATTTATTGCGATTCTTAAGCTTGTCGATAATCGAAATAAAGTAACGACGATAATTTCCGAATAAAACCGACTGACGAAAATAAATGTAAAATTATTAAATTTGATTAGTACTCGTTTAGCGTGCGAATATAGTTAAATTTAATTCGTATTATTATTATTGTAAAATATTGTGGAATGCTTTTATTTTTTATTTTTCAATAAAGTATGTTCAGTGAAATTGTGTGTTCTGTTTAAAAACTTTATATTTTATTTTTTTTGCCTTTGGCTCATACACCAAAGACTAAATTTTAATTCAATTATTGTGAGACATTATAAATATTATTTAGTGTATTGTTCAAAGCTTACTCTAATTTTATTTGATTTTAGATTATCATAATAATTTTTAATATTTATAGTTAAATATAATACAAAATTTTATGTTTTTCCATTGTAAAAGAAAATTTACTGCTATAATTTTAATAATTGTATGTATATCTTATTTGTTTTTATTTTTTGTGGCGATTATTTCGTTCGTTATTGACGTATAACAATTGAAACATAATTTTGAATCTTCATTAACAGGAAGAGGAGGATGATTTAAACCTTCTTTCCTTGTTACAGCATTCGCATTTGCTGTCCTTGGAATTGTCTGTTACATGTGTGACATAAAATACATGTTTGATTTAGTTCACATTCCAATCTTAAGAAATACTCTTATGAATGTTAAATTACAGTTTAGAAATGTCGATTGTATATAAAAAAAGAAAATGTTAATCATTCGATTTTTTAAATCAATTGTAATCTCTATTTTAAAAGATGCTCTTTGGCGTTCAGGTTAACAGTCAGTCCTAGCCGACTCAATGTAAAATTTGTGGCAAAAGATTTCTTGACTTCAGCGCCTCTGTAGTTAATACGGGTGAACTAACTTCTATATGTATTGTGACGTATAATTTTAAACTATTTTAATTCTAGTTCAAAAGTTCTGCTTTACGTCAGGCAAAATCCGACGCTTTCAACAAAAATAATAATATGAAATTTAATTTAATAAATTTCGCCGTCAGGCGCCAATTAATTTTTAAGCTCAATTAATAAACTACTCGACTCTTTAACAACCCGACAAACAACAACACCTCTGAGACGCTTTCATTTGTCAGAGGAAATTCTGCCTGAGCAAGTTGGCAAGCAGAAATGCCAACGACGAGACACGACTGGTACAATACTGGCCCGATACTGACTCACCCCAACGACGCTTCTCGGTTTCTCTCTTTCCTTATTTCGGCACACTCCTTCCAAGGGATTCCTTAATTGAGGGAAGAGAAATAATCCAACACTCAAATAATTCACTTTTCACAATCTCAGTTTTATTTCACAAAACGACACCTTCTTCTCTCAACAACAAGTTTTCTGACAACACACACTTCTCTGATAATCCGACCCTCTACTCTCTTTCTACACTTCTCGCAGAACACTCTCCTACATTACTCGTAGGCCAACTAACTACTCAAAATGTCGGCGAAAAACTCTTGACACCTGTTTCTCGCTTTTCCTACACGTGCTCGGCTTCTTCGTCTCTTCTTCTCTCTCGTTCCGCTGGCTCTCCTCTCTCTATCTCTTTCTAATAGACAGCGGCTTTGCCCTCTACCACTTTCTCTCCTACTAACTAGCCGCGCGACACACATTCACCACTGATAGTGGGTCACACGGCACTTCCGACTTTCTAAATTACCATACCAATTAACGATCACGGCTCAGGGATAATTCTGACAGATGACATGACGATTCAGAATTTCGACAAAATTTCTTATAGAATTTTTTTTTTTTATTCAATTTTACTTCACTACTGGCTCTTTTACTCTCTCATCTGACCCTCCTCTTTCTCCTCTCTCTGACATTCTCTACTGGCCCTTCTATTTCTCCTCTCTCTGACCTTCTCTACTGGCTCTCCTACTTCCTCTACTGGCCCTCCTATTTTTCCTCTCTCTGACCTTCTCTACTGGCTCTCCTACTGTCTCTACTGACCCTTCTATTTCTTCTCTCCTCACTTACGGATTCCGGCTTTTCTCTCTATGGCCCTCGGCTCACGGCTTTTGGCTTTCCTCTCTACTGTACACGGTTTACGAAACTCGGCTCTCTTATCAATTTTTCTGTCTACAATGCTTTCTCCCATCTCTAATCTCAAAGAAAATTTTTTTTTTAGGGTTGGGTCAGCTGTGACTCTCACAGCCTCTCCCCTCCCCTGGACTATAGGTACTGGGATCACATCCGTACCTTTAGTCCCACAGTCGATAGCATTGTTTTCAACTACACTTTGACAGAGTAAGCTCTTTTTACTCGGTCGGTTCTGGTACAGCTCTCACACAGTTCTATTTCTCGGCTCTTCTTCTCCCGCTGTCATGGTCCAAGTGTACAGGGCATCTCTATGTCCTCCAGGCCCCGCTCTCCAAGATTCTCCGTATTTCTACACAATTCTGGCATCTCAGGAAGTTTACTCCTGGTGTTTTGCACACTAGGCATGACTCCACTTGGGCTTGCCTCAGGGGGCATTGTTTGGCATAATGTCCCTGTTGTTGACATTGAAAACAGATCCTCCTGGGACAATCTCTGGCCCGATGTCCTATAGAATGACACTGAAAACAATCTCCCATAAATTGCTTTGTTGCCGTTTGTGAACTATTTTGTTCTACATTTGGCATACCAACTGGTTTGGCTCCTCCTGACACAATTCCTGCATACATGGCTGGGTATGCAATTTGCATAGGTCCTGGCAAGATTTGTGGTGGTGGTAAACTGACTACTTGGCTCTGCTCTACTGATTTTTGGGCTGCTGTCATAAGTGTCATGGCGTCTACACATACACTTTCTGGCTTCTCCTTTCTGTTGTCCTCCTTCGTCTCTTTAATCTCCTGGGTAGAGTGGTCACTACCACTCGACTCTGACTCCTCCTCTGACGTCGCTGCTTCTGATTTAACCATTTTCTCGAATCTGGTTTTCCTCACGGCTGCTGCAGGTAAACGCATCTTCTCTTTAGGTGGAGGGGGGGTATATCTCTCGTCTAGATCTTTGGCCTTTTCGAAGTTTCGTAGAATTTTCTCCATCTGATTGAGAGAATCGAAATATAAACGGTCCAACTGTCGTCTATATTCCGGCGTAAGTCCTTTGTAGGCGATTTTGACTTGTTGTTTCTTGTCAAGGGGGCGCTTCATGTGTTCTAAGATTAACCTGAAGCTGGTCAAGTATGGAGATATTTTCTCTCCTTTCCCTTGCGTCCTGGCCCTCAACTCGTCAATCACGTCATCGTTGTCTACCGTCACCAGATATTCATTCTTGAACGCTCTCTTGAATGATTTCCACGAATTAATTTCACGGCGCAACGACCTAAACCAACTGCTGGCAGTTTTCTGAAGGATGATTGGCAGCGCTTGCAATATTTCTTGATCAGAACAATCTGACCAAGCCTTGCAGTCTTCCAGGCGCTCCAAGAATTTCTCGGCACTGTCGTCATCACCAAAGAATTTTAAGTCCCAGTCCTTCAGTGTTCTGATAACTTTGGACCTCCGACTGGACTTAATTTCTTTGTTTTCCCCCCCACTACTCTGGCATTGACTCAGATCACTCTCAGATTCTGACTCACTCGTAGAGTCATCTAAGATTGATCTCCGGCTCTCCCACTGACCTCTCTTCGGTCTGTCGACCCTCTTATTCTCTCTTTGACACTCTCTACTCACTCTATCACTAACGCTAAATCTCTCGCTGTCACTACTTCCTTCATTGCTCTCGTCCTCTCTTCCTCTATTCAGTCTGATTTCTCTCTCCTCTTTTCTCTGCCCTTCTTCTTTAATCTTACCCAATTTCCTAACATGATCTCTTTTTCTTCCCTTTCTACTACACACACTTCTCTCAGTCTCTTTTCTCACTGGCTCTCCTACCGGCTCTCCATTTCGTGGCACTCTTTGTTGAGTTACACTGTCTTCACTCCTGCTACTTCGGCTTGACTGGCTTCTAGGGGCGGGTGTGGGCCTCACTCTATCATTTGTGTGATGTGATTGTGAGGTCTCGACTACAGGGGTTTTTCCATGTCGGGACACGATGCGCGATTGTTGATGGTGGGTCAATTGATACCCGTCACCAATCTCGGCCCTACATTGGCTTTGTTGTAACTCCCACCCCCCTACAGAATAGTGGTGATCTATCTTCTCGGCATACTCCATGAGTCTTCTTATTTCTGGCGACAAACCCAAACGCGCAACTGAATCTCGAAGTCTCTGGACATTCGGAGCCATTGTGGCTGAGGTGATGGTGTGCGGCGATGTCATGACAGTGCTCGTTGTCATACTCATTTGAGCACTAGTAGTGGTGGGAGAAACAGTCGTCATACTGGCTGTTGACATGACTGGGGGTGGGGGTGTGAAATTTGGGGTGGTTGCAACGTTGGTCGGATTCGCTCTGCTGTACGATGCCCCATTCCGGGATTTATTTCTCCCACTCTCCCTAATTTCCCTTGCACGAATTCTTTCATGGATCTGGCTCGCCCCACTATCGGATTCCTCATTATCCGCAGATGAAAACTGGCCACCCCTTTGTCGCGTAAGAAAACGAAACGGGCTAAATTCTGGCTCTGGGAAGGCTTCCAATAAAAAGATTTTATCGGAATTTCCAAGGTCATACTGGTCGCTAAATGGCACTTCAGTACCGTCAGTCAAGGCCAGTCTCATCTCGGCTCTTAACAATCTCTCTCGCAATACTTGTGACGACCCGCTGATACACAATTGGTGTCTCAGTAAGTTCGTCACTACTTGACCAATTTGTATGACTCTAATTGTTTCCCATGCTCGGCTTACACATGGTACTTCAATTAGTTCGCTCATGCGTCTTTTGTACTCCTGCATCTCGCTACTTGCCTTTGCCATTTCAAAGAATCAAAAAATTTTCTAAGTTCAAATAATTTTAAATTTTAAGGGGGGTGCACAATTAGTATACACGGTCCTGTGCTATCTTGAAAGCAAGGACGTACCCACTCAAGGAGGGCCCCCTTTCAAAATTTTTCTTTTTCCGGCGGACTGGTGACTCGGCTCTCCCTCTCTCTCTTCTTCTCGTTCTCTCTCTCTCTCTCTCTAGCCACTATTACTACTACTACTGAGCCACTTTTCCTGGCGCGCGCGAACTTTCTCTCGACTGCTGAAATTCAAATATCCCGGCGCGTCGTTTCTCTCGACCGTCCGGCGTACTATTTGCAATCACGTGACTAACCTGAATTTTATTTCCGGTCTAACATGTGCTCGGCATAAAAATTTTAGAACATTTTTGATTTTACACAAGTTTGTTTGGAATTTTACTCGGGATTTTCTCACGAAACTGGCTTTCGGCAAACAAAAAAAAATCTTTAATTTGTTGATTTAAATTTTTATCACAGCAGGAAATTTCTACAGTCTCAAAAGAAAAATAAAATTTCGAATTTAATGGCAAAAGCAATCTACAACTTTACTGTACACAATTTCTGGCCGTAGTTTACTCATAATTTATGAACAAATAAATTCTGGCATTGTCAAAATAAATCAATAAACAATCTGGCAATGGGAATTTTGAATTTTCTGTCAGCTGGTAACATACAATTTGTATGTCTGGCGTTAGCAACAAAAAATTTTAAATTCTGGCAACATGAATTTTTGAAATTTCTTGGCAAAAAAAAAAAATCTATCTGGCTCTGGCAAATTGAGAATTCAGAACTCTGGCTCACACTTGTACAACAAAATTGACAAAATAATTTTATTCAGACTCTTCTGAATTTTTATTTCGGCTCACCATACAATTCGGCTCAATATGATCACTTTCCGTCTGGCACAATAAATAATTTTAGTCGTGTCTCGGTTCTGGCTTGGCCCCACGTTGGGCGCCAAATTTTGTGACGTATAATTTTAAACTATTTTAATTCTAGTTCAAAAGTTCTGCTTTACGTCAGGCAAAATCCGACGCTTTCAACAAAAATAATAATATGAAATTTAATTTAATAAATTTCGCCGTCAGGCGCCAATTAATTTTTAAGCTCAATTAGTAAACTACTCGACTCTTTAACAACCCGACAAACAACAACACCTCTGAGACGCTCTTAATCGTCAGAGGAAATTCTGCCTGAACAAGTTGGCAAGCAGAAATGCCAACGACGAGACACGACTGGTACAATACTGGCCCGATACTGACTCACCCCAACGACGCTTCTCGGTTTCTCTCTTTCCTTATTACGCCACACTCCTTCCAAAGGATTACTTAATTGAGGGAAGAGAAATAATCCAACACTCAAATAATTCACTTTTCACAATCTCAGTTTTATTTCACAAAACGACACCTTCTTCTCTCAACAACAAGTTTTCTGACAACACACACTTCTCTGATAATCCGACCCTCTACTCTCTTTCTACACTTCTCGCAGAACACTCTCCTACATTACTCGTAGGCCAACTAACTACTCAAAATGTCGGCGAAAAACTCTTGACACCTGTTTCTCGCTTTTTCTACACGTGCTCGGCTTCTTCGTCTCTTCTTCTCTCTTGTTCCGCTGGCTCTCCTCTCTCTATCTCTTTCTAATAGACAGCGGCTCTGCCCTCTAACACTTTCTCTCCTACTAACGAGCCGCGAGACACACATTCACCACTGATAGTGGGTCACACGGCAGTTCCGACTTTCTAAATTACCATACCAATTAACGATCACGGTTCAGGGATAATTCCGACAGATGACATGACGATTCAGAATTTCGACAAAATAAAGAACGACAATTCACATCGTCACAGTATACACACCAGCTCGTACATGTATTACTTAAAATTTTATTTGTGTGAAATGTGTTCCTATTTAAAAAATGATTATCCTTTAGCAAAATAAAATTATTCGTTTGTACTCTAAGGAAACAACTAAGGAACTAAGTTAGTTCCTTAGTAACTAACAAATAATTTTATATTTTCTTTAACTTTTTGTAAAAATAAAACATACAAATTTCACATACAAAAACTTTAAAATTTATAAGCATAAATAATAAATGAGTTCATTGTATTGTAAATATAAAATACATATAATTATAAATATATGAACAATTCTTATAATATTTTATTTATTTTATTAATTAATTAATTTTACAAAATTTTAATAAAATTGTACGCAAATATTTAGTAATTTAGTAATTTTTTTTCAATACAATTTCAATAGAATTCCATAGTTTTTATTTTTAATTTTAGAAAATTTCAATTTTGAATTAATTAAATTGGAAATTTAAAAAAAAATTCTAATTCTTTTGACATTACTTATACTGTGTAATATTTATTTAATTAATCATTTAAAATAATGGATTTATCGAATAATTTTAGTCAAAAACACAAAAAAGAATTGAATTTTTAAAAAGTTACAAATACAAACTTCAATCTGGTAACAGATTATCAAAATTCAACATTTATTAATATACATATTTTACATTGACGTGTTATCATTTCAAAAGAGAAATGAAATACATTTTTTATAAAAGCAGTACATATAAACATTTATTTATATATCACAGTATGTTTTTCTTTTGTTAAAAAGTACATTCTATCGTTTCTATTTTCGAAAGCGCGTTTACAAATATAATAAACACTAAAATGAAGCACGTAAATGCTTAATAATTTTTTTAATTTATTTTAAAAGCAGAAAATTAAAATTTCTTTCTCTGCATAAATAATAAATTTTTAAACATTTCTTTCTTAAAGAATTTATAAATTAAATACAATTTTGATATTTGAAATTTAATTAATTCTAACATCCGTTGTGAAGTATTTAATTGCTTTAATTAATTTAATTAAAATAAATAATTTATATAATAATAATAATAATAATAATAATAATAATAATAATAATAATAATTTATATTATAGTAATTTATATTTAATTTAATTTAATTTTTTTTTATTTAATTGCTTTAATTGCTTTAATTGCTTTTAATTCAATATGACTTTACCTCTGAGTACCAAACTTTAAAGTACTATTACTTTTAAAAAAAGAACTATCTTTAATTATTCAATAAATATTATGAAAGATTAACTCAAAAGCTTCAATTTTTATCGATGAAATTTTTTAATACATCAATATAGTTATTGATAATTATTAAAATATAAGTGTCTTTAAAAATCTCCATGCTGGCACGACAAAGGATAAACGTGTATAAATGAACTATAAGACGTGCACTTTTTATATCAAAATCAATTGGAAATTAAAGAAAAAACATGTCACTTTTCAAATCTCCAAGAGAAATTGAAAAATAAATTATATTTTTCATATTTTTAAGAAAAAACACTAGAAAAACACTGCGTATTTTTATTCATTCCTTTGTCGTGCGCTGTCATAACTTTAATATTTTAATATAAATATCAATAAAAAACGGATGAAAACTTACAGTTTGGTAGGACAAAAGTGTATACCTAGCCATTTTTTTATTTACTTTTGTTTAAAATATGTATTAATAGATTTCGTACAAATTTCCATTGTCGTGGAGTCCTTTGTCGTGTCAAAACATTTGCACGTGGTAGGTGCGAAACAAGTAAAAAGTGTGCCCGTGCCTAAAACTTTTTTTAAAATAGGTAATAAAGTTGAAATTTTTCTAATCTTTTCATATATTTTTAAATATAATTTTAAAAATAATAAAAATAAGTCATTTAATTCAATTAATAATACCTATATAGAAGAAATATGAATTTCAGTGCCCCTCGATGATACGCCTCTGATGAGGTTAGTTTTCATGTTTACTTTTCACATCTCATTTCAATTACGCGAAAAGTGCTAACTATACGAAAACTAATGTTTATTAATAAATTTAATTTAAAATAAATATAGTTGATATGGATTGTCTAACATAAAAGAATAATTAAACAAACAGAAAAAAGCAAATGTCGAAAAAGAGCGACGTGAAAAAATTCAAAATGATCCTGGTGAAATTTAAATAATTTTAATATTTTTAAACTTTAAATAGTTTTGTAGCGTACCTACTTCAAATATAGTTTATTTAAATACCAATGAATAGTAATTAATAAAAGAAAGTTCAATTTTTAAACATTAAAAAAAAAATTTATCAACTTAAAAGTGACCGGTTTTTGGAGAATCACCCATATGTATATAGATATATTTAACTATGTAATATGTATATAACTGGGGGGGTTGCTGACCCCCTTGTCCCTGGTTCCTACGCCACTGAGCTTGTAATTCAATGATTAGACAAACGAGAACAAGAAGTAGCTTATATTTTGCAAAACAATGAATTATTGTTTATTTCCAGTCAAACAGAAGTTAGAGTATAGCTTTTGCAAAACTTAAAACTCTTGATCCCTCCAATCAAGAGTTTTTTTTTTCAAAAGTGTGGTTAATTAATAAAACAAATGAATAGAAACGACGAATTTGCAATTTATATTCTTCGAAAAATTTAGAGCAAGAGTAGTTATTTTTATAGAATTTAAAGAAAATACTTAATATACATGAATGATTTTGTCCTTGAATTAAATAATAGAATTTGTACTCGATATTGTACAACTGTCAAATCTTAAAAAAAATTAAAGCAAATTAAACGAAAACATTTGGACTTCTGTTTAAAACAAATTTCTTTAATTGGCTTTCGCTTGAACCCCAGATTTCGAAATCGCAATTTTTACAAAAAATCTCTAACTTTATAGAACTATATTTTCATATTTTCATTATTAAATTGACTATTTGACTCTAAATTTATTGAACTTTAAAATGATCCTAGTTTGATAGCACTTACATCCATAATATAAAAATATTTGAATTTGAAGTGAAGCGAGCATTTGAAAGTAATCAGTCTAAAGGTACTGAAACTTGACGAACCGAGTGTGTTATTTAACATGTACAAATGATTACATATTATTTTTTTCTCCGAAACCCTTTGAGATCTAAAGATGCAACTTACAGGACACGTAAAGCATATTTGCCCTAACATTTAGTAAAGTTTTGAAAAAAAGGGGTCATTCACATATTACGTGGTAGATATTTTAGGTATTTTAGACCTCCTCCCCCCTGCGTGATACTTTTTCTATAGTTTAGTATAGAAAATTTGTTAAAGCGTGATAGGGGAGAGTGGAGCAAAGGCGCTATGCGGGGCAAAGACGTTTTTTAAAATATCTCCTTTATTCTTTGTCTATTCCAATTGGTATTAAAAATTAAGTTGCAATGCTATCAGACCAATTGATTAAAAAAAGAAGAACCTAAAAATATCAAATATTTTAAGAAATATAACAAAAAAATTGTTTTGCAAAAATAAAATGATAATTTTACTGAACAAACTTTTATTTTTTAAAACATAAGTTTAAGTATTTAATTTTTAAAAACGTAACATGTAAATAAAATAAATATTTCTCTACACAACTGGCGTGGTGTTTTAGTTTAATTTTGTATCTAAATATTTTAAATTTAAAGTAAGAAAAAAGTTTGTTATGTGGGGCAAAGGCAATATTGAACATAATTTGGTTAAAAACAATTAAATATTCGAATTTTCTATGTTAATTCACAATTTAAACCGACAGATTGGCTCAGTCGGATAGATACCTGGCGTTGGTGGTCGTTTAAGGACCAAGGGTATAAGTACCCTTGGTTCGCGCCCACTTGGCTTGGTATTTTTCCGACACGTGAGACAATCTGAGCGGGAGGTTTGACGTCGAGGTATAATGATGTGCACCGTCGATTATTGTCCGGTACACACCATTAGAACTCGACTGTCGATAAACCGGTTGTACTCAGAGAGGTTTTCTACAGTTTCCCTCTTCTCTGGCGAGAAAACCCATTGACGGGTGGTCCAGGCGTAATGCGAGTACTCCTAATAAAGTCGGCTGTAGACGCAAATTAGGTTAATATATAGAAAATTTCTAAGTAGAATGGTTATGCTTAATCCAAAAAAGTATTTCTCGGGGACTCTTGTCGAAGTGCGTAAGGCCAATATGGCAGGAGTATAAACAATAAAAAAGAAAATTCACAATATAAGGTTAAAATCACTAAAAGTTTTTATTTTTTATTTGAATAGTTTAATTCTTTTAATAATATGTTGTAAACCTTATGTTTCGTAAATTTTATACTAATAAATATCACTTGCTAATTTTTTTAAGGCTTATAAATGCTTTCTTTTAGAAATATAAGCGAAAACGTCGCTGCCCAAGCGTGTGGGGCAAAGGCATTTTTTGCATTGTTTTTAAATTTCATTTAATAATGTATTTATAATTATAATATACTAAATAATAACTATTAAAATTTCTTGTTGATTAGTTTTAGAATAATGAAAAACAAAGACAGCATAAATTAATTGCTTAATTTAAAAAATATACATCAATAAATGTAAACCTTTGCCCCACTCTCCCCTACTTTGCTTACCCCCCTTACACCTCTAAATGTATGACGTAATATGTAAATAGCCCCAAAACAGATTTTTAATTTTTCAAAAAAATTTTTTTTTTTACTTTTTTTCTTGATGTTAATTTTAACTAAAAGTATACTAAAAACGAAAGAATTGTTGAAAATCAAAAATTGGTTGATTAGAATTAAAGTTATAGGACTTTTAAAAAAAAGAACAGAAATATTGAATATGCCATATTTTTTATAATTTTCAAAATTTTGAAAAAATATTTCATGGAGTTGTTTATCACTACCAAAGTAATAAATTTTCAAAAGTACAGCCAATTTTCGAAAAGACATGAGAATTAGTGAGTTGAACTGACGTGGAATCCACCTAATAACTCAATGCTATGGCTACCCTTGTAGTTATATTATTATCATGAACCAGTATTTCTTGGACACTACACTGAGAAAAAAAACTGTTGACCCAATAGCATCAATGCTATTGAATTTAATATTGTTGAGAGAATAATTTCTGTATTGAATTTAGAAAATATGTGTTAAAATATAATAATTAATAATTTAGAACTAGAAGCATAATGTTGTCTAATGAAATATGTAAAATGGTTGAGATGTAGGGTTGATACAATTTTATTCAAAAAGTATTAGTTAGTTTGAAATACCTGTTGCCATTATTTTAAATAAAATTTTGTTAAATTATTAAATAGTATTTACAGTTTGTATAGATGTATATTTTAGACGATGAAATATGCTTTTTCATCAATATCAAGTGCTTTTGCTATTATGAAAGATGTATTCGAATACGTTCAAAAACAGATGCTATAGAATTGACAGTACCATGCTATAGAATTAATAGTGCCATGCTTTAAAATTAACAGTACCGTGCAGTAAAACAGGAGTCATACTTATATAAATAAAGATGTTAAGTATTGTTTTGTTGAAATGATTTTTTAATATGAAAACATATTTCTACTATTTAATAGCATTTGCATTTTATATAAAAATATCATGTCTTAAACTTAAAACAATTTATTTAACAATGATAAAAATAAAAATTTGCTATGCCTACTTGAAAAATTAATTTTTTCAAATCAACATCATTTTAATGTATTATGATTGTATGTATGCATGTGTTATATTAAATAGTGTGTTAAGTTTATATTGTGATAAATAATATAAACTTATAAAGTTTATATTGTGATGAGTTTAGGTCAAGTTGTGAATTTCTATCTTAAATTGTGTATGTGTGTGCAAAACTTTAAAAAAGTGTATCTTGAAATAAGATTCAGTTGTATAAGAGAGCAAAGATGTGTTTATTTCTTAAAACATTTTTTATAAATGCAACAGTTTTGATCATTGAAACTATAGCATCATGCTATAAATTCTTGTTTATGTACTTTAAAATTTGATAGCATGTGCTATTGATTCACAATAAGGTAGAAATAAAATAACTAGTACATGCTTAAATCTATAGTGAAATAATCAATAGCACATGTTATTGAACCAACAGTATTTGTATTCGAACGATATTGAATTAGCCGTTTATTGCGACAAACAAATATGTCATTGATTCAATAGCATTTTTTTCTCAGTGTAAATACAAGATTATAGGCTTTCTATATCATGTGTACTATTTGTTCTGGTCTTTTCTCACGATGAAATTCAAGCACGTATTGTAACGTATTAAACTATTAATTTTTTTATGAAATAATAATGTTTATTTAGTAAAATTAAAAGTAATAGTTCGTGAAAAAAAATTAGTTTACCGTTAATTTATCATGGCTTTTGCAAAAGACAATGTCGAAGTGAGAATCCAGCGCATCATCCTTAACAATTCTTATCTTGAGAGTGATGATACGGAATGCAATTTAATTTTTGTTACTTACATTACCTTGATGCATACACACATTAATATTTAGCAAAGAATATCTCGCAACCAGGGAAGATTCTCCCACTTTCGAGAAAATTTGCAATTAGGTTTAGTAGGGGTAGTATTAGTAGGGGTAAGGATTGGGTAGGGGTGATGCCCAAGCAAAAGAGAAGAATTTACAATTCATGAAAAACCCAAAATGTATGACGTCACTGCCGATGGCCATCGAATTTGTTTTGATAGGATCTAGTCAAATCTTAATATCGATTGCCCTAATCCTAATATTATATTTTACAACGTGCGTTGTTCGAGACCCTTTTTAGAAGATTTTGGACTTCACTCTTTTTATTATAGTGAGCATTATTTCATAAGTGCTTACAAAATGTTTATTTAACAAGAAAAAAAGGTCTTGGCAATTGTCGACGATTTAAAGATTTCTTATGGTTGTTTATTTATTTTTGCTTGCTCTTTCTTAATTCCGAGGGATAATAATAAATTAATATATAGAAGTTGTAAGAAAATATCAATGATAGTGTAATAAATATTAATAAATAACACGAAATCATAATCGTTAAGATAGATATTAGGTTTGGTGAAGGCCAAAAGTAAGGTAAATATAATTACAAAATTTTAGGTTTCCACCTTTACTTACAAATATTTTTGAGTAAAATATACAAACATTCCACCGTAATTTTATATTATCATCGAAATATGAGACATTCTCTGAAAAAAGTCGCTTAAAAAACATCTAAAAACTAAGAGAAAAAACATGATTTTAGGTCCGCGCAATACAGGGTTGTCATACTATCAGGGGTAAAACATTTTACCAAAATAATTTTCGAACCGCTATAACTTTAAAACAAATGAATAGATTTTAAAACGCCCAGCGAGTTTTTTCTGCAGAATATTTGCAAAAACTTTTACTTGGCGGAACATTTTGCATCAAAGATGTTTTTGTTGGGATACATTACATTTTAAAAAACTGTTAGGAATATTTACTGGTTCACAAATTCGGAAAGTCATGAGAGACACGGTTTTTCCAACAAAATTTAATGATGTACAAAGAAGAGCTTGGTATTTTTTTTGTCAAAATTTCCTAGGATATAACAAGAGTAATGACTATGTGGATGTTGTAAACGAATTTTAAAATGCATACAGCGAAATGGAATTGAAATGTACATCAATATCCATTTCATGTATTATCATTTAAATTTAATTCCGGAAAATTTAGAACAAATGAGCGATGAACAGGGTGAAAGACTCCACCAGGAAATGATAACTATTAAAAAACGTTTTTAGGGAAAAAGCACTTGTAATATATGATTTCTAAATATTGTTGGTGTCTGAAGCGCCAAGAAGACAGTGCAAAGTTAAAAAAACCATTAAAAGCAACTAAAAAATGATTGATGCAGAGTTAAATGCATTCTGTAATGGCAGCTCCTCTTGTGATTCTATATGGCTCCAATAAGTCATTCTATAGCATTTTCTCTGCATATCGTTTAAAGGAATAGCTTCAACTCTAACGGATAAGTTTTTGCAAGATCATTGGAAGTTACAGCAACGGCGTACAATATTTCAGAAATTATTGAAACATGAAGAAAACTTCTGCATGTTTCAAAGATTCATATTATTTTCTAAAGGCTTAAAAGCGAAATCGTTTAATTCTCGTATTCTTTTATAATACTATTGAAAAACTAAGCCTGGTTTACGAATTAATTTACGAAATTCCAAACTACCAAGTTCGCGAACATCATCTATTATGTGAGGTAAACAATGCACGTTGTAGGAGAAGAATTCAAGCCCATAAATATTTTCACATAAAGATACATACGTTTTTAAAGATTTTTTTACAAAAAAGTAGCATTTCTCGAGGTGTGACTTTGGCGACTACATAACGCAGAACAACGTGCAGTAGTAGGAAATGTTCGTAATTGTCGTTAGCTAAAACATTCTTTAATACTGCTGCAGCCGTGTATAGAGCAAATTGACAATATTCAGTAGTTTTGAAGAAATGGAATGCAGTTAGTTTATTCGATTGTCCATTAAAATTAGAAGGACAAAATGCTTGCAGCTGTTCCATTCTGGAATCCATAATGTTTTGCTTTCTACCACTTAATCTTCGTACACCAAACTTTCCGTCTATTAATGATGTTAAGGCCTTTTTTACATTTCCACTCCAAACAGAATGCAGTCTCTCAAAAGGTACTCTCGTTACTAAACCCAACAAAGGCTCTGGGCACGGAAACGTCTTTGTTCTAGAAACAATCCTAAAACGTTTTTAGAACGTTTCATCTCCGCTACATAACAGCTTAAGTACGTCCAATGTTCTAAAAACGTTTTTAGGACGTTATGTGGAGGACATGAAACGTTGTAAAAACGTGTTAGGAACGTTTGTAGAGCAAAGATGTTACCGTGCCCAGAAGGTTATCTCTAATGCTTAAAATACTATATTAGATTGACCAACTTTGTTTTAAACTCTTATTTAGTTTAACACCGTCAGTGCTGAAATCAATTAGAATTCTATTAGGTATCAAATTTAAAGAAATACTCTTCATTTTCTTTTCAAGAGTTGTTTTAAAACCCAAATGTAAGTATTCTCCACCAGCAATTTCTTGAAGGAAATTACTAGCAACAACAGTAGGTGTCTGCAAAATAGTTCTGACAGCTTTGGGAAGAAAATGTAAATTGAACGGAAAAGCACGCAAAGTTTTAAGAAGAATATTTCATAGAGTGCGTTCTAAATTCACTGCTAAAAAAGCATTCTTTCTAGTTAATTCTTCCTCAGGTTATTTAAATTTAAAACTTGAAACATTCGTGTATTGCTGACAGATCCAGGAATAGTATATATCTCAATATTTTTTCTTAATTTTGATTAAATAGCCCACTGTATGGTAAAATTCTAAAAGCCCACGAGTTTTAAAGACATGAGAATTACGGCATGTAAAGTGGAAAAGGTAAACTGTGTCCCACAGAAAAGGAAATTATTGACAAAATGAAAGACATCAACACAACTGGAGAAAAACGCCATCTTTTAGATAAACACACTGAAATATTTAAGAAAACTAATCTGGACAGTGAATTACATCTTGGATCAAAGAAAGAAGTAATTTAATAAGTTAATTTAATTTAACAAAATTTATTACAGTAAAACAAGTTAATTTTATGTGTTAAAAATTCTTTTTTTACTTTTTTAAACACAAATTCATTTTTATTTATTGCTTTAAACCTACTAAAATTTATTTTAAAGACTTTTAAAAATCAATTTGTTCTATTTATGATTGTGAATTTTTATTTTCAATTTTTGCCTTTTTTAGGCAATTGTCAGTGAAATTTTACTTATTTCATAGTAAAAATCTTTTTTCTTAATTTTTATTTTTAATTTTTATTTCTTCATTGAGCTAAAATAAAAATAAGAAGATTAAAATTATAAACACAAGAATAATACTTTTTTAAAGTGATAAATATAATTTGTCATAGAATTTATTAAACAGAAATATTATGTTACATAAAACTCAGATATCTGAATTCCCATTTGACATAAAAATTTTGTAACATAAATTTCTATTGACATAAAAATCATTAAACATAAATTTCTTTTGACATAAAATTCATTTAACGTAAATTTTATTTGTTATAAAATTCATTTGACATAAATGTCATTTAACGTAATTCTCATTTGATATAAATATGATTAGACATAAAATTAGCTTGACATGAATTTCATTTGACGTGAATATCATTTAACATAATTATTATTTAACGTAAAATACTTTACCAATCAAGTGACATCTATGAAAAGTCGTTCAAAATAAAGATTTTTAACATTATAATTTTTCGTATTTAAATTACAATATTTTTAAATAAATAAAAACTAATAAAAGAAAATAAGAAATTTCATGCATTATTTTGGTTATCTCAATTCAGGTTAGTATCAATTTCTGTTAAAACATGAGCACTGTAAATAACGTGCCTATGTGGTTGCTATGCTACTGTGTACGAGTTTCTAAATTTTTGTAACCAAGAGAGCACGCGATTGGTCAGTCGAGCCGGCCACAAAAGTCGCTATTCCCGGAGCTAATTCAGACTGGGAAGACAGTACTTTCGGCAAAGGGATACAGAAAAATCATTTTACACAAATTACATTTTACATAACAATATCGGCGAGAATTTTAAAAGTAACCAATTAGATATTATCAACAACATTGTGATTCGCCAATTTTGAAATTCGCGCCTATATTTCTATGTCAAATGATCTTTATGTAAAATACAATCTACGACAACTGAATTTTATGTCAAATGAGAATTATGTGTAATGAGTTATCCGTCAAATGAAATTTATATAAAGTGAACTTTATGTCAAATGAAAATTATGTTAAATGGGATTTATACTAAATGAAATTTATGTCAAGTAAATTTTATGCCAAATGAGAATTATGTTAAATGGAATTTATGCTAAATGAAATTTATGTCAATTTAATTTTACTTTAAATAATAATTATGTTAAATGATATTCACGTAAAATGAAATTTATGTCAAGCTAAGTTTATATCTAATGATATTTATGTCAGATGAGAATTACGTTAAATGACATTTATGCCAAATGAAATTGATGTCAAATGTATTTTATAACAAATAAAATTTACGTTAAATGAATTTTATGTCATAAGAAATTTATGTTAAATGATTTTTATGTGAATAGAAATTTATGATACATAATTTTTATGTCAAATGGGAATTAAGTTATCTGAGTTTTGTGTAACATAATATTTCTGTTTAATGAATTCTATCACAAATGATATTTATATTAAATGGTTTTTGTGTACAATGTAATTTATGTCAAATAATGTGCATATTATGTAAATTTTAAGTTAAGTAGTTTTATATCAAATAACAACTATTCGGTCAAAAAAGATTTCGGGAATAAGCATGCGTCTTAATTTTTGTACGCTAAAGAGAAATCAAAAATAAATTCAACATTTATAAAATATATAATTTAGTTTTTAAATATTCCAAGTAGGGAAGAGTTGTTAGAGTTTGGCATAGTTTTAACTTTTCTTCATAACTTCCCCTGTAGAACGAATTTCGCGATTTTGCAAACATTTTTGGAAAGATTAACTCAAATGCAATGTTTTTGCGGAACATTGTAAAACAATCGGACCAAAAGTTTTAGAGTTATAGCAATTAAAAAGAAATGTTGCCAGAGTTGATCATGGTTGCCAGAGTTGGAACACTGTAGAAAATCAATGAAATATTTAGGGAAATGATTAAAAATGACCTTCAAATGATAGAACGACACTTGGGAATGAGGAAAAAAGCCATGAAGTCAAAATAAAATCCTATATTATGCATTTTCATATAACTTTAGATAATTTATTCTTCATGAACAAAATCCAAAATTGAAAAATTGAAAAAATGAAAAAAAGTTATCAACAAATTTTTTTTCCTCTCTTTCCAATGGAAATGAAGTTTTTAACACCTCTTTAAGTGAAAAAATGAATTTCTGTTGCAAGTACGCTTTGTAATTGCAAAATTTCCCTTATGGCTCAACCCTAAAGCCTGCCTAACTCTGACAACTCTCCCCTATTAATTTGTAATAAAATTCAAGCTTAAAAAATTATCATTTTTTGTGTTTTACCTAATTTTTTTGACTCACTATTTTATCAGTAATTTTTCACTTTTTTAAAAATACAATGCAGATTTATATTTTATGTTTATTTTACATTTCATATATAGGTTTTTGTTTAAAGAAATTTCAACAAAAAACTAGTCGATTGGCTAGCTATGAAGTACTTGTCATATTCATTCTTTGATGATAAAGAAACGCAAGACTTTTTTTCACTAAATTGAAATCTAAGAGCTAATCTTCCTCTTATTGTTAGAAATGAACTTCAATCATTGACATTGGTCAATTATTGAATAATAATTCTTTCAATTACCTTAGATGAGGGCATACAAAATGAAGATTGACGCAGCTTTGCTCATACAACTCTTAACAGAACGGTTGTTTTACACTCACTGTCTTTAGTTCGTAATTAGCAAAAATTAATTCGTCAAGTTAGTATTTGTTTTAGAAATACACTAATACGACGGTTTTTAATAATTTTAATATCTAGGTCACAATTTAGGAGACCAAGAGAATATATTTTTATGACCACAAATTTACTTGTACTGTTATAAGACTTGCGTCTTATAGTATCGAATAATGTAAAACCGAAGTATCGTTTCGACTTGTAAAAGAAATTTTAAATCACTGAATAAGTCATCGAATAAACTTATATCGTTTGTACAAAAATTGGCTCACAATTCAGGCGATCAAGAGAAATTATTCTTTTTGAACACGAATTTACTTGTACTGCACTGTTAGAAATTGCAAGACTTTTAATTTTGACAAACATTATGCAGAGTTTTGAACTGACGTGAACAGCGATCACAATATCGCACAAGAGAAGAAATGACTCACTCTACCCTGGAGAAAACCCGGGGTTTGTATAGTACCAAAATGCAATAAAATGATCAACAATCACGTGTTGAACGAGTTATAATTTTAGAGTCACTAAGACAATTTCCTAGACTTAATATAAACTCTTCGGAAATGCATCCTCTTAGACAATAATGTCTTTGTATAACAAGATGGAAACATCCCTTTGGTCACGTAAAACAAATGCTTACATCTAACAATGCTTCTCATCCAGCTTAACCCTTAAAGCGCACACTTACGAATCCATCCTCAAACCGCACACTGGGTGTGCGACACCCGGGACTTTAAAGTGTACTCTCCAAACTGGAATAGGATATTATCTTTTAGAAAAATTATCATATATAGCTCAGTACATCTGTTTTGAAGGTAGGAAAATAAATTTCATAATGATTTATATATAAATTTAATAATTAAAAAAGTTATTTAAAACTACTGAAATTACCTTAAACCGAAAAGTGCACTGCAAAAAGAGGTGTCTTGGGTGAAGACGTTTTTGGTGTCTTAGACACGAAAAACGTCTCAAACAAAGACACTTTTGGTGTATAAGACACCAAAAAAGTCTCCAATCAAGACAACTCTTTTTGCAATGTGTGTGTCAGCTACTTAGACATTTTTTGTAGTCAACTTCATAAAGTTATCAAATACACAAAGGCACTTGGGAGACTATAATGTCACTCACGGAACATAGAGGTAAGTACAAAATGTAGTGTCCAATAGCGATAAATGTTCAATTTTTACGAATTTTGATATTCGGATTTACTTTAGAAATTTTTTGACAATGATATAAAATATTATCAAATGACATGGTTTTTAACATAATTCTATTATTACAATAATTAATTTTAAACAATGATATAAAATTTATAATAGTGTTATTTAATATCAATAATAACACATAAAGAATGTATGTAATAGAATTGTATGTTCAACAATGCAATTTAACAAATAAAAGAAATATGTTCCTTTATTTTAAAAAATTAGGATTGAATGCTTTTAGGTACTCATATAAAATTTCATTCTGGCCTGAGTATTGATAAAGATTTCACTATTCTCAGTTCCATGCGTCGATGCTTCATAATGAAAATCATAAAGTCGCAGGGTGATGTGGGGTGATGTGAAACATGGGGGGATGTGCAACACCGCCGATTTCTGATCTACAGTTCGATATTGAATAGAGCCAAGTATTGCCATTTTTCTGTGTCCTCAATAGCTTGTTTTTTATATAAAACTCACGAGACAGCTCGCAGCTAGGTTTGCTGTACGTAAGTTGACTTAAATTTCTCGAGAAGGAAATATTTCTCGCGCTTTACATTTCTAGTCGTTTCGTGAAGGGTTTTAATTTATTTTATAGATAAGAATGTGTTTATTGTTGGTTTTTAAGTGTTTTTTAATATCTGTTTATATTTTGTGTTTCCATTGCATTGTATTGCGTACAAATCATTTTTCGCAAAATATCATATTTGGGGTGATGTGCAACACTTTTTTTGGGGTGGACGTAACTACTTTTTACGTGCCATAACTGCGATTCACATGATGAATAAAAAATTCTTAGTTATTTTCTTTTAATTATATTCTTTATTCAGTTATTAATAAATAAAAAATTAAACAACAAAATTTTTTTTTCTTTGGTGAAATCTCAACTTTTTAGCGGTAAACTATACTATAAATTTTTTTTTGTCAGATTTGGATTAGTTTGCATTGAAAAAGCCTAAAATTAAGAATTAAAGAGATTTTCATCGATATGTATGCATAACATACCTGAATTTTTTTGGTGTTGCACATTACCCCAACTTTTTTGGAAAATGCAAAAACAGACGTTTTTGAAAAAGCGAAAAATTTGTAGGAAAAATTTAAAATTCTGAAAATCTAATAATGCAGGAATATTCTATTATAATGCCTCTAAGTCATAAAATTTTGAAATATTTAAAAATTTAAATATTTGACATGTTTTTCGTCCAACGAAAAAAAAACGTTGCACACACGGAAAAAAGCAATAATTGGTACATTTATACCTCCGGTTGCCTCAATCATATTATATTGAAAAATATGAGCCAACCATACCTCCGGTTGCTGCAGCCATATCAAATAGCTAGCTTCAAATTGATACAGCAACAAAGATATATGGCTGTGTCAACCATATATATGGTAAACGTACCAATGCTAATATGGATGTGACAACCATTTTTAATTGATACTGCAACCATTGCCAATTTTTTTTATAATATTAATATTGTTAAAGTAGCCATTTTATATGGTTAAACTTTATGCTTATTTTATTTGTTTAATATTGTCAATAAGGTTATTTTTCATTAAATAAAAACATTGAGTCTCATATGAACATGTTTATTTTTTTCAAGTAAACGCAAAATACAAAATTTGTTACAAACTTAAAAAATCTTATCGCACCTTTTTAATTATAATAATAATTATAGTGCATACCTAAGTGTTGCAAACATGGAATTATTGATCCATTTAAAAATTATGACTGGAAAAAGTGAATGTAAATTATTTATAAGAACGCAGTCAACTTCAGAAGTTTCGTACAAACTATAAGCATGTAGATCATAGTCAAAACCGTTTGTTCTTACTACATCTCATACCAAACAAACATCATCGAGATCGTTTTTTAAAATAAAATTAACAAAACCAAATACAGGAAGACATTCACCCATACATTCTTCTAATCTCATTATTACGCATATTTTTTGTTTACAGTACTGGCCATTTCTTTGTACCCAGTTTACGTTGAGACATGTCCCTCCAAAAGATTGAGGTAGTTTCTCTTTGAAAAGAAAATAATTGTAACATTTGGATATATCGTTTAAACACTCAAAGGGACCGTCAGATTGATTTGCAACAAAAACTTTTTTTGTTAATAATCTATAGCACAAACAAAGTGCTTGAAGCTTGTTTGTCTTGCTGAGACGGCAATAAAAGTTAGAATTAAAGCCTGCATTAAAGCCCAGAATATAGTTTAATCCGAGATTGTCTCCACAAATAAGACCTAAAGCAAAATATATTCTCTCTGTACCGTTTTCTGTTTCAATAATCAGCCCTTCCTGTTGTAAAAAATTGAGCTCGTCAATAAATATTTTAGAAACATTAAAATTTCCGAATTCAACTCGATCTGATGCATGGAATAGAAGAGCAGTGAAAACATTTTCAACAAGAGAAGAAACATTAGGAGGAAAGCATGGAATTTTTATTTTCTAATTTTATTTATTTATTTAAACGATCTTGCAGTCTATAGTGACTAAATGTTTCAAATGTTTTTAATTAATTATTTAACCAATTTTTTGTTTTTATATTAAAATTTTTAATTACTTTTGTGGCCAAGCATAATTCATCCAAAGCCTCAAAGAGAAACGTATTAACTTTTTATGAAGAGAGAATTTTTTATTTTTTAGACTTATATCCAGCGGATTTCCTTTTAAGAAGAGTTATAAGCTTTAAGAACTTTGCAATGTTTACATTCTCATTAATTTTTATCGTTGATTTTAGCATCGAGTATGTTGCCCATAATGTGAGAGGTTTATACTTTTCTGCTACTTCCACAAAATAAGCTAACATTAAATTTTCTGTGATGGATTTAACGTTTATCGATTCTTCCCAGCTCTTAAAAGTAAAATACTTATTATTATACTTTTCCTTAGAATTCGAATGCAGCAAATCTTTTTGAATCTCGTCCACTATTTTACGAAGTTGCGGTGGTATAAGAATCTTGTTATTGTTATTTTCCTCGGAATCAATCATACTTTCGATTTTTGTAACTGCCGCTAACCGATGTAAATAACAAAAATGTGGTTGGTGAAAATCAGCTGATACGAAACTTGTATAGAAACAAAGCACGATTCAAAGAATGTAGTAACAGAAACTGGTTTGATATATACATTATCGATCTTAGTATTTGAATTTTAGTAATAAAAAACTTGAAAAAAGCTTTGAAGTCGAATGTAAAAACGTTAAAATAGTAAAAAAAAACCACTATATTAAATAGTAAAACCACTATATTAGTGACAACACGAGTAGTGAACTATCGGAATATTTAGACGAGACTGAACCAAATAAAGAAACACGGAATATAAATGTCCGCTGGTTTCAGTGTTCCATGTTGTTACCAAGTGATTTTAAACAGTTTTTTATTTTACCCACATATGCTACAGTAAGAAAGGTAGGTTTGAAGAAGGTAGGTTAGTAATAAATTCGATTTTGTGACATTGGCCGGCGGGAATGTATTTTGCGCCCGCTCCTCTGACGTCAGTGGGCGCGAATGTATTTTGCTCCCGCTCTCCCTACCTCTGGGTACTTTTGCGCCCGCTTGTGGAACGTTAGCGGGCGTAAAGGAACTTTTGCGCCCGCTTCCCCGACCCCGGTCGAGAATCAGTTACTTTGCGCCCACTTTAAGTGCCCGAAATGACATACTTTCCGTGCAGGTAGGACAAAAAATATTTTCTCCGACACATGCTCTGAAAGGAGTACTTTTCTTGGTAGAAAAGTGTGGCGAAAGTAGAACTTTTCTCAATTGCTCTGAAGAGCGTGGCGAAAGTAAAATTTGGCGTAGCGAAAGTAAATTCAGCGTGGCTAAAGTAATTTTTAGCGTGGCGAAAGTAAATTTGGCGTGGCGAAAGTAAATCATGACCTAATTCTTTTTTCTTGTTTTTTGACCGAGATATATTTTGTATCTAACTTTTTCCCCACTCAAAAAATTCGTCTTTTATTATATTAAACATAAGCACACGTTAAATTAAAATTATAAGAAACTAACGAAGAAACCTTTCCTCGCAAGTCGTTGGAGAAAACGTAGTGCACAACACGTGGTGAAAGAATGATTTTTCGAGAGTGATTGCTGCTCTCGCTACGCTCGAGCCGCAAACTTCACTCTCGAAAAATCACACTTTCGCCACTAGTTGTACAATGTACTATTTTGTCCTACCTGCACAACGAACAATTATGTTCGCATCATGGGCGCAAAGGTGATTGCGACTTCGGCGACATTTCGGGACCTCGGGGACACAATTTTGCTCCCTCGGTCCCTTCATCTCGCCATCGTCGAAATCACCTATTTTGAGCCCTTGATACGAAAATAACTAAATTGGATGCATTTTATAAATTAGAAAAATATTTTTGTTACCGGGCTGTAATAGTCCTTCCTCCTTAAAAGTTTTTATTGTCCCGAATGATGTTACGCCATTTCCGTAATAAAATTGTTTACAAATTTTTATATTAATTATTAATAAATAGAATTTATTTCTTGAGAATGCTTAATCAGCATTTTGAAATCACGCAGAAAACGAACTCGGAAAAAGACCATAAGGAATTCTTTTTGCGCTGAAAAAATTATTTCGGCAATCATAAATTATGCCTGCCATAAATTATGCACTGTCGGAATTCAATGCATCTAAAACAAATATTGAGATAATTGATCTTAACATTGGAATTATAATCCTAAGGGTTATAAAAAGGGTGGAATTTCTATTTGATAGAAATGTCCAACATTCCAAATCAAGAAGAATTATAAAAAGGGTGGAATTTCCAATTGATAAGAAATGTCCATCATTTCAAGGAATTAATAAATCTTCCTAAAAATTAAAACCTTAATTAAAATAGTAATTATTACATTGCTATAATAATTAAGAAAATACTTTATTACAATTATTCTTATTTCCACATAGTGCATTGAACTAAGGTAAACTGCAGAGTTAACAATTTTTGGCATTGCAACAGGTTCAATCCCCTGTACCCACCTTTTCTTGCATCATAATATTTCGCAATTTATCTACTATAAAACTCATCAATTAAACATTAAAATCGTTCAGTATAGTTTCTCCGAGCTTAGGGGTTCCAACTCTGTTGGAATCAACCGGATTAAATATCCCAGGCGATCCCGTCAGGTACGAAGGACCCGAATTGGACGTAAAATAAAATACCAACTTAGTCCGTAGTCCACGGAGATCGTTTTCAAAATTCGAGACAGTGAAGAAAAATTATTAAAATTATTATTTAATTTATTTTTCTTGTTGATGTCGGTTTTTAGAAATTAAATGTGGCGGATCCAATATGTCGGACAAAATTTTTAAAATGCGTCGGATTTGGTTGAAACTTGTAACTCGGGGGTTTTTGGGTTCGCTGATACTGAATCTGATGCCTATAGCCATCTATTATTTTTAATATTAAACAACTCTAAAATCAATGTAGATAAGAGCAAATTTCTATTTTGTCAGCGTTTATTGATATTACTTAGTATTTACTCAATAAATGAAATAACATATTAAGTTAAATTTGTTACAACTATTATTCAATATTGTTTAATCAAATAATTGTTATTTATTAATTTTTTTCTTTTGTATTTTGAGGGACTTATCTAATTTTGCATTTTATAAAGCTAATTATAATGACCGATAAATAATAAATGTCAAATCGACATTCCAACAATTGTTTAATAATTATAAAATTAAACAATTAAATGTTAAATTTTTTTTAATTTCACCTAGATTATCAGCGACCTCAAAAACCCACTAACATCAAATTTTAACCAAATCCGATAAATATAAAATATTTTTTCTTAGCCATATTGGATCCGCCATTTTGAATTTCTGAAAACCAAAATCAGATTCGGTATCAGCGACTCCAAACACCCACGAGTAACAAGTTTCAACTAAATCAGACACATTTAAAAAATTTTTTTCGCCATATTGGATCCGCTATATTTTATTTCTGAAAGCCGACATCAAATTACCGTTATTACTTATGGATTACAAAGTATGAATCCCAGTGCTAATTTTACCGTCAATACATAAGTGACTTCCTCATTTAATCCCTTTTTATTAACACTTTTTGGCCTCTTTTTTTTAATTTAGCTACATGTATAGGTTATATTGGTGCTGCCATATTGAATTTTTTAAAAGGCCATATATTTTTTAAAAGTACTTATATATACCAATACTTTTTGGCTATAAGCAATTTTTTATATAAAATACTATTAAAATAACCACATCACTACGAAAAAGAAAATTACAAGGTTTTGGGTGGCGTCGGTACAATTTACAGTGCTGGTGGAGGTACGACAGTCGCAATGTCTTTGCGATTTCGCCTCTATGTGGAACCGCTATGAGAATCAAGAGTCTTGCGGAATCGTGAAGCTAAGTTTAAAAATTCGACTTGATATTCCAAAGAGAATCCGCTTTCAACCTCAAATTTTGGTAAACCGATCATTGGATTCTCGGAATCAAACATAGTATGATATAAAGGAAATCATTCTTTACTCGCAGCATACGAGACACCGTTGGCTACATCAATTACTACCTTTTGTTCTTGAATCCAGGGTAAGCCTAAAATTAGATCCTCTTTTAATTCTTCACTAATAAAACAAGTTAGTCGCATGTTATGTTGGTTGATCGTGATAAAAAGTTTAATTTCTCCCATTCTTTTTAAAAATGTTCCAAGAACAACCAACTCTACTACCTTGGGATGCGATCTAATATTTACTTGTTTATTCTCTGGGAGAACCGATTATTGTATAAAATTTGCAGTTGCAAATATGGATGCTTTTTTTCTGCAGAAGTTACATTCATCAAAGCGGGCGACGTGTGATTATTTTCTCCTGCGAGGGTTACTGTTCGGTTGTGTGGGCGACAGGATTTGTTGGCACCGCCCTTCTTTAATTTTCCGGTGCTCCTTCTGGTTTTCCCGTTTTTTCGGACAGAATTTTTTGGTAAATTTCGCAATCATGATGAAGATGGCACTTTTGACAGTACCAACAACGCTGACCTTTTGGAACTTCTGGTTTTGGCTCAGGTTTCGACTTTTCTTTTTTCGGGTTTGTTCTTGTTAGATCTTTTTCATCATATTCTGCTTCCACTGACCTTGTTAATAGTTCATCAAAGGTTTGTGGACTTGAACTCATTATTCTGGAGGTGCAAGCGATAATAAAGCATGCTTTTTCTATGAAGGAAAACAGCGACCGATTCTTTCTTAACTTTACGTTCCGAACAGAGATGTGCCTGCAGTGTCCCTTTTATTGTAAGAGAATCATATTGGATCATAGGATCCATTGATGAGCAAAGATTGATTGAATTTACAGCGGGGAAGTTTTCGAATCTTAAAGGAACAGGATCGTAATTTGTCGTACTAATCGTAATTTGAGGAATCCTGAGGAACGATTATAGGGAAGGAAAAAGTAGAGAAGAAAAATTTTCCTGATCCCGTGTAAGGATCATAGGAAAAGTCGAGAAAAGAGGGATTGGGAATTTTTCAGATTCCTGAAAGGTATCTTAAAAAGAATCGTAAGAAAAATTGACGAAAGGTTCGAGAACCTCTTGATCCCAAAATTAGAATCACATAATTACGTTAGTGGAAAAGTTTATTCAATTCTTATCGGATACCGCAAATGTATCTTAGAAAGAATCCAGAATATGAGGGAAGAAAAAAGGTAAGGTAGTGTGTAGTTAGGATTAGATTGAGAACAAGAGAGACAGGCGGTATTCCAGATCCCAAATAATGGAATCTTAGAGAAAAATAAAAAAAAGGTTTGATTTTTTCCTGATCCTGTGGAGCGATCATAAAAAAATCGAGAGGAAATAGTAATGAAAAGAACGTTAGTTTTCTTCAAATCCTCGAAAAAGGTATATTGAGAAAACCCGTAGTGGAGTGTGAGTTAAAAAAATATTTGGGACTTCCGAATATCAGCGAACTTCAATCTTCAAAGAAAAAAAAAATTGACGGCAACTCGCCGATTTGTCAGATAAAGGCCAACCCTACGTGCCAAAAACCACCCTCTTCGATAAAACAACTGCAGCATTGGATTCGCTATTTTGAAGTTTGGTAAAATAGCTAGAAATTTAAATTTAGCGATTTTTAAAATCAATTAGTTACAGATAAAATTCATCGTATTTAAAAAAGAATTTTTAGTTCAATATAAGACGATTGGACTTCCTAACTCTCGAGCCATCCCTTCCACGCGCCTTTCCCCTAGCGCAAAAGTATCAACGCCCCGACCCAAAATTATTAATTCAGATCGTATTTTAAGTTTATTATTATTAAACTAGAAAAAGAGAATTATACATATAGCATAAGAACAAAGGAATTACATAAGTTCAATCAATCATTAAAAGATCTTTACGCTCAGTTACCAAAAACTCGACTGACTCATGGTCTCTTTGCATCGCAGGGCATGAGTCTCTAGTCGTGTTCTCTTTTTTAAATTTTCATACTCATATTCATTCTTACATACAGTGTTCAAAAGTTCCACGTTCATTCTCCGAAATCAAATCACACCACTTTTGTCCACTGGGATTGCTTGCCCCTGCCCTCAGCGGATACCATTTTTCGTTCATAATTTTACAACTTTAACAATTTTTTCACATATTTAGCAGGGGAATATCGGTCTGTCATTTTAATGGTGACACATACGAGTAGAACACAACCGAGGAAAAAATGACAGACTTATAAAAAGCGCTTAAAATTTCATAATTAATTTTTAATTGTGACGTATGATTTTAACTAATTTTATTTTAGTATAAATTTCTGCTTAACGTCAAGCAAAATCCGACGCTTTCAACAAAAATAATAATATGAAATTTAATTTAATAAATTTCGCCGTCAGGCGCCAATTAATTTTTAAGCTCAATTAATAAACTACTCGACTCTTTAACAACCCGACAAACAACAACACCTCTGAGACGCTCTCAATCATCAGAGGAAATTCTGCCTGAACAAGTTGGCAAGCAGAAATGCCAACGACGAGACACGACTGGTACAATACTGGCCCGATACTGACTCACCCCGCGATGTTCCTCAATCTCTCCTTTTTGCTGGCTTCTTGGCGGCTATTTTCCCCAGGGATAAGTAGAGGAATAATCCAAAGAAAACCACTACACTTCTGTTACACTCTTTATTAATCCTCTTTCTACACAAAACTCTCCTTTTAGGCACAATACAAAATTTTACAAAACTCTTTAACACTCTCGACAAGTCCCTCAACACACTACTATTTCTACACGTCTCGTATGACAACTCTCCTACATCACTCGTAGGCCAACTACTCACTGCCAAAATGTCGGCGAAAACAAATGACACCTGTTCTTGGCTTTTTTTCCACACGTGCTCGTCTTCTTCGTCTTTTCTTCTCTCTCGTTCCGCTGGCTCTCCTCTCTCTATCTCTTTCTAATAGACAGCGGCTCTGCCCTCTAGCACTTTCTCTCCTACTAACTAGCCGCGCGACACACATTCACCACTGATAGTGGGTCACACGGCAGTTTTGACTTTCTAAATTACCATACCAATTAACGGTCACGGTTCAGGGATAATTCCGGCAGATGACATGACGATTCAGAATTTCGACAAAATAAAGAACGACAATTCACATCGTCACATAATTCATTTTAGGCATAATGATTAATATTAAGTAGGTCTGGCACTTAGAAATATAAAAATAAATTTTCTTTATGTTAAACTGTCTCATATGTGAAAAACAGGGCATGTGTGCTGCCAGACTTACCTTTTTGCAAAGAGGAGTGAAGAAGGAACCTAACCTCCAATTCAAAAATATCTCTAGACAAAAATGATGAAACAGCTCCGGCGTTTTCTCAGAATGGCGTCGTGGTACAGACACTTTATTCCTCAATTATCAACCTTAGCCGACGCTTGGAAACTAGTGACAAGAGACAAGAGGTCTTTAACTAAATTCACAGCGAATCCCAAGCAGGTTACCTCGGGATAGAAAAAACATATCGCCGAGCAACTTCGCTTTACTATTGACCGGGAATGTGCCGCGATATTAAGGTGTGGGTTAGTACATGCGACATTTGTCAAAAGATAAAACCCGTTCAGAGACCCGCCGCGGGCTTCATGGAAAGACAGATTATCCAAAAGCAAATTTTGAATCTCTGCTGTTCCTACAAAGTCCATGTAAACAAAGTAGATTTACTATCTCACATAATAGATATTTTCATCACTGAATTTAATCAACTGTATGTAAACAAAGTTGTTAAAAAATTTCCCTTTTTTGTTGATATTTCACTTTATATCAAACTTCTCGGCCCTGCACGTGTTTCAGATTGAAGCAATTCACAATTTTTCAAAATGTTTGATTCCTGTCGTTAGGAATTTTAAAAATATGCATGCCACACACATTGACCTATCGCTATCAAGCTCAAATGAACTCAAGGCTTGCAACTCTTTCCGGCATTAAATCGAAAAAAAATTTCGACCAAGGAGTTTACATTTCAGCATGTCACAATGTTTTATTGGAAAATTTATCCAATGCTAATTTGTTGTGCGTATTTCTTTTGTAAAATTCAGATGAAGTATTACCAGTTTTTACACGAATTATAGAAATATTTGTTGTACATGAAAATGCTATAGTAATCTACAATATCTTAAATACCTTATTTTACAAGGAAGAGCTAAACGCTTATCATGTACAAAAATCTCAATCAATTGGCTATGTCTGATTTTTTCCGTACCCTATGCCAGTATTTAAATTTCGTCAAAAATTGTATGCTCTTTAATTGGATAACGAGCAAAATGAATTTTATGGATAAATCATTTTATTACCAAATAAATTATTAATTTTGTATTTAATTTATAAACATAATCTGTTTATACATGTATCTTTTTGTTTAATGAAAATACATGAATATAATAAATTATAAATTATGCTCTAAAGCGAAATGTATTATTTTTTTTCCAATTTTACCAATCAATTTTCAATTCAATTTTTTTTAATTCGTTAAAATGTTAAACCAAACATGTTATCATCAATCGAGTAGCGCCTGCATTATTTCTGTGTACTGTGCATCCATAAACAAATGATAGCAAAAAATATAATGCCTATATATATTATGTTTAAAGCTTAGCAAACTTTAATACTTTTTAACCATTACATGTATTGGACATTCACTTATTGATTTATAGTTTATAATTATCGACATTTTAATCATCATGTATTTCAGGTTTTTCTAATCTTCACCTTAAAAAATAAAGAATATTTTATTAAAATTATATGTACAAAAAGAAAATCTTACAAGCTTTACATCTTCTAAAATAAATACGAAAAAAATTTATTGCATACCTTACTAATTCTCATACAGCGGATGAAAGTAAACAATATAATTTGATTCCACGGTTAGTCAGATGGATCAGAAGTTTCCATTACTTCAGGTGCAATGTTGTATTGATCTTGCACTTTTGGCAATAACGGTGGCATATAATTGTTCGCATATTTTTTATTACCAAACCCGACGTATAAATTAATTAATCTCCTTTAAGTGAAAAATAAAATATTTATTTATCTTTAAACTGAAAAAACTATTCCCCAGATAGTACATAATCTTGCAGCAAACTTACTGTACAAGTTTGCAAGCTTTTTGAAAAATTTTCTGTCAGATCTTTGTGGAAATTAATAAATTAATGTGTTTATTTTAACATATTTTATGTATGTATTAGGTATAATTATTATATTATAATTAATAAATTATATATAAGCTTACATAACCTAGCTGCAAACTTATTGTGGAATATTTCACTGTAAACTCTCCGGTATATTGCTACAAGATTACGTACTATCTGAATAAATGCTGAACCCGGCGAGTATGTACCGAAACAACAAGTCTTTGTATTAAGATTTATCATATGATTATAAATAAAACATTTAGACTTTTATAAAATAAAATTTTTACTTTTACAAAGTTAGGACTTTAAACATTATAGAATTAGAAGTATAACACTGCTTTTTAGAATGTATGTATTACGATTCGATTTTATTTCATTTAAAGGCAAAAACATCTTGCATGTTGTACACATATAGGCAGAATGATATGCCAAAATGACGTTTAAGTCCAAGTAATTTAAAACATAATTTGCACAACACTATCACCACACTACTATCTTTTCTTATGATTCCATAAATCTAGCTATTCGAAGTACCAAAACGATACAGTGGAAATTTTTGGATTTAATAATGTTTTAGTAAGTGTGGGGCATGACATGCCTAAGTACATACTCGCCGCTTTAAAGTCCGAAAAGCTTGAAACAATACACAGGCACGCAATAGAGAAACTTATCTACACATTATACTGCCTATTAGATATTTACATGAACTATTAAACGATCTTTAATTAATAAAAACTATAGTGCGTGATCATTTAGTATGATTTCAAGCATGATTCAACTGTTCCAGTTTTTGTTAGGGAACTTGTGTATAAAAAGTAATAAGAATTTATGCGTGTATTTGAAAATTAATTTATATAAAAATACTGTAAATAGAAAGGTACTAATTTAGTACCAATTTTAGGTACTAAATCGGCATTTGGTTCTATTTTAATACCGAAAATCAGCTCTAATTTAGAACCTTTTATTTACAGTGAATTATCTGTAGAGAGACGTTTTGAGTATCTCCTAAAGGCAATGTATAGTTTTATATTTATTTTAATTCCCGTGTAGAAATTTCGCTGGGGCCCTGATCAGGGCCGGATAGGGCTCACCTATTAGGGAATGATTAGATTGATTGGATAGTGGGAGTATGGTAGTCTAAGTGACTCTACGATTTAATTGTAAGAATTTTTCCCTTTAACATTAATATCCACACAACAGTTTATATATCCAAACCTAAGTAAATTAATGAATAAACTTACTTATTTAAAGCAAACGTAAATGCTCCAGGCCATACATTTGATCGAACTATAGCAATAGAAATATTTTGTTGAACTTGAGATGATTGCCTTGAGGACCAGGGTGTAAAAAACTTTGAGGTTTCATCTTCAGACAGAGGAGTTAACAATGGTGTACTTTCTTCATCATTAAATATTTTTATGTTTTCATCCACATCTGCCACATTCTCTTTTTCTTCAATGTTATAGTCCTGTTAAAATAATTTGGTAATTATCCAGAAAACAACCTTAAATAATAGTTTTTGATCTATAACTCGGTCATTATTTAAAATAGCTTAAGTTGTTAAAGACGATTTCTATGTAGTCAATTTAATGACACGTAGGGACACATTTTCAAATTCTCTTAAACTCAGAAATTAAATAATTGATATATTAGATCTAATCAGTTTTAAATTACGCCTATGGTCTTCAAATGATCCTAATTAAATTTTTTCATAATCAAATGAGGTAAAGGACGTAGATTTGTTTAATGATCCATCAAATTGATTGGTATGAGTCTGTCCCGAGTAAAAATTTAGACCCTCTTTTTTAAACCTCTTTTGAACCTGAAAACGATGCGGAAAAATCCACATTCCGATGTTTAGAGATTGAAAAGAGGTTTTTAAATTTTTGTTCCAAATATTTCACAAAAATATACCTACGAAACGGATATTCGAATATCCCCTTATCACAGGAATGTAGACCGATTACAGCTTTCTTCGTACCGGGAAGGGGATTATACCAATATTGTATTATTAAAAAAGTATTACAACCTGAACTAGGCGTGCGCGTATTCGTTTATTTAGACGACGTTATCGTATTAGGGAAAACAGTAAACAAAAATCTAGAAAACGTTAGACGTGTCTTAAAATTACTACGTGACGCGAACTTGAAAGTAAATGTCCATAAATCAGAGTTTTTAAAAACGGAGATAAAATATCTCGCCACATCGTAGATGAAAACGGTATACCTACCGACCCCAGAAAAATGGAACCAATCTCGTCTTCTAAGGTACCACAAAATACTACCGAATTACGCCGATTTATCGGCGTTGTTTCGTGGTACCGACGCTTCATAACGAATTGTTTCACGTTAACAAAATTTCTTACAGATTTACTAAAAAAGGACATAGATGGAACTGGGGTACGGATCATTAAAAGATAAATTAATAAGTTCTCCAGTTCTCGCAGTACCCGATTTCAACATTCCTTTTTGTCTCCAGAGCGACGCTTGTCAACACGGTTTAGGCGCGGTGCTTACGCAATTGCAAAACAGTAAAGTAGTAGTTATAGCGTACGCAAGCCGTACATTAAACAAATCCGAAATAAATTACTCGTTGACAGAGAATTACTCGTTGAACTTTACTGACCGAGATAAATCTTGGAAGCTTTGCGTACCTCGACCACTGAGAAACAAAGTCCTAATCGAAAACCACGATGCGCCCACGGCCGGACATTTAGGCATCGTTAAAACAATTTCGCGCATAGCCGAAAACTACTACTGTCCGGGTATGAACGGCGAAATAACAGCTTACGTAAGGAAGTGCGACTCCTTAGGAAGTGCATTTAAGAATCCGCAAACCGTAATACCCGGTAAGATGGAAACATCGAACGCTACCGTCCCCTGGGAATACGTGTCTATGGACATGGTCGGTACATTAGTACGCTCATCCAGGGGACACAAATATTTACTGGTCTTTCAGGACAAATTCACTAAATGGGTCGAAATCTGTCCTTTACGAGAACAAAAGATAGGCCGGGGTGAACAGTGTACTTTCGTTTTTGGCGGTGTTTATTGCAAATTGGAGTTCTGGAAGTGGGTTATCCCACGTTGCTCTCTAGACCGGGTTGCATTGGGGCGAATAAGGTGGAGTTTTTTGGTGGATTATGTCAAAATCCTCGAGAAACTTAGTAAAATCCGTTCTCACTTAATTAACAATCGTTACAAAACGTTGGCACCGTACTTTTAAAGCAGCGATTATGTGCTATAGTAATTCTAAATGGGTTCATTCTCTCTCTACGGCCTGTCAGGTTTACAAAATAATGTTTTGGACTAATCAACTAATCTTCATCGAAGAATTCAGAAAACATATGAGGACGGTTAAACCTGTACCCGTAGAGCACAAGCATAAAAGGAAAATATTCTTTCACAAAGACATATATATATATACTTGCTCGCATGTCTTTTTTAAAATCGGTACAATAAAAAAGTGCTTGAATGCCCAAACTCTGGACCACATGAAGTTATCAAACGCACTTCTGATAGGGTATTCGAAGTGGAAATTAACGAAAATAATAAACAAATATCAATAGAAAATTTAAAGCTAGCCTTTTTCGCAAAAGACCCGAATTCCGAAACAAATATTCAGGCGAGCAATGCACATTCAAATTACAATGCAAGGGGGCAGGCAAATCCTGCACCTTCGACTTCGGAAAGTAAATTTAATTTTAACGTGAGACCCATGATGCGTACCTATGATAAGAAAAAAAGGTCTCTTCTAAACAATAAAAGCCACGTTGTTATAATTAAATATTAATATTAAGATGATATGAGTCCAATATTTTTTTTAGAAAACATAGCGATATCTATAAAATGACATTACTTTTATTGTTAAATTTTTACGAGAAGATATTTATATTTGTTACTGTACATATATATATTTTTTATTACAGGCTGTACACAGTATTATATAGTTACATAAAAAATTTAAAAACACACTTAGGTATCAGACGACTGATCACCGTGTAAATACTTGTATTTTTTTTTTAACAATGCGTTGTTGAAACTATAAATTTTCACAACTTTTCAATTGAGGAGCAGGGAAGAAGAATTCGACGAGCGCTCGAAATCATGCGCTAATACCAGACGGGTAGCAGTGACAGGCCCAGAGGCGCTCACTGCTCCCCGACTGGTATTAGAGAGTTCGTTCACGTGCTCGGCCAGTTCTTCTTCTCGGCTCCTCAATTCTATTTTTATATTTTTAAAATTTTGACAATTTTAATTTTAGCTACGACAACAGTTACATTTTTCACATTAGTTTAAACACACCTTCGAATAACACTGCACTAATAGGCCAGTCGGTGAGTGCAAAACGTGCACAAAAATACAAACAGCAAAGTCTCAGTGGTTTCTGGTAGTTATGGGCTCCATATAAGAGCCCCATAGTTTGCTCTCCATTTCCAGTTGCGAAAAATGGTATAAACAATCGTCAAAGTTTGGAAAACGTAGCTTTTCGATGACTGTTACTTCCGGTTACATTTTAGAGGAAAAAGTTGTGATTAGAAGTTGTAGAGCTTGAAAATACCTTTCAAATGACGGGCCATACGTTAAAAAGGTTAATTAGTTTAGTTGCAGATTAATTTAAACCATTACAAATAGCACTTTCTTAATTGTTGAATAACTTTGTTAATAATTATCAAATTTGTTTATAACTTCCCAAAAATATTCCCCTTGCGAGGCTAAAAACATGTAATTTTTCAATGGAATTTCCCCACTTTTGGACATGCGAATTTCGTTTTTTTTTCTTGTAAAGTACACTTAAGGAGTCAAACTTTCATTCCAGTTAAACAGAAATTCGATTTTTTTAATTTAAGTGCATAATAATGGACTTCAAAGAAGGGTATGTTTTTTGTCATAAACAAATGGAATAACTCAGTCAATTTTCACTTTATCAATTTGGTGTAAGCGGCATTTAATTTCATTTGTTTTTACAAAACTTTAAAAAAAAATCCGATCTAGTTTCAAGGGGGGGGGAGAGTAAGTTTATATTTTTCAAAAAATTCTTGACTAGTTAATAATTAATATTTTTAATTAAAAATTGCACCACTTATAGTTGAATACATGTAATTTAGGAACAAAAATTGTACATCCGATTTTGTGCTTTTATTTTTCATTTACTTTCAAGTGAAAGTACTTGAATATTTTTTTCAACCCTTGGACGGCGGAGTGGGGGAACTCGGTACGTGGGAATTTCGCCCGCAACAAACAGAATTTATTCAGCCGTCAAATTCACAAAAATGGTCATAACTGCGTTAATTATTATCCGATTTTCATCTCTTTTTTATTAATTTGCTTTACTTTTTTACGCTCAATGCAAAAATGAGTAATGCATTTTTGTTTGATAGTAATAAAAAAAAATTTTTTAACAACAAAATTTTATTAATGTTTATTAAGTTTTACAAAAAAAAAATTTTTCATACATATTATTCCATTGACTTTATAGTAATATTACGCAAAAAAAAGAATTAAATTATTTATACACAAGCATGTAGCATTGCGTGTAATAGTTGTAGTACTGAAAATATTTTTTTTTTGGTTTAAAAATGTTATTCATAAATTTTTATTATATAAACAAAGATGAGTCAAAACTGAAAAAGTATTATAATTTAATTTTTTTATGTAATGTTATTTACACAAACAATTTACAATAAACATTATTTTAATCATCCATTAATATAATGTAATTATAATTATCCATTATTCACTTTAACATTATATATTTTTATATTTTTTTATTTTTAATTAAAAATATTAATTATTAACTAGTCAGGAATTTTTTGAAAAATAAAAACTACCTCTCCCCCCTTTAAACAAGTTCGGATTTTTTTTTAAAAGTTTTGTGAAAACAAATGAAATTAAATGCCGTTTACACCAAATTGATAAAGTGAAAATTGACTGAGTTATTCTATTTGTTTATGACAAAAAAACATACCCTTTTTTGAAGTCCATTATTATGCACTTAAATTAAAAAATCGAATTTCTGTTTAACTGGAATGAAAGTTTAACTCCTTGAGTGTACTTTACAAGAAAAAAAAAACGAAATTCGCATGTCCAAAAGTGGGGAAATTCCATTAAAAAATTACATGTTTTTAGTTAACAAATCGAATTATGCATAAACTATTTATCCGATCAAGATGAATTTTTTTTAGATTTATTCAGCCTCGCAAGGAGAATATTTCTGGGAAGTTGTAAACAAATTCGATAATTATTAACAAAGTTATTCAACAATTAAGAAAGTGCTATTTGTAATGGTTTAAATTCATTTGCAACTAAACTAATTAACCTTTTTTAACGTATGACCCGTCATTTGAAAGGTATTTTCAAGCTCTACAACTTTTAATCACAACTTTTTCCTCTAAAATGTAACCGGAAGTAACAGTCATCGAAAAGCTACGTTATCCAAACTTTGACGAAGAAACCACTAAGACTTTGCTGTTTGTATTTTTGTGCACTTTTTGCACTCACCGACTGCCTATAAGTGATTCAATTTCTTTGTAAAACTTTTTTTTCAAATAACCGTTTTACTTAGGGTAAGTACTGTGGGGATCAAGCATGATAAAGATGGTTTCTGCAACTTGTAATATTTTTCTCTTGCACGTAAAAGGAGAGATCCGATGTGCGAATTTAAAGCGCCAAATATTTCTTCTCTTTCTAGCGAGAAGAGAGACAGCAATACGCGTCATGTATAATTGCCCGCGCTTATTATAACAGTGAGAGAAAATAGTCTATAAATATTGACGGATTTACCTCAATCTTGGTATCGAGGGTTTATTGGGGTTGCTGATGACAAATTTGAAGGCAGATTTTCAAGATACAAAATGGCGGATCCAATATGGTGGTTAAATTTATAAAAAAATTTGAATTTTTACAGAATTTGGAATCTAGGTGTTTTTAAGGTTACTGACCACGAATTCTTTTGTGGGCTTGTATTCAAGGCATCTCCACGTGGTGACGCCGGGCAACGGAGTCATTCCGTGATCTGTCAAAGTCCAACAACTCACAGATACTAAGTTCTGTGGAAATTCAAGAAGTTTTTATAAATCCAACCAAAAAATTAGCCGCCATTTTGTACTATGAAAATCTGCCTCTAAGTTCGTAATCATCCTGACGTGATGGAGCAAAACGGACATCAGAATAATCAACACTGTTAACTTTTTTTCAATGTTTTACCTTCTTGGTGTACTAGTTTTTATGCGACAATGTATAATATTACAAAGACTATTAACATCTTTTATAGAAATTCCTCTGTTGATATAGATATTATCACATCTACACGAAAAGTTTATGGGAGAGCAGCCGTCTCTCACTCGCCTCCCACAAAAAAGGTTTTCTGCTTTCTCTCTAAAGAGAGCTCTGACGCCCCACAGTAGGAAAGCAGCAGTCTCAGTGGGTAAAATGAGCTACCAAAAGGGGGCTGTCACTTTACCATAGGTACTAGTCACGCAGCGCCACCACAACAGGTACAGCGACTCGCCCAAGAACTTTTCCGTGTACGATTTCAGTACTTGTTAATCAACTAACACGTTGAAATTAAATTCAAAAATATAATTATTTACCGACAACCATATCGGAATAATTATCTTAAGAATAACACCTGACTCTAAACCAAAGAGTTTAATTGACGTCTAATAGATGTCACTAATTTCTGATATGGTCGAAATCTTCCTTAATTAAAATTCTTAATCAGCAAATAATTTCCTACATTAACTATACAGCTCTTCGACTAGTGTATAGGCTTGATCTGAGATTATAAGAAACGTGAACGTCCAGGCTGTGTTGGCATGGTGCATTGGTAGGCGTTAGTCCCGCGAAAGGCAGCTATTAACTGGGGTTCGAGTCCTCACAGATGCACAGTGCAGTCGTTCACGCAGCTTATTTTTTTAGATCAAAAATTAAATTCAAAAATATAATTATTTACCGACAACCATATCGGAATAATTATCTTAAGAATAACACCTGACTCTAAACCAAAGAGTTCAATTGACGTCTAATAGATGTCACTAATTGCTGATATAGTCGAAATCTTCCTTAATTAAAATTCTTAATCAGCAAATAATTTCCTACATTAACACGTTTTTTATTCGGACACATCATAATATTACTGTATTTCAAACTTTATATTTTTTTAGTATTTCTTCTATTGTTTCAATATTATGATAATATTTTGTAATTATTATAGTTTATTTTGTTTGTATTGCCCATTAATAATCCTTGTGATTGAAACCTGAGACTTAAATAAATAACGTACTTTTCGACTGATAAGATAACAATTTACATAATAAAAAATCGATTTTTTCAATGGCCTAATGTGATTTTTCCCCTAATGTGATTTAATAAATGTATATAAAACGTCACTTACATTAACTTTACTTTTATTTAAATTGCAAGGAACAATACGTCCTTGTTTTAAAATGATTGGACTGTGATGACACCAATTAGACATAGACAAATCAATCAATTCTTTGACGGGATAGGGATCATAATCTGGATTTTCAGTTAAAATTCCATCTGAACAATGATTAAATATTCATTAAACATAGAGTAAATAATAAATTGGTAAAAGGAAAATTTAGCATTTAAACAGAAAATTTATCTTTGCAAACCTAAGAAGAGAAATCGTAATTAAAAAAAATAAGTATATGCTTGAGTGTAGGAAAACAAAGGTAAGTTTTTCTCCCCAAAAACAGACAAAATTAATTACCACTCATTTGTTCTTTTTCGATTCCCTCCTCATTTTCATTTTCCCCTTCTTTAATCTTAAAATAACCAACTGGAGATATTGAGGTGGAAGCAGTTATTCGAGCAATTTGTGTTCTTAGGTAATTTGCCTCGTTTCCAGGAAATAAGGGGAACGAAAATATCTGAAATGTTTTAATAATTATTATTTAGCAAATATTCCGATTTAAAATTTAGGACCTACTTAAGACCCCACACACGGAAAAAACCGCTGCCAAGTTGTATATTTTTTTTATAATTTTGGTGCTCATTTCATGAACACTTTACTTCCTCATGGAGATAAAAATAATAGAAATATATGAATAACTTTTTATAAATATAGTAAAAGTGATTGAATTTTGAGTCAATCAATATATTTTTAAATACCCTACAAGATAGTTACAATAATTTAATAGTTAAATAAAAATTTTCAAACAAAAAAGTTGAGAAAATGTCATTTTTCACAATTTTTGGTTTCTAAAATACCAATAATTTCGAAATTTATTATCGAATTAGGTTCAAAAATAGGTCAATCGAAGCGTTTTTTAATGCTGTACAAGTTGATAACGATAATTTTAAAGTTACTTCTACGTTTTTCAACAAAATTTTCAAAAAAGTCTTATTTTCCAAAATTTTTTATTTTCAAAAGTTTAATAACTACGGTTAATATAAACGAAAAATGTTCAATTAGGGCTCAAAAGATGCGTCTAAAAAAAACTCTACAAAATTATGAAAAAACATTTATGGGCAAAAAACGTTTTTTTGCCAAATTAAAAATAAAAAAAAAATTTAGTTAAACTTTATTAATATATCAGAAAGTTCTCTCACTTTATGTCCGCAGGTGAGATCTACAATTTAAAAAAAAATTCAACCCAAAAGCTCTTCATGATTTCGAGATATTTATAAAAATGTGATGTTTACACACACACACATACATACGGAATGACATTTTTTAAAAATGTCATTTTTGAACTCCTGAGGTCAAATAACATAAAGATATGTCAAAAAATTGAACTCGAAAAATTTTGGTATTACAATACTTCCTCTATGAGGAACTAATAACAACGATGCGGTAAGTCGCACAAGTATTATTTTGTACTGGAGTTGGTCTGTTGGTCCTTGATCCACTTAAAATTTTGTCTATTTGCAAAGATTTTTATTTTGTCCCCGATAAATTGTATTTGTAAATTAATATGTGAATAATGTCTAATGTGCGTAAGTGTGACGTGTGTGCGAGTATTTTGTAATAGTATATTAAGCAACAAGGTACGTAAATAAGTTGGCAGCCTTTAAGTCCCGTGTTACTTACGATAATTTTTATTCCAAAGGTACAAAAGTATCGATTTCAGATATCTGACGACAGGGAGTAAAAATCATTCACTTGTTCGACTTGTATGAAAATGGCGGCCTTTTTTTCGATGGGCAAAAATAACGCATGGGACCAGCTGTTTTTTTTTGCCCATTTCGATCTCCCCTTCTCTCCCATGTAAGGACATATAAGATCTCTCGCACTGAACTTCAACTGCACGATACTGTCAGTTTCAATGTGTCGAAAAATTAATTTATATATACTAAAAAGCACAGGTGTCCAATCACTTTTGCATTCGCATAAAAAACTACGTTCGGTCATAACACACACGTGATGTTTATCAGATTTGACAAATATCATTTCTGTCAAAAGTTCTGCGGGGGTGTCCACAACCGAACCTCTTTTCCTATAATTTCCGTACATTGTCAAATGTAAGCCGCTTTAGAAATCAGAACAACCATTACCTAGTTTTCTCGCGTATGCGAATCGTGTCTAGGGATGTTCGATTTTTGAATCATATCGGAATCGAAACGAATAGATTCGATTCTTTAAAAAATCGACCACACAATATTTAATTCTCAAAGTATCGTATAAAAAATTGATTTAAAAAAAATAATAATTAATATTATAATTTATTTAATAATTTAAAACAAACAAAAATTGTACTGTTATTTAAAAGTTGTTGTTTAAAAAGGAAATAATTTGTCAATTAAATGTAAAATTTTGCACTAATATCACAAGCCTTTATTGGCATTTTTAAACAGTATATATATCTGGATCAGATTTGCCAATTGTTAATGACAAAGAATTCAAAACTAATAATTGCTGCTGATAATCCGAAGAATGTCGATTTCTGTCATCTGTCATAATATTATCAGCTCTTGAAAAGAGTCTTTCTAATGGTACTGATATAGCCACGGTTGCCAAATACTTTTTTGCGATGATTTTTAAGCTTCAATACATGCAACCTGATTGATTCAACCAATAGTGTATAGGATGTTTATTCCTTTTTAGTAGAAGTTGATTAAGATAATGTTTTAAGTCTGTTGATATTTCATTTTGCTCTAGAGTAACTGAAATAATATTATTACTGCTGATGCTGTAAGCACGAAAAGCTTGTAAACTTATCGTGAAAAGACCATAGATCACTATCATCTATGAAGTATAGATACCATTTTGTATGCTTTCTTAGTCCATTTCACGCAAAGAATTAGAAATACGAACAATTGTATTTGAATATGCTAATGGATCATTTAAGTGTATTTTTTAAAACCGAGGATCTAAAATTGTTGAAGTAGACAATATAAAGTTATGTTCAACTATGCCAAATCTGTTTGAAATAGAATGAAGATCATTGCTGTCTATTGTTAACCATTGCTTTGGTCAACCAAAGCAATGGACGTTTCAGACTATAGAATATTTTTTAGCTTAATATATATGTTTTTCAAACAATTAATTAATGGGATTATCTTGTTGCTTGTTACATACTTTTCTGCACACAGTTCTCGTGTAACGGTGTAAAGCGGTTGAAACACTTTCATAATTTCATTAGCCAATTGCAGTTCTGATACACTCAACATTTCAGAAGACTCTGGAATGTTGAGTAATATAGATGCTGTTTCCGTGGAAATTGAAATAAATCTTTCTATCATTGCCAATGTTGAGTTCCAACGTGTGTTGTTGCTTCGAATAAATTTCTAATTGGTTAATTTTCGTAACAAGTCAGAAGCAACAATTTTATTCCAATGATTCCAAAGGCTGTACAAGGTGAGTATGAAAAAGTGTGGATAAGGCGTGCACACCCTGTTTAAAAAATTTGTTAGGAATGGAAAGAAAAAAATTCTTTTCATTTTAATCGTGTTTCTAAATCCGAAATTTTTAACAGTTACTATAAGTTAATATCACATACTTTTAATAAGAAGTTTATCGAAATCAATACTTTGTCTATCTAAAAATTGTCCTACTTTGTCCCACTGATTTCAAAGAAAGTCCTATCAAATTCTATCAAAATTCAATATTAAAAATTGTTTCCAATCCAATAAGATTTTTTGATGAAAATTCTATTAAATTTTATTAGAAATAATGACCAACAGTCAACACATTTATCCAGTGTTTTAAAGGAAATTCTATGAAATTTGAGTTAAATTAATTATTAAAAATTGAATTCAATACAATAAGATTTTTAATGAAAATTCGATTAAATCGTATTAGAAGAAGCGAAACAAACTTTTTTTAAACTTTTATACAATTTTTTAATTATATCTCTTAAAATACATAAAATTATAAGTTCACATTCTAACCATGCCACTAACCGCGTTTAGTCGATTTAATTTATTATTAATTTCTTACTTTAATAATTAACAGAAAACGAAAGTTAATTTTACTTCTAATGCAATGGGTTCATTATAAATTATAATGAACAGTTAAAAATAGATAAACAGTTCACTTCGAAGCAGTTTATTTAATTTATTCAAAAAGAAATAGAAAAACATGTCAAGCCCATTTCAACTGAGATGGCCTATTCAAAATCCCAATTTATTTTAGAAAATTTAAAAGATTTTTAAAAATTTTTAACTGACCATTTACGATTCAAAAAGAAAAATGTTTTTTTTAACACCTGCATGAAAAACGTAGTTTTCTATTGTTTTAGAAAGTGTCACATTTCCGAAGACTGAAAGAAACTTCCACTGTTCAACCAATAAGATTTAAAGTTACATCAGCGCACTATCGTCCAACAATGAGAATTCGTATTTACATTGTCGCACTACTTTATTTTACAGTTTTAACTAAAATAAAACAATAAATGTTACATGATACATAAGACGTATCCAAGCAATTGTAATGAAAAGCAAAATGCGATACGAGTTTGGAAAGATGAACATTTCCGAGTGGGATATTTTTAGCACTTGCCTGCGTCTTTCTCGTCTACGGCTCGTGCTGAAACTATCCCACTTGGAAATGTTCATCTTTCCAAACTTGTATCGCAATTTACTATTACATATCTCCTCAACTCTTCGAAATCGGAAAATAGCCTACTTACGTTACAAAAGAAGATGAAAGTGTTAGTTTTGAAATGAAAAGCATTTTCGCAGCTTATGTTTCATTAAAAGATGCTTTCCAAACTGTTCTTTCAAAACTGGGCAGATTAGATTCAATAATTCAATACATGGATGGTTTAAGTGCAGACAAAAAATCTATCAAATGTCACACAGGGGGATTTATTGATAAAAAAGTATCACGATCCAAGTAAAATCATTATATCAATTCATTTGTACTTTGATGAGCTCGAAACAAACCAGATAACACGTAAGCTTTGCGTCAAGCTTTTCTTGCACTCTCGCTAAGCTTACAACTCAAGTTTAAATCGAACAATATTCTTCCAGTTAGTACAAATTCTTGGTGACAATTTAAGTCTAAATATGATTTGCGAATTTTCAGAGAGCTTCAAATTTATACGCTTCTGCAGACTTTGTAATGCAACGAATACTCAGTGCTTTGAAATTATAGAGGAAGATGAATCTTTTTTGAGAGATGTAAAATCTTACGAAAATTATATTGTCGAAGAAAATTTTCAGGCAGTGGATTGAAGGAAAAATGCGTTTTCAATGAGATAAACAAAATTTAATATTGCGGAAAATAAGACCTTTATTTTTTCAGAAAGTTAAAACCGAAAATGCACTTTCTTTTGCACTACTCAAGAATAATGTTATTGTTCGGAGTTATCGTGCATTTTTCAGCTATGAAGTTTGAGAGAAAAACAGAGAGCTTAAAGTATGCAACTGCAACTGCGGCAAACATTAATTTACCACTTACAATAGATATCCGTCACTAATTGGATTTATGCTACGAAACAGAATTTGATCCATATGTGGAAAACGACGTTCTACTTGGATCAATTAAGAATTCAAATGCACCGACTTAAAAAACGCAGTTTTGAGAAAAACGAATTTAATGCTTCAAGAAGAAGACTTGTCCAGTTTTGTACTAAATTTTTCTAATATTCTAAGGCAAGGAACTAATGCTATGGCAATGGAGCGTTAACGGACTGCAATCACCGCCTTTTAGTTAATATCCCTACATTCGAAAAGTCTCTTAAGGGGATCCCACATACCGACAATGCAGATCAAAAATAGTTAAAAATCTGCAACGACCGTTTCTTGAAAAATATAAGGAATTATGACCTATAAATTTGTGAAAGTCATTTTTTATTATAAATACATAGGATGAGTATTTTATTTGTTGTAATTATTAAAAAAAATATATTGTTAGAAAATTAAATATGGTCAGTTTCCAAGAGCCCAAACTGCAACGACCTTTTCTTGAAAACAACAAAACAAAATAATTTTTCCATTTAGCAAACTTAATTTTAATAAAAAATACACATAATAAGATTTATTACATATGAAAACAACAATAAAAAACTTTAATTTATGTAAACTGTTTTGTATAGCAATTTACAACAAGAAGTACACATGTGACAGCTTTTAGTAGTTCATAGAACCAAGAGATGGCGCCAAAGGTTCTAAAACTGACAAATTTTGTTTATTTTTAGCTTTAAATTAACAACAATAAAATATAATGTTTTCTTTTCGAGTAGAAATTCAATAGTGATGAAAGACACACAATGTGAAACATTTATTTTGTTCAAATTGTTAAAGAAAAATTAATGCTAGTAAATTAAATATCAAGTGCCACCAAACAGCTGCCACATATACACTTTACAAAAAATAAAGTTTTTATTTATTCCTGAATGGCAAATGAGTCTCATCCTCCGTATTTTCCTACAAAATTAAATTTCCCAAATGGAAAAATTATTTTGTTTTGTTGTTTTTGAGAAATGGTCGTTGCAGTTTGAACTAGTAGTCAAAGATTTGTTACAGGGAAACTGCCCATATTTAACTTTCTAACAATAATTTTTTCAAATAATTACAACAAATAAAATACTCATCCTGTGTATTCATGATAAAAAATGAGTTTTCCAAATTTATAGGTAATAATATCTTATATTTTCCAAGAAACGGTCGTTGCACATTTTTAATCATTTTAGATCTGCAATGTCGATAAGTGGGATCCCCTTAATTCTTTTCCGTAAGGATTCCATGTTGAAATAAAAGGAAAATTAAGATTAATAAGGGTTAACATTCGCCAAGTATTACCGCTAAAAAATTTCTTTCACACTGCACAGTGAATTTCAATTCATCATAACTTTTAGAAAAGATAATCGATTTTAAATTTATACTAGTGTTTTTTACAGCATTTTTAACAAGCTTTTTGATTAAAATATTAATTTAAAAAAAATTATTCTGACCTATTTTGTTGTATTAAGAATATTTTTTAGTGTTTCCATCAATGCAATGCGATCATTTGATTATTTTTAATAGCATATATCTGAAGCTTGACTTTTTTCCTATGGAATTATGTTAAACGGAAAATGTGCCTAAATGAATTAATAACTGGTGGATTCCACGTCAGTTCAACAAAATTATTTTCATGACTTGTTGGGATTTGGCTGTACTTTTGTAAATTTATTACTTTTATAGTGATAAACAACTCCACCAAATATTTTTTCAAAATTTTGAAAATTACCAAAAATATGGAATTTTCAAAATTTTTGTCTTTTTTTTATAAAACATTTTTTGAGTTATGGAGTTTCAAAATTTTTATTTTTTTGAAAATATTTTTTTTTCGATTTAATATATTGATAAGTAAAATTAATCAAATTTTTTTTTTTTTTTTATTGTTTATACTCCTGCCCTATTGGCCTTACGCACTTCGACAAGAGTCCCCGAGAAATACTTTTTTGGATTAAGCATAACCATTCTACTTTAGAAATTTTCTACATATTAACCTAATTTGCGTCTACAGCCGACTTTATTAGGAGTACTCGCATTACGCCTGGACCACCCGTCAATGGGTTTTCTCGCCAGAGAAGAGGGAAACTGTAGAAAACCTCTCTGAGTACAACCGGTTTATCGACAGTCGAGTTCTAATGGTGTGTACCGGACAATAATCGACGGTGCACATCATTATACCTCGACGTCAAACCTCCCGCTCAGATTGTCTCACGTGCCGGAAAAATACCAAGCCAAGTGGGCGCGAACCAAGGATACTTATACCCTTGGTCCTTAAACGACCACCAACGCCAGGCACTTATCCGACTGAGCCAATCTGTCGGTCAAAATTAATCAAATTTAAAGTATGAATAGTGATTTTTAAAGAGGTTTTCACGGGCTATAAGCTGGTGATAAAAAAAAGTTGTTTTCCGTCAATTTGAACTTGAAATTCAAGGTCAAATTCTTAATTTCAATATACAGTAGAACCCGGTTAATACGATCCCGTTTAATCATCTTTTTCTATGTAAAATAATGATAAATTATTATTTTCCTCAAAAATTCTCATGGTCCCACTCTGATTTTTACATGGCGCATAGAAAAAAGGTCACCAGCTTATAGCCCGTGAAAACCTCCTTAAAAATCACTATTCATACTTTAAATTTGATTAATTTTACTTATCAATATATTAAATCGAAAAAAAGATATTTTCAAAAAAATAAAAATTTTGAAACTCCATAACTCAAAAAATATTTTATCAAATTCAAAAATAATTAAAATTTACACTTCTACTAATAATAGTAACATTTTAGCAAAGTTTAGAGAAAATTCATTGTTTTACCTGGGCAGTTGAGGAATTTTGCCCCATATGTTCATAATTTGTGGTTACGTTTTATTTTTTTACTCTGAATCCCTTTGAGATCCCAAGATGAAATTTACAGGACATATAAAGCACATTTGCCCAAACATTTAGTAAAATTTTGAAAAAAATCGAAGATAATGTTTTTTCAAAAACGGATTTTTAATTTTTCAAAATTTCAAAAAAAAATTTTTTTGAATTTTTTTTTTATATTAATTTTATCTTAAAATATACTTGAAACCAAAGAATCCCTTTTTTAAAATCTAAAATCGGTTAATTAGAACCAAAGTTATAGCACTTTAAAAAAAAGACAAAAATCTTGAAAATGCCATATTTTTGGTAATTTTCAAAATTTTGAAAAAATATTTGGTGGAGTTGTTTATCACTATAAAAGTAATAAATTTACAAAAGTACGGCCAAATCCCAACAAGTCATGAAAATAAGTGTTTTGAACTGACGTGGAATCCACTAACTGTGTACATTTTTTTTGCGCGCGTGTACTATACTTGTGCATGAAGGCTATACAACGTATTTTTAAATCAAAAAATGTTTTTAAACAATTTTTTGTTTATTTACTCCTTTGTGCGAAAAATTTTATTAACATATTTCGATTTCTTATGAATTTGCCTTTAATTTTAAAAAAAGATATTGATATTGCCTCCAATTCTTATTGAAAAATCCAGAACAGTCTTTATAACAGTTTAGAATAAATCATAAAAACTAAATTCTTTTTACCAAAATAAAGTGCTATATGATCAATAAAGTTTTGAATAAGATAAGTTTAAATATTTAATAATTAATATTGATAATTATGGAATTTTTAATTAATATTAAATTATAATTTAAGAAAATGAGACGGACTCAAACTATTGATTATGTTGTAGGAGTTTTTATTTTTTTTCAATTTTTCTAGAATGTTTAGCCACACAATCGTATTGCACGAAAATAGAAAAAAAATTTAAAACCTCTTAGGTGATAAAATTTCTCAAAAACATAAAATAATATTTATTTATATATCGATAGACACAAAATTTTATAAGCTTTTAAACAATTCAAGAACCAAGTTTTTATCAATTTTTTAAAATTATAATATGTTAATTTAATTTTAACAGCAATTTTTCTTTGTTGGAATGTCGTTCGTACCGACAATTTCTGACTGTGTGGTAGTGTAATTGAAAAAGATATTTTCAAAAAATTAATTGTATGTCTATGGATGTTCTACCGAAATCTTTGAGATATGATAAGATGAAAATTTATCTAATTTAAACAATTTTAAAAATTAAAATTAAGTGTGTTTAATTTTGATTTTTGTTTATTTATCTAATTTATGTAATGATTGTTTATACCCACCTCTGTTTTCAAGTCTCCAGTAAATGCTCTGGTAATAAAACGGGATGCAACTATTTGTTGTGGAGTAACAATGGGTAATTCAATCCATTTATCTATTCCAGGTGAATTGCAAACAAAGTAAACCTAGAAACAACGTTAGTATAGTTGTTATAGAGAAATAGTATGATACAAGTATGTATGAAGGGTTTCCGGTTTCATTCAGTTTAGGTCAAGCCTAGACTGACCAGACTGACAAAAACACCGAAATGGCGTTCCTAATAAAACTTCATTTTTAAAGACGTAACACTACTTTGAATTACTACAAAGCACTATTTCCATATTTTTAACTTCAAGAAACAAAAATATCCAAATGAAAATTTCAGTTTTTAAAATTTTAAGTTTCTTCAAACGTTGAAATCGGTTATTTTGAATACTTTTCAACGAACGGCGTTTCACATTTTTCCAAATTATTCCTTAATAAACCTCGTAATGATAATAATTATTATTAATAATATGAGTTTTATTGCGTAGAGAAGACCAGGGTAAAAATCAAGAAAATTATGCTCTAAAAACCAAGTTAATTTATACCATTCAAAAGCTTATAATTTCTACTACCAAAATAAAAAAAATGTTTTAGCATGTGAAATTATTTTATTCTTTTTAAATTAAAAAATAAGCAATTATAAAACATTCATTCAATTATCATTCAATATATGACATAAATTTGAATATTATAATATGATGGAATTATTTTTGAACTCAGTTTATTATTGTAAAATGTTTTTAATATTTGAAATTTTAAGACCTTCAAAAAAGCACCAATTCTGGTAACACTGATTCGGTTTCCAGCACAAAATTTAATAAGTTGACACTTATTAAATTTACCTGAATGTATTCCTCACATTTCAGAATAAACTTAATTAAATCTTTTTAAAATCAAACAAAACTACACTGAGAAAACATTTCATTCATTCATTCTTTATGAATAAAAAATCGTGATTTAAAGATTGGTATGTTTTTATGCCGGGCGCGTGTAGCTGTACCAATAATTTCTGACAGTAGTGTGTACCTTTTGATTAAGTCCCATTCCAATAGGTTCAGGAGAAATCTGTACAAAAGGTTGCCATACATTTTTTGGTAAATCCGAAAGAAGTAATTTCCGTTTTGACTCTACTGATTTTGCTTTTGTTAAAATTTCAGTTACGCTTTCCTCTAAAGCTTCTGTATCGGTAGATTCGTATTGCGTATTAATTTCTGTTCCTTCTGTATTTCCTGTTTTCTTTTCTAATTCCTCTCTACTTGTAACTTTCTAAAATCACAATATTTTTTAAAATTATTGCTATTATTAATTAAACATATGGGGCAAAATCCTCAACTGTCCAGGTCAAAAAATGAATTTTCTCAAAATTTTGCCAAAATATTACTATTATTAGTAGAATTCTAAATATGAATTATTATTAAATTTGATAAAATGTTTTTTGAGTTTCAAAATTTTAATCAATATTTTACAATGTATGCCTAAAAAGCTTAAGTGTCCGGAGTTACATTATTCTCCCCTAAACTATATTTAGATCAATAAATTTTATAGTACTTTTTGTCTATTAGTGATTTCTTCTTTTTTCAAATTGGCCTCAAGAACGTAATAATTTTTTGGATTGCCAAAAACTTTTCCCCAAAATCTGTAAATTTTAAATACATGATCGTCAATCATATGCTTAAAGAAAATTTAATTAACTCAACAATATCAGAAGTACTTCATATACATTTTGACGTTGCTGTCTACATAATATTATGACGTACAAATCAGAAATGTGTGAAATGTTTGAAATAATCTAACTTTTAAGTAAAGTAAATAATTGTATATTTACAATTTCCGCTTCTTATAACTTAAAACTAGTTAATAGACTAACAAATCTTATCGAGTGCATGAATTATTGTAAATGAATCACTTCTAAGGATGTAAGTATAAAAATAATATTTAGAATATTTAACCGGATAATACTCCTTTTATATTATTTATAAAAGTCAAGAAAATGTAGCTGACTCGTTTTAATCGCATTGCAAACATTATAAGAATTCACATTATCCATAGAAATTCAAAAAAATAAAATTCAGACTAAAATAATCAGTAATTTCAAAAAGACATAATAATATTGTTTGTATTATTATTTATTATATACTTTAAGATTGTTCAACCTTAGAATAAAAAATGAACATTCGATAATTCGAAATAACAGTCCCATGAAAATTTCTAAGAGAAATGTTCTTGAAATTTAGAAAATGAAACACAAAGAAGTTTTTCCAAAATCGTAACTTCCGAGCTTGCTTGAGAAAAGCAGTAAGAATATTGCTGTCAACATAAGCAAAAATATATTTTCTGGCTACAGAGATTTTGGTATCATACATGTTAATTGAAAATAAGTATTTAAAAGAATGTCAACAACTCCAAAGAACTAACAGTATTATGGAATAAAACACTTCTGGAATTTTTGAAAGAAAATAGTTGGCAAAAGACATATATCGACTAACAGCAAAAGTCTATATCTATATCTTGATGGTCGATCTATACCATTGTTTTTCTTTGGTTTGTAGTTTTGTGTCATTTTGTTAGCAGTTGTCATTTTGCCAGTCTTCTTAAAATAACGTAAATTCAGTTATGGATTAATTGATGTTAACAATGGCGTGCAATAATTATTTTTTACGCGAAAGCATTTTTCTCATTGGAGATGTCGTCACACAAATACAAATACAAATACATAACAGTGCTTTATTAGTTGTAAATAAAAGAATGCATAATTTTTTGGAAAAAAGCTGGAATACCAACACAAGAAGTTCACAAATGCATTAAAAAAGTCGAGATTCTTTATGCTGATTCGCACACTTTACAAAAAAGATCGGGTCAACAATGCAATCATTTAAAGGAATTGAAATTCGAAAAAAATCGTAGCCTTTTATTTGACATTGGTAGTTCTTCTGATATTTTGCAAAAAATGCAAATTGATAAAAAAAGTTGGCGTTTTTAGAAAATCAAAGGAAACCAGAAAGAATCGGTTTTATAAGCAAAGTAAAGTCAGTATATGATGAGATAACAATTAAAGAATTAAATATTATTTATGATGAGCGTAAAAAAGTCAAATAAAAAGTGAAAGTGGTACATTATGTATGTATAACAATCTTAGTCTGAGCAAAAATATTTTAGATTATATTTGAAATTGTTTTACTTTGATCAGATGTTCCTTTTTCATTATGTAAAATCAAAATCAATTTTTATTGAATATTTTGAATTTAATAATGAATTTAATAATTTTACAGTGTTTTGAATTAAGAGTTGATCTTCGTGTATTTTTACTTCAAAAATCACAAACATAAGATAAAATGTGATGAATCTAAGATTCCTTTTTTCAGATCGCGTTACATTTATTTATATTAGTAAATTGACTTAAAAAAATTTGTTAAAAATATAAATTCAAATATGTCATTTAAGTTCTTTTTTCTATTTTTAGATGACGTGGTGCAATTAATTAATTTAGTTGAAAGTAGTAGGACCGTAAGCCAAGAGTCAAATTATTCGAAGAATTATTTAGCTCTAGGTCAATCACAGGCAAAAAAGCGTCGAGTACCAAAACCAGTAAACAGCAAGAATGGAATCAAAGAATTCAGATTGAGTATCCCATGTCAGTAGTTCGTAAACAGAAAATTTCACACCCAAGTCCTGCTGAATGAGTCAAAGAAAAAGCATGCCGCAGCCGATGAATCGGAGTTTGATTTGGCATGCGTTCTCAGTCTGAAGGGATACAAAAAAGAGAGACCACCTGATTAAAATCAGAGTCGACTGCAATAAAGAGGTCTTCGTTGCCGAGGTTACCAAATCCGTAGAAGGTATGGTAAAGATGCAATCTGTGTATCGAAGGGTAACGCTGAAGATCGACGACTTGGATTGTCTTACCCAAGTAGAAGAGGAAGAATCGTATTCGCGACAGAGATGGACCACTAATCTTAAAGACAAAAGTTTTACGACAGTTCCGAGTGTAGACAAAAGAGCTCCAGAATAAGGGTCACGGGCTTTAGTGTGTTGAAGCTGGTAGCAGATCGCCAGCTATTTAACTTAAAATGATTTATTTATTATTCTTTTCCTTTTACACCAACCCCACATAAACCTGGATTGCGAAATGCAATGTATCTAAGCAGATTTCCCAAAAGTCCCTATACACAAAAAAGTTTAAATAGAGCAAAGATTAAAAGGAATATAAATACAAAGATTAGAAGCAGTTTATTTTATATTATTATGATTTTTGATAATCTATATAAGCATAAAAAATTTGGTATCAATCATACCTGACATTTTCAATTGGAGCTTCACGAATTAAATGTTGTATACCCAAATTTAATATTAATATTTCAGATCGAGTTAAACCGACATCAGCTTGTTCAATGAAATATAATAGATTCATTAAATTAATTTCTGCATCTTTAATATCGATTTCCGCCTCCTTTTCTTGAACCATTTTTATGTGTTTCTCTACTTCTTGAACTTTAGACATCTGTAAATAATGTTTTAATAATATTTAACTAGACTTTAGACTTTAGATGCGCAGTGATAAAAAGATGGATTCCGAAATCAATCTAAAGGGGTTATTTATCAAAACTTCTCCGAAAATATTTATTGGTTTATACACCTGTCTTCAGCCTACATTACTTGGCTATACAAGTGTCTCTTTACAAATTTTTCTCTCATACAATATTTTTCTATTTCTATACTTAATACTAAATTTTGCGCCTACAGAGCGACTTGAAAATTAGGAGTACTCGCATTTGCCTGGACCACCCGTCTAATGGGTTTTCTCGCCAGTGGAGAGGGAAACTGTAGAAAACCTCTCCTGAGTACAACCGGTTTATCGACAGTCGAGTTCTAATGGTGTGTACTGGACAAGAATCGACGGTGCACATCATTATACCTCGACGTCAAACCTCCCGCTCAGATTGTCTCACGTGCCGGAAAAATACCAAGCCAAATAGGCGCGAACCAAGGGTACTTACCCTTGGTCCTTAAACGACCGCCAAGCGAGGCATCTATCCGACTGAGCTGATCTGTCGGTTTCTTCTCCGAAAATAAATTAAATTCTTAACCCCTGGCGTGTAGATGACGTGTATACGTCGTGGGCAAATAGAAGAATCCGTCATTTAGCTAAACGCCAAGATAGTTAGCTAACTGGCTAGGCATTAAGCTATTCGACTAACGCACTTTAGGCTAATAGAAGAAAATAATATATTTAATAAAATTTTCAATAACTGAAAAAATATTTATAAGTAATATAGTATGATCAATTTACAAAGAAATATGGATGTTTCGACTATACTTTTCTATCAGTGTATCCTTAAACCGTAAACAATAAATCAATACATATCATTATAGACTGTGACAGAAGGTATGGGTGTTGTCGACCCAAGACCAAATCATGGTCCCTGATAATCAATCATTTTTATTTTGCTTTATTTAGCGTCAAACGTGGGGCATGTTGGGATTTTATTCTTCATAGCTTGTTGTAACTTTAAAAAAATAAGTTGTGATTGATTTTATTAATGAATTAAAAGAAAATGAGAATTTTTAATTATTTTATTTTGGTAATATTTTGTAACTTGAAATTGTCCCGACTTCGGTAGTATGTCGGTCTTGTTTTTTGATCATGAGGTTAACCAAACCGTTAAACGAATAATAGCCGCCTTCTTAAAACACAGACGCTTTTGTCTTCTGAAAATAAATTGAATGAGACTGTGGATGGCTCACTCTCCTTTTGGATGAAACGAATTCGAGAAAATTTCCGACAGTAAAGTTAAGAGAAGGTTTGGAGGTTTATTAACCAAATAAAAAATTAAATAATAAATATTAGAGTTACTCAGCTAAATTACCTCATAAATATGTGGGATTAACTAGGATTAAAAGAGTTCTGGATTCGCCGACGGTTGAGTTGGTCGACAGGTCAGGAAAGCTATTAGGAAAATAATTTTTAACTTACTTACAGATACCAAGACGTAGTTTTTGTAACAAGTAGGGTTTTGTTTTACGAAAACAGATAAGATGAGTAAGTAGGAGAAAACATCATCGTTATTTGGTTGATGGAGGAGATGACCTGAAACGTCGGGTGAAAGCCAAGTTTGATGATCATCAAGACTACCCAAATTGGGTACAAAAGTTCCTCATTAGAAAAACGCCTTAACTGAGGTCAACGAGACGTCTAATCCTAACATCAAACCCCCTTAGCTCCTGAGTATTCCTGACAACAACACCTTCGAAGGGAAAGAGTGTAACAGAAGGTAAAGTGTTGTGGACTGGAAAACCAAATCATGGTCCCTGTTATGAAATTTAAAAAGCGCCCCACCAGAAGTGACATAGACGTCGCTCCGGGTTACGTGATATTCACGAGAAACCGGCGAGACAGAGTCACTCTAGTATTGAACGCTTCAGAATTAGCATCGTTAAATTATAGACAAATGTAATTATTGATAAATTATTAATTAAATAAGGTATGTTGAGTATTTGGTCAAAGCCAGGAAGACGGCTAGGAGCAAAGAACAAGAATAGTATATGTCAATTTATAAACACTATTCATCACACGTTATTGTTTTTTATTCTGAATTCAACTAATTCACTAATTAAATCATGAATTTCGAAAAATAAAGATTATTATTTCTTATAATTTATCTTTTTCTTATTCTTTTATTCAAATTATTTCTTCAAATTTATTATATTTATTTTAAGGTAAAAAACATTATATTGTTAATATTAAAAGAAGAATAGCAAAAAATATTTATGATATCGTATAGTTAAAAATCGCATATGATAGTTATTTATAATATAATAGCATAGTAAGTTTTTCTATGCTTTATAGTCAGGATTACTATGCAAAATATTTTAATAAACTGGTTAGTTTATATTTATTGCTGCTATTCTCATGGTTAATATAAATATACGAAAATGTAAACAGAACTGTATTCATCACAGTGTCTTCAAATATTTCTTTGTAGTTTTTTAAAATATTAGAATATAGTAAATTTAACTAGTCTCTTAATTTGAGACAAGTTTTTTTATATTTTGTACAACTTAATATGCAGTTGAAGTAACTATTTAACACTTATTTGTCGCCAAAACGAACTATAATTTTCGGTTGAACGAACGAAATTTTCTTAGTTGATTGAACTACAAATTCTTCTAAGTGTAATTTTGAATAATAAAAGAAACATCTTTACACTGTTTCCAATGCCTAAGTGAACTTTTCTTACGTTTGAATTTGGAGAAATGCGTATTTAGATTTTCAGAAATAGATTTTCTGATCATTCAGTGAACCAAAATGTGTTACAAAATTTTAGAGCAGAAGGTTAGAAGTATTCGCAAATTACCAAAACCCCGTACGATTGTGGAACATATACTTTTCTTAAGACCCGTGAATTTTTATCGACAATTTTTACCCAAAGAAGCTGTTTATTTATTAGTATAATTCTAAATAAATCATCGTAGGGAAATTATTTGGAATTATGAAGCTGACGAAGCTTCCTAAAAGATCCATGTAGGAATATCCCATGCAATTTTTCTTTTTTATCAAGCATCGAATGCTCCTTATAGCATTCCAAGCCAGACAACAATCTGATTTATCTGTTAAAAATTTTCTTTCTTTTGGCTAAATTTACATAATTTTCTTTCTATCAGAAAATATAATTTACGAAATTCTGAACGTAAAGTTTAGAGAGATGAAAGCGTATTTATTTGTGCATTGTAAACCTACCTGAGAGAAATGATTATTTTTTTGGTAATTTTTTAAGTGTTTTATCTCGTGATAAATTTAAATATAATTGAATTTTTCAATTTTTAAAGATTAATTCATCTACTAAAGATTTTTGAAAATTTCGAAGTACATAAATTTTTAACTACAAGTGATTCTTAACCTCCAAATTATGCTATTTTTCGAAAAGTACTTAAATACATGTAACTAATATCTTCAGATTCTTATAAACTAAAAAAGAAATTTCAGTATGTCAATATTTATGATTTTGAACTAAAAACAGACGTGTGCATTGCAATTTATTAAAGTCCCCGACTTTCTGCTTTCCATGATAGATTTCAATATTAACAATTAAAAAATATAATGTTTTTTTAGATACTATTTACAAAATAAATATTACAAGCGCCTTGAATTTTTTAACATTTCAAGCAACTTGAAGAGATGTTAAAAAAGTAAAAAAATATTAAAACAATTATATATAGAAATTAAATAGAAGTATTGCAATTACCTCAAAAATTTTAATTTGTTTTTTTGCGTTTTCATACTCTAATGGCGGAATATAAATATTTTGAAGATAATCAGCTTGATTTATAAATCGCTCCTGCTTCAAATTTTTACTATATTCTTCAAAAATATCTAAAGCATTGTTTGGTCGTTCAGAAAGAATTTTATTCAATAATTTACTCAAGTGGTCATACCTACAGAGATTGTGTAGTTCAAATGGAATTATTTAAATCACAATTTATTTTTGAACTTTATATTGAAAATATTTATAATTTAGCAACTTTATTATTTGCTTTATATGATCAAAGTATATTAGAAACGTACAAACTGTCATCAGATTCTCCATTATGTCTTTGTAAATATAGTTTTGCTTTACGTAATTCATCAGAAATAGATGGAACTTCTGATGATGGAACCTCGTCAATTTTAAACGAATGATTCATCTTTAAAATGTGTTGTAATTTTTTATTTTACTTAAACTTGTTTTAACCTTTTAATGTTTTCTTTTAAATACAAAAGTTCATAGTGTGAAATTATTAAATAACAGTAAACAAAAGACAATCTTATCATATTTTTTAAAAATAATTTAGTTCACAACTGTAAGAATAGTGTTTGAAATTTTACCACATTCTTAGTTTAAATTATTATTTATTAAGCCTCTTGGCCCAGGTGTTTTTTAAATAAAAACTTGAGTATAATTTTAACTAATTTATTTTTAAGTTAAAAGTTCTGCTTTACGTCAGGCAAAATCCGACGCTTTCAACATTAATTATAATAGAGAATTTAAATCAACAAAATCTCGCCGTCAGGCGCCAATTAATTTTTAAAAGCTAAATCAATAAACTTTAATTTGACTCGACCAACAAATACAACTCGACACCTCTGAGCTTCTTTCTCACTCAAAGGAGATTCTGCTCGAACAATTGGTGAGAAGAAAATGCCAACGACGAGACACGACTGGCTTAGTACTGGCAAGCGACTTACCCACGGTGATCTTTCCTCTGACCTCCCTGGCAACTGTTAATCCTCCTGGTCTCTCGGCCGACAACTCCTCGGAGATGTTACTCGGGTTGAAAACGGGAGATTCTAGGGAAGGAAAACTACACACACTTTAACTATTTAAGTTCTATTTTATTCACACGAAATCCTGGTTTCAATACACAGTTCTCGGCTACACAGTTTTTCAAATTCACTTCAAACTCACTCAAAGAAAACAAAAATTTAGTCTCCTTCCTCTCGTTGCTTCAAATTTTAATACTGGCCCTGCCAACTGTCACTTTCTCTTCCTACTAACTAGCCCCGCGACCCACTTTCACGACTTTCACTGGGTCAGCCGGCAGCACTGAGTTTCCCTCATTACCATAATTTTAGAAATCTACGGTTCAATGACTTCTGACAGGTGGCACCACAATTTAGATTTTTGGGATTTTAAGAAAGTGACTATTTACATCGTCACAATCCCCTCCCCATGACCGGTACTATTTTATATAGGACCGTCATTTCACGACGAAATTGGCCTTTCTATTGACTCTCCTTTCTCCGGCCTTTCAACTCTACTGGCTCTCCAACTCTCTCATCTGACCCTCCTCTTTCTTCTCTCTCTGACCTTCACTTCTCTACTGGCTCTCCTACTCTCTCACCGGGCCTACTATTTCTCCACTCTCTGGCCAATCTCTTCTCTTTCTGGCCCTCCTATTCTCTCTCTGGCTCATTTTCGGACTCCTTTCTCCAACCTACTTTCCCTTTCCTTAAGGAGTTGGCGTATTGCTAGGTCTATGGTTTCGGCTGGCAGACCCTCAAGCGCCTTTGTTAATGTCAGAAAACTTTGAGTTAAGTCATCTGGTTTTTCCTCTTCTACTTCCTTCTCCTCGGGTGTTTCCTGCTCTGGGACATCCTGCTCATCATTTGGGTCAACTTCTTGCCTTTGTGAGTCTGCAGTCGAGAAAACTTCCTCACTGGCTTCCTCTCCTTTTTCTTCTCTCAATGGTCTTTCCTCTTTCCTCGTTTCCTCTTTATATGTTTTCCCCATGTAACGTGCGTATGCCCTGGCACACCTAGAACATTTTTCTACCGTGGTGAAGCGTCGACCACAGTTCCAACAGTAGTCGTACCTCTTTGGTTGACGACAATCTTCAGCGTTATGCCCCCCTCGCCAACAGTTAAAACAGCTGTAGGGCGGGGGATCTATCGACCTTTCCGTCGGAATTAGCGTCAAACCACCGAAGACTATTCCCCTGGCCTTTGGCTTGAGTGTTGGTTCCTCAGGTCTCTCCTTTGGTCTGGCTCCTAGCGCCTGTTTCGGTTCGGTCGGAGGTCCTGGTTGAGGGCTGTTCGACCTCGTCATTCGTGGTGCGGGCGTTTGGCTTTTTTTTTTTGCCTCAGTTTATTGCGCTCGGCGCTATAGACGATGCCCACAATTTGAATTGACAAATTCGGAATTGTCTTAAAAAGGACAAATAATATCTCTTTAGATTTAGAATTGTCTGGTCTATTTGTTAATTCAAATTTTGTTGTGGGCAATTTATATAATTGCGATTTCAGTTTAAAAAATATATACATAAGAAACTAAAATTGTTCATACACGCTATTGAAGTCTCTTTTTAATTTTTATTTAGGGTAATTCTCAACAACGAATAATAATTTTTATCGTAAAAAGCTGGAAAAATGTCTTAAACTGCTACCTACAATTGTATTATTATTATGAATTCAAGTAAGAATTTTATATATAAAACCACGAAATTACTGAGAAAAATATTATTAGATTTAATTGTAAATTAATTGTTTGCATAAATAAATATTGGAATTTTTAGATCATAGATTCAGTTAAAGTAAACAGAAATGGAATTTTTTTATTTTTATTTAAAAATATATTTATTTATAAATATTTTTATCTTCTAGTTAACAATAATTTAAACTATCAAAAAATTCAAGTAAATTAATTCCACAATTTATTATTATAAAAATTTCATATAAATGCTATTATGATTTTAATGTTTAATAAAAATTTGCTTCACTATATTTCACATAACCGATAATATATCAACACCATAAATTTAGAGTATTTTTGAACGTTTTTATTATTTTGAGGTTGAGTGGGTATTGTTTTACGTTGTGTCAGAAGTTAGAATTGTCTTGCATTAATATTTTTGATAGAATTATATTGTCCGCAACTTCACGTGTTATTATATTGCACGCAATTTTGAATTAGAATTGTCTTGCACGGAATATTGAGATAGAATTATCTTGCACAATTTTTTTTGTTAACTTTATATTGCACTTGTTTTTCAATTAGAATTATCTTGATCTGACATTTATGTTAGCTTTTTATGAACGGGAGGCGTCGGATTGTTGTTAATATTTATTAATAGAATTTGTCTTATTGTTGCGTATTTTGGGCAGTATTTTAGTACATGCTCTGGTGAGTCTCGTTCACCACATGTGCATATGTCTTCGTCTTCTGTTATAATGTTGAATCTACTTTTGAAAGTTTTAAAGTTGCCGTGTCCTGTTAGGAATTGCGTTGTCCAGCGATTGGGTTGTAGCCAAACGCTTTTCAGTCTAGTCCTTATATTTGGAATATATCTGTATGTGTCTCTGCCTTTTTCTGAGGTGTGCCAGCACTCCTGCCAGAGATCTAGTAGGGTGAGGTAAACCTGTTTTCTGTATGTAATTTGTGTTTGGTTTAGTTCAGTGCCAGTGTCTGTGTCATTGAATTCATAGGTAGTGTCTTGTATTGTGAAGTTTCGTCTTCTGCGGATGTTGTAGTGTGCTGAGCGCTTCTCACATTCAAGATTGATGGGAAAGTTCCCAGTCAGAACTGTCATGGTGTGCGCAGAGGAGTTTCTGTATGCGCCAGTGATCCTGATCAAGGCGTGCCTTTGAGACATTTCAAGTGTTCTTTTTGCCGTGTTACATATTCTGTCGTACCATCCCGCAGCAGCATATGTAGCAATAGGAACATATAGTCCTTTGTAGATGGTATTTAAGGTTTTATATCTTAGTCCCCATTCGTCTCTGGTTTGTCTGGATAAGTTTTTAAACAGTATCCTTACTCTCTGGTCTACATCTTCGACGTGTTGGGTTACCGTGATTCCAAAAACACCAGCTGAGCCGAATGTAACGCCTAGATATTTGAATTTTTCAACTCTTTTGATTCTTTTATTGTTAATCTTTATAATGGGAGGTGCTTTCTTGTTTAGAAAGCCCTTTACCATTAACTGAATGCACTTGCTTGGAGCAAGGGCCAGTTTATTTATGCTACACCAGTTAGTAATTGAGTTGATTGCCAGTTGACCTTTTCTTTCTAATTCCCTTTTAGAGTCGCCTTCTATCAGAACCACTTCGTCATCAGCATAAGCAATGGCTTGGCAGTCAAGATCTTCCAGCGCTCTTAGGTTCGGATCAAAAATTATATTCCAGAGAGCAGGACCCAGGACAGAACCTTGGGGACAACCTTCATTTATTTCCTTGAATAACTCTTGGCAGCCATCCCTGATCAGTACTGTGCGGTTGTTAAGATAGTTATTAATGAGTCGGTACAGTTTAGTCGGGCAGTTAATTCTTCTAAGGCCTTGCATGACGCTTGGCCACCAATCGTTGTCGAATGCCTTTTCTATGTCGAGAAAGATTGCTATAACGTATTTTGAGTGTGAGTTTGTTATGTAGTTTATGAATTCTATAATAGCGTCTTCAGTGGATTTTCCACGTCTGAAGCCATATTGTCTTGAAGATAGTGCTGGTTCAAGTTTGACATTTAGTCTCCGTAGAATCAATGCCTCCAGGATTTTGCCGAAGACGGGTAGGAGACATATAGGTCTGAAAGATCTTGGATTGGTGGGATCCTTGTCCTCACCTTTTAAGATTGTTATAACTCTTCCTATTTTTCATTCATTGGGAAAGACTGAATACTGCAAACACTTATTATATATCTTAAGTAGTCCAGTATGGATTACTTGGAATGCCCTTTGTATTATTACAAGATAATATTATTACCTGTCAGGCCCAGGAGCCTTTCCAATTTTCATCTTGTTTAGTGTTGCTATTAGTTCTTCCATAGTGAATTCTTCAGTCTCTCCCTCAGGGATATTTAGGTTTTCTTGGCGTATGTTTTGTTAATCTTCAGTCTCCCCAATCTCAGAGTCCATTGGAAACAGTTGATCCAGCATAACTTTGCTTGTGCTTGCCCAGTCTATGGTATATTGACCGTCTATTTTAAGGTTACTCGCAATCGTTCTGTGTTTAAGTTTGTATGTCTGTAGTTTGTATATGAAGCTCCAGGGGTTTTCGTTCCCGGTTATCGTGACGAACTCCTTCCACTTGGCTTCCTTCGTGTTTGTGACAGCGGATGTGTATGTCTTTTTAGTTTCTCGGTAAACCTTGAAAAGTTGTTGACGTTTGGTTGGGTCCTTCTCTCTTTGGAAGGCCCTTCTTGCTTTATAGGCCCCTTTTTGTAGCTTTGAAAGATTTCCATCCCACCAGGGAACGTTTTTTGGTGTTTGGTGTGTTCGTGGTATTGCTTTTTGGTCTCTTTTAACAGCTTCCCAGAAAGGAGATTTAGCATTGGAGTCAATGCCTATAATTGTATTCCTTCCGCCCAGGCTTATGAGAACTTGTTCTAGTTTATCTATGTGCGGTTCTATATCATGACTAAGTTGAAAGTATGCACTTACAACGTAGAAATTGTTCAAGCCATTGCTCACCTGTGCAACCGCAAAGTACGGAGTACACAAGTGAGTTAGCTTAAGAACTTGTAGCTCTGGGTTAAGGATATCAATTGCGGCCCATGGAAAGTCTGGATCGTGTTTAACAATTCTTGTCTTCATTCCCAGTCCTATTAGTTTGTTCTCCCTTGAGTAAGGTTCTTGTAATAGCATGATGTCAATGCCATTTTCTACTGCCTTATGTCTAAGTTCTGGAAGAACTCTAGCTGCTTTGCGACAATTCAGTTGCACCACTTTAATTGTTGTGTTTGTGTTTTTATGTTGTATGACCGATCTACGGTCCATTGTTAGTTGAGTTGATTGTTCTTTCTAAAGCTACTTTATATGTTAGGCATTTTTTATCCATAGAGTCATAATTATGACTTATGTTACGTCTTTTACAATTTATACATACTTTTTGCTTATCTTTGTTCGGACAATCTTTATGATTTTGACCACTCTCAGCACAGGAGGAGCAATGTGTCTCCTTATCGCAGTGCTTGGAGATGTGGCCAAAGCCCAAACATTTAAAACATCTCGTCACTAGGATAAAGTCTTGCACTTTACATGCAAGCCATCCTACGTAAATTCTTCCAAGTTTCAGGAGAGCGTTTCGGATTTCCGGAGAAACCTCAACCACCCAGTTTACTGTGTCAGTGTTTCTCTTCCCTGTTTTGAAGCGGGGAGTAAAATTAGTGTTGAGTTCTGTTACGTCTGTGAGGTTTTGATTTTGTACTGCTTCTGTCAACTGTGTTTCAGAGTAGTCCTTTGGAATGTCATAAATGATAATCCTAGGATTTCTCTTCTTGGGTCATTGAATATCAAAGACCTCGTTGAATTGTGTGTTCTGTTCTAGTTTGTATAGTCCTTCTTCTGTAGTAGTTTCTACTAAAAGGCCATTTTTTGTTTTTCTTATGTTTCTTATTTGCACTTTCTCCTTTTGAGGATTAAAGCACGACATAAGTTTCGTCTTCGTCTTGTCTGGGTCGTCGTCTGTTGTCTTCGATTTAACGAAGACAATGTTTTGTGGTGGCCTGATGGCCGCTTGTTTTAAAAGCTTAGGTGCGGACAGTTTCTGTTTTTGTGGAGGACTTGCCGCAGCTGCAGTTGCAGCTGCGTAAGAAAATGACGTCGCGGTCGCCATTCCCTTCTCCTCCAATCTCCCTTGAAGGTGGTTTACTCTACCATGGAATTGGTAGAGAAACGAGACGAGGGCGTCGAGACTAATGTCAGCATCCTCATCTTCCTTCAAAGCTATTTTAATAATCGAAATGTGTTTTTGGATACATTCCGGTATCTCCGAAATTTTGAGCGTTTCCTTATCAGAGTCGGGTTGCCCCGTCTCTTCAAGTACTAAGCTCTCTGGCTCATCTATCAGTCGTTCCTTTTTGCTGATTATTGGAGATGATTGCGGCGAACCATCATCCGGGTGCTTTCTTTTATTAGGAGTAGGCTCGAAATACATCTCTGTATCCTTCTCAGGCGACTTACCACCCTTGACGACTTTGTTAGTACGGCTATCTTTATCAGTCGTTGTCGGTTTTCCAGCTGTAGTTCTCTCTCGGAGCGTCTTTCTCTGCTCAGTCCTGGCTTTCTCTAGTGCTACCGTCACCATTGGCTCCTTTGATTTTAGGAACATCTCTAGTTCGTATTCAGCCAATCTGCTTTCATACGCTTCGAAACTCTCTTCTGGGCCCTGGTCGGCCGGCCAACGGTAGGGTATGACCACCTCTGCTCCGTCCGGTCGAATTGTCTTCTTCTTCTCCTTCTTTCCTCTCTCCTCTAGCGTATTTAATTCCGCCCAGTCCTCTGGTTTTGTTACGAACATTATCTGTCCCTCAACTGCACCCTCCTTTTCCTCTGGCCTCAGTGCTCTCTCCGCCGTTTGGTGATCGTCTCTTCTTCTTATCACGGTGTCTCTCCTGGCCACTAGTGGCCACAAGAACATGACATTTTATGAATTTAGGACAGGTAAGTATGGTTTCAGGTCGGTAATATGGACTTTAGGGACTCGCCGGCTTTGTTCATCTCGTAGAATGAATACAGTTGGTGACCGGACCTCGACGATCACAAATAGACCCTCGTATTTCGGTGCTAGTTCCGTCGCGAACTTTTGTGCCCCACTAAACAACTTATGGCTTTTCCGCAATACTAAATCGCCTACTTTAAAAGTCACTTCTCTCCTACCTTTGTCTTAATACTGTGTTTGTCTCGTTCGTTCTTTGTCAATGTGTCTGGCCACCATGTCTCTTAACGCGTCTAATCTTTTAATTCTATCTACCCACTCTTCTGGCCCTATTCTAACTACTTTTCTCGTTCCCTCGACTTCTCTTCGTAGGCTCTTTACTGGCTTGGGGTGTCTTCCGTAATTCAGGAATGCAGGAGACGTCTTCGTGGCCGCTTGTGTTGCTGTGTTCACAGCATGGTGGAACTCATGAACATGAAGATACCAGTTTCTATGATCGGCACCAATAAAGGTGGAGATCATAGTTTTCAGAGTCCTGTTACTCCTTTCGACTGGGTTGGCTTGCGGCTGGTAAGGTGGCATTGTGATGTGCTTGACTCCATATTCTTCGAGTGTTGACTTTAGAATTTTGTTGTCGAACTCCTTACCGTTGTCGGTTAGTAAATACTCTGGCGTTTTCCATCTGAATAGGACCAACTCCTCGAATGCTCTGGCTACCGACTTTCCGTCTGCTGACTTCAATGGCTACACCTCGATCCACCTCGAAAACAAGTCCTGGAACACCACCAGGTGCTTGAAATTTCTCTTACTCGGCGGGAACTCTATCGTATCTGCCGCTACTACGGCCCACGGCCTCTTAACAATTCTTTGGCCCATTAGTCCGACTAAGCCGGCTTGAGACACCTTATGTAATTGGCACTGGAGACAATGTGTTACGTAATTGTGTACATCATTACATATGCCTGGCCAATAGTACTCTTGTGCTATTCTGTCGTAGGTCTTCTCAATACCCAGATGTCCGGCTGAAGTTTGGGCATGTCCGTCTTCCATCACTCTTGCTCTGTACTCTTCTGGCACTACTAATTTCCAACCGTCCTCATCTCCGTTTATCGGCAATAGAAGTGGGTCACTTCTGTGACGATATAGGTTCTTGTTCTCAACGATCCACCCTGGGAACCTCTGAGGATGCTGGCTCACCAACTCTTGGCGTTTGAGGTACCACTTATCCTCAATAGATTCAAACGCGGCTACTGACTCTTCTTCGTCTTCTTGAAGCCTGGACAATGCATCAGGGACATGATGTTGTGCACCTCGTCTGTGAACTATGTCGAAGTCCCATTGCTGCATTTCTAAGGCCCACCTGGCTAAACGGCCTGTAGGGTCTGTTAAGTTCCTGAGCCATTTTAGGGCACTGTGATCCGTGATCACATGGAATTTATACCCTTTAATATACGGCCTGAACTTCTTGATCGACCACAATAATGACAGACACTCCTTTTCTGTCACACTGTAGTTTCTCTCTGGCTCCGTCAAGATTCAACTGATGTAAACTATTGGATGCTCTCCGTCTTCAAACTCTTGCGCCAGTACGGCTTCAATGGCACAGTTGCTGGCATCACACTGAATTGTGAACTTCTTTGTGAAGTCAGGTCGGGCTAAGACTGGCGCAGATGTCAGCTTCTTTTTTAGCTGTTCAAAAGCTTCTTGTTGCTCGTCCTTCCACTCCCACGTTCGGCCTTTGTGTAGCAACTTTAACAATGGTATTTTGATTTTTCTGTCGTTTGAAATAAAACGGGAATACCATGCCTAAGAAACGTTTGAGTTGTCTCACGTTCTTCGGCTCTGGATAATTTCTCACCGGCTCTGTCTTACTCGGATCTGGCCTTAATCGCTCTCTGTCCAATAAGTAACCCAGGTAAGTTACTTCGGAGCACCCAAACTCACATTTATCTGGATTCATTATCAACTTCGCCTTGTTCAATTTCTTGGGGACAAACTCCAACCACTTAGCATGTTCTTCAAAAGTGTCTGTGACTACTATGATGTCGTCTAGATACCCGAAGACATGCGGCTCTACTTTCGGCCCCAGCAATGCGTCGATTAGGCGTTGAAATGTCATCGGCGCGTTCATGAGTCCAAATGGCATCCGACGAAACTGCCACAGTCCTGACCCAGGTATGGCAAACGCAGTGTATTTCTTGCTCTCTTCGGTCATTGGTATTTGGTGATATGCCAGCTTGAGATCTACCTTCGACAAATATCTGGCTTTTCGGAGCTTATCCAAAATATAATCAATGGATGGTAGTGGATACCATGTGGTACTGGCGTTTCGTCCGTAACACGTATATGCTGTTCCGTCAAGTCTGTCATCCCGTGTTCTTCTGACTCTGGCAATACCCATTTGTCGACTATGGCTTGGATGATATTCTTTTGTTCATCATCAAGCGCAGAAATACCGGCACATTCGGCAAATATTAGTTGTTCGTCCTCTTCTTTCTCTTTTGGCCCAACTCATGCCATTCTCCTTGGAAAACTTTCCACAGTCCTTCTTTCAGCTTCACTTCCATGTCCCAGGCCTTACAGAAGTCGATGCCCAAGATGATGTCCTGAGCCAAAGTGTTCATTACTTTGACTGCGAATCCTTGTGCGTATCCGTCGACTACTATGTTAAGATCCAGAATACCGGCTGTTTCTGTGATAACTTCTGTTGCACTTCTTACAACTGTACCACACGGCTGAATTCGGCATTTATACGGCTCTGCGACTCTAATGTTGATTACTGAAATCATAGCACCAGGATCGAAAAGTGCCTCGTAATGGTGGTCGCCAAAAGACATGTCGAAGAAGTATCTGTTCTCCGTCCTAGATCCGTCGATGTCCTCATTACTTTGGTTCGGGTCAGCTGTGACTCTCACAGCCTCTCCCCTCCCCTGGACTATAGGTACCGGGATCTCATCCGTACCTTTTGTCCCACACTCTTCGACCATTTTCTCTACTTGGTTTCGGCAGAGTGAGCACTCCTCACTCGACCGCTCTTGTCTACTTTCTGGCACGAATTTGAACGCTTTGTCCTCTGTTAGGTCGTCCTTACCTATGGCTGGCTCCAAACTTTTCTTAACCTTTTCTCCTCTCTCTAATTCTAATTCTCGCTCAGTTTTTACCCAACTACAACTAGGCGTGAATCAGTCTCTACACTCGCTGTTTATCTCTACTCTACATGGCTCAAAAATCTCGGCTCTCTTTTCTACTACACACGGCTCATTATATTCGGCTCTACACCCTTTAACAGTATTATTTACTGTCCTGTTGGGTTTGAGGGGGGTACAGGGCTGCTCTGTGCCCCCACACACCGTTTCCCAAAGCGGCTCTGACTGACACACAATTTGGACAATTTAGAAAATTGCATCCTGGCCTTTTACATACCAAACACGCTTCTGTTTGGGCTGGCTTCAGAGGGCATTGGTTTGAATAATGCCCCTGTTGCTGGTAAGAAAAACAGGTTCTCTGTAGGCAATCTCTGGCTCGATGTCCTGTAGTTTGACAGTGAAAACTTCCCCCAACGAACTCTTTAGGGGTATTTTAGGCTTGTGTACCATTTTGCCCCGACTTGGGTCCTTTAGGACCATTTGGCCTGGGGTAATTTGGTTTCATTCCAGGTGGAAACATCCCTGGATAAACCATTGGGTAGACAAATTTCATTGGCATTTGTACTGCTTGGGATGGCGCAGTACTAGCAACTTGACCCTGGACCATTGCTGGCTTCTGGCTTGATGTCGCTGGACTAATGGCCTCGACGCTCTTTTCTTCTGGCTTACTCTTTTCATTCTTACTCTTCTTACTTTTCTTCTTCTTTTTCTTCGGTTTCTCTGTCCTTGTAGAGTGATCGCTCTCACTCGACTCCGACTCCTTTTCTAGTGCTGCCACCTTCTCATTCTTCGCATGTTTCTGGCTACTCTTCTTCTCCTTCATGGTCAGATATGGGGAAATTTTCTCCCCTTTTCCTTGTGTCCTGGCTCGAAGTTCGTCTATGACGTCGTCATCGTCAACTGTTACTAAATACTCATTTTTGAAAGCCCTTTGGAATGACTTCCACGAATTTATTTCGCGACGTAACGACCTAAACCAACTGCTAGCGGTTTTCTGGAGAATAATTGGCAGTGCTTGCAAAATGTCTTGGTCTGAGAAACCTGAGTTGGCTCTGCAATCTTCTAATCTCTCCAGAAATTCTTCGGCATTGTCTTCGTCTCCAAAGAATTTTAGGTCCCAGTCTTTCAGTGTTTTTATCACTTTGGATCTACAGCCGGGTCTGCGTTCTAGATTTTCCCCACTCCTGCTCAACCTCTGACTTAGGTCGCTCTCAACTTCAGACTCACTCGAAGAGTCATCTAAAATTGATCTCCAGCTCTCCCCCACTTTTCTTTCTCTTTTCTTATTCTTGTTCGGTCGGTCACTATTTTTGCTTCTACAACTACATCTACTACTTATACGGTCTTCTTCGCTACCACTATACTCAATTTGTCTCTCTACCTTGTCCCTTTTACCCCTACTTCTACTTTCATTGTTTTCGGGATTTAAAGCTGGCTCTCCATTCTCTGGAACTCTACGATGATTGATACTAGAGTCACTTATGCTATTTCTGCTTGAATGGCTCCTTGGGGCGGGTGTGGGCCTCACTCTGTCATGACTTTGGTGATTGTGTGAGGTCTCGGCTAAAAGGGAATTTCTATGAGGGGATACGAATCTCGATTGCTGGTGGTGAATTAGATGGTGTCCCTCGGCAACCTCGGCCCTACACTGGCTTTGTTGTAGCCTCCACCCCCCTCCCGAATACTGGCGGTCCATTTGTTTGGCATACTCCATATTTTTTTTATTTTAGGTGACAAACCCAAACGCGCGACTGAATCATGGAGGCTCTGGACCACTGGGGCTATCGTGGCCGACTGAATAGTGTATTTCCTGGCACTAATACGTTTGATGACCTGACTCGCCTCACTATCTGATTCTTCGTCATCTGCCGATGACATCTGGCCACCCCGACGATAATTTACAAATGGAAATTTCTCCATTTCTGGCTCTGGGAAAGCTTCCACCAAAAAGATTTTGTCGGAATTTCCCAAGTCATATCGATCGCTAAATGGCAAATCTAAATCGTCGATTTGGGCTAACCTCATTTCCGCTCGCAATAGTCTCTCCTTCAAAACTTGTGGCGAACCACTGATACACAATTGGTGTCTTAATAAATTCGTCACTACCTGGCCAACTTGCATGATTTTAATTTTTCCCCATGCTCGGCTTACACATGGTACTCTAATTAATTCGCTCATGCGTCTCTTGTAATCCTGCATCTCGTCGATTGCCTTTGCCATTTCAAAAAAAAAAATTTAAAGAAAATTTTCTAAGTTTGAAAAATTTTAAATTTTCAGGGGGGTGCACAATTAGTATATACGGCACTGTGCTGTCTTGAGGCAAGGACGTGACTACTCAAGGAGGGCCCCCTTTTAAAATTTTAAAATTTCTGGCGGACTGATGACTCGACTCTCCCTCTGCCTCTTCTTCTCGTTCTCTCTCTCTCTCTCTCTCTCTCTCTGTGTGTAGCCGCTATTACTACTACTACTAGGCCACTCTTTCCTGGCGCGCGCAACTTTCTCTCGGCTGTCGAAATTTTAAATATCCCAGCGCGTCGTTTCTCTCGACCTTCCGGCGCACTATTTACAGTCACGTGACTAATTCGAATTTTATTTCCGGTCTAACATGTGCTCGGCATAAAATTTTAGGGAAATTTTTGATTTTGCACAAGTTGTGGGAAATTTTACTCGGATTTTTCTCACAAAACTGGCTTTCAACAAACAAACAAAATTTTTAATTGTTGAATTCAATTTTTATCACGGCAGGAAATTTTTACAGTCCCAAAGAAAATTACATTTTTAAATAATTGGCAAAGGCACTCTACAAATTTATTTTACACAATTTTTGGTATTAATTTACTTATAATTTATCGATAAGTAAATTCTGGAATTGGCAAAATAAATCAATAAACAATCTGGCAATGGGAATTTTGAATTTTCTGTCAGCTGGTAACATATAATTTGTATGTCTGGCGTTAGCAACAAAAAAATTTTAAATTCTGGCAACATATACAATTTTCTGACACTAACAAGAAAAAAATTTGAATCTTCTGGCTATTGACAAAATAAACTTTGGCTCTGGCTAAATTTAAGATTCAAATTTCTGGCAATATAATCACAACAATAACAAAAAAAATTTTCTGGCAATCAATCAATTTTAGTCGTGTCTCGGTTCGAGCCTGGCCCCACGTTGGGCTCCAAATTTTGTGACGTATAATTTTAACTAATTTATTTTTAAGTTAAAAGTTCTGCTTTACGTCAGGCAAAATCCGACGCTTTCAACATTAATAATAATAGAGAATTTAAATTAACAAAATCTCGCCGTCAGGCGCCAATTAATTTTTAAAAGCTAAATTAATAAACTTTAATTTGACTCGACCAACAAATACAACTTGACACCTCTGAGCTTCTCTCTCACTCAAAGGAGATTCTGCTCGAGCAATTGGTGAGCAGAAAATGCCAACGACGAGACATGACTGGCGGCTCGTCTCCTTCCTCTCGTTGCTTCAAATTTTAATACTGGCCCTGCCACCTGTCACTTTCTCTTCCTACTAACTAGCCGCGCGACCCACTTTCACGACTTTCACTGGGTCAGCCGGCAGCACTGAGTTTCCCTCATTACCATAATTTTGGAACTCTACGGTTCAATGACTTCTAACAGGTGGCACCACAATTTATATTTTTGGGATTTTAAGAAAGTGACTATTTACATCGTCACATCTTAAATCGAATGATTACTCAAAAATGACTATATTTATTGTTTGCCTTAAAACAGGAACATCGTTTTATGGAACACTGGTCAGCAATGTTTTTTGCTATCTTAATTAGTACCTACAGGTGGTTCCGGCCCAAAGGAACGAGAGAGAACGATGGTGGACGAATTGCCCTGCATTGAAGGGAGACAGAGAGATGATGAAACGGCCGGCGTTTTCCAAATTTGCAAAAAGAATAGTTTGCCACGGGAAATCGTAGTGTGATTGCGAGTTGAAAGTTCAGTTGTATGAAATTGTGTTAAAACAATTGTAATTAAGAAACAGAAATGATTTAATATAATATAATTATTATAACAAAACGCCAATGCAAGCGAAGCAGTACGGAAAGGCGAGAGATGATGGAAGAACCGTTGAGGAAAGGGGAAAAGGGTCTACGACTGATTTACCAGCGAGGAGAGCCTCGTATATTTTTGGGACCAAAAGTCCCAGAAAGGTCCACTTAGATAACATTACTGTCTCTCCCACATCAGTTTCTCATCCTCCTTCTCTTGTCGGAGTAAACAGAGACATTCATAGTTCTGTTTACGATATACCTCGTGTTTGTGATGGTGATTTAACATGTGACCCCCCTCCTGTCAATCGCTTTCCTTCATTGAGAAAGAGAACATCTGACATTCTTATTTATTATCAGAATATCAGAGGACTAAGGAAAAAATTGCATTTATTAAAGCAGGCATCTTTAACATTTAATATTAATATAATTTTTTTGACTGAAACGCACAGTGGGAGGAAATTACGAAAAAGTGGCAAAAATGACAACCATATCGGAATAATTATCTTAAGAATAACACCTGACTCTAAACCAAAGAGTTCAATTGACGTCTAATAGATGTCACTAATTGCTGATATAGTCGAAATCTTCCTTAATTAAAATTCTCAATCAGCAAATAATTTCCTACATTAACTATACAGCTCTTCGACTAGTGTATGGGCTTGATCTGAGATTATAAGAAACGTGAACGTCCAGGCTGTGTTGGCATGGTGCATTAGTAGGCGTTAGTCTCGCGAAAGGCAGCTATTAACTGGGGTTCGAGTCCTCACAGATGCACAGTGCAGTCGTTCACGCAGCTTATTTTTTCAGATCAAAAATTAAATTCAAAAATATAATTATTTACCGACAACCATATCGGAATAATTATCTTAAGAATAACACCTGACTCTAAACCAAAGAGTTCAATTGACGTCTAATAGATGTCACTAATTGCTGATATAGTCGAAATCTTCCTTAATTAAAATTCTCAATCAGAAAATAATTTCCTACATTAATTCTCATGAAATTTGGTATCCTATGGTTTGTGGGCTCGCTGATTACAAATCTGATGTCAGATTTACAAAATAAAAATGGCGGATCCAATATTGCGGACGAAAAAATTATAGATTGTTCGGATTTGCTAAAAACTTATTTCTCGCAGGTTTTTAAGGTCGCGGAATACAAACAGGACGTTTAAAATTCAAAATTCTTAATGACGGATCTACTATATTATAGGAGACGATGAATTAAATATCAATTACCTGCCATTAGCCTGCTAACTTTTACAATTGTTTGCAGTTTACAGTGCCCACTACAAAAAGGTTAGAGGTTTTCAAGAGTTCCTTTTTTTTGTTTCTTTATTTTGGGAATTTCTGGCAATGCAAGTAATTCAATTACTGTAGATGGAAGTGGCAACTTTTTTCTTTTTTGTAATGGTGAGGATAAGCTAAGCGATGCTATAAGTGGATCTGATGAATCCATGGAACGGAAGAAAATGTCTTCTATTGTAGCTTTCCTGCTACATTTTCGACTCTTTCGTTCTCGAAAAGATTTGTAACTTTTGTTTCTAGCTTCTAAAGCTTCTTCTGCAAACATCTCTACAGGTAAAATACTGTTTTCAATGATCGCTTTACCATGAATTAGAATTTTGTGTAACGTTGCTGGCATTAAATATCACTTATAATATTGTACATAAATTTTTGCAGTCTAATGACACAACATTTCAAATTTGTGAGGATCTATCGGAAGGTGGCTAGACAGCTGTTTCTTTGATTCATTTAAATGCCATTGGTCGACAAAATTTTTCGGATTGAGAGATTGCATTATTCCTCAAAATAATCCCATTTGTTGTTACTAATCTTAATGGAATGCATGTACAAGCAAATAAATTTGTATCACTTATTTCTGTACTTGTATCAGAGTAAGATTGTTTAAAAGAAGGAAATCTACTAGTTCCATCAAAACCCCAAGAAAAAATAAACACAGCTTCAATATCACGGCAATCAGACTTTTGAGTTTGTGCGAGTATCACTTCATGTTGTAAGTCAATAATTCTTGTTGCTGTGTGATGTAAAAGAGATTGAAGTTGACAATCAGCTCCACTTTCATTTATCTGAATGGCTTATGCACGTGGTCTACAAACAAAAAAGCAAGAGCTTTTTCTGATGTCTTGACTTTAAAAGATTATGGAGCTTATATTAATTGTTTTATCTGCACATATTTGAAATCAGTTCCTTCAAAACTGAACTCAATTCAGTCTCATGCGATTTATTTGCGGCGCAACGTGCAGCCATTATCGTTTCTTTTAGAAACACGAACTGAAATCAATTTCGTCAAACATTGAAGATCTTTAGTATCTAATCTGCCTTTATCAATTTTCAATTTATTTAAAATATATTGAACACCACTTCCTTTTTCAGCATTTTTACGACTTGTTCTAATATGTATTAAAAGCAAAAGAAAACTTCTAATGTGGGCCTCTCAGGAGCGTTACACAGTTAACATAAATAGTTATTTTCGTATCAAGGGCGCAAAATAGGTGATTGCGACGATGGTGAAATGAAGGGACTGCACAGTGGGCTAGAATCATGAAAACGTGCCGAAAACATCAAAATATTATTCGATTTATATAAAGCTTGGTAATTATATGTTTTTGAGGTCGCTGATTACGAATCTGAAGTCAGTTTTCAAAAATTCAAAATGGCGGACCTAATATGGCGGATAAATTTTTTCAAAAGTTAATGAATTTTCATAAGTGTTAGTCATAAAAGGTTTTTGAGGTCGCTGATTACGAATCTGAAGTCAGTTTTCAAAAATTCAAAATGGCGGACCTAATATGGCGGATAAATTTTTTCAAAAGTTAACGGATTTTCATAAGTGTTAGTTATAAATGGTTTTTGAGGTCGCTGATTACAAATCTGAAGTCAGTTTTCAAAAATTCAAATTGAGGGTTCCTTGATAACCTTAGACAGTGTAAAAATTGAACAAAGTTCTGTAGAAAATTTTATAGTGCGTCTCATTTAAAGCAAATAAGGAAATTTGTTTAATTAACAATGAAAAAAAATCTTTTCATACAAAATTAATACAATCTTTTATGTAACATTTCTCATAAATTAAAAATAGGATTCTTTAGGATTCATCATCGGACAGTTCTGTATCACTTTCTTGACTATCACATTCTTCTTCAGTATTATTTTCACTGATAGACTGAGGCGTAAGTATCAAAAGTTCCATCGCGTCTGCAGGGAAAGTGGAATTTTTTTTCTTTGGTAGTTTCCTTTTACTTGTAAGAACAGGATCTGACGACAACAAGAATTGATTGAAAATATCTGTGTTGGATTCCTCACGGCTACATTTTCGGGAATGATGTTCTCTAAATTTTTTGAAATCCTTGTTTCGCGCTTCCTGGGTCTCTTCAGTTAATTGCCCTATTAGAAACAAAGCATTCTTTATTATTTCCGGTCCGTGAAGCAGGATCTTGTGCATCGTGGGTGACATGTAGAACCATGGGTATAAATGTACAAATAATTTTGTTGTTTTGATCCCATACTCTCTGAATTTTTCAACATCAACTTCATAACAACTTGAAACAACAATCAATACTGTGTGTATTCTTTTTTTTAAATCTACATCAATTTTCGTAATTTTTTTCGTTTGTATTGTCAAATCCGGGTTTTGGTTTGTCTATAATTAAACCTAGTTTTTTCTTCAATTCATCCTAAATTTTTTTTTTGGTTTCTTCCATTTTTCTTTATCAGAGCCACGAGCCTCCCATTTTTCAAAAGATTGCCTGTACGCTACACGAAGAAGACATTCGAAACAATTTATGTAACCATGTAAAACTGACATACCAAATTTCAAATTTTCTGTTTCAACTTTTCTTGTAAGTAAATTGTCTATACAGTTAAATTCTTTGCATGTAGCTTTACAAATGCAACATCTTTGAGTATATCTTGTACCAGTAACAGCATTACACACTTTCCCGTCAATCATTGTAAACATTAAATTATGAGTTACTTCTATCCTGTTATCATTGATTTCAGTTTTACTCAAATCAAGTTTTTCTATTTGATCATCTATCCATTTTTTTTCGTTCTGTGAAACTGTGTCGCTTTCCTTAATGAATTCAATTTTTAAAGGTCTGCAATATCTAGTTGAACTTGGATAGCATTTTTTTGGCCAATTGTACAATTTTGTAAGAAGGATATACAGATGGAGCTTTTGATCTTATTAATTGATATTTATGTCGAGTTAAACTTTCATCTACCATGAGTGCTATGGCGTCTTCTCCTGTTAAACTAGATTTTTCAAGGAAATTTTTGCCGACAATTGTGCGTTCGTTACATTTTGACGTTTCAGATACAATCAGTTTCTTAACAGATTTAGAATCTTCTACCCGGTTTTGAGTTCTAAGTCCCATTTGTGCTGCATAAATTAACTGTGAAAGAGTCGTGTTTTTCCTTAGATCCATAGTTTTTTGTCGTTTCATTTTGTCTGAACTCTCATCAAATAAAATTTCTGGTCGACCTATACGTTTCAATGTTAAACAAGAAAAAGATATTGATTTTTACAACCATGTTTCATTCATTTTGAGAAACCTTTCTTTTAGTCGATGTGCTGCGGCCCATCGTGATTTAAATTCAAATTTGAATTCAATTATCAGTTTTTAAATTTGATTTTGTAAGCTGATATCTGTCTTTTTTCGATTTCTTTTTGTAAAAACTCAATTTTTTTGTGAAATTTGTCGCATCCGGACATTTTCATTATATTAAACATTTCAGATCTGCTTAGAGACCAAGTGTTCGATTTCGTACCTTTAAAAAAATTAATCTGTGAATAATACAAACATGACTTTTTCTATTATTTATTATCTAACTAAACTAAATACATTATTGGACACAAAAAACTTTTCATATTTTGCATAAATTCCAAATATAATTTTTAATATTTGAAGAAATCTACATTTTTTCCATTTGGCATTTTTTATGGTTATTTTTTAAGTGAACTGATGTAATTATTATATTTTTTACCTGAACTTGAAGCTTTTATGATCGTAAAGAAGAAAATTAATCCTAAAATTGGACCAGAATTCTATTAATTATAGAATGTTTTATATGTGTATTGAAATTTTAAATCACAATAACATCAATCAAATATAAACTTTTTAAGAATAAACTATTAACTGTCACTTCAGGTAATAACATAACCAACGAAATTTGTTATTATTTTACAAAGGCACCTGATTGGTTTAAAACATGGAAGTTTATTTCGAATTTTTTATTTGAAAAAATTAATTGTATTTTTCATTAAATAATAATAATTGATTTAATAATAAATTATATAAATAATTTTAGTGTGGAAAAATTTCCCTTTATATACTATGAATTCATTACACAGGCACACAAAAAAAAAGTTGTCTGTTCATTGAACAAGACCTACATGTCTTATAGTATTTTGGCCCCCTAAATACGAATATGAAGTCAGAATTGCTCCATCACCCCCTGTTTTTTTTAATCGGAGAAACTGCCCTTAAATCTAAAATTCAAAAACTAAAGTAAAAAAAAATGAAATAACCGGTTTTCTTCGGAGTAGAAGAATATATTTATGCGTTTTCTTCTTTCAACAACTTAGAAATAATATCAAAATTGCTCCATCACCCCCTGTTTTTTTTAAATCGAAAAAACTACCCTTAAATCTAGAATTCAAGAACTAAATTAAAAAATGAAATAACCGCAGTTTTCTTCAGAGTAGAAGAATATATTTATGCGTTTTCTTCTTTCAACAACTTAGAAATAATGTCAAAATTGCTCCATCACCCCCTGTTTTTTTTAAATCGAAAAAACTACCCTTAAATCTAGAATTCAAGAACTAAATTAAAAAAATGAAATAACCGCAGTTTTCTTCAGAGTAGAAGAATATATTTATGCGTTTTCTTCTTTCAACAACTTAGAAATAATGTCAAAATTGCTCCACCACCCCTGTTTTTTTTTAATCGGAGAAACTGCCTTTAAATCTAAAATTTAAAAACTAAAGTAAAAAAAAATGAAATAAAAAATAAAATACTTTAGTTTTTGAATTTTAGATTTAAGGGCAGTTTCTCCGATTAAAAAAAACAGGGGTGGTAGAGCAATTTTGACATTATTTCTAAGTTGTTGAAAGAAGAAAACGCATAGATATATTCTTCTACTCCGAAGAAAACCGGTTATTTCATTATTTTTAAATTTAGTTCTTAAATTTTAGATTTAAGGGTAGTTTTTTCGATTAAAAAAAACAGGGGGTGATGGAGCAATTTTGACATTATTTCTGAGTTGTTGAAAGAAGAAAACGCATAAATATATTCTTCTACTCCGAAGAAAACCGGTTATTTCATTTTTTTTTACTTTAGTTCTTGAATTTTAGATTTGAAGGTAGTTTCTTCAATTTAAAAAAACAGGGGGTGATGGAGCAATTTTGACATTATTTCTAAGTTGTTGAAAGAAGAAAACGCATAAATATATTCTTCTACTCCGAAGAAAACCGGTTATTTCATTTTTTTTTTACTTTAGTTCTTGAATTTTAGATTTGAAGGTAGTTTCTTCAATTTAAAAAAACAGGGGGTGATGGAGCAATTTTGACATTATTTCTAAGTTGTTGAAAGAAGAAAACGCATAAATATATTCTACTACTCCGAAGAAAACCGCGGTTATTTCATTTTTTTAAATTTAGTTCTTGAATTTTAGATTTAACGGTAGTTTTTTCGATTTAAAAAAAACAGGGGGTGATGAAGCAATTCTGACTTCATATTCGTATTTAGGGGGCCAAAATACTATAAGACATGTAGGTCTTGTTCAATGAACAGACAACTTTTTTTTGTGTGCCTGTGTTAATTATAAATATACACAGAAAAAAATATTCTTCAATTAAGCGGATTCCTCTTGTTTCAAAGAATTACTCTTGGTTTGAAGAAAGACAGTAAATTTTTAAAATATTTTTGTCAGACATCTTGGATCTACCATTTTGAATTTTGCAAATCTGGTTTTAGATTCGTAATTGGCGACAAAAAAAAATATTTTAAATATTAATAACAGTAATATTAATTATATAAAACAGAAAATTTAATAAAAAATTATATAATGCAATAGGAGTAGTTGAGTAAAAATACATATAAAACAGAAAGGGGCATATTCGGGCAAGTTTTTTTTATAGTATTTTTTTAAGGATGCTTACTGATTAATTTTAAAAAAAGAAATAAGCCGGATCTTGCTGAATTCATAACTTTTTCAATTGCTTTTTAAATAAATTTATATACAATTTTTTAAAAGTTTTCATTTACTTCTTGATTTAATAGTTCTTTTTCTTGTTGATATTATGAATTACAGAACATGGGAAAGTGTTCTAGAACGTATCATGAGACGAGTCCAATTTAGAGAATGAAATTACGATCAAATTTGAACTTTTTACAGTATTTTTATGAGCGCGATGTATTTCTGATTTTAATTGCTTAGTTTTTAAAAATACGAAGGCAACATTTCAGCAAACTGTAGAAGAATAAGATTGCCTTCAGGATCACGAACATATTGTAATATTTCTTTTAATTTTCTTTACTTTTAAAATATAAAATTAATTGAGAAATATTATTTTAAATATTAATACAGATAAAATATAAATAATTTATTAAATTTAGACAATAATTATAGAAAGTAAATGAAAAGATAAAATTATTATAATCAATTAGTTAAGATTAAGAATGGAGAATTAAATAAAAATAATATTTACACAACACAAAATAAATTTCTCGAGATGTTTAATGATTTAACTGATTTAAAATTTGGTTGTATCAACCAAGATAATAATTGACAATGATACGTTTCTATAATATTCTAATTTTACATTCATACAAATCATACCAAAAATAATAACTGCGATTGATTTCAAAATTAAATAAATGTCAAACAATAAATATAAATATAAATTCAAAATGATAATAATCATAAAGATAGTCAAATCACAAAATGAGTCAATTTTTTTAGATAAATAATAGTAACAAAAGAAATACAATAATGTAGCGACAAATATAAAATTCAATAAGATTAAAATTAGTGATCGAACAACTCCAGACCATTCATTAATAGTTTTTTACTTATCTGAAAAATGAGAGGGGATGCGCCGGTCTCTCTCTCTTGCTGAAATTTCCTGGGATGTTTCTTATAACCCGTTTTCTGTTATAATTTCAAACGTCCTCCATTATCGATATGGCCATTAATCTGGAGATTTGACTAAGTTTTCACGGAAGAGATCCACAGGCAAGATTTCCACTTTTCCTTTAAACTATCCGTCCGCCCACTTTTCGCCACACTAATTCAATTTATAAGAAAAAAGAAAGATTTACAAAAACGAAAATAATAACTTCTCCTCTGAAATTAACTTGATTTGAAAATAAGTAAAAAGAAAGAAGCTCACCTCTCAGTGTCCTCGGCCGGCACTTTGACGCGTGGCGCGGATCGGTCCGTTGATCCGGAGTTACGACGATCAATTACTTGACCAGTCGCAAATCTTACAAATCAGCGTCCGATTCCCAAAAACCACCGTCTCTCCCACCAGCCAGAAGATCACGTGAGAAACCTCCTAATTCATACTTCCCTTTATGCGTTATTGTAAAGTGGAAATCCAACCTTAGACTCATATTTCATTTTCATCCCAACAAGAAGCAGAGACCACGCTTCAATATACATCATTTAACTCCCGAAAGGTCACAGATTAATGTTATGTATATCAAACACCCTAAAAAAATTTAATTTTAGGGTTTTTGGCACGTTTTCATGATTCGCACTATACGCGGCAACTCATACCAGTGGTCGCGGAAAGGACCACCCGTCCTGTCAAATCTCGACGCCGCGAATCAACGATCTGTCGACAAGGTCACCCGAGAAGACGCTGAAGAGGGTCCGTGTTGTCGCCTGCCCGGAAGATATACTTATATATGGGCATATTTTTTTTCTCTTTCGTTCCGACGTTATTCACATCAGTCTCTGAATTTTTAAATAACAATCTTCCTTTCTCTTAAATTCCGACGCCGCTCATTTCGATTTCAAATTTACTGGATAGTAGATTTCTATCTTTTCTTCTTAAACAATTTTTACTTTTTTACGAATATTCTTATTCTTCATTTCTTCTTTTTTTATCATTATGACTTGGACCTTTTGAATAAAAACAAAAAAAGGTAACATAAAATTATCCTTAAATTATAATTTTTCTTTATTATATATATATATATATATATATATATATATATATATATATATATATATATATATATATATATATATATATATATATATATATATATATATATATATTTTGCATTTGTTTCCCCGTAACAAATTGGCGCCCGAACGTGAGGCCTTTGAAATAATTTAATATTTCAGGAACCTAAATATTAAATATAAATAGTAGAATCGAATAAAGAATAAGAAATGAACGTTACCCACTCACTACAGAAGAGCTCATACAATTTAAAAAAATCGAACCACCTCAAGCGCCTTAACAACGGAAGATACGATGGCAACATCTAACGCAACAGTCCCTGTCACATCGCCCTCCTACACACAAGCTACCACAACCCAGGTAACGACAACGACATCTACATCTGGTGTACTAATAATGTCAACATCATCAACACATTCCAACCAAAACACCAGCTCACACGGCAGTTTCGAAACATTACTTGTCGAAAACAACAATCACGACAACACGACAAATCAAGAAAACAGACAGATTATAATATCGACATTACCCGAGACGATGAATCCATATGTATACATCGCTACCAGTGCAAATATAAGACCCCTACCTAAGAAGCCGTTTTCCGCGCCTGGAACATCTGGATTGCATCTACGCAACACGGGGATAGTAACGACAACATCTGTAAGACAGCTGAACTACAATAAAGGCCGAAATAATATGGCTACCGCGACTGCAACAATCCATAGAAACCCGATGCCGCTTTTAATCCATCTCCATCACTAACACAATGCCAGATAGGAGGGACTCAGAACGACGGAGGACAACAATTTTTCGGAGATCCACGAGTATTGACACCACTCCCAGGAATAAGATTACCAGGCACTGACGACAGATACATGTATGGTGGCGAGCAGGAACAAATACCACGTTTCAACGCAGCCAACCACTACAATGAGCATCTACCGACGTGGAGAGATTTTCTACAAACCGTCACAACACCCTTACCACCAGCTCCAGAGTTTAGCGGACGAGATCACGAGAATCCTCAAAGATTTCTCTAAGAAATAGGTACATATTGTCGAGTTACAAATCGCCACCCTGACCAATGGAATAAAATCGCCGGAAAGTCACTTAAAGGAGATGCCGAGAAATGGTGGGAAGCATATAAAAGCTTACAACTAAATTGGGAAAGATTCCAAAAAATAATCCTGATTCGTTTCGATGGGTCAACTACCAAGAGCAAATTATATGCTCAACTCTACTTACAAAGACAAGGAAATAAAGAAGCAGCAGGGGTTTTTCTATAAAAGAAGATACAACTTTTCGATAGACTGTACCCAGCTTCTCCGAGACAACTTATCGTACCAGCGTACCAACTTACCCCAACCTTTCGTGACAACGAACAGCACACAATAAGGGTGATCAATGTTTCGAATCGGCGGTTGTCCAAAATCGCGGTCACTTTAAATAATAAAAATTTGTGTGCAATAATTGATAGTGGGGCAACAAACAATTTTATAAACACAACAGTGCTTACAGAAAAACAATTAGATTACGTCAAGGCGATAAAATCATTTAGTGTTGAACTCGCGACTGAAAATCATGCATTCGAAATTCTTGGCAAAACAAACATCGAACGGAAGATTATGGATCAAATGATCCTAGTGCATTTTTTCGTAACCAGGGAACTCAGACATCCAATTTTCCTCGGCTATGGATGGATGTCTGAACAGAATGCAGTCCTCGATACCGCGCAACAAATTATGTATCTCGGTAAACAAGATCGACTTCGCGTACCACTTAAAGAACACAGAGACACTCTAGAATTTATTCGACCTATCCAAATTGACCAAGTAAACAACGATGTCCCTCTCGAATATCACAGCGAATTTTTGAACATATTGAACACGTTCAATAAAGTTTTTCAATTAGGGACCGCTCTACCACAAACAACTACCATCTTACCCAAAATAAGGTTAAGTGACGAGACACCTTTCCGTTTACCTATGTACCGCTACTCGGAAGAAAAGAAGAATGCGTTCAGGTGTCAAGTGAAGGAAATGCGAGCTGCGAATATCATCGAACTGTGCGACGACGAATACATTTCACCAGTCGTTATGCACGCTAAGAAAGACGGGACGTACAGATTCTGTCTAGCTCTCAGGCGTCTAAACAGCGTAACTATTGACGCACCACATCCGATGCCAATAATCCACGAGGAATTGAAAGAAATAGGTGGAGCAACAATTTTTACCACTTTAGATATAGAGAGTGGATACTGGAAGATTCCTCTTTCGCCCAAAAGTAAAAAATATACAGCATTTTCAACGCCCAAGGGAGGAACTTATCATTTTCATGTCATGCCTTATGGAGTGAAAAACGCGTCAACGACATACCAAGCTTCAATGACACAAGAAGTTTTGACAGGATTGATCAACAAAATTTGTAAAGTTTACATCGACATCATCATCTACTCGAAGAACATCCACGAGCACTTTCACCACTTGAAAGTCGTATTAGAAAGACTACAAATCCATGGTCTTACTTGTTCAATTAAAAAATGTCACTTCGGAAGAACAGAAATAAAATACCTAGGACATATGATCGGCCAAGGCAAAAATCGTCCACTTCCGGAGCATCTGCACGTCATCGCCGAAGCCGTCATTCCTAAAAATAAGAAGGAGTTGATGCAATTTCTGGGAACCTGCAACTGGGTGAGGGAATACATCCAGAATTTTTCCACGATCGTCGCATCACTCACAGAACTATTATAAAAGAATCAAGGTTGGAAGTGGAACGACACAGCACAACAAGCTTTCCAAAAATTGAAGGAAATCAGCAAAGAACCACTACTACTACTCGATCTAAAGCTGACCTACGTGCTGCAGACGGACGCGAGCGCGGTTGGAATGGGGGCGGTCCTATGTCAGACAACATCGAACATCAAAAAACTTATAATCAGCTTCGCCAGTGCGAAATTCACGCCAACTCAAAGTCGTTACAGCAGTAATAAGAGAAAATTCAACTGAAAGAAGGAATTAAGAAATAAAAATACGCCTGCGTATCAAACTCGAAGCTCTCCCGCATTGTCAGTGGGACAAGAAAATACTGGAGATTTTGTTCAATCAACGCAATAGACGAAACGCTGCAACTGGAGTTTCCCCGAGTGTTGCATTGTTTGGCGGATCGCTGAAAAGGCCGGGGGAATAGAGAATGGAGTCTCCTGTGACTCAACAACGGCGCGAAAGATGTGACAGGATCAGAGATCATCAGCAAGCAAGCAAGCAACTCCTGCGTGGAACGCCTGTGTACTTAAAAACACATTATTTGTCCGATGCGGCACGCGGATTCAACGCTGCGACGGCGTCATTAGCGGATGGACCACACATCATCAAGGACATAGTGGGAAAGAACGTCTTCATTATCGACAAAAATGGACGTAGTGTTAAAGTGCACCGAAATCACTTAATCCCCGTGAAAGAGCGAAGCCAAAAAGTTACCGATAACTGAACGAGGCGAACGAGAAGTTTACAAACGAACAACCTGAGGGAAAATCATCAGAGACAAATCGCGAGAACCAGCCACGCTACAACCTTCGGACGCGGAGATGTACCACCGGCAAAAGAAAGTGAAGTGCGCGTATTTAAAAAAAAAAATCAAGTGAAGTGCGCGTATTTAAAAAAAGAAATCAAGTGTTGACACGACTCGGCTAATGGTGTGTGTAACAAGTGACAGGAGTGAGTGATTGATATTAGTAGTATATATAAATAAACATAAAAAAAGACTTTTAATTAGAGACTTTATCTTACATCGTTTTCCGTTACTTTTATTTTTACCTTCGTTACTCCTGATTATCCATGGTTAGATTCCAACAAATGTTGCGCAAACGAAATGTTACAAAATAACTTTAAAAAAAGAGAAGTATTAAATACGCCGGCGTAGAAATTGTTTCGTTTAATATTTATAGTTCGATTTTCTACACAAATGTTCAATTATCTCACATATAATTATTTTCTGTAATCTAACATTGTAAAATTTTATCACGGCCTGCCTTGTATTCTATCGATCTCCCGATGTCAAACTCTAAAACAGGGGGATTTGGCACTGTCTACTAAATAGTTTGTCACCCGGTAGATCATCAGAATGCCGCGGCGGCGCGCTCCGACGAGATCATAGGGCGGAGGGCTGCGATTGGCTGGCGGGCCCGGCACCGCCGGTAGTGGGAGATTGCGAGAGAACCGAGGTTTATAGGCGACCGTGCCGACGCGCTCGCTAGCATTCGACCGTCAGCCGGTCTACTGTCAAGATCTCGAACTGACGAAAAATAAAGAGCAGTTTTCTTTGAACAAAACCACCTTGTCATATTTTCTTCTCAACACACCTCACCTCCTCCTTCTTTCCATTCTCAAGACGTTTGTCCTCGTTCCCCTGTCAAAGCGAATTATCCAACAATTCCTAAAAAATCGTCGCTCCCTTCTCTCCCCGAAACTGTGGACCCTGAACCTTTCATCGTTGCACGACTGACGGACCTGTATCGACGCTTCCGGACGTACAACCCGAGTGGAGAAGAAATCGAGCGACTTAAGGAGATACGCAAACAACTCACCGGTAAGACCGTGGAGAAAAAGTCAGAGTGGTGTGAGCGGTTTCCTGGCCTCTGGAATTTCCTTGAATATTCCGAAAGCCGCCGTTTACTCACCATTCGCACTATACACGGCACCTCATACCAGTGGTCGCGGAAAGGACCGCCCGTCCTGTCAAATCTCGAGGCCGCGAATCAACGATCTGTCGACAAGGTCACCCGAGAAGATGCTGAAGAGGGTCCGTGTTGTCGCCTGCCCAGAAGATACACTTATAAATGGGCATAATATTTTTTTTCTCTTTCGTTCCGACGTTATTCACTTCAGTCGGATCATTGCTTAATTTAGTTTTTTATAATTCATTAAATTACACCTGGGAACTATCAATTGACCCTATTTTTCCCGTGGTTAATTATCACCCTCCGTTACTTTTTTATACATAATCTTATTGACACAAATGTTAATACGTCGCAAAATAGTCGACATTTTAAATATAATTTTGCAAAAGCTAATTTTGGTAGTATTCTTTGTTATTTAAATAATGTCGACTGGACAACTATCTTAAATACTACAAATTTAAATATTGATGAAGCTGTCAATGTTTTTATGATCATGTTTCCATGGCTATTAGTTTATCTGTTCCCATTATGGTTATTAAAAGAGATAATTATCCAACGTGGTTTACCCACGAACGTTAACATTTAGTGTACTTAAAGAAAATTGCTCATAAGCAATTTAAAATTACAGGTAATTCTCTTGACTTGCCGAGTTCTCGAACTTACTGAAAGTTGTAAAACATTGTCGAAAATTGCATATAATAATCATACCTCTTGAGTTAAAAATTCTATAATATCTAATCCGAAGCAGTTTTGTAATTATATAAATTATTTCCGTAATGAAACACGTATTCCGAACAATGTATATCTCCGCCAATACTGACCTTGACATTGTAAATTGTTTTCGCCAGCACATTAGTTCTGTGTATTTATTTTCTTTATCAAATATTTCTGATCATGATTTTCAATTTCATAACAATTGTCATATTAATATATTTTTTATTGGTAAGAATACTATTTTACTTAAATTAAAAAATATCAATGTCAATTAAGGTGCTGGCCCGGACCATATCCTTCCGATTCTCCTCAAAACATTCAGCTCTGCTTTTGTCGACCCATTGTTTATTTTATTTATCTCTAAAATCAGGTATTTTTCCATTAATTTGGAAAAGAAGTATAATTGTTCCAGTTTATAAAGATGGAGATAAAAAAATGTTATGAATTATCTCCCTATCCCTATTCTCAGCGCAATCGCAAAGATTTTCAAATATATTCATGGCCACTTCTGCAGTACCCCAAGGATCAAATCTTGGACCTCTTTTTTTCTTACTTTTTGTAAATGATCCAGAATTTTTTGCAAAAAAAATCCCTGGAGACTTTAAAACTTACCGAAATATCGAATTTTTTGTCTCGAGGTGCACAGATATCGATCTCGCGTAAACACGCCTGAGATGTGCACCAAACGTTCCTAAGCGTGAATTTTCGCATTCTAATATTTTTTGTTAATTTTTAGTAATAAGGAAGGTTTAAAAATCAAGTTTTGTAATTATAAATTTGTTTTTAAACAATTTTGAATCTCAAAACGTGTATTTAATATATAAAGGGCAGATTTTCTCAAATGTACTAATGTCAAAATTGCATGTTGTTAGATCGGGCTAATATTTTCACAGCATTTAAAACTATTAATAAGTACTTAAAACCACCAAGTAATTATGAAATTTTATAAAAAATTATAGGGGGGAGGGGGTTGAAGATTTTGGATAAGTATGGACAGTGAGTTTTCTAAAAATCGTAGCTTTTATATAATAAAGAAAAAAAATTGTGACCTATATGTTTTTGGTAGGTTTTTTTCTGCTGTTTCAAATGGTGAGAATTTTTTTAAAAAAATTCGAAATTTAACCCTTTTTTTGAAAATAAAAAATTTTTTTTTAACTAAACTTTCCGGCTTAATATTTTTTGACATTTTCTAAAGTACATTTTTTTAATTTTTACATTTTTGATGTAAGAAGAGATGATTTTTTTTATCTAAATAATTTTTTATTATTTTAATATCAATATCAAGCGTGATACACGCATAAGGTGTTGAATATTTTATTTAAACAATCGTTGCAAATAACTGGAATATATTTTTTTAAAGTAGAATTATATAAACATTTGTCTTAAAAAAACTAACACTTTATCTTTATTTTTATAAGTATTTATTTGTAAAACGTCAATTTAATCAAAATACTTCATATTGTAAAATATTTCAATTTTTATTAATTAATTAATAATTCAAAAACGAAAAAAAGGTCATTTTTTTCGTTTTAGATATTGAAAGTACACATCATAAGCTTTCAATTGGTACAAGAAAAAAGGGGGCTTTTTTTAAAAAAAATTTTTCAAAAACATTTTTAGTTTTTAAGAAAAGGGTTAAACTTTGAATTTTTTGAAAAAAAATTCTCACCATTTGAAAAAGCAGAAAAAAACTTACCAAAAACATATAGGTCACAATTTTTTTTCTTTATTATATAAAAGCTACGATTTTTAGAAAACTCACTGTCCATACTTATCCAAAATCTTCAACCACCTTCCCTCCATAATTTTTTATAAAATTTCATAATTACTTGGTGGTTTTAAGTACTCATTAATAGTTCTAAATGCTCTGAAAATATTAGCCCGATCTAACAACTTGCAATTTTGACATTGGTACATTTGAGAAAATTTGCCTCTTATATATTAAATACACATTTTGAGATTCAAAATTGTTTAAAAACAAATTTATAATTGCAAAACTTGATTTTTAAACCTTCCTTTTTTACAGGGGCGGCGGAAGCAGTATGGATGGTATGGATAACTCCATACCTGAAATAAACTCAGGTTTGGAATTCCATACCTCATCGAACTTGCAAAACTATCTGAAATGGCCATGAATAGCCCATGAATATTCTAATGTAATAATATTTTAATATTTTCGTTCCACATTTTAAAGAATATTTCATCTAATCAACGTAATAACTTAAACATTAGGTAGTTCAAGTTGGGTGGGGGAAATCCAATATGGCTGACATCAGCTGATTTACCGGAGGACAAACAATGTATTAAATTCAATGGGACAAATCAGTTTTTTAACCATAACTTTTTAAAAATTCATTTTTAAACCATAGTGTAATGGAAAATTATTCTTTATTTATCGAAATCTATTTTTTAAAACAATAAAATGAAAAATTAAATTTTATTGTTTTAAAAAATAGATTTCGATAAATAAAGAATAATTTTCCATTACACTATGGTTTAAAAATGAATTTTTAAAAAGTTATAGTTAAAAAACTGATTTGTCCCATTGAATTCAATGCATTGTTTGTCCTCCGGTAAATCAGCTGATGTCATCCATATTGGATTTCCCCCACCCAACTTGAACTACCTAATGTTTAAGTTATTACGTATGATTAGATGAAATAATATTTTTTTAAATGTGGAACGAAAATATTAAAATATTATTACATTAGAATTTTCTTGGGCTATTCATGGCCATTTCAGATAGTTTTCCAATTTCAATCATACCTGAGTTTATTTCTGGTATGGAGTTATCCATACCATCCATACTGCTTCTGCCGCCCCTGCCTGAACATACTTCATTTCCAAAAAGAAATTTTTTTAGGGTAGATTTTATGTTAGAGAATGCCTCATATGAGTCTTAAAATGTACTCTCAGCGAGACTAGTAGAAACTTTAAGAACTCAACAGATAAAATAAAGTCGAAATGTAGACTAAAGTCGGGGACAAAAGAAAGCGACTCTGGCTTTTTTTGTTTATATCTCATTGAAAAAAAATCTCTAAACATTCTGGGAAAAAATATATGAAAGCTTAAAGTCTTGAGAATGAAACAAAGTATATTTCGAGACCACAAAAAATTTTTTGCAGTAGCTATGACACAAAATGTGCCAAAAAACACAGTTTTTCAGCCCTTTTTTCAAGTCTATACTTTCACCTGTTCCCCAAGCGAAACTGCTAGTAGGAAAAATTTGAAAAAATTCACAGATATTCTTTAAGGTGTGTACAATTAATTTTTGTTTTTGAAATTGAAAAATAATAATTAATTTATTGTTTACACAGCTTTATTCAGCTTAATGCTATCTTTTAAACAAATAGAGATAAAATGACGTTTTTTAGCTTAAAATGTGCAATTTTATAGTAGGATAAAATTACATAAATTAAAAACTAAATAAATTGAATATTCTACTCAAAAACTGAATATACATATTTTGGGCTTTAATGAGAATCGACGTGTGGCTGCCATAAAGCAAAAAGTTGTAGAAAAAAAGTGTACAATAGGAAACCCAGAAGAAAATCGACAGATGTGGGATTGCACTCAGGGCTGTCTCTACGCTTAACAAATAAAATCCTTGAACGGATTTGTCAATGAGACAAAATTTTATAAAATAATATTTTTAAACAGAACAATTTTTTAATCAAAACGAAACTTTATACATAGTTTATGCAAAATTAATTTTGCATACTAGATTTTTAAAAAGTTGTACTACATTTTTATAGTATTATGCAAATTTGATGTAAAAATTTTTATTTAGCAAAATCAGTTTTGTAAAAAATTTTTTTTAAATCCAATTTGCAGTTTTTTTTGCAATATTCCAAGTAGAACGTAATATTAGTAATATTGCAATGTATTAGTAATATTATTAATAGCATTACAGTAATAATACTTGGTAATATTATAATACATGGTAACATTACAGGTAATGTTACAGTAATTTTGCAGTTAATAAAATAGTAAAAACCGCTGCCAAGTTGTATATTTTTTTTATAATTTTGGTGCTCATTTCATGAACACTTAACTTCCTCATAGAGATAAAAATAATAGAAAAACCGCTGCCAAGTTGTATATTTTTTTATAATTTTAGTGCTCATTTCATGAACACTTTACTTCCACATGGAGATAATAATAATAATAGGAAAATATATGAATAACTTTTCATAATAATGGTAAAAGTTATTGAATCTTGGGTCAATCAATGTATTTTTAAATACTCTACAATATAGTTATAATAGTTTAATTAATAGTTAAACAAAAATTTTCAAACAAAAAAGTTGAGAAAATGTCATTTTCCACAATTTTTGGTTTTTAAAATACCAATAATTTCGAAATTTATTAGCGAATTAGGTTCAAAAATAGGTCAATCGAAGCGTTTTTTGAAGCTCTACAAGACGGTAACGATAATTTTAAGATTACTTCTACATTTTTCAACAAAATTTTCAAAAAAGTCTTAGTTTCCAAAATTTTGAATTTTTAAAAGTTTAATATCTCTGGTTAATATGGACGAAAAATGTTTAATTAGAGCTCAAAAGATGCGTCTAAAAAAACTACAAAATTATGGAAAAACATTTATACGTGTCCTAACATTTTTTTAAAGTTATGGGCGAAAAACGCCCTAAAGTACTGTTTCCGAAAAAGCAAATTCCTAATACTTTTTTCCTAATCTAAATTTCCTAATGCTATTAATTTTTTCCTAATGCTATTAATTTTTTCCTAAAGCTATTAATTTTTCCAAGTTCCAAATTATTTAAATTCAAAATGAAAGTGAGCAAAGTTCTGAAATGCTGCTTTATTGTTTTGGTTATTAGTAATGAAATTTAGATAACAATAGTGTGAGCCAAAGTTTCGAGATATTTGAAAATTCTATTTTCCTCCTTATAAGTTTCGTAATCGTCAACAATACGGCGTAGTCTTTTTTGGGTTTCTAACCATTTTCTTTTTGGACCTGCTGACACTTTCTTCCCCAAACTCAATTCTCTACACATAACTTTAATTAATACTAATTCATCTCCATTGAATCTTGTAATGGCTCTTGCAGAACATTCTCCCAACTTTACTTTCTTACACTCCCAGTACGAGCGACCTTTCACAACATTTGCTCGGTAATAAATGTAACCATCCAGAATCAATTTATTCCCAACAATTTTCATATCAGCGACCATATTGTTGTTGATTTTAACTATTAATTTTGATAAACTTTTAACTTTTATAATTTAATTTTGAGTTTCGATAAACTTTGAACACATATAATTTGTCAGGTTGGTTTAAATGACACGAAATTTGTTGTCTAAAAAACAATCGAATGTCTGGATAAATGGACTACATTCATTACACTAGACAAAATTATATTGTTAGGAAATATATACTTTAGGAAAATATTATTAGGAAAATTGAATTAGGAAAATGACATTAGGAAAATTGTTTTAGGAAAAAGGTTATATTAGGAAAAACAGTTGTTAGGAATATATCATTAGGAAAAATGGATTAGGAAAAACGTCGGGGAACGAAAAAATTTAGTTAAGCTTTATTAATATATCAGAAAGTACTCTCATTTTATGTCTGCAGGTGAGATCTACAATTTAAAAAAAATTCAACCCAAAAGCTCTTTATGATTTCGAGATATTTATGAAAATGTGATGTTTACACACACACACATACGGAATGACATTTTTTTAAAATGTCATTTTTGAACTCCTAAGGTCAAATAACGTAAAAATATGTCAAAAAATCGAACTCGAAAAATTTCGGTATTACAATACTTCCTCTATGAGAAAGTAATTAAATAATAAATGTATAAAATTTCGTTTAGGAATATAGCATAATTTATTATAAATTAATAAGTAGATAATATTATAAATTACAAATATTAATTAATAAGTAGTGGTTTAAAAAATAGTTCTGTTTAAAAATATTATTTTATAAAATTTTGTCTCATTGACAAATCCGTTCAAGGATTTTATTTGTTAAGCGTAGAGACAGCCCTGAGTGCAATCCCACATCTGTCGATTTTCTTCTGGGTTTCCTATTCTACACTTTTTTTCTACAACTTTTTGCTTTATGGCAGCCACACGTCGATTCTCATTAAAGCCCAAAATATGTTTATTCAGTTTTTGAGTAGAATATTCAATTTATTTAGTTTTTAATTTATGTAATTTTATCCTACTATAAAATTGCACATTTTAAGCTAAAAAACGTAATTTTATCTCTATTTGTTCAAAAGATAGCATTAAGCTGAATAAAGCTGTGTAAACAATAAATTAATTATTATTTTTCAATTTCAAAAACAAAAATTAATTGTACACACCTTAAAGAATATCTGTGAATTTTTTTAAATTTTTCCTACTAGCAGTTTCGCTTGGGGAACAGGTGAAAGTATAGACTTGAAAAAAGGGCTGAAAAACTGTGTTTTTTGGCACATATTGTGTCATAGCTACTGCAAAAAATTTTTTGTGGTCTCGAAATATACTTTGTTTCATTCTCAAGACTTTAAGCTTTCATATATTTTTTCCCAGAATGTTTAGAGATTTTTTTTCAATCAGATATAAACAAAAAAAGCCAGAGTCGCTTTCTCTTGCCCCCCCTGACTTTAGTTTTTAGTCCCCTACACGGAAAAAAGAATAGCACAAGAGATGTGCCAAACAGTAGGACAAGTCGTGTGCGTTAATTCAGCGCGTCTGGTGTGCCTTGTTGGAACAGCAGACATACTTAGTTTAGCGCAGGCGCTGTGCTTTACAGCTTGTACATTTTATAAGCACAGCGTCTGCACCGAAAAAGTTTGTCTGCTGTTCCAAAAAGGCACACCAGACGCGCTAAATTAACGCACACGACTTGTCCTACTGTTTGGCGCATCTCTTGTGCTATTATTTTTTCCGTGTAGTATCTATAGTCCTCTGGAAAAGGCGACGCGCTTGGGCGTGATCATCAGGTGACGTGTCATTAGTTGTCATGGCGTTGCTTTGAGTGTACATGTTTTCTTCGTCTATTGTTAATCACCTGTAGATTTTGATATTTTTGTGTACCGAATAAATAAAATAAAATGTAGACTAAATTTTGGTTAATGCAAGAGATTCGGAAATATAAGTACAAATTCATTGAGTTACAATATTATTTAGAGAAAAAGTTGCGCAGTAAAAATCGCAAAGTATCGAAATGCTTATACAAAATGGTGACTTTTATATATTGTTATAACTCGTTTATATTTATACATAGAAGATAAATTTAAAACAAATATATATAAAAAGTTTATATTACATGAAGTGTAAGCATAGTTACACTGAACTGAAATGAATTTTGTTCAATTAACCGATTTCTTGTCTATTATTAAGTAATGATTACTTATAAGGTACATGTTAAAAAATAATGTCATCATGGAAGTGGATGAAAAATTGGACCTCAATAACAAAAAAATAAATAATTGCATTTTATTTTTTTAAATAGTTAATTTAACTTTTCTTACAGATGCTTCTATTACAATTTGTTACCAGCATCTTCTGAAACTGCAATAAAAATAGTTAAAATAAAGTCAAATTAGCCAGGTTTTCTTTATGTGTAAAACTCTGACAAGATTTATGATGCATATCTTCTTCCAAACGTTTTTTTATTTAGAAAATATAGTTAATAACTATAATTTTATATGCAATCGAAAAGTAAATTTGAACTGTATTATTTACTACTTTTAAGTATTTAAGAAAGCTTTATTTTAGTCACTATTTTGACTTTTAGAGTGTTCTGTCGTGCAACAATTAAAATTAAAAAATAATTTTATTTTTCTCTAAAAACAGAATTTACAAAATTATATTGAAAACTAATTTAAAGAATGTCTTTCAAATTTTTACAAATGTATTTTCTTAACCGTTAGGATTTTAACCGAATGAATATTGCCTTCTTCTTTAGAAAATTGTAAAGAATTTGCTGTTTTATTACTATAATCCTAAACAGATCTAACATAATGGTCACATCTGCACTTTATTACGCACATTGTACTGCAGTGTAGGTAGGATTAAGCTTAATTGCTTTTTCTAAATTGCACTACAAATTTTTGTACCTACGTACCCATCTTACACTTTATGTGGCCCTTTTTTACCTCCAAATTTTTGAATGCTACGTTGCCAAATTTTATTACAAAACTAAGATGTTGCCAAATGTATATTTTGTGAACAACTTCAACAACTTATTACCTTTAACACACCTTTCATGTTAGTCTAGCTTGGACAACCGAAAGCGATGTATCGGTTCCAAAATACAACACAAAAAAATTGTATCACACTAACAGAATCTACTTTAAAATAAATGTTAATTATTATTTGTTACTATTTATAAATAATATTACTTTTATTTCAAAATCCTTGATTATTTCAAGATACAAAACATGGTCCTTCGAGCCGGATTGTTTTCAATCAATCCTAAAGTGTTGGTTTTTCATAAAACAGTGTGTCTTTATCTCACGTTATAATTTGACACTAACATTTTTGTAAAGACTTCATCAACTAAAGTCAGTGTTTCAAGTGATAACCATTATATTAATGGAATTTAATTGCTGTGACCTTTTTATATAAGGATTGTTTTTAAATTCAGCAATAACATTTAAAAAATTGTGAACATTGACACTAATGTATTTAAATCAGTGCTTGTGAAGTTTCATTCTTCCCACGGTTTATTGCATTTAACCAATTTTTTCAAGAAAAACAGTTGGTTTTTTCCCTAAATAAAGAGCTCGTATACTTCTTTATAAGACATCGAGTAAATTGGGGACATTAGTGTATCAAGTTAACACTACGTTAATTAATTAGTGAGAAAAGACTGACCAGCAATTAATGAAGTTAGTATATGCTAGACTCAAATTCAACAGAAAATAATTACAAGTTCTACATCACCATCAGAGTACGCGAATCCTGATTTCAAGGAATCTATCATCAGCATCCCAGAGAAGCCAACTCCAAGTAAGTCTAGAGTTAGCCATTTCTCCTTCATTTCTTTAAATTCCTAATCCTTGTTTTCGATGGGATAATATATGAATGTTTTTGTAATAAATAATAAACAAAATGGTTGATCAAGCAAACTTAAAGTCACAACGCGGTAATATAAAACGCCAGCTGACCGTTTCGGAAAGATTTCTTCAAACAATTAATGAGCAATCCGATCTTTCAGCCCTTAATTTAGAGATTCGTCTACAAAAACATCTCGAATTATGGGATAAATTTGATTTAATTCAGACTCAATTAGATAGTACATTAAGTACCGAGGAAGACTTCGAAAACCCAGATTGTGAAAGAACCTCCTTTGAAGATAGATTTAATTCCATTCAAGGATTGTTTAGAAAATATATTAATATATTAAATGGAGTAAATTCATTCACATTAACAAATCCAATTAGGCGTTCCTCTGATTCTTTACAATCAGTGAATACACCTGAAGGTTTAGGGCGAAACAGCGAACCACTTTCAAATACATCGTCTTCAAATTTATTTTATTCGGGATTTCAGCTTCCCAAACTTGAAGCTCCGACTTTTAACGGTGGCTTCGATTTATTGGTTGACTTTTCATGACACATTCAAATCTCTGTGTCATGATAACCCTTCCTTTCCGACAATACATAAATTTCATTATCTAAAATCTTGCTTGAAAGGAGATGCATCTGAAGTAATAGCTTCAATCGAAACCACAAGTGATAATTATGAAATCGCTTGGGAATTGTTAAAAACGCGATTCGATAATCGAAGATACATAGTTGAATGCCACATTGAAGCATTATTTAAATTAAAAAACATTTCTAAAGAAACTCCTATTCGCGCATTGTTGGATAATTTTCAAAAACATGTAAGAGCTCTTAAAGCTTTAGAAGTGCCGGTAGAGCATTGGGATCTTGTGCTTATTTATATTATTCCGGATAAACTGAATAATTATAACAGAGAAAAATGGGAAGAGTCAATTAAAAGTACCAAACTTCCCACCTTATCTGAAATGATTGCATTTTTAGAGCGTAGGGCACTCATAGAAACTACACAGTCATTTCACAAAACAGATAGCAAACAAAACTCTCAATGGACAAAAAAGGGTTTAAATGCTCGTTCAAACAATCAAACTTGTTTATCGACCACAGTTGAATCTAAAAACACAAATACCCAGAAATCTTGCCCATTATGTTCATCTTCGCATTTACTTTCTAAGTGTGATAAATTTATTCAATTATCGGAAAAAGAACGATATAAAGTCGTAAAAAATGCAGCAATTTGTCATAATTGTTTTCTATCAAATCACAAGACAAGTGAGTGTCGTCGAAATCCCTGTCAAAGTTGTCGCAAACCTCATAATATCCTCTTGCATTTTACTCATGAAACTCCTAAACAATCAGAATCAAAGGAAGAAAATATTACAAACACTTCCACCACTTCTTTGCTAAGTTATCAAGAGAAGAATCAATCACAAATTGTTTTAGGTACCGCAATTGTCGATATTCTAGATGCACAAGGGAAATTTCGATCCTGTCGAGCATTGTTAGACTCTTGTTCACAATGCAACTCAATTTCAGAAAAATTTGCTAACTCGTTAGGTCTAACGAAAAAGAAGACTGACGTTACGTTAAAGGGCGTTGAAAATCTTCATTCTGAAATCAAATTCAGTACTAGTACAAAAATAAAATCAAGATATGAAAACCATGAATTTAATATGTCCTTTTTGATTTTCAAAGAAATTTCAGAAAAAATGCCTTCATTAACAATTAATAGAAACTCTATTAAAATTCCTAATGAAATATTCTTAGCTGATCCTCTATTTTATGAACCTGCTGAAATCGATATATTAATAGGTGCTGAACATTTTTATGACATGTTAGGTGCAGGTCAAATTCGAATTAAAGGACAAACAGCTCTCTTTCAAGAGACAGAATTAGGTTGGATTTTTGCAGGTCGATGCGTTTCTCCTCGAGCATCTTTAATTTCATGCAATTTAATAAAATTCAAAGAGTTACCTATTTTATGGGAATTAGGAGATGAATCCTCTACAATTCCTAAGTCCGAAGAAGAAAAATCTGCTGAACTTCATTATACTGAAAATGTATCAAGAAATGTATCAGGAAGTTATTCCGTTCGACTTCCTTTCAATGATAAAATAGACTCATTGGGAGATTCTAGAAATAGTGCTTATCAACGTTTTTACGCGTTAGAGAAAAAATTCTCAAAAGATCCCAATATAAAAACAGAATATTCAGATTGTATTCAAGATTATATTGATAAAGGTCATATGTCTCCTGTTCACGAATCTCATGACATTAAGACTGGTATCTATCTTCCTCATCACGCTGTAAAGAAAGAAACAAGTCTGACATCTAAAACAAGAGTTGTTTACAATGGTTCATTAAAAACAACAACCGGTGTTTCGTTAAATGATTGTTTGTTAATTGGACCAACTGTACAAGAAGATCTCTTTTTAATTGTCACGAGATTTAGAACACATCCATATGCCTTTACTGCCGACATTGAACAAATGTATCGACAAATTCAAATTGCAGAATCTGACCGTAAGTTTCAAAAAATTTTATGGCGTCTAAATCCTGACGAACTTGTAAAAATTTACACATTAAATACTGTTACATTTGGCCTTGCTTCAGCTCCTTTTCTTGCAATAAGAACCTTACATCAATTAGCAGACGATGAAAAGGAAATTTTTCCTGTAGCTGCTAAAGTATTGCAAGAAGATTTTTACGTCGACGATATGTTGACCGGTAGTAAAACTTTCATTGATGCTCTTCAACTTCGAGATGATTTAATTAATCTTCTCGCTAAGGGCGGTTTTAATTTGAGAAAATGGAGTTCAAATTGTCCAGAATTGTGCAAAAATTTCACTTCCAATTGCGAAGATAAATTTATGTCCCTTGATCAAGAAGATACAGTCAAAGCACTTGGACTTCGATGGGATCCTAAAAAAGACTCAATTTTTTATTCGGTTAATCTATCAAAATCTATTAAACCAGAAACAAAAAGATCGCTTTTAACAGAATGCTCTAAATTATTAGATCCTCTTGGTCTGTTAGGTCCAGTTATTGTTGTTGGAAAAATTTTAATTCAACAACTATGGAAATATCAATTAACCTGGGATGACCCAATTCCTCCAGATATTGAAAACGTATGGTTAGATTATAAAAAACATTTAATTGCTCTTGATAACGTTCAATTTAATAGGTGTGTCACACCTGAAAACACAAAGGAAATTTAGTTACACGGATTTTGTGACGCAAGTGAAAAAGCTTATGGTGCTTGTTTATATATTCGTGCGACTGACGATGAAAACAATCATCACTGCTCTCTTATTTGTTCCAAATCTCGTGTAGCTCCTATCAAAACAATAACCTTACCACGTTTAGAGCTTTGCGGTGCTGACCTACTAGCGAAGTTAACTGAGTTAGCTACACGCGCTTTAAAACTCAAATTTTCAAAAATTATTTTTTGGTCTGATTCAACAATTGTACTAAATTGGATTCAAACTCCCCCCCACACTTTAAAAACGTTTGTAGCCAACAGAGTAGCACAAATTCAATCCTCGACTCAGATGTCTGACTGGCGACATGTACGTAGTCAAGACAATCCTGCAGATTTCATTTCTAGAGGTCAAAATGCAACTGAATTTTTACAAAATTCTCTCTGGGCTCGAGGCCCTCTTTGGTTATCACAAAACGAAGATTCTTGGCCCAATTTCGACTTTGAATCTCAAACGGCATTAGAAAAGCGCGAAATCAAACCAATTTTTACACTAAAAATAACTCAAACAGACTTGTCATTTTTGACAAAATTTGACAATATGAAAAAACTTCAAAATGTTGTAGCATATTGTCAGCGTTTTATTCAAAATTTAAAAACTAAAGACAAAGCCTTGAGATTAAATGGGCCACTTTCTCAAAACGAGAAAAATTCAGCTCTTGAATTAATTCTAAAACTCGTTCAATCGAATTGTTTTTCTCGAGAAATTAGCGACTTGACCAACAATCGAATTGTGTCAAAGACAAGCTGTCTTTTTAATTTGAATCCCTTCTTAGAAAATGGTATTATAAAGGTGGGGGGAAGATTGGTACATGCTGATATTCCAGAATCTCAGAAATTCCCAATAATTTTACCAAAAAACAATCATGTTACTAACATAATAATAAGAGATGAGCACAAGACACGATTGCATGCTGGCATTACAAGCACTCTATACGGGTTACGTCAAAAATATTGGATAATTAATGGGCGTAGTACTGTTAGAAATATTATTCGAAAATGTGTACAATGCTTCAGAGTTAAACCACAAGAAGTTAAATATCTCATGGGGAATTTACCAAAAGAAAGAATTTCGTTTTCTCGACCTTTCCTTCAGGTAGGTGTGGATTTCTGTGGTCCTTTTTATACAAAGGAGCATCGCTACCGAAATCGAACAAAAATTAAAACTTATGTTTCTGTGTTTGTATGTTTTGCAACTAAAGCGGTTCACTTGGAATTAGTTAATGATTTGAGTACCGAAGCCTTCCTCGCTTGCCTCAAACGTTTTTTTGCACGACGAGGTGTGTCAAACTCACTTCATTCAGATAACGCAACAAATTTTGTCGGTGTTAACACGGTTTTAAAAAATCTTTATAAGGAGATTGATTCAATTACGCGAGATAAAAAAGTACAAAATTATCTTTGTGACAAGGGAGTCAGCTGGCATTTTATACCACCTAGAGCACCACACTTTGGTGGCCTCTGGGAAGCGGCAGTAAAATCATTTAAGACGCATTTTACACGAATTGCCGGGAATTCATTGCTTACCTACGAACAACTTCATACTTATGTTGTCGAAATCGAGGCTATTCTCAACTCTAGACCATTGACTCCTCTATCCTCAGATCCAAATGATCTACTTCCTTTAACTCCTGGTCATTTCCTAATTGGCAACTCTATGACTTGTCTACCACAAGAAGATCTACGCAACTTTCCAGCCAATCGTCTTAATTGTTGGGAATTAGCACAACAAATGAGACACCACTTTTGGAATCGGTGGTATAAGGAATACATTAATGAATTATTATCCAGGAGCAAGTGGCAATCGGACACAGATCAAAGTAATATAAAACTCGACACTTTGGTTATTGTCAAGGAAGATGATCTTCCACCAATGAAGTGGAAACTTGCACGTATTAGTGAATTACACCCGGGTCAAGATGGAATTGTGCGAACTGTTACAGAAAAAACTGCATCTGGAACCTATAAACGTGCTTTAAAAAAGTTATATCCTCTTCCCATCAATTGAGAAATAATGAACATTAAGTTAATTAATTAAACTTTCTCTTTGTTCATAAAGTTAATTTTTATTACAAATAATAATGTCTAATTTATTTGTTTTGAACGTTAATCGTTCAAGAAGGCCGGTATGTTCTGTCGTGCAACAATTAAAATTAAAAAATAATTTAATTTTTCTCTAAAAACAGAATTTACAAAATTATATTGAAAACTAATTTAAAGAATGTCTTTCAAATTTTTACAAATGTATTTTCTTAACCGTTAGGATTTTAACCGAATGAATATTGCCTTCTTCTTTAGAAAATTGTAAAGAATTTGCTGTTTTATTACTATAATCCTAAACAGATCTAACATAATGGTCACATCTGCACTTTATTACGCACATTGTGCTGCAGTGTAGGTAGGATTAAGCTTAATTGCTTTTTCTAAATTGCACTACAAATTTTTGTACCTACGTACCCATCTTACACTTTATGTGCCCCTTTTTTACCTCCAAATTTTTGAATGCTACGTTGCCAAATTTTATTACAAAACTAAGATGTTGCCAAATGTATATTTTGTGAACAACTTCAACAACTTATTACCTTTAACACACCTTTCACGTTAGTCTAGCATGGACAACCGAAAGCGATGTATCGGTTCCAAAATACAACACAAAAAAATTGTATCACACTAACAGAATCTACTTTAAAATAAATGTTAATTATTATTTGTTACTATTTATAAATAATATTACTTTTATTTCAAAATCTAAATTGAAGTTTAAAAGGAAACTATACTTTTAAGTCGACTTTTTGGCTATCAGCTATTTTTAAAACTACATAGCGATTTCATTCAAGCATGAGTACCGACTTTTTTTAAGACTCTTCTTACAAACTAATTTTAAGTCTAGAATGACTACTTTTTGTTACATCTTAAAATTAGCTCGTTTGTAGTCTTTATTCAAGACTTTTTTTTCTATGTGTACTATTATAATTTTTAAAAATATTGAGGAATTGTAGTCCACTGCCTAAATTAAGTTCAAAATTAAAAATAACGATAAAACATATTTATAAAATGGTTATAAATATTAAAAATGTTATAAATGTTTAATTTTATTAAGTTTAAAATTAGAAAAGAAAAAGTAAGAAAATAAAATTAATCGGAACAGCTCTATCGCATGAATCGCAATGAATATAATTATTTTTGTTAAATTACTATAGTTATGAGTGATTTTAATAATATGTACCTACATTGTGCATTTAAATCGCCAAAAACTAGCAACAAATACTTTTTAAAAAAAGTGTTCCACAATGCCCCAAATGCTTCATTTTACAAAAAGTTTTGTATTATTTATTCATTTTAATTTAATGCAAAATTTCTTTTTGGAATCAAAGTACCAATGCCACATAATAATTAAAAAAAATTTTTTCATAATTAATTCTTGGAAATCCTTGTAAAATCAATAAAAACATGAAGGCCCAAAATAAATATTTGAATGCAATTTTCCAGGTGATTTTTGTTTACTTTTTTTGCTTTTTTAAAAAGAAATTTGTTTCTTAGGTATATTGTGGATGCTAAATGGTCATGAAATGAACAACTTGTTTTCACATATATTAAAGAAAAATTTTTCATTAAGTAATTTATAAGTAATAGTTTTATGATAGTTCTTCAAGAATTACGTTATTTAAAAATAAATTATTGTCAGAAATAGAAAAATTTGAAGTGATGTATATAAGAATTCGTGGTAATTTCATAGTTTATGAGTCAAACAAAAAAAACCGGACAAGTGCGAGTGGAACTCGTACTAAAACCGAGGGTTCCGTACCCACGTTTAAAACTTCTACTTTTTTGCTGAAAAAATATAAAGATCAACTCCAATATTTTTCGCTGTATTTTTTTTGTAACCTACAGGTCAAAATAAATAAATAACCAATTTTCATCTCATCAGATAAAAACCTGTGGGCGCTAGGGTAAAAAACACGCATTTTTGACGAAATTTTTAAAAACTTTGAGTTTTTCGCTAAAAAAATATAAAGATAAAATCCAATCATGTTCGGTCTATTTTTCCTGAAATCTACACATAAAAATTCATAAAATAAGCAAAACTATAGTCCAATAGGACAAGAATTGTGAAAACAAAGGGGGGGATACACACTTTTTTTCTAAAACAAAAAAAATTTTTAGTTTTTCGCAAAAAAAAATATGAAGACGAACTCTAATAATTTTTTCTGTATGTTTGTTGAAATCTACACGAAAAAATAAATAAAAATGTATAACGCCAGTCCACTAGACTAAGAATTGAGATAACTAGCATAGGTATAATTATTATCAAAAATTGAAAAAAAAATTTAGGTTTTCGCTCAAAACGCAATGAAGATCAATTCTAATCATTTCCACTATATTTTTCCTGTGACCTACACGTGAAAATACAAAAGTGTACCAATTTCCAGCTCTCTAGGTAAAAAAACTGTGAGCGCTAGGGTGAAATACACGCTTTTTTGACGAAATTTTTAAAAACTTTGAGTTTTTCGCTGAAAAAAATATGAAGATCAAATCCAATCATGTTCGCTATATATTTCCTGAAATCTACACACGAAAATACATAAAATAAGCAAAACTGCAGTCAAATAGGCCAAAAATTGTGAAAACCAAGGGGGGTACACACTTCTTTTAAAACGAAATTTTTTTTAGTTTTTCGCAAAAAAATATGAAGATGAATTCCAATAATTTTTTCTCTGTATGTTTTATGAAATCTACACAAAAAAATAAATTAAAATGTTTAAATTCTAATCACTTCCGCTATATTTTTCCTGTAATCTATGCGTAAAAACGAATAAGTATGCCAATTTTCAGCTCTTTAGATAAAAAACTGTGGGCGCCAGGGGGGGTACATGCATTTTTTTCGAAATTTTCGAGTTTTTCGATGAAAACACTATGAAGATCAATACCAAATATGTTTGCAATATTTTTCTTGTAATCCATTTTTGAAAATACATATGCATACTAATTTTCAACTTTCTAGGTAAAAAACTGTAAGCGCTAGGGGGGGTACATGCCTTTTTTTTAAGAAAAATGGACAAAATTTGATGTTTTTCGTCGAAAACTCTATGAAGATCAATCCCAATCACGTTCGCTATTCTTTTCCTGCAATCTACGCGTGAAAATACATAAGTGTACGAAATTTTAGCTCTCTAGGTGTAAAACTGTGAGTGCTAGGGGGGTTACATGGTCATTTTTGTAACCGTTCCAATAGGGTTCCTACCCTGAATTCCTTGTCTCAGAATATTTGATTATTATTATAGTTATAATAGTACTAAAACTATATTCCAATTAATACTTTATTTTTATAAAAAAAAATTTAAATTGAAAATTTTCCAACTCTATTATTTTTAAAATTGCTAGTTATATTTAAAAAAGTAAATAAGAAGTTAGCCGCGCGAATTGTTGCTAATTTTATTAAGAATACATCATGATTATTATTATAAAAAATAAATTTAATTCAAATAAATAAATCAACAAATATTTGATTTATTTTATCCAAATTCAACATTGTTGAAGTTTAGTAAAGTTGAAAATACAATACAAAATTTAAAAAGAACTATTTTTATTTAAAATTCGTTTCAAAAAAATATTTTCCCATAGAAATTATTTCTAAAAAAACAAATTGTTTATAATATTTCTTTATCAACAACTTAAAAAAGAAAAAAAATTGTTAACAAAAAATATAATTTTTTGCAAAAAAAGTATATTTAGCTTGACATTCATCAAAGTCAAAGCTTTTAAAATTTATCATTGCAGGTGTATGCAATAAAAATACGAACTATAAAAATAATTTTTGTTTCTAGTTCACGGATAGCATTTTTTCATATTATTCGATATTGCTTTTTACTTGATAACAAAAATTATTGGCAAAAATAAATTAGAACCCTTGAGTAAAATTATTGCAAAATCAAGGATTCATAAATTAAAGTTTTAAAACAATAAAATCAAAAAGAATAATAAATTAGAATTTTTTAAAAATTTTATACAAAAATCAGATTTTGATACGTTTTTCATAATCTGAAAATTAAATTATTCAAAAATTTAATCATTTTTGTTAAATAAATATTTAAATACATATTCTAATTTATATTTTCACAGTAATTAAAACTTCAAATAATTTTAATGTTGACACTTTTTAAAATCTAACTATTCTTAAAAATCGCAATTATAATTTTTTCTAAATTCAATATTATTTTTTTTAATTTTTAAATAAAATTATACAAAACTTTAATAATTTTTTAAGAAAAATATTATTTAAAAAAAAATTACTCTTCTACAATCCTTTTAAATTTTACATTTGAAATAAGAAAATTACTTTTCATCGAAAATTATTTTTTCTTCTTTTAAAAGGTATATTTTCTATTTTTTAATCATAATTTTTTAACAATTAACAATTTTCTAATTTTTATTATAAATAAAGAAAAGAACAATTTTGCATAATTTAGATCAGTCAATCGAAATTTGTTATATAAAAAAGCATATATAATAAACAAAACAGGTAAATTCTTTATTTGTTAATCATAACTTTTATTTTATTTTTTAATTTCTAAAATTATTTCATTATATAAATTTTGAGAAAATGCCTGCATATTTTTGATTTGTGAAGCATTATTTTTTTGAAGAAAAAAAATAAATTAATTTCAAAAAATAGCCATTTTGGGCATTTTCGTGAATTTTTTATGGCTTACAATTTTTTTAATTTCATGAAATTGCTTATCGTTAGTACTATTCTTAAGCTTTAAACCCCATTTTTCCAAATTGTTTTACGATTTTTCATGAAAAAGGTATGCAGGATTGATATTTTTTGCAAATTGGACTTCAGATTCGTAATCAGCGACCTCGAAAACACCTGAGTAAAATGTTTCATAAAAATTGTGTTCATTTAATGAAAATTTCAATTAACCATCTATTTTTTTAAGTTTTATTAATTAAATAATAAAATAATATTGATTATTTTGCATTAAATATTATTTAAATTATATAGACTCAATTTTTTTAAGCTGATTGATCTTAATTTTGCTCTTTGTAATTTACAATGCCTACCCCATTTTCAAAAATTTGCTCGTTTTACATTACAGTTCTTTGTTTATCCGCAAGGCGGCGAAGTCGTAGTTGCAGTAGGTTCGTTCAAAAGCGAGATGCATACTGAAATTGCACATTGCAATATAATATCAATTGGCCTTTTTCAAGGCCACTCAATCATTGCACATTCCAATATAATATCAATCGGTCTTTTTCAAGGCCACTCAATAATTGCATATTCAAATATTATATTAATCGGCTTTTTTCAAGGCCACTTAATAATTGCGCATTGCAATATTATATCAATCGGCTTTTTGCAAGGCCACCCAATCGTTCCGCATTGCAAAATTATTTTTATCGGACTTTTCAAGGCCACCCAATCGTTCCGCATTACAAAATTATTTTTATCGGACTTTTCAAGGCCATATTATATCCGCCATTTTGAATTTTTTAAATTGAACTTCAGATTCGTAATCAGCGACCTCGAAAACCTCCGAGTAAAAAATTTCATTCGAATTCAAGAAATTTTTTAAAATTCGTTTGCTATATCATATCCGCCATTTTGAATTTTTAAAATCTGACTTTATTTTAGTAATCAGCGACCCCAAAAACTCCCGAGTAAAAAGTTTCAAGCGAATTTAAGAAATTTTATAAAATTCGTCAGCCATATTGAATCCGCCATTTTGAATTTTGAAAATCTGACTTCAGATTTGTAATTAGCGACCCCAAAAACATAAAAATCTATTTTGACCCAATATTTATGCATCGTTTTTTAAAAGTAATTAATAAATATATTTACTTATTTTCGAGTTTAGCCTCTTCTAATTGACGTAGTAAAGACGCAATTTTAAATGTTCAATTCTGCCACATTGCAATTGAAAGGGGATGTTATGACGAGTATTTTCATGTGCATAACTTGTATTTTGATTGCATAGAATTTTGAGCACAGCTTTGTGCCGTTTGATGTGAAACGTCCCATAAGTTTTCTATAAAAAATCATAAAACAATTTGGAAACATGGGTTTTGAAGCTTAAGAATATTACGATATCGTTTTGTAAAATTAAAAAAAATTCGGTAAGCAACAATAAATTCATAAGAATTGCCAAAATGGCTATTTTTGGCCATTTAACCTAATATTACAGAAAGACCTAAAATGATGGGACATTTTGAAAGTCAGATTTGAATTCATCATCAAAAAATCTATAAGAATCAAGTCCCCTTTTTTCCATCAGACAGGATTAAAATTTTAAAAGCTTGTGTTATTAATTAATTTAAAATTATTAATTTATTAATTATTAATTCTGATTAAATATTTTTAAAAGTTATTACTCTAAAATAGCAGAATAAATTTAAAATAGTGCAACTGTAAGTGAATCATTATGCTTATAATAATAATAATGAAGTTTATGTCTTACAGAAATTTTTTATTGCTTTTCGCTGCACTCGTGGGGTATAAAAGCTACGAACCGCGGCCAAATTCTACAGTAACCGAGAATCTCAGAGTACAGAAATAAACTTTCACAGAAAATTTTAAAAAATTTAAACTTTAATAACAGCAATCTAATAGATATTATCAATTTAACAAGTACAGTTGAAATGGCAACAATGTTAAAAGTTTTCTTTCTGTTATGTATTGTAACATTTGCATTATTTACTATTGAATGTAATGCTGAATGTTGTCAAGCTAATAGTACCGGCTATTGTCAGGATGGTACTAAAACTGAAAACATCTTTTGTGGGGTAGGAAAATGTAATCTTTTTGGATGTAATTGTGATGGTGGTTGTAAACTTCCAAAATAAACAAAATAATAATTATTCTAAATTATTAACTACAAATGAATAATATATCTATCGATATGTTACAAATTTTATTAGTGAATAAAGAGAATTGATCCTTAATCGATAGTTTGATTAATATTTTATATTCAATACCTGATTCCTTTAAATCTATTAGCCTCCTCACTTTCTTATACTAAAGTTTTTTGAATATTAGTTTTTATAAATTTTTATTACGAAAAATAATGAAAATTCAACGTTTACTTAGTTAAGAATTAACTTTTTAATGTACAAAATAATTTTTAGTAGGTAATAGATGTAAAAATGTTCTCCTCTTTTATTAAAACTTAAACTTATTTAAATCTGCATTTTACTGCTTTTACATAACTAAAATTATTAACATCACATACCAAAATAATTTTTTTTTGTAAATTGAAAAGGTATAACAAAAAATATGCTCGTTCATTTGAACGTTCTGTTACGTTTGTAACTTCTTATTAACATACTTGACTTAACTATATGTTTCCAATATAATGTTTACGCGTGTGTTTTCTCTTAATATATTAGATTTAACTTATATTTCATGTTATATTCTATGACATTTTAAAATCAGTAAAACATATTTTTTTCTCGTATTTTTTTATTTCATTTATTTCATTTCATTTATTATAAACGGGCCATGCTCTTTCATACATAAGTATTTATAAAACTAAAAGTTACATAATCTAGTAACATACAAGTAACTTATCTAATTTATATTAACTAAGCCGACCCTACTACAATGGTTGTAGTATATTTTTACGTAATAATGTGGCGAATCTAGTAAAATTGATATCAAAAAAGTCTATGCAATTAGGAAGTTTATTAGACTCTATACTAAGTCTATTAAATATCGAATGATATCCGTAATTAGTTCTGTGAAAAGATTCAAAAAATAACGTAAAATTCCTGGTTCCTCAAATAGGAACTGACAATTTAATCAATGACAATAATAATGTGCAATCAATTTTACCATTTATAATTTTGTTTAAAAAGGTCATGTCATTAAATAGAAATCTGGATGTTACCAAAGGTATCTGCAAGAGAACACGTAAGCTACTATAATCATGGCTGTATCTGTCAAAAGGTATACGAAGTTGACGTGCTATAAATCGGAAAAATCTACTCTGAACACGTTCTATTCTTACTCTGTAGATTGTATAAAATGGTACCCAAATTATAGAAGCATACTCCAATATTGGTCTCACAAGAGAAAAGTAGAGAACTTTAAGCACATTTTCAGTATGAAAAATTGATGCATTTCTCATAACAAACCCCAAACATTTTAAAGCCCTAGAAATTATTACACGAATCCTCTAAACGATCCAAATCAATTCTGATTCTGATTCAAATGAATCAGAGTCAGGATTAATAGAATCAATCAATTTATATTCTTAAAGGTCATCAGCGTACAATAAGAAAAAAGTTTTTTTAAGTACTTGCTTAATATTATTCATGTAAATGACAAACAAAAGTGGTCCCAAGTTGGATAATTGCCCAAAATTTTCGAGTCATGAATTTTTAAAAGTAGACCTATTTTCAGCAGCTTATAACTTTGAAAGTATTAGGTTTAGAAAAAAAATTGTCAAAGAAAGAAAGTTTCGGCTTTTCTTTAACTTTTAAGTAAATTAAAAAAAAATTTATAAACAAATAAATTTTCTTAAATTTGTACCTACATGATTAATTTTAATTTTTTTTTTATTTATACCTGATAATATGCAGAAAATTTTCCTAAAAGTCCAGAGATCGGCCGATTAATTTTTTTAACAATTGACTGTTCGATTCTGTCTAATCCGTGTAGAAATTAATCGTAGAAGTATATTAGAAACTGCCTAGTTGCGCTAGATTCTTTCTATCAACTTGAAAGGAAATCTGGGAAGAGGCAATGTGACGCACAAAACATCTAGACTATATACTGGCCGGCTGTCCAGTCTCTTTCCAATAAAATAGAACGTTCCTGGACAAATCCACGAGATTAAAATATACCGTTCTTATAAAGGGTGAATATTTATATACGTTAATAATAACACTGGTTTACAGTGAAATTGTCAATCGAACAAAAAATTTTTTTTTTCGAATAGTATGTGTTTTTTCTGTAAGAAAATTATAGTTTTAATTTTCTTCCCTTGTGCAGTTTTTCTGTAGCTTCAAACTTTGCATTTTTGAGGTGCGACGTCACTTAAACTTACCTGTAGGAAAATTAGCTTGTCAAAATATAATAAATGAAATATCATTGGAAAGGTTATTAAATTACCTTTCAATCCATAGGTCACAGAATAAAATTAAACGAAAATTGAGAGAGTTACAGTTGAATAAAAATCAAATTTTATGACAATTTTGATGATTTTTAGACATTTGAGCAGGAACCGTCACGGAATCAAATCAAAATTAAAGTAGAATTCGAATCGACTTCTGTTTCTATAATAAGAAAACCGAATTGCAGTATTACAGTATTAGAATCAAAATAGGAAGTAAATTTTGTTTTGTTACAGTATCAGAATCAAAATAGGAAGTAAATTTTTGTTTCGTTACCGAATCAAAATCAAAATACATTAATAATTTCGTTTTGTTTTGGAATATCGTAACGAAATCAAAATTTGATATCCGTGACGGTACCTGCGTTTTAGTAAATTCTACTATTTTTTCTACATCAAACAGGAAAAAATGTTAAGGGTTTAATTTTTTTATTGATAGACTATATGATTACAAAAACGTTGAGCCCTAGTAGACCTCGATTAGATTAAAAATGACAATTCTAAACTAAATTTAAAAATTGATGTATTTCGTCTTAAATTCGTTACTCGGTGGTTTTAGGGGTCGCTGATTACGAATCAGATATCAGTTTTCAAAAATTAAAAATAGCAGATCCAATAGGTGCGAATTTGATAAGAATTTAATCGTCTTTTAATAACTTGTCCGTCATATTGGATCCGCTATTTTGAAATTTGTAAAACTAACATTGCGTTCGAAATCTACGACTTTAGAAACGCTTGATTACTGATTTTAATAACTTTAGCACTTAACTAAATTTTACTATTTGAATTTTCATGCAAATGTTTAAAAGGGATACTAAAAATGAAGAAAGTAGTTTTGTTCACTAAATTTAGTGTATAATTGTCATTTTTAATCCAATCGAGATCCTTAAGGGCTAACAAATTTTGTAATCCTATGGCCTATCAATGAGAAAATTAAAACCTAAACATTTTTTTCCTGTTTTATTTAGAAAAAAATAATAGCACTCTTACGAAAATATATGACACGCAAAACATGTCACATGCACGCATGGCATTATTTTTGTGACGTTTTTTCGCGACGCCACACAAATCATGTCATGAAAGTTGTGACATAAATTTATGTCATGCGTAAAACGCCATTGTAAAATTGGTATTTGAAGTGTCTAAAGATTATTTTTTAAAAAATTAATGAACTATATAAGTTTTTCAAACCAGAAACACAATTTTTATAGTGTTGTTATGAATTTGAAAAAATATAGTACCCAAAAATTGATTTTAAAGAAAACAAAATTTCTATATATTATAGTTTTTCACTGAAACTTTATAATAATTTGTAGCTGTAAAACTCTATTTAAAGATAAAAAAATATTTCATAAAGAATGAATGGATAAGAATATTATGATTAAAATCAACCATAGTTTACTGCACTTTAAAAAGTGTAATTGAAATTTTTTTTATTTATTTATACACTTGTCTTTTGCCTTAATTCTAGCGTTACAAGTGTCCCCGTAAAATTTTTCTTACATATTATACTTATACTAAATTTTGCGTCTACAGAACGTCTTGAAATTAGGAGTACTCGCATTTGTCTGCATCACCCGTCTAATGGGTTTTCACGCCAGTGGAGAGGGAAACTGTAGAAAACCTCTCCGAGTACAACCGGTTTATCGACAGTCGAATTCTAATGGTGAGTACCGGACAATAATTGACGGTGCACGTCATTATACTTCGACATCAAACCTCCCGCTCAGATTATCTCACGTGCCGGAAAAATCCCAGGCTAATGGGCGCGAACCAAGTACTCTTGGTCCTAAGCGTCTGCCGAGCCAGGCATTTATCCGACCGAGCTAATCTGTCGGTTGTGTAGTTGAAATTACAATTATTATTTAACGGTGTCCGATGGTTTCTCTGTTTACAGGCACCTGAAATTGGTAAGCAATCATTTTCTAACAAATGTTTCTGTGTTTAAAAGCACTTATTACAAAATCTGAATGCGAACCGTTGTCACAAATTTTTTAAATTTTGTTTCTTCTTAAATGACTTGAGGCTAGGCCAACTGTTAGAACACACACTCTTATACAGTTTGGAAACTTCATTGCTCCCTAACTATCGGCACTGAAAGTTGATGACGTTAGCTGACGTCATCTTGCAACTCAGAATCTTGCAATGACGAGACACGACTGTATACAAACTTATTTTTGCGTTTCTACAGAACAACTTTTGAGGTTAGGAGTAATCGCCATTTACTCATTTTTTCAAGTTCATTTTTAGTGGTTCATGCTATAGCCACTGACATATATTTTAAGAAATTCTTAGTATAGAATATTAGTAATATTACAATATAACATTAGATTAATGTTACATGGTAATTTTGCTGCAACATTACAGTAATGTTATGGCAATGTTATAGTAAAATTACAATAGTGTTACACGATAATTAATAGAAAGTTAATAAAAATTCTCTCATAATTAAATATTTAAAAATGTATGTTTTTAACTGTAGCTATGAAATTGTAACTGCCCGTAATAACCATAGAAATGAGAGTAACGAGGAAAGAGATATGCAAGAATTTTCTGACGAAATCGGTAGTGAAATAGATCACCAGTAAGTAAAAACTGCATTATGAATAAATTTTTTAATATAATAATTTTTTGCTTAAGTGATTATTTTAATTATTAATATTTGTAATGTACGATAATTATTAATTCTAATTTCTATTGGTTTCTTTTGAATAATATATGAGGAAAGAGAATATTGAAAATCTAGCAGAAAACAATGATAATGATTCCAGTTCCCTTGGAGAAGTTGAAAATGAAGACAATGAATTTGAAGATAATTATGAAAACGATGATTTGGAAGAAATTGGAGGATTTGTAGCTGAGGGTGAAATTGTCAATGAAGAAGAAGGTGATATAACAGATCCACTATTAAATGAAAATAATAATGAACCTTTATATCGCGGAGCTCCTTTAACAGTTGCTCAGAGTATGCTGCTTATATTAGCCATACTCTTGCATCATAATGTTTCATTGTCCTGTATACCAGATATTATTACTGTTATTAATTTCCATTGTTTAAATCAAAATTTAAAAAAAAGTTTATACAGATTCTTAAAATTTTTTTCTTTTACAAAAAATAAATTTGTTAAAAAATTTTATTATTGTCATAAAAAACGCTTGCAACTTTTGACTTACATGCACATTCTGGTACTATTGAAAATCTTTAAATGGGTGTAAAAGGTCCTACTATACTTTCCTTGTTAATGCCTGACTTTAAAAAAGAAATGGCTATTGACAGAATGCACGGAGTTGATGGTGGCGTGGTAAAGAAAATTCTATCTTTATTATTTGATACTAAATACAGAACATATGGATTTTCTTTAATCAACGCTGTAAATATAATTAAAATAATAATAAACTTACTCAAATTAAACCACCTAAATTTGTTTATCGTATGCCTCGTACTGTTAATGATTTGATTCATTGGAAAGCATCTGAACTAAAACTATGGTTTTTTTATTATTCAATACCTGTTTTTTACGGAGTTATGGAACAAAATTATTTTGAACACTGTATACTATTAGTAACTGCCTTATCTATTTTGAATTCTAATGTTATATAGTTTAATGAAATTCAAGTAGCGCGTAATTTACTGCACAAATTTGTTAGAGAATTTCTAGAGTTGTATGACTTACAATTTTGTACAATTAATATCCATTTATCTATTATTACATCTGCCTGACGAAGTCTTAAAATTTGGTGCTTTATGGGTACATTCGTGTTACGAGTATGAAAATATAAATGGCAAACTATTACAACTTGTACATGGAACTAACCATATAGATACACAAATAGTAAGATCCCACCATTTGTTCATAAGTATGATAAGTAAAATTGAAAATATAGAAAATAAGGCTATTAAAGACTTTTGCTTGCAAAGGAAACAACAAGTTAAAATTATTGAAGAACTGTTTTCGAACTGTTATAGTGTAGGCAGGGTTGTCAGACAAGTACTCGACCGCCCCGCCACTAGTATGAGACAAAACCGCCAAATACCGCCATTTTTTGAATATCTTGGCGCCTATATATAAAATATTATATATAACGATATGAAATAAGGAAAAAATTGAAATGTTAAATATATATAATTTTTTAATAGTAATAATAATACTAATAATATAAATTTAAGAATATAACGAATTTTTATTAAATTATATTATACAATCATTTTTAGATTTTTACATATTAGGACAATAATACTCTTTCGGTATAATTTGGTTAATTTTAATTATTTGGTAATTTTGATTTTGGTTTTGTTATTATAAAAATACTTAAAAAAATACTTCTGTAAGAAGTTCACGGAATTCCACGTCAAGATCACTTATAGAATCAAGAGTTTGTAGTAAATCACTTTCTTGATTTTCGTCAGCGCGATTACCTTGTACTTGTTTTTTAGGGTCGTACATTTCTTCGGAGTTAAATAAATTCAGCATTTCTCTAGTTGGCTCAAATGTTGTGCAGCACAATTTGCTAGACTGAAAATAACGTAAACGTTGAGTACTTTTAAACAAACACGAACGACCAAATCAACACTGAGAAAACAATTTATTTGATTAAAAAAATTTTGTTTAAATCAGTTATTTAGATACTTTTATTACAAGATATTTTAATTTATTTAGAAATTTCTCACCATAAGATGAATTCTGATGCGGAGAAGCGCTGTAAGCATCTCCTTACTTAGTTTGTTTCTTAATCGATTTTTTATTATGTTCATTATGCTGAACACACGTTCCACGACTGCGTTGCTGAGTGGTAAAGAGAGCAACTTAATCACATATTCTGCTAGCTCTTTGAAAATTTGTTGTCCTGCTCCATTTTTTAACCTCCAAACACAACCCCAAAATTTTATGATGTCTATATGTGACGCTCCACGGTGAAAGGGACCTAACGTGACAAATGCTGATTTTTCAGAAAAAGCATTTAAAGTCGAGCGTTCCGATTGGTTGAGATGCTTTAGCGAAAATCAGCCCCACTACTCACTACACATTGATAGCTGTCCGTGTTACACGAAGCGCACGAATTGTACGTACATAACCAGTGTAGTAGTATTGAAAAGTAGAGGGGCTGATTTTCTGAACAAGCACGTGTAAACACTCAACAAGCTCATTTTTAAACATTAATAACAAAAAAACCTGTAAGTAGAAATTATTATTGCTTTTTGTATATGAAAGAGCAACTCAAAAATTATAGAATAATATAAATAACTCAAAATTAATTTTTTGTCACGTAAGGTCCCTTTCACCGTGGAGCGTCACATATCTTCTAAAGATGCGTCTGACTCCTCGACACAAATGGTATCCAGCGTAACAGATCCTAGGGCAATCCACTGACTTTCGAGAATCGATATATCAATATCAGAAGCTAAAAAACAAATAAATGGAACAAAGGTATTGGAAGCAATTATTATATTAGAATTGAGGATGTGTTTTGTGGATTATATCACGGCTGGATTATTTACTGAGGAGATCTAAAGGTAGATTTTGAAATTCGGGCCGAGCCCTTCTTGCTAAAGCTACCGACGGCGCGAAACACCTCATTTTTTCAATAGACCCCAGACACGAAGGCAGTCTTTCCAGAAGCTCCTGAGTGAGTCGAAGAAGAAATTGTGCGCAGAATTCTTTTACAGAATGTAGTGCTGATGGCGAAAGTCTGACTTCTTCGGCAGTTCTGCGGAAATTTTCTCCATAAACAACTTGGTCGACTGGTCGAAGATTTTCTTGCCTCGATAAAGCCTGCTTCATGGCATCTATTTCTGATAAACGAATCATTCCAGGTTCAGATTGACGCATTTTCTCAGGTCGAATGATTCTAGCGCCCAAAGAAAGAACCAGTAAACGTAAATCGGCGTAAACTTTGCTGATGTCTGCACAATTACTCTAAAATACAATGTTCATTCGAGTAACATCTCTTAATATTGGAGTTAAAAATGAGAGATACAAGAAATGCGATAAATCGTTGTGAAGTCGAGATAATTCTTTAGCAGTATGACATTTTTCAAAAGATGTAGATGCAGCAACCACCTCAAAATGAGATTTTAGAGGCATATACTGGTCCAAATGACGCGACACTACTCCATACCAGGAGAGCCATCGAGTTTTTGCCAATTTTATTAAGAGTGGAGGATTTTGACCGCAGTGAAGATTCTGGAAATACAATTTTTATTTTTTTAAATACTATTATTACGTAATTATAAAATTAAGTTTAAGAATTTTTATTTATATTTTTTACATATTTATTACTACTTATTATTTATTCATTTTTAACTTGCCTGGTAATGAGTCGAATAGTGATCTTTGCGAAGAGCGCTCAACGAAAACCAATTTGTCGATTCTCTAATTAAATATTCCAATGACGACGGAAGCACTTTACTAGCGGCTGAGCAAACATTGTCCAGAACATGACAAACACATCTCAATAATTGAAGAAAAGGACTATCATTTTTTCTTAAATAAGCATATAAAGAATTGTGTGCTCCGCACATGTTAGGTGCACCATCAGTTCCTAAACCAATCATTCGCTCCAATTTTAGTCCAACCTCTTTCATAAAAAGTTTAAAAACTTCGTATAATTTTTCTGCTGTAGTTTGGGTCACTTCTACAATTCCTAAAAAATCGGTAATCATTTCTCCTTTTTCATAGCTATAGAATCTGATGCATAATGCCATAAACTTGTGAACCGGAACATCAGTAGATTCGTCGCAAATGATTGAAAAATAACTTTCTCCAACATCTCTTAATAATTGTTTTGAAAAACAAGGAGCAATTACTCTGGCAATCAATCTCGAATACTTAGTTCTGTGAAGTCTAAGCTCACTCAAAACTGAAGATCCATTTGCAATCTGTTTTAATAATTCACCCAGATGATCAACAGCTCGAGTGCTGGTGTGACATGCTGTGAAAACGGAGATCTTAAGATCACATTTCTTCGACTCTTCACTTGTACTTTTGAAACCTAAATTGTAAAATAAGCAACATTACAACATAATTATTTATTTATTTTATTTATTTTATTTATTTTATTTATTTTATTTATTTTATTTATTTTATTTATTTATTTATATATTTATTATAACATAAACAAAGGAATCAACAAAAATTTAGTTTTAACACAAACTTACAAATATGTAGTAAATTATTCTAAATTATAAAATTAATATTTGGTTATTCGGTCTCAAAAATAAAAATTAATTACACGAATGCACATCTTCTAAGGAATTTCACTTGACATGTAAAAATAATGTAACATTAACAAATAAGCAAAAAAATCATTAAATAATTTATTTTAATTATATTTATAATATAATTTTGTCATTAACCATCAGTGGAACAAAAAATGTTTTCAAAACTTGATTTTTTTATTTAACATAACCTCACTTTTTCGCGTTTTTTCTGGCTTTCAAGCTTCATAATTAAATATATATTATGTTTAAACTAAATGTTTTTTAGAAATGTATTGAAAACTAAATTGTCGAAAGGTGTATAAACTGATTTTATTTTGCAAGGAGGAAAACAAAAGTTATATAAAAAATACTGAAACCATTAAACCGTAGAAGGAATCCCTCCCTAGGTGTGTGACGGAGGGTTAATAAAATATTCAAGAAAAGTTTAATAAAATAAAGAAAAAAATATTTCCTAATTATAAAGTGGTTACCTGAATAAGAATTTAATTTTAGTTGACTGCTTCCTGGTTTTGGTAAATCAGACAAAGCTCTCTGATGTTTGGTAGTTTTAGCGTGATCAGATAGATCATTTCTATGAGGACGAAGTGTCGATTTGCATAATCGGCAATAAGCCTCCTGTTTCCCCATTTGAATTAAAATATCAGGCGTTCTTTGTAGCCAGTCTGTATAAAAATGTAAAATAATCACAAAATTATAATGAATTATATAATTGTATTTTATTTTCACGTACATTATTTGACTATTTTGCTTGTTACGAAAATTAAGTTTTAATTAAAGTAAAAGTAAATATGCGACTAACCTCTAAATTCGGGTTCCTTTTCCCAATTTTCATTATACTTTTTCGTATAAGTGCGTTTGGACTTACTCATTTTAAATTCGTAAGAATTTATTGAAAATTGCACCGAGCACCAATAAAAATATAAAATTCACTAAACTTAACAATATATTAGAAAAAAATTGATTAATATCTACATTGTCACATGACACATGGCAAACACACACGCTTCACAATTCCAAAATGACCATAAACTTAAAAGTTATTAGAAGTAAAACTATAGGTGTTAAGGGCTAGTCCCATTTCAGCGTAAACGTAATAGTTTTTCGTTTCATGATGCCGTGGGGATACATCTTTATGGGTCAAGTGGCGCAATATTTTAAATATACCGCCTAATTGGCGGATACTTTTATTGATACCGCCTGATTGGCGGTTTTCCGCAAAACTGAAATTTCACCCGCCAAATTAACCTTTAATACCGCCTGATTTGCGGGAAACCGCCCAAACTGGCAACCCTGAGTGTAGGTACATATAAACGTCTTTTTGAACTTACATATGAAATAGAAGAAGCTAGCCGAAATTCTGATATTATCCTGCGTAATGTTAAAATCTTACAATATTTACGATTGTTGAAAAATTATAAGTTATATGCAGCGCAAATGTACAATGAAAATTTGCAAACACAGTCTTTTGCAGTACAATACAAAGCAAATAATGTTCTCAAAATTGCTTTAGTACATTGTTTCCTAAAGATTAATAATTCCTAAAGATTAATAAATGGACAAAATATTATGTCCATGTGCCCATAAAAATTACGCCGTTATTCAATCATGTAATGACAATAATGTCTTGAATGCTACAGCAGACAATGTTGTATGGGATACAAGATCGTTTTTATTTGAATGTGATGTATCTAATATGTATATACTTATTCCTATCGAAGATATTGTAAAAATTTGCATGTATATGCATATTGATAATTCAGTTTTTATTGGTGTGCCTGTGAACGAAGAGGAACTTGAATAATGACAAAAAAAATTCCAAACAGCTTATATTTTGTAACTAGCTTTCTGTTACTTGGAAAGATTATAGACGAATTTTGTTTGTAAAGTGGGCAAAAAATTTCTAAATACAATAAAGCGCAAATGCACGCTCTTATGTTAATCGGACGGTAGTAAGCAAACTAGTGTCGCTCATTGCTGCTTGACTGCTATAAATTAGACTGTTTCACTTGTAAGGTCAGGGTCAATACACTACACAGTTCTATAGTTGTGGAGAAAAAATTGAATCAACATTTTTTAATTTGAATAAATAGTGTAATTTAACTATAACTCTCAGTCAAGGAAAATTAAAATAAAAGAATTTCAATTCTTTTTACAATTCGGCAGCACAGCTGTCCTCTTCAGAACTATAAAATTTATTATATAACAAAATATTTTAAAAAGTTTTTAAAATTTGTCAATTAAAACAATAAAAATTAAAATAATTTAAAATAATTTTTAATTACATAAAAAAAATTTCTAATTTTTCAATAACATAAACATAAAAAAATAAATTTTTTAATTTTTATTGTTTTAATTAACAAATTGGAATAACGTTTTTTAATATTTTGTTATATAATAAATTTTATAGTTCTGAAGAAGACAACTGTGCTGCTGAAACGTAAAAAGAATTTAATTTCTTTTATTTTAATTTTCCTTGACTCAGAGTGATCGTTAAATTACACTATTTATTAAAATACGACTGAGTAATAGAATCATGTCTACTCCTATTTTTTAATTTTTGTTGGCATGCAGATTATTTAGAGCAGGATGTAGTCAATAAGAACACACAAATACGGATGAAATCGGTCGTTTATTAAGAGCTCGTTGACGATCGAGACGTTCACGGTCGAAGCGATATCGAGAAGAAGAAGGAGTGCGTGCGCACACGGCAGTGACGTAGAATCAAACTACTGTTAGAGTCAAGCGAGATATTAGGCGCGAATATACAATATTTCAACACTCCCTCCCGAGATTGACTCGTCTACAATATAAATAAAAATGATCAATTTTACAAATTTCAAGCTAAAATAATTTATAAGTTTCTCAATTTATTTTAAATATAGTCGTTTCAAGTCCATCCTTTCTCAAGTTAAATATTCTGGACATTTCAGCATTGTCGAATTTGATATATGTAACTTCTGTAAATCTTAAGACACCTTTCGAACAGCTCATCTACCAATCTACCAATCATTATGTCTGAGTTTCATTCAGTAACTGAAAATTATTCAAAATAATTAATTTCGTCATTTAAGTATATTTATTACCATCGTCACATATCGTATACTGTCGTGTATTTCAGTTGTTCATTTAAATTTTTCTTAGAAGAACTGTCGTTTAATCATTTGTTTATTCAAACTGTCTAGAAGAGAAACTGTCTTACATATTAGTTTTTTTTTTGAAATTACGTAAGAGGAATCTGTCGTTTGTTGTTCGTTATTATATCAGCCAATTATTACGTAATTGAAAAACATTCGATATTTACACAATCGTACTTAACATATTATTTTATACATTCTTGATGAACATCCGTCATGTCATATGCCTTAATTTATTTCGCCAATAGTTTTGTACATATCGTTGCAGCTTTATTATCATATTTAACTAGTCGTTGTAAATAAAACTTTGTCAAACTTTTTTGTCGGGGATTCGCTTATCGTCATAATTTTGTTAAAATATTGACTTTCATCAATAGCAATATCTAATCTCAAATTTCAATAAAAAATGTAAATTTAATTATTAGTATTTTAAGAGATAATGTCTTGAAACAGTCGCATTACAAGAATCAAAATTACAAAATCACATTTGAAAAACATTATTTGCTATTGACAAAAACTTATGTTCAAATTAGAAAACAGATCGTATCGTCTACTTATGACGTTCAAATATAATTTTAATTTCTGTCAAACGTTAAATTATTTGAAATAGAAAATTTCCTTCCGAATTATTTATTTGTAAAATGGAAACTTTGATCCAATGGAAGGTAGATAAATAACAACAAATAGTGTTATTTCATTTATTTAACGACGTTTCGATGACATGGTTTGTCATCCTCTTCAGGTTAACTAAAAATATAAATTTAAGTTACATAGTAACAAGTCAATAAGTATAAAACTATGTCTTGTCGTTGCCATTAAAATACCGATACTCAAATACCGTTAAATTATTTATTTGATCAAGTTCCACTCGTTTCCAGTAAGATTATAATATAAATTTTATCTTAACTTATAGTTTTATCTATGTGATAGAAAACTAATCAATCGTTATTCTTTAAGAAATATTAAGAGCTTTTTCATAGAATTCCAAACTGTCATTTGTTTCCACGTTCCTTTCGTTCTTGATTTGATAACTGTTTTAATACATTTGTTGATTTTATCAAATTTATTAGCTGATCAGAATTTCGTTTACATTTGCTCTTGCATAACTGTCATGTTTTTGTTGTCTCTAAGTCGTATTTTCATATCTAACAGACATTCAGGTTCACATGAGTTTGGTTAAGATCGTTATGAGTTATCGTTGTTAACACTGTTCGTATAAAAATTAATATTTAAATACTGTCGCATAAATTTATTTTAAATAATATAAATTTTTATGTTATAAATGCTGGAATTATTGGCCTTGCTTTCAATTTAAGAGATCTTAAACTGTCGTATTTTCGATTGAAAAACTCATCTTAAATAAATATTTTGACTTTTTACTATTTTTAACTATCATTAGTTAATCTATTATAGAATATAATTTATACTTTGTCACCAAATACAAATCGTTATTAATTCTTCTCAACCAATCGTTTTAATTTTTAGACTCTATCGTTTGTTTAACAGTCAACTGATTTTCACTAATCTTAATATAAATGGAAAATAAAATTTCTGTGTCTTATTTTCGGTTCTAATGAACTCGTCTTTTATATTGGATTCTTTAAAACAATCGCAAATGCAGAAAATTCAGTTTTTACTAATTTAAACTGTTTTCTGACTATATGAGTCTCGTAATTTTCTAGTGTGAATTTTATTTATTTATACTTTTGTTCAATTCATCTCCCTTCGTCTCTAATAATCGTTTTTAAGGTTTAGTAAAATGTTCTTTATTTTATCTCCCTCCGTTTTTAATAATTCGTCTTTAAGGTTAACTAAACCGTTCTTTATTTTATCTCCCTCCGTTTTTAATAATTCATCATTGTTTTTCTAAAAAATTCACTGTCTTATCAATTTTTATTTTAATGAACCAGTCCTTTAAAGACAAATTTGTTTCTGTAATTGTTCTGCTTTAAGTATTTATTACATCATCTCTTACTATAAACTTTTTTTTATTATTATTGACAAATAATCTAAACATTTGAATCGTTTAATTTCATGTCGTTAAAATAATCGTTTATTATAAATGTACTTAGAGAAATTCGAAAGTTAATTTATTTATCGTATAATTTGGTTAAATCTTTCTAGGATTCTATTTGTCAAGAAATATCGAAATTATCAAACTGCCGTACAGTCAACTCTCGACAACACAAAGCGCGATAACTCAAATTTTTCGGTAAGTCAAAGTAATTCTTGGGTCCCGTTCATTCCTTATAAGCATTATTAACATTTGATAACTCAAACTTTTCGATAACTCAAAGTTTTTTCGGTCTTCCTTCGAGTTTGTCTTATCGAGAGTTGACTGTATATACATATATACACATATATACATATATATTACAATTTAAAAAACTGTCGTCAAAAATTATTTAGATTTTAGGCTTTTATTTTATTTCTATTATATTCCTCTAACTTTTGTAAATAACCAATAGTCATTTAATCAGTTTTTATACGCTACAATATAGCTTTATTTGTTTTAACAAAATCGTTATGAGAATAATTTGAATTCATCTACCCAGGTGGAAAAGTTAACGTTATCTGATGCTACTAACGTTAACTAACGTTAGACTAACATTAGGCTAACGTTAGTCTAACGACATTTTTTGATCACTAATATCAGATTAGAAAATATAGGAAAGCAATTAAGTAAAGGACTACCCAGACTTCGTCTTTCAAGATGCAATAAAAAGATTGATTCAACAGGTTTAAATAAGGTAAGAACTTAACCCTTAAAGTACACACTTCAAAAACTTACGTTCAATACACACATGGGCGATTTGTACCCTGCAATGCTTTGAAACCTTATATCTTTGTCTCAAATTGATGAAAATCAGTCGATTTTTTTAATCGTTAGGAAATGTTCTGAAGAATATGAAAAATATAGTTTTGTTGACATAAAATTAATTAGTTAAAACATATTTAACAATAAACAATAACAAGATTTAGTCAATAAATTGTCAATGTTGAAAATATTGTGGAAATTTAGCCTCGCAATGTTATGGGAATATTACCATGCAATATTTCTTACTGGGATATATTATATAGGTTCTTAAAGGGAATCTTATAATGACCCCCTATATAAATTCTTGTAGGTTATCCTTATCAAAATCCATATAAGATCCAATACAGAAAACTATAAATCATAATATTACATTACCATATGAGCTTTATAGCAACCTATAATGAATCCTTAAGAAAACAAATTTTTTCTACAGGAAGTTTTCTACATAGGAACCTACATGGGTTTCTATGAAGAATCCTATAACAATTTACATGGGATCCTTATAAGATTCCTTGTTGAAACTTATATAGGATATTTCCAGTAGAGAAATTTTTAAAAATTAGGAAATATTAACATAATAATTTCCTTAAGAGTATGCTGTTATTAAGGACATACAATAAACATCTTAAGATTATCGATTTGTCCTTAAAAATTTGTACATAGATGGATCTACATAGACATCCTACGGATATTAAAAATATCCTAATTTCAAAAGACATCCATAAAACATCTATCAGATATTCTGAAATATCTGTTGCCGTTAGGGACTAGGAAATATTGCAATTTTTCATGAAAAGTACACAATTTAAAAATATAATTTATGCTTTCAGGAACACAAGCAGGATCTTGCTTCGATTTCAAAAACTTCTTCCGAAGCAGAGACTGCTGTTAATTTCTCGCAAATTGCAGTTGCAGAAGAGGAAAATAATGAAATACATAAAATTGATGAAAATGCTTCCGTTTCTTCTATTTTAAATGATAATGTAGAGGTAATCTTTGATGGATCCTGCAATGTGTTAAATATTGAAGAAATTGAAAATAATTTACTAGGAAACTTTAAATTTTCTTTTGAAAACCAGTTGAATGATGAATCTATATTAAAGAAATCGGAAGCTTCAGTTACAGAACTTTTAACTATTGCAAATACAAAAGAACATCAAATTGAGGACGATTTGGATTTATTTCAATATGATGACATTGAAGAAGTTAGAAATTTTGAGCCTTCAAGTACTGAGAACATGAATTTAAGTTTTCTTGTTCCGCCGCCAGAATTACAGGATTCAGATTTTCTAGAGGATTCAAATTGTGGTAAGTAAATTTAGTTTTGCAATTTGCAAATGTCTTATCATACATTATGCCTTTAAGACTCATGATATATTACAAACATAAAGATTTTAAATATTTAAAAGAGCTTAACTGTTAAATGCTTAGATACGAGCAATCTTTGTTTCTATTGATTGTATATAAATTTCTAAATTACTTTGTATTACACAGGGATATGTTACATAAACATAATATAATTATTTTTTAGGATTAGACATCAAAGATACTACATATGTACCAAATGAGTCAGACGAAGACGAATCCGATGCCGAGAGCAATGAAATAGCTGAATTGAATATTCCATTGAACCTCAACATTTCCAGCTCGACAAATTTACCTGGAACAAGTGCACCAGAATTAACGGTTGAAAAATCTAATGGACCTAAAGGATCAGGAAAATTAAATTTTTGTTTTTATTGCAAAACTTTCCAATCGCAGATAGCTCGAAATTTAGAGAAAAAGCATAAGGAGGAAGATGAAGTAAAGGAATTCGTAGCAATAACAAAGAAGAATCCAATTCGTAAAAAATTAATTGCCGCCATCAGAATAAAGGGAAATTTTTTACATAACTCTGATTCAAATTTTAATTCAGGAAAAATGATAACAGCCAGACGACCGAAAGGAGAAGGTAGACTTGGAAGGGATTATGTGCATTGTGTAAAATGCAAAATTTGTCTTTTTAGGCTAAGTGCACGAAAGCATATTACAAAATGTACTGGAACAAGTTTTGCCAAAAATAAAAATATATTTATAATGAGCCGTAAGATAGTTGGTAACATCCACCCAACAGCTTCAAAGAAATTAAGGCAAATCATATTTCCTGTTCTTCGTGATGATGACATTGTACGCGGAATGCGTTATGATTGGCTTGTTATTGCATACGGTAACAGAATGTGCTTAAAGTACACACTAGAACATCAGCATAGTATGATAAGAGCCCGTTTAAGACTTGTCGGACGTTTACTGTATGCAGTAAAAGAAGAAAATGTAAAAATAACCGATTTTGCTTCTATGTTCCAACCACAACATTGTGATGATGTTATTGAAGCCATAAAAAAGTATCTGGGTATGATGAAGATTCGGAAACATTTCGAACACCTGCTGTTGCGCTTGGATTTGGAACACTTATTAAATGCATCGGAATGATACTAAGAAATCAATATATTAAAAGTACAGATTTTCCAAATGCAGAAGCGAAAAGGCTTAAATTAGAAGAACATGATTACTTTACCTGTTCTTTTGAAGGAGATGTACCCATAGCAATCAATAAACCAGCTATGGAAAGTTTACAAGACATTAAGAGAAATAAAAGAGTTAAACTTCCAACAACAGAAGACATTAAAAAACTGGATAATTTTTTACAAACAAAAATGAAAGCAGTTCATGATAAAGTTCAAGCAGATATTGTATCAGGAAAATCACTTGATTATGAAACTTGGATGCTATTAGCAAGTCTTGTTCTGGTTTCTATTCAAGTATTTAATCGTCGACGTTCAGGAGAAATGCAGCGAGTAAAAATTTGTGACTATCGTGTATATAAAAAAATAGATGTAAAAACAAATCCTGAAGCTTTTTCTTTGCTACCAGAAGAGCATCAGGAAATTGCCAAAACCTATGCTCATTTAATAATTCGAGGAAAATTGGGTAGAAATGTTCCTCTATTATTAAATTTGGAACAAGTCAAATACATCGAATGCGTTTTAAGTCATAGGAAAGCCGTTGGAGTTTTAGATGCAAATCCGTATGTGTTTGGAACAAAAGATACACGACCAGGTGAATTTAACTGCTTGGATGCTTGCAAGTGGATGCGTGAGTTCTCAAATCAATGTGGTGCCGAAAATCCGTTCAGTTTGAGAGGCACGGAATTAAGAAAACACGTTGCTACTATGGGCACAATACTTAACCTGGATGAGCAAAAAGTGTCAGAATTAGCTAAGTTTATGGGACATAGAAAAGACATTCATAAAGAAATCTACAGACAACCTATTGAAAGCCAGGAAATTTTAACTATGTCTGAAGTGTTGGAAGCTGCTCGAGGCAGAAAAAGAGGAGTTGATGAACCTATGGCTTACAAAAATTTAAACCTTGTAAACAATTCTACTACTGACGATAATCCAAATGAAAGTTTTGATTTTAATATTAAAAATTTATCGATTGACCATTTATCTGATTTTACTATTGAAGATGATAGTATAACACTAAAGAGCAAAATTAATTGTAAGTATACCCATATTAGTCAGTTGATAAGCTTCGTTCATAAATACTGAGTATTTTTAAAATTTACAGATTTTACATTTCCGAAAGATATTATGGAAATCAGTCCAAGCGTCAAAGAAGTGTGCCTACCAAAAGTTTTGGATAAAAGTAGAAAACGTAAGTTTTTTATTCTATATTATCGTTTTTTAATCTATAATAACATTTTCTAAGAACTGTACTTAAGTAAAACAATATAATTAGACTAACATTGAGTAAATATTGAAAGATAATTTTGGCAATACATTTTGTTATTTCATTATTTAAATAATAAGTTTTTAGAATTCTGTTTTTTGACTTTTACTAAACTGAGATTAAAAGACGAAAACACATAAATACACATTTTCATGAAATAATGAGAAATATCTTTAATTTCCAGAAACAGCTAAGCAGCCGATAAAACGGAAAAATTGGTCCGATGCAGAGAAAAACCAAATAATGTATCTTTATAGCAGCTACATCAAAGAAAGAACCCTTCCAAGTTTTAAAATTATACAGAAGGATATAGATACACATCCAATTCTCCAAAATAGAACAAAACAACAAATAAAAACGTATTTAAGTAATATTAAATCTGGAAAAACAAAGATATAAATTAATATGTATTTCTTTTAGTTAACTATTGTATAAAAAACGTCAAAGCTTATAAATATTTTATATGTACACATAATGTATGTTTTCATATAAAAAATAAATGTTACTATAAAAAGTCTTTTTTAGTACCTACTTTCTAATCTTTTTACAATAATAGGGTAACCAAAAAAATTTTCTAAAAATATAACTCAAGAAATATTTTAATACTTTTAAATCGATTAAAAATTTATTAAAAAATACTTATTAAAATTATTTAATTTAAAAAACTTTTTATTTAAAAAAAACTAATAATAATACTTATATTTCTTTTGTAAAAAAGTTCTTAATAATGAAAATTATTAAATGAAATATTAATTCAACGTTAGTATTGTATAAGTATTTCATATTCTGAGAAAATACAATATGCGAATCAATATGTTGATGTATCGATACATTTTATATTTTCAAAAATTTTATTATAAATAATTAAATGGTTATTAAATTCTTAAACAGTCGTAAATGAACTACATTTATTATAGCATTCGTTAAATAGTTTGAAAATTAATTTTAATATTAAAACAGTCATTTTCTGTATAAATAATTCAACACCAAAACGTTAATATTTATTTATTTCTGAAAATAAAAATACTGTCATATTTTCATATCCAATAATCGTTCAATAACAGATCTGTTTAAACATTTTAAAATAATGTTATGCATACAAATGTGTAAATCGTGTAATTTGTGTAAAAACTTGCAAGTTGGATGTAAAACGTTTTACTTACTCAAACTAATGGTTTTTACCTTTCAGCGTAGGTTACGGTCAAAAATTCGCTGCACTTGTTCTTTTCATATTTACCTTCGTAGACACAATCGTTATATTTTTTATTTTATTCCAAATTCCTGTCGTTAACTGTCGTCGAAGAAATTAGTTTTCTGGAATTTTCATTCTCCTTCGTATAAAAATGCTTTAGCCACAGTCGTCTCGTGCCGTAGCAAAAATCATTCGTTCGGTAACATATTTTCTTCTTTAAAGGGCCTTTTTGAAAAATTCTTTCTGTCCTCTTAAACACTTCGTTTCCAATCGTTAGAACACTTTTATAGTCCTGAGCATACACTGTATCACAATGGCTTCCGCGCGACAAGTCCATGCACGCCGAGAGCACGCCGTACGCGACGAACCGACTTTTTGTTAATTTTACCGAAAACTACATCTAGCGCAGTTGAATCATGCCTGGGCCCATAACCTGTTGGCATGCAGATTATTTAGAGCAGGATGTAGTCAATAAGAACACACAAATACGGATGAAATCGGTCGTTTATTAAGAGCTCGTTGACGATCGAGACGTTCACGGTCGAAGCGATATCGAGAAGAAGAAGGAGTGCGTGCGCACACGGCAGTGACGTAGAATCAAACTACTGTTAGAATCAAGCGAGATATTAGGCGCGAATATACAATATTTCAACAATTTTACTTATGGGGCATTCTCCGTCAGATTTTCACTCAAAATTTTTTTTGTATTAAAATAATTTTTTTCGAATTCTATATGAAAAATAAGTAATTACGTGTTTTTTTATTTTTTTATTTGATCAAAATTATAAAAGTTATGATTTTTTTAAATTTAACATCTTCCGAAGCAAAGGATTTTTGAAACACTTTTAACTCCGTTATACCAAAAGATAAAAAATAATGTAATATATGAAAATAAATTGTTTTTTCTTGAATATTATAAATATGTAATAAAAAATAACTTTAATAAAGCGAAAACATTAAATAAATTGAAATTTCGTCTAACATGTGACTTTTATCAAAAGCGAAGTAATCGATTTTCGATTTTTTTCTTTCATTACAACCACTGATAAATAAAGAAATTTTTCCCACTTATGCCAAAGTGGTGTTCTTTAGGGATCAAATTATATTTAAAATTATATCAGTCGTTGCACAGATTTTACAGAAGGAAATTAAAAAATTAACCACTAAACATTCGTTTTCTTTTGTTTTTGAAGGTTAAATTTTTAAAAAGTGTAAAAATCGAATAAAACTCTGTGCAACTACTGACATAATTTTAAATATAATTTGAACCCTAAAGAACACCACTTTGGCATAAGTGGGAAAAATTTCTATATTTATCAGTGGTCGTAATGGAAGAAAAAAATCGAAAATCCATTACTTCGCTTTTGAGAAAAGTCACATTTTTGAAGAAATTTCAATTTATTTAATGTTTTCGCTTTAATAAAGTTATTTTTTATTATATATTTGAAATATTCAAGAAAAAACAAGTCATTTTCATATATTACATTATTTTTTATCTTTTGGTATAACGGAGTTAAAAGTGTTAGAAAAATCTTTTGCTTCTGAAGATGTTAAATTTAAAAAAATCATAACTTTTATAATTTTGATCAAATAAAAAAATAAAAAAACACGTATTTACTTATTTTTCATATAGAATTCGAAAAAAATTGTTTTAATCCAAAAAAAATTTTGAGTGAAAATCTGACGGAGAATGCCCCTTATGTTATATTTGAAAAAGGCTTGTTGAGTTGAAATAAAAATAAAATGTTTTCTTATAAGTAAATGTGTTATATGTATATTTGATCCAATTGCATTGCATTATTATTTATAAAATAATAATAATAAAATTATACTATCACAAAAATGTAATTTAAAAACAGGTATTAGGACAATTTTTTTCATTTATTACAAAAAATATAAGTTTAGTAAATCTTTAAAAAAATACTTGAGATTACAAAAAAAGAATTTCATAATTTTGTGAACAAAATATTCATTAGAAAACAGGAAAATTACAATATATTTACCATTTTTAAAATTTTTTTAACAAATCTCTAATTTTTTCAAAAGCAAATAAATAATAATAATAAATACGTACAAATATGGAAATAAGTAAGAAAATTATGACCTGAAAAACTGTGTAAAAAGACATATATACTACAAAATAGTATAAAATGAATCGTTTGTTTCTTTCATAGTTTTATGACTGTTTTATCCTAAACCAAAACACATGTGACAAATATTCGAACGAGAACTATCGCATTCAATCCAAAACGAGTACCTATCTATTTACTACATTCTAAAATAACCTACTTAAATTTTAAATCCACTAATAGATTGTTAATTTAGAATGAATAACAAGTTTAACTAGATTCTTCAAACAAATGTTTATGTTTTAAGCGAATAATTATTGTGGATAATTAACTTTTTTTAGCTAAATTCTCATTTAACAATTTATTGTAGACCCTGTTAATTCTTATAAAATTAAATAATTGTTAATAATTATTTATTTAAACTTGATTAAAGTTAAGTATTAAGTTATGTTATGTTATTATGTTATGTTATGTTAAGTTATGTTATTATGTATTAAGTTATGTATTAAAGTTATGTATTTGCTTTAATACCAAATATTATTAAAAATACGTTTAACTTCATTTAACTTCATAATTATTATCGAAAATACTATCTGTTGAAATGTTATTAACAATCGAGTATTCTTTTTTTAAGTTCGAATCAATTAAAAAATGCTTTAATCTTACAAATTCACCGTTAGTAAGCTTGGCATATGAATTATCGGAACGTTGATTAACTTTTAAAACGGACATATATAAGCAAACATTTTTAACAATCTTTTGGTAGGATAAAGAAAATTCTTTTAATATTTGTAAAAATTCTAACCATATTTCATTAACTGGTGCTTTTGAACCAAAATATCTAGTTGTTGAAATCTGACATGTACTTTTAACTAAATTTGTTCCCGTAAAAGTACAAAAATTTCTAACAGAAGATGAATAAGAAGAGTAAACTCTATCTTTGAACATTAGATAGCTGTATTGTAAACTAATGCGTCTCCATTTCAAACTTTCAAAATCTATGGTAGATGGAAGGTCGAAAATTTTAAGATTGAATAAAGTTTCAAGAATGCAATAAAAAATATCAATCGTAACTAGTGCGAGCAGTTCCCAATTTTTGAACGAGCCTACAGTTCGTTCCAAAAAAAGCGCTTATTTAAAAATTGGCAACTGCTCGCACTCGTTACGAAATATACTATTTTACAAGCCCTGCAAAACTCGTAGGTTCTAATAACACAATTTGCTCAGAACCTACCTTATGCATGCTTTTCTGTCATGTGTCGTGTGATATTCTACTTCTTAAAAGTTGTTTTACTAATATAGTGCTTGGCAATCTGAAGAACAAATTCTTTAATTCTGATCTTTTTGCTTTCAGGACCGAATACTTAGCAACATATTTTAGTCTCCATCATGCTGGTTCACCCCACCCATAAATTTATTATAAATGTGGAAAACTTTTGGAAAAAGAATTTTTACTCTCGACTGTTTTTCTACATTATATCTTTCCAATGGTATAAGAGGAGTTATTCCTGCAGCTGTGGAAAAAATAGAAACTTGCTTTGAATCTATAATAATACTTATATAATTAACGCCACTACTTTTGGCATGTTCCGCAACAAACGTTACTCGAGAAGATTTTTTATCAATGACATTTCATCTACTAACTCTATTATCCATCACAGTGCCTATTACATGCAAGCCTAAATTCTTAAATGTAAAGTAAGGTCAGGACTAGTGAAAAAATTGGCAAAATATAGATGATACTCAGGAATACTTCGCGGACTTATAGCGAGAAATAGTGTATTAAATAACAAGAGTATAAAGGCAGCCATTTGTTAATGGTGATTTTGATGTCACAAAAATCATCGTAAACAAATTGACTGCCTTTATTCCCATGTTACTTACGATATTTTTTATTCCAAATGCACAATAGTGGCGATTTCAGATAGCAGACGACAGGAAATAAAAGTCATTCACTTGTTCGACTTGTATAAAAATGGCGGCCGTTTTCTCTCATGGGCAAGAATAACGCATGGGAGCAGCTGATTTTTATGCCTTTGAGAGAACACCGCCGCCATTTTTAAACGGTCGAAGAAATGAATGACTTTACTCCCTGTCGCCTGCTATCAGAAAGCGACATTATTGTGCATGTGGGATAAACAAATTTTTTTAACAAAAACAAATCTAAGTCTAAAAGATAAAAATCTGGAGTACAAAGACCTTAAAATTTTAATCCAAATCTGATCAGTTTTTCCTTAATGAATTGTTTCAGACCTGTTCGTGCATAAGACTTAGCCATCATTTCATCTACTGCTATTGAGGTTTCAAAATACTCATATCTGTGAATATTTCTCCGAAACAGTTTAAGAATTACACGAACGCGCTATGCTTTGTAATTATAGTTTGTGTCTTTAGATTTAAAATATTTTAGTTTCGATTTGATTTTTCCAAACTCATTACGCGACATTAACTGAACATAACAACTATACACTAAAATGACAATATCGTGTTGCATGAAGAAACTGCTTCTCTTGCGATAAAACTCAAAAAATTATGTATGCCAGTATAAAGGTCCAGAGAAATATTACATGTAAAAAATTAAATTTCTAGTATACTTACCTTTGCCGTGGTCCAACAATGGCAATTGCAGAATGAGTATATACGTATCGTCTATTATATGTGTCAAAATTTGTGAAGTGAGCCATCATTTTTGGATAGGTGAGTATTTTCTATGATTTTAACTTTTTTCTACTCTATACGATAAAACAAAAATACGAGTTGAACAGTTTTGCGAAATTTTAATTTTTACAATAGTTATTGTTAATAACATTTTTTATATGAATTTCAAAATTATTAATTATCTATCGTTCTATAAAAGGAATCTATTTGAGTTTTAAAATGGACAATAAGGAATAATACTACTTTTGATTAATATTTGTCATTATAAAAAATTTTAAAAATTGTGAAAATTATAAACAATTTATTAAAATAATTAAAATTATTTTTATGTTCTCCTAACATTTTAAAAAACTTTTTAATTGAATATTACTTCTTATTTAATCACGAATAATTAAAAAAAAGTGGGAGTGGGACTTTTTTACAATTTACTGTTCAAAATGTCTACAGCCTACAATTTTTGAACGATTTGAGTGTTCTTTGATTTAAATTAAAGGGGAATAAATTCTTTAGACATCCCTCAATGCCGATTTTAAAAATTTTAATTGTTTATAATTTTTTAGTCCAATTAAAGTTAACAAATTAATGTAATTAGTATAACTACTTATTTTAAATGGGATGTAAACTTAAAATAAGTACGTATACTTATGTTTTTATATTCTTTAAATGAACCTAAATAAAAAACTACACATGAAAAATAATTTTTAATGAAGACGAATCAATGTTATCTATTTGTTAATTAATATTGTTTATAACAATTTAAATATGTCATTTCTTAAACAAGGATAACACATATTCTTTAAATAAACATAAATAAAAAAGAAAACGTAAAAAAAAACATTTTACATGGAGAGGGGCAAAAATTAACTATTTGTTAATTAACAATGTTTATAACAATTTAAATAAGTTTTTTTTAACAAGAAGGACATATATTCTTTACATGAACCTAAATAAAAAAGTAAACGCGAAAAAAAACCTTTTTTAGTGAAGAGGAATCAAAGTTATCTATTTGTTAATTAATATTGTTAACAACAATTTAAATAAATTATTTTACGTTTTATTAATGGCCTGGTGGTCATATTGGATTAATTTGAACTAATTTAGATCATGTGCAGTAGCGGAATAAGAAAATAAGCGTCCTTTTTAAAAAAATTGTATTAATTTGTTAACTTTAACATTAGAATTTATTCCCATTTAATGTAAATCAAAGAACACTCAAACCGTTAAAAAATTGTAAGCTGTAGACATTTTTGAACATTAAATTATAAAAAAAAAATCCCTCTGTGCGTCCCGAGGCGACGTTTACGCCTGTCACGCATGGCGCGTGGCGCGCTCAGACAAAAACCTGAATAACTTTTTACCTAATTAGGAATACTCACTTTTTTAATTATTCGTAATTAAATAAGGAGTAATATTCAATGAAAAAGTTTTTTAAAATGTTGCAAGAACATTTTTAATCGTTTAAGTAAATTGTTTATAATTTTCAAAATTTTAAAAATTTCATATAATGACAAATATTAATTAAAAATAGTATTATTCCTTATTATCCATTCCAAAACTCAAATAGATTCCTTTTATAGAACGATAGATAATTAATAATTTCGAAATTCATACAAAAAAATGTTATTAACAATAAGTATTGTAAAAATTAAAATTTTGCAAAACTGTTCAACTTGTACTTTTGTTTTATCGTATAGAGTAGAAAAAAGTTAATATCATAGAAAATACTCGCGTATCCAAAAATAATGGCTCACTTCACAAATTTTGACACTATACTTTGTAATTTGATAGTGTTTAGGGTCCTAAATAAGTGTGCAAAAAAGTTATGCAAAATTTTTAATATTTTGCAAGATATTTTCAATCAAATAATTTCGACACTTTTTTCATGAATTTTTATCTTCTAAACTATTAATCGTTGAAATAGTTATTTTCGTATCAAGGGCGCAAAATAGGTGATTGCGACGATGGCGAAATTTCGCCAGAGTCGTAATCACCTTTGCGCCCATGATGCTAACATAATTTTTTGTCCTAACTGCATGGAAAGTATGTCATTGAGGGCACGAACGATTAAACGCTCATATTAGTTAAAAATTAAACTCTCTATAAATATTAACTCTTTAAAGTCTATAATGATACAAGTTTTTATATAGAAATAAGAAAACAATTTATTCTGGAAGTATAGTAATTGACAATTTTTATATCCGAAATGTGAACAAAATCAAATGTGTCATAATTTTTTTTAGAGAAAATCGAAAAAAAATTGCACATTTTTCTAGACAAAATAAAACAAGTTGAAAATGTTTGCATTTTTATAGTCAACATAAAAAGAAACTCGAAAATATCACATTTTAATGAAGAAAATCGAGTAATTAACATGCGGGCGCAAAATACTCTTCCCCTACCCCTGGGTGGTAATGAGTTACTTTGCGCCCGCTCTAAATGCCCGAAATGACATACTTTACGTGCAGGCAGGACAAAAAAATTATGTTATTTAAAATTATAGAGAAAACATTAAAAAATAAAGATTTTTACATTTTAAAAAATAAAGATTATGAAGATGGTGATATATTAAAATTTTTTTTAAATAAACTTCATTACACTGGTTTACAGTGAAATTAGTAATCGAACAAAACACTTTTTTTTCGAATAGTAGGTGTTTTTTGAGTAAGAAAATCATAGTTTTCATTTTTTCCCTCGAGCAGTTTTTCGGTAGCTTCCAATTTTGCATTTTCGAAATGCGACGTCACTTAAACTTACCTGTAGAAAAATTAGCTTGTCGAAATATAATAAATGAGGTATCATTGGAAAGGTTATTAAATTACCTTTCAATCCATAGGTCACAGAATAAAATTCAACAAAAGTTGAGAGAGTTACAGTCGATTAAAGATGAAATTTCATGACAATTTTGATGATTTTTAGACATTTGAGTAACTTCTACTATTTTTTTCTACATCAAACAGGTAATAATGTTTAGGTTTTAATTTTTTTGTTGATAGACTATATCATTACACAAATTTTGAGCCCTTGTGGACCTCGATTGGATTAAAAATGACAATTCTACACTAAATTTAGTGAACAAAACTACATTCTTCATTTTTAGTATGCTTTAAAGATTTGCAGCAAAAATTGAAGTAATAAAATTTAGTTAAGCTCTAAAGTTGCTAAAATTACTAATCAAGGATTTCTGAAGTCGTAGATTTCGAATGCAATGTTAGTTTTTCAAATTTTAAAATGGCGGATCCAATATGGCGGACAAATTTTTAAAAATCGATTAAATTCGTCTCAAATTCGTTACTCGGGGGTTTTCGGGGTCGCTGATTACGAATCCGATGTCGGATTTCGAAAATTGAAAATGATGGATTCTTAAAGGTGAACAAGTTTTTTAAAATCCTTCGAATTCGCAAATTGGAAATTGTTAAGTAGGATATGGGCTTTCATACGCATATAATGAAAACTCTAGGAAAAATTTTTATACCCTGATAAAAAACCAAAAAGTACCCCAAAAACGGCCTTTCTCAATTTTCAAGGTCAAATTTTTCAAAAATCTAGGGCGATGGAACAATTCTGATTATGGATTCGCGTTTGGTATCAAAAAACCTATAAAAATCACCCTATGCGATCCCATAAATAAAATTGCTGTTGCACTGTGTTATTCCATTCAATTAACTTAAGTAATTTGTATTTGGTACAAATAACTATTTATTTGATACCATAAATTAAAATATTTATGTCCAGTAAATATTTAATTAGTTCAAATAAATAAAAATAAATAAGTAAAAACAAATAATTTTAAATACAACCGAACGAGCGTTAGCGAGTGAGGTACATGTAGCTAGTTTTAATTATTTTTCGAAAGTTTTACTAAATTTAAATTATTTTTTAGAAAGATTTTACCAAATTTCAATTTAAAGAAAATGTTTAATTGTTATGTAATTGTAAAACTATTGCGTCTTAAAAAAATTATTTAGAAATATTTTTAAAAAGTTAATTTTACGAATTTATTTATTAAAATTTTTGAATATTATGAATATTATATTTTGATTATTATTATTATTATAAAAAATTAAATTTTTATATTTAAAGAATTGAATTCTTGAAGAACTTTCGGAAAAATATTAAAAAGTAATATAGATAATTGATTTTGAAATGAAGTTTAGTTAAAAAATGTAGAAAATAATTGAGTTTTTGTAAGGGTTATAGTTTTAATTTTTAGAAAATATTAAATTTCAGAATTTGAAATTTTTCAAATTTTGTTTTCTGGTGAAAAAAGAAATAAGAAGTATTTAAATATTTTATTACGCAAAATTATACAAGTTTTTATTAATTAAATTTAGAAATCAGGGATTACTTCCCTAATCAGGGAAATAGAAAATAAAATATTTGTGACAACACTAAATTAAATAAACGACTTTTTTTCTCTTTTAAACCGACTAAAGCGACTTTTTTTGTTCGTTAAAGTTGATCTGAGGCCTGTTGGCAGTAAAAATAACTTTAATTTTCTGTTAATTATTTAGGGGAGAGGGCCCCAAGGTGGTCAGGGCTCTAAGGTGGTCACCCTAAGAAAATTTTTTATATTAGTTAGTATCTTCAAATGTTTTTTGTTATTGTTATTATTTGAGAAGACAAAGATTTTAGTAAAGTTTTGAGGTAAATAGTCGTATGAGTCTCTTTGTAACGTGAACATCGTAAAATTTCTGTTTATAAATGATCGAGAAATTTTTTTCTCAGGGTGTTAAAATCATCGAAATTAACCATTTTAAATTAGTAAAAATCGTTATAATTATCTTTATATATCGTACAATAATATTCCAAATGAATATAATTAATATTGTGCTTTAAAAAATTTATTCATCAACGTTTAAAAAATTGTGTCTTGGCCCTAAGGTGAACACTTTTTTGGCCACAAGGTGGTCACTTTTGATTTTTTATGAAAATGTGTTTATACGCCATATTTATCAACATTTATCACTGTGAATGTGAATTTTATCAATTTTTAAGTTTTATAATGAATAATAATGAAATAGAAGTATTTTCAAAATTTTACCTATCTAATACATACACAAAAAGTATCATTTTTGACGAAAGGACAAAGTGCAAAAAAAAATATGTAATATGTTTCTGTGATCCTGAAAAACAATTAATATTAAATAAACAACTTAGTAATACGTTTATTACATTTTTTTAAAACTTTTTTAGTGAATTTTTGTATGGTGACCACCTTGGGGCCACTTTTTTAAAAGTCGAATTTTCAACTTTTTTTAAAAAGTGCCATAACTTTTTTTTTATTAATGAAATGAAAAAAACTTTATGATAGGAAGTTAGGTAATAAGATAAAGTTTCAAACTCCGTATTATTGACCTTTATATATAATTCCATTTGAAATCTACAGTCGTTCAAAAGATGGGTGACCACCTTAGGGCCCTCTCCCCTAAATAAAAAAATAGTCCTAATATAAAATCAGTAGATATGCAAATTAGGTAAAGAGAGACATTCTAATGTTATTTACTTTCGAAAGAGAAAGGAAGCAATAGCGTTAGATTTTCTGCGTTATAAACAGAGACCGATAATGGTATTTAGTATCTAGAAAGAAGGAGACAGAAAGATATTTGAAAGATATATATATATATGTGTGTGTGTATAAGACGAGATGTATAAAAAATTATTTACCTGAAGGCTAATTCTACAAATTAAGAAGATTGTGTGATTAAATAAAGTAAATTAATTTTTTGAGAAGCAAAAGAATGAAATTTCAAGTTTTTGTTTTTTTATGTAGTGATTTGCTGTTGTTAACGGAAAAAAATTTTATAGCAACGACAAATATTATATTACATTATTATGTACATCTTAAATATAAATTTTAAAAAAAATTGAACAATTTTTGTTTAATTGAGTCACTTACTCTTTAGTAAAATAAATTATTTTAAAGTTATTACACGATATATTCAAAAAACAAAAAAAATTTACATAGTACTTGCCAGAGAAGTAGACAATTCAATGACTAAAATGGTTGGTTAAGAGGTTTTTCACAGATTGTTCGAATGAAAGAATCATGAAATAGAAATCTATAAGAAAAGACTGTCTTTTTGTGTATTTTAGATGGAGGTAAAGTGAACACATATTTAGACGGTGTTTTGAAGCGCCATCTGTTCGGATGGTAAGGTAGTTGAATGCACAAAAGTTAGTTTTTAATTCGTTCATGACGCTACTTTTAAGTGAAGTAAATTTACTTACCTACCTATTTACTTACCAAATATTCGACATTGACTTTAATGAAACTGAATGTTAAATTATGATTAATTTAAATTTACTTAACTTATAATTGTTAATTAACTAAAAATCTCTTAATTATTAATAATTAAGTACCGTTCGTTGACTAAATGTCGACATAATTTGTATTAAAGAGTCACCTTTATAAATATATGTGAGAACACAAACTACAGTTTACTTTGGAAATTAGAGTTGCCTTTCTACATTCTAAATGGTCATTGTTATTTGAATAGTTTTTCAAGTTTTTTTAGGGATTCACTTTTCTGCTGTTTTTTTAAAGTAAGGGAGCAATTACACCTTCTGCAAAAATTGTCCAAAACGGAAAATTTACATTGGATGTAAAATCTTGCATGTTTGCAACCTCAAAAAAAATTTCAGTTTTATAATTTTATTAAAAAAAACCAGATATTTATTTTATTCAAAGAAAAAAAACATTAAAAAAAGATATAAAAAATAATGATAAAATTTTTTTCAGACTTAAATATTAAAAAATGTATTTATTAATTTTTTGAAAAAGTGCTAAAAACTTTTACAAAACATAGTCGACATATAGTTGGTACGACTGGAATATTCGTATATTGTCAGCTTCAAATGTCGGAAAGAATGAAGAAAAGGTAACCTATAAACACAATAACGAAACTGAATTAAAAAATTATTCAACAAACTAGAAATAAAAATGAATTCATACAAAGAAATTAACTTTATAGTGACTCAAGTAGTAGTGATATCAGTGAAACAGATGATGATATGAGAAAATTTGATGAAACACTTTTGTCCTTAAGAGAACAATATAAAGGTATAATTTCTGCACAGGTAGTTAAAATATTATTCACATTGATAATTGTTTATTACTGCACAGAAAAACTGTAAATGATAAAATAATAAATATTTTTAGATCTGTTGAAAAAAATTTCACATTACACTTTGAACACTGAGCAGTGAAATCATCGAGTTTGACAAGCCATTTTTTGTAAATTTCAATGTTCATCCAATTGTCCTGAAAATGGACGAAATAGGCTTTTTTTCTTTATTTTTACGTGTGTAAATCTAATCAAATTCAGAACCTATTAAACTTGTTTTTATTTACAACAAATCACCTGAAATCACCACTGCTCGGAAGTAGGTTGCTATGTTTGTTTTTTTAGCTATTAAACACGCCGAACCCGGAGTATGAAGCTACATTCATAAAGCAATGCAGCATCATGCTGATTCCACAATTATAAAGGTTGAGTCCCATGTTGGCGTTAAACGTCAAAGCGGCGGCGTCAAAGCGTAAATGCATGAGACTGAGGCTGCTTCTACAACAACTTTTTTTTCATCGACACGAACAAGATGCACTGTTAAAACCATTCAAAATAGTTGCGCGCGCATTGTTTTCACGCTTATGTCGATGAAAAAAAAGTTGATGTAGAAGCAGCTCGAAAGAAACAATCTCATCACTATCTCGTTCACTCACATACTTTTATGCCGACGCTTTTGCGCTTTGACGTTTTTACGACGACATGGGACTAGTTTTTAAACGTATTGTGCCTTCGGCTTATGGTCACTATCAGAATGTAGAAAAAGTAAAAGCCTCTACCATATAATAAAGTATAGGGAGAATAGTTACTTATTCAGTCATCATGTGTTATCGTTTCAATACTTAAAATTAAAATTTTTTTCGGAGACCCAGAGATCTACTTCGCAGCCCGGAGCCTCCGGGCGAAGCCCGCAGAGGTGGCAACTCTATATATATATATATATATATATATATATATATATATATATATATATATATATATATATATATATATATATTATTTAATTTTCTTTTAAGCGCCTTTTTACAATAGTCAGATATTATGCCCATGTAAAACAAGCTTTTTGCAGGGATGTGTAATAACTTACTTTGTATACTACCAGAGTTATATGAGCATACAACCCATCCCTGGTTGTATGACAGAATATAAATATAACCAACAAAAAACGCTTTGTCAAAACATTAGATTATTAGATCAATCTTTCCGTTCATTTGCAAATTTATTTAAAATATGTGACACGGTCAGTCGAAAGGGACCTATGATCCGAAAAAAAGATTTCGAGAAAAACGACTTTGAAGTTTAGCAAGTTGATTTTGATACTTGTAAACGTTTTAATGAATTGAAACTCGTTACTAGGGGGTTATTGGGGTCGCTGATTACGAATCTGATGTTAGTTTTTGAAAATTCAAAATGGCGGATCCAATATGGCGCATGACTTTTTTGAAAATTTGATCGGATTTGCTTGAAAGTCGTTAGTCGGGGGTTTTTGGGGTCGCTGATTATAAATCCGATGTTCGTTTTTCAAAATTCAAAATGTCGGTTCCAATATGGAGGACAAAATTTAAAATTTGTTCGAATTCTTTTTAAATTAAAAAATTTTGTTGACACTGAAAACGAGGTCACTGATTAAGAATCCGATGTTTGTTTTCCGAAATTCAAAATGTCGGGTTCAATATAGTGGACATAGTTTAAAAAAATGTTTGGATTCTCATATTAATTTATACTTTAGGGGTACTTTGGGATCGATGATTAGGAAATAGATGGGTTTCTGGATCTCTATGTAAATTAGTATTTATTTGTATTAATGATGTGTTTAATTGTTCTTACTAATGCCATAGTTATTTTGTTCTTGTAGTTATTTTATTTCAAGCATTTTTCTTAATGCAGTAGCTTCAAAGGAAGCATTTATTAATTTATTATGTAACAAACACCATCGGTGGTGGGACAAAGTTAATATTTTGTCATTAGTGTCAAAACTGAATAGGCCAGTCGGTGAGTGCAAAAAGTGCACATAAGTGCAACCTGAAAAGTCGAAGCAGTTTCTTGTAGTTTGAGGGCCCCAAATAAGAGCTCCATAGTTTGCACCACATTTCCGGTTGCGAAAAATGGTGTAAACAATCGTCAAAGTTCGAAAAACATGGTTTTTCGATTACTGTTGCTTCCGGTTAAATTTTAGGGGAAAAAGTTGTGATAGAAAGTTATAGAGCTTGGAAATAGCTTTCAAATGATTGGTCGCAAGTTAAAAAACCTTAATTAGTTGAGTTGCAAATGAATTTAAACCATTAAAAATAGCACTTTTTTAATTGTTTAATAACTTTGTTAATGATTATCGAATTTGTTTCTAACTTTCCAGAAGTATTCCCCTTGCGAGGCTGAATAAATACCAAAAAAAATCAACTTGATCGGGTAAATAGTTTATGAATAATTCCATTTGTTAACTAAAAACATGTAATTTTTCAACGGAATTTCCCCACTTTTGGACCTGCGAATTTCGTTTTTTTTTCTTGGAGAGTACAGTTAAGGAGTCTAACTTTAATTCCATTTAAATGGGAAATTGATTTTTTTTATTTAAGTGCATAGTAATAGACGTTAAAAAAGGGTATGTTTTTTTGACATAAACAAATGGAATAACTCGGCCAATTTCCACTTTATCGATTTCTTAAAAAAGGTATTTGATTTCATTTGTTTTCACAAAACTTTTCCAAAAAAAAAATCCGATCTAACTTCAAGAGGTGGAGAGTTAACTTTTTTTTAAAAAAAATTCCTGACAAGTTAATTATTAATGTTTTTTATTGAAATTTGCACCACTTACAGTTTGATACATGTATTTTATGTAAAAAAATTAAACATAAGGTTTTGTGCATTTATTTTTAATTTATAACAAGTAAAAGTAAATGTATCCATTTTTCAACCTCTGAACGGCGGAGTGGGGGTACTCGAAGGAGCGTGATTCTCGCCGCCACAACTGAATTCAGCCGTTTAAGTTTGCAAAAATAGTCATAACTTCGTTAATTATTTACCGATTTTAATCTTTCTTTTTTTAATTTGATGTATTTTTTTACGCTGAATCCAAAAATGATTTTATATGTTTTCAAATTACAATATTTTTAATAATAAAAAAAAAATTTTTTTTAACAACAAATTTTTAATTATTATTTAACATATTTGACAAAAAATTCTTTTTGTACATATAATTCCATTGAATTTAAAATAATATTATGACATAAAAAAATTCAAATTAATTATATATAAGCTTGTAGCATCAGGTTCACATATGCACGCCTGTTCAACTATCAATACAACAATGCTACACACTCATGAGTAAATAATTTGAATTTTTTTATGTCATAATATTATTTTAAATTCAATGGAGTTATATGTACGAAAAGAATTTTTTGTCAAATATGATAAATAATAATTAAAAATTTGTTGTTAAAAAAAATTTCTTTTTTATTATTAAAAATATTGTATTTTGAAAACATATAAAATCATTTTTGAATTCAGCATAAAAAAATACATCAAACTAAAAAAAGAAAGATAAAAATCGGTAAATAATTAACGAAGTTATGACTATTTTTGCAAACTTAAACGGCTGAATTCAGTTGTGGCGGCGAGAATCACGCTCCTTCAAGTACCCCCACTCCGCCGTTCAGAGGTTGAAAAATGGATACATTTACTTTTACTTGTTATAAATTAAAAATAAATGCACAAAACCTTATGTTTAATTTTTTTACATAAAATACATGTATCAAACTGTAAGTGGTGCAAATTTCAATAAAAAACATTAATAATTAACTTGTCAGGAATTTTTTTTTAAAAAAAAGTTAACTCTCCACCTCTTGAAGTTAGATCGGATTTTTTTTTAGAAAAGTTTTGTGAAAACAAATGAAATCAAATACCCTTTTTAAGAAATCGATAAAGTGGAAATTGGCCGAGTTATTCCATTTGTTTATGTCAAAAAAAACATACCCTTTTTTAACGTCTATTACTATGCACTTAAATAAAAAAAATCAATTTCCCATTTAAATGGAATTAAAGTTAGACTCCTTAACTGTACTCTCCAAGAAAAAAAAACGAAATTCGCAGGTCCAAAAGTGGGGAAATTCCGTTGAAAAATTACATGTTTTTAGTTAACAAATGGAATTATTCATAAACTATTTACCCGATCAAGTTGATTTTTTTTGGTATTTATTCAGCCTCGCAAGGGGAATACTTCTGGAAAGTTAGAAACAAATTCGATAATCATTAACAAAGTTATTAAACAATTAAAAAAGTGCTATTTTTAATGGTTTAAATTCATTTGCAACTCAACTAATTAAGGTTTTTTAACTTGCGACCAATCATTTGAAAGCTATTTTCAAGCTCTATAACTTTCTATCACAACTTTTTCCCCTAAAATTTAACCGGAAGCAACAGTAATCGAAAAACCATGTTTTTCGAACTTTGACGATTGTTTACACCATTTTTCGCAACTGGAAATGTGGTGCAAACTATGGGGCTCTTATTTGGGGCCCTCAAACTACAAGAAACTGCTTCGACTTTTCAGGTTGCACTTATGTGCACTTTTTGCACTCACCGACTGGCCTAGAAGTATTAGCTTATGTTTACTGCGCGTAAATAAAAAAAAGAGTTTGGTTACCATGGAAAAAAAGTAAAACTGATATATCAGATACAAAAGTTAAATCAACGAAAAAAATATGTAAGAAGCAAAATTAATTTTAAAAAACAAAGTTTTTAATCATTCTAAATTTGTAAATTTTTTAAGTTTTTAACCCTTTAACGCCCAAATGTGCGCTGTTTTCAGACTTGAATTTTAACTACGTACAACTATTAAAAGAAAGCTAAAAAAATTTCAAAAGTATCATTTCCTACTATTTTCGGGGTCGCTTTTTCGAATGGCGTTGTCAAAATTTCCAAAAAATGAAATTAACCCCCTCTTCTAATAAAATTTTCGAAAAAATGCAAGATTTTTGGATGAAATTTTTTTTTATTTCAATTCTCATTGTTATATCGGTATCTACATATCGTCTGAGGTATAAAAACCGTATTCCCGATAGCTGTACTTTAAAAATGTGTAGTAGTTTTTTTGCCTTTTTTTCATTTTTTATTAAAAAATTGCGCCCGAACGCTAAAATTTGGTTTTTATTACACATACAAATTTTTTTTTTTTAAATTTGCTTAAATTTACTTGAAATTTGTTACTCGGGGGTTTATGGGGTCGCTAGTTACAAATCTGATTATAGTTTTGAAAAATTCAAAATGGCGTATTCAATATGGCGGACGATTTTTTTAAAAATTTACCAAATTTGCCTAAAACTTGTTACTCGGGGGTTTTCTGGGTCGCTGATTACGAATATGATGTTAGTTTTTAAAAATCCAAAATGGCGGATCCAAAATGGCGACCGAAATAATAAAAATCATTCTGATTGGCTTTAAAATTTGTGTTTGGGGGTTTTTGGGGTCGCTGATTACGAATATGATGTTAGTTTTTAAAAATCCAAAATTTCGGATCTAATATGTCGGACAAGAAAAATAAGAATCATCCGGATTGGCTTGAAAATTGTTATTTGGTCAATTTTGCAAATTACTTATACTCAATTAATAATAATGTCAAACTTTAAACATTACTTTCATAAAACTTAGTTTAATTACTTATTGAACTTTAAAGTGGGGACATTTTTTTATCATTAAACTTTGTTTGAGGTTGTCTTCTGTCACGTTCCGAGCTAAAGCAAGGGTAATTTTATTAAGCGTATAATAAATGGGAGGTTAAGTGCTGATTTAATTATACACATTGAGGGTTAAATTAAAAAAAGTTTTTTCTCGGGATGTAACATCTACCAAAACTTATTCTAAGTCCTGGCCAATCAGAGTGATTTTTATATTTCGGTCGCCATTTTGGATCCGACATTTTCGATTTTTAAAAACTAACTTCATATTCTTAATCAGCGACCCCAAAAACCCCCGAGTACCAATTTTTAAGCCAATCTTAATGATTTTTATTTTTTTTGTCGCCATTTTGGATCCGCCATTTTGGATTTTTAAAAACTAACATCATATTCGTAATCAGCGACCCTGAAAACCCCCGAGAAACAAAGTTTCAGGCGAATTTGGTAAATTTTTTTAAAAATCGTCCGCCATATTGAATCCGCCATTTTGAATTTTTCAAAACTAACATCAGATTCGTAATTAGCGACCCCATAAACCCCCGAGTAACAAATTTCAAGTGAATTTAAGCAAATTTAGAAAAAAAATTTGTATGTGTAATAAAAAAAAAATTTAGCGTTCGGGCGCCATTTTTTAATAAAATATGAAAAAAAGAAAGAAAAACTACTGCACATTTTTAAAGTACAGCTATCGGTAATACGGTTTTTATACCTTAGACGATATGTAGATACCGATATAACAATGAAAATTAAAATAAAAAAAAATTTCATCAAAAAATCTTGCATTTTTTGGAAAATTTCATTAAAAGAGGGGGTTAATTTCATTTTTTTGAAATTTTGACAACGCCATTCGAAAGAGCGACTCCAAAAATAGTAGAAAATGGTACTTTTGAAATTTTTTTAGCTATCTTTTAATAGTTGTACGAAGTTAAAGTTCAAGTCGGAAAACAGCACATTTGGGCGTTAAAGGGTTAATCTTTTACATTCTTAATTTTAAGTTTTTTATTGTGTTTTTCTTTGTCCCAGGTCTTTTTAGTTATTGTGTTCTTCATTAAAGTAAATTTATAAAATAAATAATAAAGTTACGAATATTCTGTTTGCTCATTTAAAAGACCATATAAATATTTGTATTAAAACCATACATTTAAAAATTCTGAAAAGCAAATCCGTATAATTTGTAAATAACTCGTCCGCCATATTGGATCCGCCATTTTGAATTTTTAAAAACTAACATCGGATTCGTAATCAGCAACCCCAAAAACCCCTAAGTAACGAATTTCAAACGAATCCGATCAATTTTTAGAAAAGGCATCCGCCTTTTTGGATTCGCCATTTTGTATTTTTAAAAACTAACATCATATTCGTAATCAGCGACCCCAAAAACCCGCGAGAAACAAATTTTAAGCGAATCCGATGAATTCTTAAAAAAGTCATCCGCCATTTTGAATTTTCAAAAACTAACAACGGATTCGTAATCAGCGACCCCGAAAACCCCCGAGTAACAAGTTTCAAGTGAATTTGAATGATTGCAGAAAAGTTTGTCAAATTTGATTTGTTGTATTTTCTTTGTCAAAGTACCTAACTTTGAAGTGAAATTGTGAAAAAACTAATGCAGCTAGAAAGCTGCGGTTTAATGCGTTGGAAAGAGCGGCTTATTTACTATAAAAATCAATAAAAAAATGAAAATCGATTTTTTCGGACCGTAGGTCCCTTTTAACTGTCCGTGTCACATATATATTTTATAAAGTGAAGTTTAATAGTAAAGTTCTTACATAACTATTAAAATAAGTACACAATCGATAAAAAATGAGTGATACAAACGATTATTTGTCTTCAAATACGTCACCAGAGTTGTGCGCTAAATCCAAACAAGTTGTGGAGAATTTATTACCGGAAAAGTCGAAATCATCTTATGAACAAAGTCTGGAAAGATTTCAAACTTGGCAAGAAAATAAAAAAACTACTTCTACTTCTCAAAGAGTATTGTTAGCATATTTTTCCACCTTAGCAGAAAAATGGAAATCGCCGACTCTTTGGAGTGAATTTTCAAAGTTGTCAAAAATGTTTAAAATAAAAAATAATTTGAATATGAACAAATATGAGGATTTAAAATCATTTTTGAAGAAACAGTCAGTGGGAAATAGACCCAAAAAATCAAAAACACTTTCTTCTAAAAATATCGAGGAATATTTAAATAAAGCCCCTGACCACACATAATTAGCAACAAAGGTTACTTGTCAAAATTCCAGCCACAAAAACTCATGGAGAAAGAGAGTTTACAATGAAAGGAAAATTCTACGATATCTATATAAACAATATTCTGATTTAAGACCCGAAAAGACGTCTCACAATCGCTTCTTTTTAAACTATCAAAGAGGGAAGTGCACCGTACAACCGATTGGAGAGAAGAAATTTGCTGCAATGCCCAAGGACGTTGCTGATTTTCTGAAATTACCAAATTCAAAATCTTATAAGGAACATTCATTCAGGAGGACTTCTGCAACGTTGCTCGCAGAAAGTGAAGCTGATGTTCTAACGTTAAAGCGTCTTGGCGGATGAAAGTCAATTACAGTTGCCGAGGGATATATGTATAGATAACTCCAAGCTCAGTAAAAATAAAATTTCTGATCAAATCGGTGCAGATATAAATCTAGATTCAGTTGTTCCTGGTCCATCAGAACCAAAAAAATTAAAATTAATGATTTAAATTTGCCATCAGTATTAAACGAAATTAAACAATCTCGGAGTACTAAAATAACAGAAAGCGTCGTGTCAAAAGGACATTCTACTTTTAATTTTATTAATTGTTCTAATATTACACTTAATATCGGTGAAAAGAATAATTAGTATCAAGATATTTTTAAATTTAACTATTTTAATGTAATTAATTTTCGACAGAAATTTACTTTTAAATAATTTCTTTCTTTAAAAATTAATTATTAATAAAAAATGTTCTTATGTTAAATTTATCAATTAAAAAATTTAATTTTAAATAAATTCTTTCTAAATATAAATCTTTTATAAATGTTTCACTTTTTCATATCAATGGCGAAAAAATTAAATTCACAATAATGGGAATATGAAACACCCTACTCCACGCGCATGGCCAATCTTTAAATCACGATTTTTTCTGTAGAAACAAATGTCAGAAAATTGACAAATAAAGGACTTGTCAAGTTAACAAATAAATAAACCTAAAAAAGAAAAATAGGATGTGAAAAAATTTCAAATGATCTTAGATGAAGACATGACTTTACAGTTTTCAAAAATGTCTTATAATCAAATTCATATAATTTAAACAAAAATAATGTTCAGCTGTTATGCATTTACATTATATCTACATTTTTTATTTATAGACGTTTAATGATACTCTGAGAAACTTCTATATTTGACTGTTTGTATTTTTTAAAATATGTTTTGTTAGCAACTTGTGGCCAGAAATCGAAAGTAATTCTAGATAATGATAAGTTTGTCATTTCCTGTATTTGTTTGAAATGAATTCGTTTCCTTCTTCCGGAAGTTGACTTTTAAAAAATAATTCTTTCTAGTAAGAAGTTTCATGCTATTTCAAAAAATAAATTTAACGAAAATACAATTTTTGTAATTAAACAAAATGATTGATAAATTGAAAATTACACTTTCACTACGATGATGTACTTCAATGAATAGGACGGTCTATTTTATATCAGTTAGCATCCTGAATTCTGTATATCGGGTGTCCTAAATAAAACCAAAGCTTGGAGGTCGCATGCCATTTCCTTCAACGCCCACCTTTTCACAAAACAAGCATTTATATGACTAGTGCAAAAATTAATTTGACTCTGACGTTGGCTGATAAGGCAGTTACAATGAAATAAACAATAAACGGAAATAGTTGAGGAAAGTTGGACAGTCCACTGATAGGATAGCAGTATTATTAAACGTAGGTCCTACGATTTCATAATATGTATTCTAATTTAAAAGTAAGATAATATTCATGTGTTGTTTCAAAGATATTGCTTAATCTTTCTGTACTTAAATTAAGATATTCATGTAAAAAATGTACCTAGAAATTTAATTCTTAATACGGAACAGGTATAATTTTCTCCTGGTATTAGAGGAAACTATTATAATGTCTTTAATTTTATTTATATTTTCCATGATTAATTTAGAACCTTTTAGGTTTATCATTCGCGAATTCTCATTTACCAAAATATTTTCAACAGGTACAGACAGATATCAGATATCAGAATCAAAATAAACACCTTGTATTTTAGGTCGCTGAATAAGAATCTGAATTCAGATTTTAAAAATTTTGAATTTTTTTATCCAATATGTCTGCCAAAATTATTTAAAAAATTTTAAATATATTTTAACGGAATTTGAATTTCAAGAGTTTTTTGTCACTGATTTTGTTATAACCAACTTAAATGAAATTTTACGCTACTAAACAAAATCTAAAAAGCTTTCGAAAAATCTAAGACATTTTTTAACATTTTTTATGTATTAATGTACACCAAATAAGTTCTAGATTTTGAATATAACAAAAGCTGCTTAACTGCAGATAATTATTCCGAAGTAAGTTTATCTGTAAATATTAGTATGAAGTGCCGCTCAATAACTTTTGCCCACCTTACAACGATTAAACACTTTACAAACAGTTTTGTATTTTGTTTATTATTAAAGTTACAAAGCTCGAAAATGTTTCATTTAAAAGTTCATTTCCTGAGCTTCAACACTACATAAAACAGAAATTAAAAAATATTTTGTTAAATGTTTAAATAATGTTATTACAAAACAAAATTTTACATTTTTTTTACTTCTTTTACTTGATACAGTTGTTAGAAAAAAATGTAGTTAAAAATTATGGAAAATATTAATTGAATTTAAATGATGTAAATAATTTCGAAGAAGTTAAAGTAACAATATTTTTATATAAAATAATAATTTTATCACTGGGTAATCTTTAATATTTAATTATTATAGAAACATGAAGAAGTCAATCACTTTGAGTCGAAGACTCGGAGAGATTGACTTCTTCATGTTTTATAATAATCCTTTCTTAAAAAAGACATGGAGTGGAAAGGTCGAATGTATCGAAAAGTATCGAAGTAAAGAATGGGCAATGAGAATGTAAAATCTTAATAGAAGGGTGTTTTTAAAATTGTTTGTACATGTGAAGGTGGCGCTGCAGGCGTATGTTATTTAAAAAGAGCGCAAATCGAATATATAAATTTTCATAACGCGGTGCAAAAAAGGGCACTTTTTTGCACCTTGTTATGAAAAATATCGTTCGTAACTAGTGCTAGCAGTTGCCAATTTTTAAACGAGCACTTTTTTTGGAACAAACTGTAGGCGAAGCTTCGCTTCGCCTACAGTTCGTTCCAAAAAAAGTGCTCATTCAAAAATTGACAACTGCTCGCACTCGTTACGAAATATACTATTTATTTTTGTTAAGAGAAAGTACTCATAATAAATCTTATTTTGCATTGTCAAAAAAAACGTCAACATTTCAAATATAAATAAGCAAATTATTAACTGAAAAATTTAAATATTATTATTAATGAAATAATGGACTTGAACAATGGACATATAAAAACTAGCACCGTAGACGGCCGCTTGCGGATGTCGGAGGAGCTAGTATTCTTATAATAATATTATATTATATTACTAGCCGATTCTGGTGCGGACATAATCACTCTTAAACGTTTCGGAGGTTGGAAAACTTCAGCCGTAGCGGAAGGTAAAATTTTATTTTTATTTAAATTAAAATTTGTTTTTCTAGTATTTGACATTTTATTAAAATCCTCCCTTTAACGAAACTTTGTTTTCCTATATTTAAAAATTGTTTAAAAATAACTAATTTATATAATAATAAATAAATAAAAATGAACTTATATTCTATAAAATAAATATATTTCTAGGTTACATTGAAGAATTAACAACATACAAGAGAAAAATTGGAAATCAAATTGAAGCAACAGTGAATTTAGCCTCATCAAGTGGTTCAAAGCAGATCAAGGAAATTCCATCGAATGAGTCAAATAATCAAAAATCAAATAAACGAAAAATTATCCACGAAATTGCATCAGATATTGACTCTATTTCAACTGCAGCTAGCTCATCAGGGCAAAACACATCAATCAAAATTCGGAAAACCAATGACATTCATTATTTATCACAAATTAATAATTCTCAAGAATCAAACAATCAATCAATTACATATAACATATCGCACTGCATATTCAACATCTACAAATAAATAATTTGACATTCACACATCTGTATCTTTTGCTCATATTTTCATTATTTTTGATCTCGCCTCGTTAAGTTTTTGTTTCAAAAAACAACAAATATGTATAAGATTTAATTTTCTTAATGAAAGTTTATGACTTTTGTTAAACTACTAAACATACCATTCAATGTGTGGCATTTAAGTATTGTTTAAAATATTTTCAAAATAAAAATTTTGGTTCAATTTAAGATGTATTTAAAATATTCTTAAAAAACATTTAGCCCCATGCTTGTTTCCTTTACATCTCTTTAACTTTTTATATACAGTTTGTGTCCAAAATGAAATGCTTTTTGTCCAGGTAGGACAAGAAAATTTGTTCACACCTCGGACGCAAAAAATAATTGTAGCGAGGGCAAGATTAGGTAAATCGAAAAAATCATTAAGAAGAATTCACTGCTCGTGCCCTCAATGACATACTTATGCAGTTAGGACAAAAAATTATGTTAGTATCATGGGCGCAAAGGTGATTACGACTCTGGCGAAATTTCGGGACCTCGGGACACAATTTCGCTGCCTCGGCTTCGCCTCGGGCGCGAAATTGCGAAAACGAAGGGACCCTCGGTCCCTTCATTTCGCCATCGTCGCAATCACCTATTTTGCGCCCTTTAATAAGAAAATAACTATTTATAAATATCAAATACGTCGCGATGACGTGACATGTGAGTGAGAAAAGAAAAATAATTAGCCAATAAGGAAATAAGACGCCCATTTCGTATTTTGGCTTGAAAGTGAAATTCCCCACTTTTCCTTCCCCTATCAAATTCTGTTCCTCTCTTTCTACCTGACACGGAAAATGGTGAAAACATGATACCCCCTTCTAAACCCAAAAAGTGGGCATTACTTTCTTAACTATTCGTCTCTCTTTCGCTCCCACTCTAAACTAAAAGAAGAGACAATACCTCCCTCCCTCTCTTTCTCTCTCACTGTGAAAAGAATATACATATAAGGAAAGACTAACTTAATATATATATAGATATAATAATAATATTCACCTCTCTTTCGCTCCTACTCTAAACTAAAAGGGCAGGCGATACTTCCCTCTCTTTCTCTCTATCAATCTTTCTCTCTCACTGTGGACAGAATGTACACGCTCTGGACAGACTGAATGAAAGAATTAGAAGATTATCATAGTTAATAATTTATAATTTATAATAATATTCTACTAAGTTATTGAATTTCAAAAAGATTTAAATTTGATACTTTTAAAAATAATCTTAGTTCCCAAGGGAAAATAATAATCAGAATATTCTTTAGGGCCAGGGAAAATGTCAAAATTCTCTTTGTAAATCAGGGAAAAGTGAGGGAAAAACGAAATTAAATTTTTGTGGTAGCTTATCCTCTGCCGCAACTTACCTACTACCTCTATCTACGGTGAAGAACAACTAGTCAAGCGTACCACCTTACCTGCAGGGAACCATGTACCGGTTGTTAGTGCATGTCATTCCATCTGATAACTACTTCTACTTATCCTGTGAATACTCATAATCGTCTTAAGATCACACTGAGAAAACAACTATTTATTCAATAACACCATTATTAGTGAATTCAATTTTTTAAGCAATAATTTCTGTATAGAATTAAGATAAGATATATACTATAAAATAATAATTAATTATTTGCAACTGTAATCATAATGTTTTCTAGTGAAATATTTAAAATTTTTAACCCTTTCACACCCACGCAAAACTGTCCTGTTAAAAAAACAAAAGAGCAACGGTTCTTATAATTTCCAGGGTCACTGATTACGACTCCGGAGTAAGATTTTCAAAATTTATAAAATTCAAAATGGTGGATACAATATGGCGGTCGACAACATTCAAACTTAATCGGATTTGCTTGAAAATTGTTACTCGGGGGTTTTTAGGGTCGAATGTGAAAACAGTTTTAAAAAATTAGCATTGATTTGCATTGTTACTTGGGGGTTTTTGGGGTAACTGATTACGAATATGAGGACAGTTTTCAAAGATTAGAAACGCTGGATTCAATATGGCAAACAACATTTTTAAAATTCGATTTAGTTTTGTTGAAATTTATTACTCTGGGGTTTTCGGGGTCGCTAATAACGAATTCGGTGTTAGGCTTTCAATATTCAAAATGGCGAATTTAATGTGGATGATCTATTTTTTAAAATATGTTCAAAATTTGTATGAAAGAGTTTATGTGGATTAGAAATCTATGATCAAGTGTATAATTGTAAAAACCGAATGATTTAGTATTTCTGCTGACATTTTCAACTTTTGAAAGCTAACATCGAATTCGTCATCAGCGACTTCAAAAACCCCTCAGTACCAAGTTTCAGGTAAAACAACAATTTAAAAAAAAATGTCCGACATTTTTAATTTTTGGAAACTGACTTCATTTTCGTAATCATAGACCCCAAAAATCTCACAGTAACAAGTTTCATGCCAATTTGATAAATTTTTTATTTTGTCGTCCGCCTTATTAGATCCGCAACTTAGGAAATTGATTTTCATTCGCAAAATTCTTAATATTTTGCCATGAAAAATTGGAAAAATATTGTTCAGATGTTGCAATATTATATGGAAATTGATAAAATAAATCAAGTCTCTCTCTATATTGACAAAAAAATTCTTTAAAATAAGAATCTTATTAACGAATTAACGTTAACCACTCCGCTCGTAATATACATGTGAATTTGAAACAAAAATTACAGGTGTTTTTACACTTAATTCCTGTTTCAAATTCACATATATGTTAATCGTTGAAAGCACACGTGCAAAAACATGTATAATTACATATATTATTACACGTGTAAAAACATGTGTACTTACAAGTATATTTTTTCAATAGGGTCGCTATACCTCGTTAAAGCATTAATTTTTTTTCTCATAAACAGTATTAATTTCATCTTTTTTGTATATAAGAAAATTAAAATGAACATGATTTATATTTACTATGATTGTATGTATGCATGTATAATGTTAATTATTTAATGATTCAAACTATAGCATCATGCTATGAATTAATATTCATGTACTAACGTATTAATGTTTCATCTAATCACTAATGCATTTTTTGATGTTATTGCATTTTCTGTTAACGCTATAACTTCTGTAATAATATAATACAAAATGAATTTAAATCTGTAGTGCAAAAATCAATAGCAAATGTCATTAAACCAACAATATTTGTATTCAAACGATATCTAATATGCCGTTTATTGCGACAAACTAATAATATATCATCCCTAACAGCATCCTGATATTCAGGATGTCCTGTTGATGTTCTAAGGATAACAATTGGTCCAGAGAAATTTTATTTGGATATGCCTAGCACAGCTGTCCTCTTCAGAAACTACAATTTACTAAACAATGAAAATTAGCAAAATACATCTATATATATAAAATCAGACTTTTGTCTGTACATTGCTCAGAACTTTAAATTTCGCACATAATTATTCGTTTTAGGCATCAAGGATTCCAAATATACCAATAAAAAATTTCGTGTATGTATGTATGTATGTATGTATGTATGTATGTGTGTCGGTATGTCACAGAATCTTTGTTCGCGAATCACTTAAAAACGGCTGAACCATTTGAAACCAAATTTGGCAGAATGTTAGACCTTGGGCCAAGGAAGGTTTATAAATTTACAGATTTGAAAAATTTTAATTAGAACGGGAGATATTCAATTTTTTCGAAAAATTCAAAAATCAAAAATTTTCAAATTTTACATTTTTTTAAAAAATGCTTTCAAACTTTCAATAATTGAGTATAACATGCTATTTAGTCACATTTTAGAATAGTTTTGCCAAAAATAATGTCCTATAACTAAGATGTAAGTATAAATTTTTTTTTAAAAATTCAAAAAATCGAAATTTTTTAAATTTTATATTTTTTAATAAATTGCTTTTAAACTCTTTATAATTGAGTATTACATGTTATTTAGTCAAATTTTAGCATAATTTTTTTAAAAGTATTGTCCTATAACTAAGACGTAAGTATAAAAATGATTTCGAAAAATTCAAAAAATCGCAAATTTCCAAATTTTATATTTTTTAATGGACTGCTTTTAAACTATCTATAATTAAGTATTACACGTTATTTAGTCACATATTAGCATAATTTTAAGATTTAAGTATAAAAAAGTTTTCAAATAATTAAAAAAATTGCAAGTTTACAAAGTTTACATTGTTTAATGAATTGCTTTTAAACACTGTATAATTGAGTATTACATGTTATTTAGTCACATTTTCGCATAATTTTGCACAAAAAATGATATGACTAAGATGTAAGTATAAAAATATTTTTGATATCAAAAAAACGAAAAAATTATAATTGTTATTAATTACTATCAAGTTTAATTCAGTAGTATTTTTAAGGTCTCTGATTAAGATTTTGACGTCAAAATAATGCAATTCATAATTATTTATCCAATTCATTCAGCATTCTTTAATTAAAAGAAGTTCAGAGACTTTAAAAATGGAGATGTTTTATAATAAATATTTTATGATAATTTTCCATAATTTTAGATTTTTTTGCCAAAGAATGGAGACTATTAAATAAGTAAAATATTTTTGAAGAGCACAAAAATAATAAAGCTAAATGCCATAAAAAAGAAGAAAAAATGTTGAATTTTAAGAAATTCAGGTTTTTGAATTTTTACTAATTTTCCATAATTTTAGATTTTTTGCCAAAGGGTGGAGACTATTAAATAAGTAAAGTATTTTTTAAAAGCACAAAAATAATGAAGCTAAATGCTATAAAAAAGAAGAAAAAATGTTGAATTTTAAGAAATTCGGTTTTTTGAATTTTTGCTAAATTTCCATAATTTTAGATTTTTTACAAAACATTGAAGACTTTTAAATAAGTAAATTATTTTTGAAGAGCACAAAAATAATGAAGCTGAATGATATAAAAGAGAAGAAAAAAATGTTAAATTTTAAGAAATTGGGTTTTTTGAATTTTTGCAAATTTTCCATAATTTATATTTTTTGCCAAAGGGTGGAGACTATTAAATAAGTAAAGTATTTTTAAAAAGCACAAAAATAATGAAGCTAAATGCCATAAAAAAAAAGAAAAAATGTTGAATTTTAAGAAATTCGTTTTTTTTGAATTTTTGCTAATTTTCCATAATTTTAGATTTTTTACCAAACATTGAAGACTTTTAAATAAGTAAATTATTTTTGAAGAGCACAAAAATAATGAAGCTGAATGATATAAAAGAGAAGAAAAAAATGTTAAATTTTAAGAAATTGGGTTTTTCGAATTTTTAATAATTTTTTATTTTTTGTTAAAAGGTGGAGACTCTTTAAAAAGTAATATTATACTACCGAAATAGCTATTGGTAACTAATTATTAATTTTCCGGTCAAATTAAATTTTCGGCTTTTTTCTAATTTTCCTGATTGGTAGAAACATTGTTAAATGTATTGGTAGAAACTAAAACCCGTCGAAGACGGGTACGACAGCTAGTATTGAAATAAATACTTAAATTTTACAGGTTGTTAATTATTTATCGAAAAAAATATTGAAATTAGAATAGTTCTATGACGAACGTCTTGATAGTGGCGATAACAATAATTGGAAACTAATAAAACGTATATATAATATTTGGGTCGCGCCCATTCAACTTGCTAAACATGCAATTTGTTTTCATAATGGAAACATGTTTATAAATTATTTTACCAGAAAATCAATCTCAACATTAAATTTAAAACAATTATTGTTAAAAATTATTGCTACAGTTTGTGATCAAGGACCTACCAACTGTAGTACCCTTTCTCAACTGCACGGAAAAAAAAGTACGTGAATTTTTCATTGACTCGGTACTTGACTTTTGGATACGACACAAAATACTAAAAACAGTCTAGTACTTTTGCATGAGAGTTTTAAAAGCAGTCAATGAAAATTTCTAGTACCTTGCTTGAGAATTTCATTGACTTTCAAAAAAACTGTAAAATAAAAAAAATAATTTCCACTTGTTCACAGAGTTTTTCTGAAATTCACTCATTCATTCACATATTTGGATAATTAATCACACAAACAAAGAACAATTATTGTAACACTTTTCGACGTTCATCAACACTTATGAACTAACCTATAACACACACATATATTCGCGTATAACTTAAATATAAACACACACTTAACACTTAAAACTACGTATCGAATTGTTGTTATATACCACATGGTGAAATTTTTCACGACTTCTGAGACATGCTATTTAACTGAAAACTGAGACTTATATAACATTCTGTTTTGTGAGAAACACAAAATAAAAAATGTTTTTTTGAAAGTCAATTCTTGAAGACAAATATATATTAACACTATTTGTTTTTCATAAAATAATAGTATATTCACATCTGAAATTAACACAAACGGAAACAGACGATCAGCTGGCATTTACCTTGGGTAGAAACGCGCAACGCACACTGCGCATGCTCTACAGAATTTTCAAGCGCAGTCAACTAATCTTTCACGTACTTTATAAAACTGAACAAATGACTTTTCGTTAAAATTTAAAAAACACTGTTGCCCATACTAGTACTAGAATAATTCTAGGACTTTCTTATATTTTCTAATAAAAAGTATATGGAACAGCCTTGTATTTTGTGTCCTATCCAAAAGTCAAGCACTTTCAAAGAAGGATTCACGTACTTTTTTTTCCGTGTGTGCAATGAGACTCAGCAAGATGAAGATAAATTTTATTTTGTATTTAATGATAAATAAATTTTAACAATGTTTGATGTCCGTTATTTAGCTGAAAATAATAAAAACGGTTCACAATCTTTTTCTATGTTTTTAAAACAAGCTTTAAAGTATAAAGTCATTTAAATTTAAATGGTCAAATTTAAAAATTGAAGAGTTTTCTTATGTACATCTTCAGCACTTCAATCCAGATCCTTGTGAAAATTGTTTTGTAACATTAGTCAACATAGTGTACCTAACACTAATCCATCTTCTTATCAATTTATAGCTGCTGTATAAATTGTTGTAATAAATAATATTTTTGAACCTATTGTACTAAAAAAATTTGTAAATTTATAATTAATCTGCACAAAGGCTTTCTGTACTTGGGCATCATCAGTAAGGCAATCCAGGTCAATCTGTGCAATGATATAAATTTTCTTCTCGCTTGGTCCACGATGATCTGTGAAACCACCAAAGCGATGTTGCCCTCCTGCATCCTTGGGCCACCGCCTCCGCACCAAGCACTTAACATTTGGAACCAATAAGGGATTCAGCCAAATCATTATTCCCGCAGGTACTTCTTGTTTTTACAATCGCTCATCATATGGTCTTGCTGATTTTGTTGTCCTTCAATAAAAAGCACCGCCACAACAACAAGGTCTACTAAACATATCCATGGTGACAGTCGAGGTGACAGTCATGTTTGACAGTAGACAAGCACTGTCCAACATATCGAGGACATCTATGATGTTTGGCAGTGGACAACCATCAGCGAGGTAACAATTTATGATCAAGATATCTTCTGAGATTTAAAATTACAATTTAATTATGATGTATAATTTTATATCATATATGTGACCTGGTAAGTTAAAAGGAACCTTACGCCCAAAATCAAGTTTTCGAGAAAAACGTACTTAAGTTAATAAGTCGATATTCATGCTTCTGCACATTAAAATGTCTTGAAACTTATTACTCAGGAGTTTTTTTTATCAGATTTATTTGACAACTGTTCCTCAAAGATTTCTAGGGTCGCTGATTACAAATCTGATATCATATTTAAAAAATTCAAAATGGCGGATCCAATATGGCAAAAAAAATTAAACATTGTTTAGATTTGTCTGCAATTCATTACTCGGTAGTTTTTGAGGTTGCTAAATACGAATCTGGCATTAAATATTCAAAATTCAAAGTCTGATGTCAGATTGTTAATCAGCGAACCAAAAAACCTTCATGTACTAAGTTTATTCATAAAAAATCATTAACTTTTTAATTTTAATGTCGGACATATTGGATCCGACATTTTGAATTTTGGAAAATCTGATTTACAGTAATTTTTTAAATTCAGTTAAATGTATTTTTTCTCGTTCTTTTAAAAAAATATGTGAAATATGTACGTAGGGTAGAGCGGGGCTAGTTGAGCATAGGGGTAAGTTGAGCAACCGAAATATCTCAGGCTCTATAAATTGGCCGCTAATTTTTTCAATGCCAGGAAGAAGCAGGCTCAGGAGGGAACATAACTGCGCAAGTGCCTGCTTCTTTCTGGCATTAAAAAAATTTAGCGGACAATTTATAGAGCCTGAGATATTTCGGTTGCTCAACTTACCCCTATGCTTAACTAGCCCCACTCTACCCTATTCTTATTTTTGTATAATTGTCAAAATTTTCGAAATGAATATTCGAAATTTTGGATTTGTAAAAGTAGACATATTTTCAGTATCTTATAAGTTTAAAAATGTTTAGTTTAGAAAAAAGTTTTTAAAGAATGAAAATTTTTGTTTTCTTTCAACTTTTAACTCCTTCAGTGTGTAGCTAAAATATAACAAAATGGTCCCAAAATGTGTAAGACCTTCTTGTGAATAAATTTTCATGACACTAGGTACTAAGGGGTTTTTGGGGTCGCTGATTACGATTCCGGTGTTAGTTTTCAAAAATTCAAAATGGCGGATCCAATATGGCGGACACGTATTTGAAAAATTCTTTGGATTCGATTAAAATTCGTTATTCAGGGGTTTTCTTGGTCGCTGATTACGAATCTGACATTAGTTTATTAAAATTCAAAATGACGGACACGATTTTGAAAAATTCATTGGATTCGCTTAAGATTCGTTACTCGAGGGTTTTCGTGGTCGCTGATTACAAATCTGACATTACTTTTTTAAAATTCAAAATTGCGTAACCAAAATAGCGGTCACGATTTTAAAAAATTCAATGGATACGCTTAAAATTCGTTATTCGGGGGTTTTTGGGGTCGCTAATTAGTTTTTCAAAGTTTAAATGGTAAGAATTTATAAAAGAATTTATCCACTTTTAAAAATTTTATAAATTTTTGGCGGCCATTTTGGATGAAAAATTATGTATTTTAAAAATATGACTTTAGAATCGTGATCAGAGACCCCAAAAACCCCCGAGTAAGAATTTTTAAAAGAATTTATCCACTTTTGAAATTTTTCAAAATTTTTGACTGACATTTTGGATGAAAAATTATTTATTTTGAAAATCTGACTTCAGAATCGTGATTAGCGACCCCCAAAACTCCTGAGTAAGAATTTTTGCGATTATACGTTAAGATGTTTTTTTGTTTGGGCCATGACGTGCATACACGTCATCCACTGTTTGGGACAGTTTTTTTCATGACGTGTATACACGTCATCCACAGTCAAGGGGTTAAGTGATGTAAAAAGAAATTTTTATTTTAAAAAATTATTTAGATAGAGAAGCTATTACGAAAAGTCCATAAATGGGCTTGATGAGTTTAAATAAATTTTCAAAAATACAAATCCGATAAAATTTGTTAAAGTTGTTTGACTTTTTACAATATTGCTTTTAACATATGGTTGATTTTTAAATCACATACATATATAATACAACTGGACAAATTATACATCTACTACAAATTGTTTTCAAATTTTTGCATCATTCTAAAGGTTTAGTAGCGTTCATTTTTTTAAATAAACGATACTAAATCTTTATATAAATTCATGTCGATTATTTTAATAATAAGTGTTGTTAAAAAATTATATATATATATTCAACAATTTTGTCTTTTTAAATAATGAATTCTTTAACAAACAAATTTTTCATTGGCCTTTTTTATTGTAATTCTATCAGCGCTAACGACTGTTTTTAAATGTATTATCATATAAATAAAATGTGTGCTTCAAATTCAAAATTCTTTATATTTATCACGTTAAACCGTTCGGTTTCAGAGATTTGCCCTTATCTGTGAGTATATTCTTGATTAAATTTTAAACACTTTGATTCAAAGTTAGAAGGGTCAAAAACCTAATTTAGAGAAAAACTAGTTTAAAGTTCAAATCTACCATTACTTCCCATTTTAATTAAAAATACAAAAATAATAAAAGAAAAATAAAATATCTGATATTTTACAATTTGGGGAAAAAGTGCAACGAACCGAAATTTTGACATAGAAAATACTAAACAGTGAAAAAAAAGTATGTTTAGTAAAGTTATATTAAAATTTAACTAAAATTCTTATATTTAATATAATAATTTTACTAAATTTCACATAAGCTTTTTTAAAGTTTAGTATTTTTTATATCAAAATTTTGCTTTGTCGCAGTTTTTCCCCAAATTGTGAAATACTTTTACAAAATTTAATATTAGGGTGTCTGGGTGTCTACTATTTTTGTTCAACAAAATTCCCTGTTTTTCCCCGACTTTGTCCTAATTTTTCCCGGTTTTTTCTCTCATCAAATTTAAATTTACTTGATTTCAAACATAAATAAATCTACAAATGGCTTCAAAATTTTTTATTAGAGTTTTTATGAATAATTAAATTCTTTTGACGAGTTTCTTTTAATTTTTTGAAAATAATGTTTTTTTATTAACTTTAATTAAAAATTTGGAAAATAATTGAATTAAATAAAGAATTTTTTCAGTTTTTTAAAATAATCTTGTCTGTTCAGAATTATGATTAAAAATTTGATTAATTCAATTTTATTAAAATATATTGATACTAAAGTTCTGAAAAAATTTTACTATTTATATAAAAGTAATTGAATGCTTCAAAAGAATGTTATTATTTATGGAAATAATAAAATATTTGCCAAGAATTTTATTACTTTTGAAAATAATTGAATTGCTTTTCAGAATTTTATAGAAATTTATGAAAATAATTGAATTGTGGAGAACAATTTAATTATTTATAAATATAATTAAAATTTTGAGGAGAATTTAAAAAATTTTTTAAACATAATTGAATCTCTGCCAAGAATTTTATTATTTTTAAAAATAATTGAATTGTTATTCAGAATTGTATAGAAATTTATGAAATTAATTGAATTCTTGTGAAGAATTTTTTTTTTTAAATAATATTGAAAAGAATTTAGTAAATCTGAAGAATTTTGTTATTTATGGAAATAATTACATTTTTCGAGAAACTCGATTAAAATTGTATTAAAAATAATTGAAATTCTGCTATGAGTTTTACAATTTATGAAAATTATTAAATATATTGCGAAAAAAAATTTATAAATAATATAATTTTAATTCTCGTCACTAACATCCTTTGATTATTTTCGAAAAATTTAAATAAAATTCTTTAAAAGAATTTAATTATTTTTAATAGAATGTAAAGATATTTCAATTATTTCAAGAATTTTCAATTATTTGTTTATAAAAATTCAACTATCTTGAATCAATAGAATTAAAAATTTTAGAAAACTTCATTTTTCAGAATTTTCTAAAAAACTTTGCGAAAATTCAATATTAATAAAAAAATTTAAGTGTGTATCTTTTTTTAAATTATTAAATAATACAAATTTTAATTATTAATCTTTGCACTAAGAAACATGAATGTGACTTTATAAAATTAAATTATTTATCAATTATTAAATTAAAATACTTTGAAAATTCAATTTGTTAAAAAGTTTTTAATGAATTTCTTTAACAAATTTAATTATTTTCTGTTGAATTTTATAAAATTTCTATTAATTTGATAATTTTTTAAACATTTATTTACATACTGTATTTGAATCAGTGACTCATTTTTTACTATCAAATTAATTATTTTTAACTAATTCAAATTTAGAGAACAGTATAAATATCTATAAAAGTCTATTGATTTCTTTGAAGCTTCGAGCAAAAAATTTATTACTAAATTACGAGCACTAATATTACAAAACTAGTCTCTACGAACATATTTCTTTATTCATTATATTCATTTGTATTTAAATGCTTTTTTTCGGCCTGTTTATTTCTAAATAAAAATAAAATAAAAAATTGAAATAAAAAGCGATTTTTTAAAACCAAATTAAAATAATAGAATATTAAGATGATGAAAAAATCGATCACTCCGAGTCAGGATATCCTGACTCGGAGTGATCGATTTTTTCATCATCTTAATATTTTATCGACCGAGTGATAGCATCATTACCTACTATATATAAAATAATACAACTTTTTTTAATTTGGTGAAAAAATTCCCGGTTTGGCATAAAATTCCTGGCTTATTCCCGGTTAGTAAACCACCATTATAATTTTCTCTCCGTTTAGGATATTCCAAGGATATCCACTGTCATCCCTGGGACATCCTAGAAATATTCTAATTTCTCTGGATCAATGGTTATCCTTAGAAGATTTATAGGATATCCGGATGCTATTATAGGGCAGAATTAAAACTAATAAGAATTTATTTGAGGCAAAATAAGTAGAAACAGAAAATTTATTCAAATTTTTCTTTACCATTTGCCAAATACAGGGTTGCTACAGGTCAGGGAAATCAGGAAATGCAGGGAAAAGTCAGGGAAAGTAAAATTGGTCAGGGAAATCAGGGAAAAGCCAGGGATTTTTATTAAAGTAACTGGAAAAAATTGAATTTTGGAGAAGCTAAAATAATTGCAAACATTCAATTATTTTCAAAAATAATAAAATTCTTTGCAAAATTTCAATTATTTTTAAAAATTTTAATAAAATTCTTTGCAAAATTTCAATTATTTTTAAAAATTTTTCACCAATGCAATGATTTCCAATATCTACTATTTTAATAGAATATTTTAAAAGAATTCAATTATTTAAAAAGAAATGTTGATAAAATTCTAAGCAAACATTAAATTCTTTTCATAAATAATAAAAATTTCACAGGAATTCAACTATTTACAAATTTTTTATAAATTTCTTTGCAATAATTCAATTATTTTCATTGAATAATAAAACTCATCATAGAATTTCAATTATTTTTAAATTAATACATTTTTAATTGAATTCCTCGAAAAATGTAATTATTCTTGAAAATTTTATTAAAATTCCTCAAAAAAAAACTTAATTTTGTTGATAAAATTCTTTAATGATAATTTAATTTCGAGAAATATTCATTTATTCAAAAAATTATTTATTTTTGTATTTAAATAATTGAATTCTCGTAGAATTTTCCAATAAAAATTGATTTAAAAATTAATTTTAGATAAAATTTTAAATAATAATTAAAAATTAAAAACATTATAGCATGAATTTTTTAATATAATTGATAATTGAATTCTTTCAAAGCATTTTAATAAAATTTTTGAAAATAATTACATTTTTTGAAGAATGTACTTAAAATTATATTAAAAATAATTAAAATTCTGTGAAAAATTTTATTTATTTATAAAAGTAATTCAATTCTTTCAATCAATATTTTCAAAATTTTTTTTTAAATAATTGAATTTATGTGAAAAGTGTTATTATTTGTAAAAATATATGCATTCCTGCAATAAATTTTATTACATTTTAGTTAAATAATTAAATTCTTTTGAGAACTTTTATTAAAATAGTAAATTTTGAAAATTTTTGAATTTCAACGAAGAATTTCATTATTTGTGAAATGTAATTTAATTCTTGCAAAAAATTTTTAAAGATAATTTTATTTTTCGAGAATTTTACTTAAAATTGTATTAAAAATAATTGAAATCCAGTAAAGAATTTTATTAATTTATGGAAATAATTGAATTCTTGCAATCAATTAAAAAAATTTTTTTTAATAATTGAAATAATGTAAAGAATCTTATTATTTATGAAAATAATTGAATTCCTGCAACGAGTTTTATTACATTTCTTTTAAATAATTGAATTCTTTTGAAAACTTTTATTTAAATAGTAAATTTTGAAAATTTTTATATTTCAGCGAAGAATTTCATTATTTGTGAAATGTATTTGAATTATTGCAAGAAATTTTTGAAGATAATTTCATTTTTCGAGAAATTTATACTTAAAATTGTATTGAAAATAAAATAATTGAAACCCTGTAAAGAATTTTATTATTTATGAAAATAATTGAATTCTTTCAACGAATTGTATTATAATTTAATTTTTTTTGAAAAATTTTATGGAAATTAAAATTTTTATAAAACATGAAGATATCAATTGCTCCGAGTCGAAGACTCGGAGTGATTGATATCTTTATGTTTTATAATAATATTCTTATAAGTTGTTGAATTTTAAAAATATTTTAGGGTCAGGGAAAAAGTCAAAATTTTGTCTGGAAATCAGGGAAATGTCAGGGAAAAACAAAATTAATATTTTGTGGCAACCCTGAAATAGCAAATAAGATGTAAATACCTAAAATAATTTCTACAAAATTCCAATTAATTTATTTACGATATTTTTCAAGAAATATGAATCAAAATTTTTTCTTGAGTTATAAGCTGAGATTCAGGCAGATATTGCTTTTAATAGCATGTAATATATGTTGAAGAATTAAAATAGGAGTTTGACTGAAAATAGAATTCGTAAAATGTAAAACAGTTCAGCAGGAAAGTGTTATCAGTGGAAAAGGGTTGAAGGGGGAATGTCGACGATTGCGAGGGCGTTGAGAACCATGAATGAGTGAGATGTCCCCACCAGATTTTGCTCCTCTCTTCATCACTCCTTCGTTGATTGTCGGTCTTCTCGTTTCCTCGTGGAGCATCGGTATCCTTCGGGGTTCGCTTTTCTCTTGGTGCTCCATGCATCTTTCGGTCAGTTTCTCGTGGGTTGCCGCGCGCGCATTTTCGAACATAAACGTGAAGGCTTCGTGCATAGGTTTTATTCGCTCGTGAATATTCGAAAGAAGAGACATCACATAAAGGACCTTGAAATCCCGATCCGCCTGTCCCATTGGATATACCGAAAATTTGCAAAGGGATTTTTGATCTCATCATGCGCCGGCGATCTATTCGGTCAGTGTTGATAATTTATTTCTTTATAAAAATTCCTATATCAACCCCTTTATTAAAAATTTATTTTAACTACTATGAAAAAATTAAGTGACAAATTACATTATATTATTTGTTTTCAAAATTGGTTAAAAGTGAATAAGCAAAAAGAATTTTTAAAAAATTTACATTTATAAAAATTTGAAAAAAAAATTAAAAACTTTTTTTTTAATTTAATTATTCAAGTATTAAATAAATAAATTAAATTCATTAATGAAATTTAAATTTCATATGGAAAAACACACACTTTTCAATTCTTATTATAAATTTTTTTTCTCAAAAGTGATTTACCACAGATGAAAGAGAACATTTATTGAGAAAATGTCCAGTTGAAATTATGTTTTTGAAGTGGAAAAACGTGCGAAACGTTATTCGCTTCACCTTTCATTCACTCATTTTTCATTACGCACCGTCGCATGCGAATGAATGAACTAAGTCCTTACATATTAATGAGTTGCAAGTTCATTCCTTCCTTATAAAGATTCTGGTTATTTATTTTTGTTTTCAAATCATACAGGCATATATATTTCGTTTAATGATTATAAACTAAAATTCATTAATTTTAGGCATTTTTTCTCTTTTTACATTCATTTTAATATGAAATATTACTTAAACGTGCTTATGCATAAAAAAGAAATAACTATTTTTAAAAAAACAATTCTTCTTCAAAATATTTATTTTAAATAAAAATTTTTTTTTTAATTTCTGAGTAACTCCCAGAAAAAGTGACTTTTTTCATGATTTATTTTCGGAAAATGAAAAAAGGAATAGGATTTCTTTGTGGAGGGTTTGTTAAATACATATTGAAGTGTTAAAAAAATTTTTTATTTAATATTTTATGAAAAACGGCGGCGATGAATTTCATAGTCAAAATCGACTATTTTTTATGACTAAAAGGGCCAAACAAGTTTTTTAAAAAGTTGAAGTCCTGAAACAAAAAACAAAAAAATTTCATGATCTATATATAATATAAACATTGGAAGTACATATCATATGGGATTTTTATATCAATTTTTGCAATAATGGCGCACTTTTTGAGTAAATTAATCGATTTTTTGCCCAAAGAAAACAGTAAATTGTTTATAAAAAATTAAGTTTACATCTAATTTTATTAAAAAATCCATATGTAGTACTTCCAAAGTTTATAGTATATATTTTATAAAATTTCTTTGTTTTTTGTTCGAGGACTTAAACTTTTCAAAAAAGCTTTCCCTATCATTAAAAAACAGTTGGTTTTGAATATGAAATTTACCGCCGCCATTTTGTTACATAATTTAAAAAAAAAAATTTTCACATTTCAATTTGACTATTTTATAAATCCTCCAAAAAAAAATTTCAGTTTTAATTTTTTTAAAACAAATCTTAAAAAATAGGTCCCTCTAGAGAAGTGTTACCCCTCAATATAATTTTCAACCTTAATCTCTAATGTCGATACATTTTAAGTAGAATAAAAATTTTCTTCACAATTTGGAATTTGTTATTCGTTAAAAATAATAAATAATTTTTCTTATAAGAATACAAGTAAGTTCTCAGTTGCAGATACAATGCCATTTGATACATGAAATTATATCCATATCAATTTAAATTCTAAAGTTTCTTTAAAAACTGCAAAGAACTATAGAAAAAGTTTTATTTACTTGATAATTTATAATAAAAATTCTGATATAAGGAGATTATATAAGACATAATAAATTTATAATCAATAGTAAAAAATAAAGGAACAGTGAAAAAATTGAATTATACAGAATGTTATTTTTGATTTTCGCAACTGTTTTGCATACTTACATTTTAATGGCATTCCGCGCTATCAAATTCCAGGTTTTTCTATAAATTCCTCAAGTTAATTTTACTGAAAAGTGTTTTTTTGTTAACTGAAATCAATTCATTGTTAAAAATATTTTGAACTGTTTTTTAATATTCTCTTCTAAAAGACTTTTAAAAATAATTAAAAATTTTTTTTATGCAATAAAATTATGTTTGCACAAACAAATATGAATACAAATATATCACGTAATATTACGAATATCCAATGTAATATTACAATAATATCAATGCAATGTTATTGGTTTCGAAGTGTATTAATATATCTTCTAACTGCAAAAAATTTAGTCGAAAATTTCAAAAATTTTCCTCAATTAAATGATTTTCATTATCTATTTTAATACAATTATTTTTAAAAAATGTTGATAAAATTCTAAACAAACATTAATTTTCATAAATAATAAGTTTATAGTGGATAATAAGTAATAAGCAGTTGAGTGGAAAGTAGTAAAATTAATTACGTTTCCACTTATAACAATGCTTATGTGTATTTAATTTAATTATTTTTGACACAATTTTTGAAATTTAGTTGAGGACTTTTTGAATTAATTTTATGCCATCAGTCATAAAGTTTCTTTAATATTATATTCAAAAATAAATAAGACTAAACTTTTCTTTATCTTTAAAAAAAATATCATATTTTAAAATATTTCTAAATTTGATATTTTCTAAAATTTTGAATTCATTTTATTATAATCTTATTATCGAAATAAAAAAACTGTGGTAAAGGTGTGAATGTCCATGAATATTATATGTTAATTTTCCATATACCCTAGAATAAAGAATTAATGAGATAAAAATAATAATTTACAGTAAATGTGTGAGAGGAGTTTGAAAAATGATCGTTCACGCGTTTCGATCGGTAATCGGAAATTCCGGCATCCTAAGGATCTTCTCACGATGATCGTTTTCAGGCGAGAAACTTTAACGCTCGAACTTCCTTCTCTCACTTTTGTGTTGGAAGAGAGAACGAAAGAAACACGTGTGGTATCCTGGGTAGGAACTTTACCCGCTCTAGAGTCCCATCGGGATCCTCGTTAGCCCGTCATTTTCCATTCGCGATTCCTTAGCGAAAATTCATTTAACGTCAAGCTGGATATTGCAGTCGTAAACCTTCAGAATACCCAAGAGAATATCCTTGAAACATCCGGAATATGACATAAAAAATTAATATACCCTAATGACTTCCTATGATAAACTGATTGCTTTTCTTACTGTGTGTAATTAAATTAAATTTACATTTTTTCATAAATATTGAAATTGTTATAAAATCTTCTAATTTTTCATGTCTTTTTCATATAAATTTGTAAATTCTCTTTATTACTTTAATTTATTAATGTTTATACTTTTAAATTTTATCAAGAATACAGTATCAGGAACAATATTTTTCAATCAGTGTTACTAAATTTAATAAAAGTAATTAATTATTAACTATTTTTATCTTCGTATTCTTTCATTCATTCTGTCCACAGTTTGAAGTTAGTTTTTGTGTATGCTTTTTATTTTTTTTACATTAAAAAATATTGTTTGACAAATCGAAAATATGCAGGTATTTTTTCATGTTATGTAATAAAATAATATTAGAAATTAGAAAATTTAAAAAAAATATAACAAATAAGAAATATACCCATTTTGTTTATTTTTTTTAAAACAAATTTCGTTTGACTGATCTAAATAATGAAAATTTTTCTCTTTTTCATTTATAAAAATATTAAATAAAATTGTTAATTGTTAAGAAATTATTGATTAAGAAATATAGAAAATATACCCATTTTATGCATAATTTTTATTTCTCAATAACAATATTGTTCACAAACTCATTCTTTTATTTTGGAAGAAAAAACATAAAATATTCCCGTTTCTTAATATTTTTGTAGAAAATTTTCAATTTTCGTATAAGGAAATAATTTACATCATTTCTATTTCTTAATTACAATTGTTTTAATAAAATTCAAAGTTTTTCTAAAATAAAAGGAAATTTTTTTTATAAATTCTATTTGTCAATTACAAATTTTCATTGAAAATGAAATTAAAACTTTTTAAATTTTTAGAAAATAAAGAAAAACATTTTACTCAAAAAAAGTGTTTAGTTACACTTATTTACGAATTTCTTTAATTTTAAAATTATTCAAAAACATTAATAACTTCTTTTTTAAATAAATATTTAATTATTATCATTTTTCCATAGGAATTGAGATTTTAAAAATTTCAAATTCAGACCTTTTTGAAATTAAACAACTTGAAAAATATTGTTATAAATTATGAAGACATCGATTTCTTAATTTTTTATAATAATTAAAGATGATCGAGAGATAAAATAATTATTTTATATTATAAGAATATTGTTACTATAATACTTCTTTAAAATTAATTTTATATTCAATTATTATCTAAAATTTTAACTAAAATTTATTGTCAAATCAATTTTTATTAGAAAATTCTACAAGAATTTCAATCATCTAAATACAAAAATAAATGATTTATTGAATAATAGAATGTTTCTTAAATTTTACTTCTTATAAAGAATTTTATCACCAAATTTTTAAATAATTGAATTCTTTTGACGAATTTTAATAAAATTTCTAAGTAACATTTTTTAAGGAATTTAATTAAAATTTATTGTATTAAAAATAATTGAAATTCTGCGATGAGTTTTATTATTTATGAAAATAATTGAATTATCGAGAAGATATTTATAAAAAATTTGTAAATAATTGAATTCCTGTAAAATTTTTATTATTTTATGAAAATAATTAAAGGTATGCGTAGAATTGTGTTAATATTTTTTTAAATAATTAAATTCTTCTGGAAAATGTTATTAAAATACTAGATATTAGAAATCATTCAATTAAGGAAATTTTTTGAAAATAGTTAAAATTTTGCCCAGAATTTTATAAAAAAAATTTTAAATTATTGAATTGATACGAGAAATTATATTACAAATTTTGAAAATTGAATTCTTGCAATGAATTTTATTAAAATTTTTGAAAACAATTGAATTCTTACGAAGAACTTAATTAATTTTTTTAAATAATTAAATTCTAGCGAAGAATTTTATATAAACCATTTTACATAATTGATTTTTTCGAAAAATTTTATGAAAATTATGTTTGAAAATAATTCCATACCTGTGAAATTTTTTATTATTTATAAAAATAATTCAATATTTGCGTACAGTTTAATTAAAATTTTTTTAAATAATTAAATTCTTTTGGGAAAACTTTCTATAATCTATTATATTTAATAATTAATTAAATATATATATTAACAAATTTAACTAATTTTAGAAGATTTTGAATTATTAAAATTTTTCAAAAAATTAAGTTCTTTAAAATTTCTAATGAAATTCATTCAAAATTGAAATTTTATAAAATTTCAAATTAAAATTTTTTGAAGTTCATTTATTTATGAAAATAAATTGTAAACGCAACTCTTTTAAAATTGAATTGACTTTGAAATATTTAAGTAAAATTATTAATTTAATAATTTATAAGTCATTATTTTATGATAGTTGTTCAAGATTTAAGTTATTTAAAAAGAAGTTATTGTCAGAAATAGAAAAAATTTAATGTTCTTTTTAGAATTTGTATAGTAATTTCATAGTTTATGAGACAAACAAAGATTTTACTTTTATGAAAATAAATTTTAATTAAAAATTTTAAAGTTCGATTATTTTTAAAATTGCTAATTTTATTTTAAAAAGCGAGTAAAAAGTTAGCCGCGCGCGAATTGTTGCTACTTTATAAATTAGTTTATAAATTAAAAAAAAATTTCTTAAATGCTTTTAAAAAAAACTTTCGTTTGTTTAAATCGTATGGAAAAAATTTGAATTTTTCGAGATAGATTTTTGTAAAATATGACTTGTAGATTATATTATATTTTCCAAGAAATTACGTCAGTAAGAAAAAAAGAAACATTAATTCGGAAGTGGAAAAAGATTCTTGTAAAATTTGGATAACATGTGCTCCCTTCTCAGTAACCTCATCTGTCAAAACAAACTCCTTTTGTAAGAATAAGGGCTTCGTTGCCTTTTAGTATCCAAAGTGAAATATTTTAATTCTTGACACATACTGAAATAGTTCGAAGAAGGTCATTAAGGTCCTCATAAAAAAAACCTTTTGATTAGATTATAAAACCGTATAACCGGCTTATCTATTTATAAAATTATTTCAGCTTTGGATATATTTTGACTTATACTTGAATGCATTTAGAAATGTAATTTAAAAAATCAAATGAGTTATGTATTTTTTAATAATTTTTTAAAAATGAAAATAGAAAATATTACGTAGAAATATGTATGTTTGAGGAAAATTAAAGCTTAGAAGCGACTTTTAATGAACGGTTGATTTTAATGAACTTGACAGGCTTGAAAGTACATCACCTGTAGAGGATAAAGGATTCATTGTTGAAGCTTTCTCGAGGCTTGGCGGGACAATAGCGTATGTTAATTTTCCAGGCTTCCAGCTCCAAGCTAAACGTACAATATACCATCTTTTCTGTTCATAGTGCACATGTGAGAGTGCCCATACCTCAAGAATGTTAGATTTCAGTCTCCAAACCAATAATGTCTCAATGGTGGTCCAAAGCTTTACGAGAAAGTCTCCTGACGTTAATTAACGCCTACATATTGCCCTTAAGTAATGGAAGTCTTAAAAACGTATTTTATATTTTACATTTTATAAAAATAAATAATATAGTAAAAGTAATAAATAATAATGTTTTCCTAACACTTTAATTTGCAGCAGTACTTTTCTGTTAAACAGGAAATTTTTATTTCGAATTTTTTTTTAAGTTATAAAGTGACCAAAATATTTTGTGATTGTAAATAATTAATTGGGCTTCATGACTAAGTCCCTATTTATTAACATGATTATATTGAAGGGGACGCCATAGTTGACGTATTCCAACAATCATTTTAACCCTATCTTTGTATGCAATATGATAATCGACACGCGTGTCTTTCAAATGAAGAACAGTCACTCAATGACTCAAGTCAAAGTTCATCGTTATGAAACGAAAAATTGGTCGAAAATTCAGTGACGCAATTTCACTGGAACGAATTTTAATACTTCACAACTTTCTTCAAGCCATAATTTTAAATTGTACATTTAATACATTTAATACATTCTTGTGATAATGAAATTCTTTTACAATTTATCATTTCTGATAATAAACTCACACCAGTTAAAATAAAAAATATTTATGGGCATTTCCATACACATTCATTTTACTATGTTCCATTAATAATCTTCTATATTAATAATTAATAATCGTTGTATTCCGGTAATCTGTTCGCAGTTTGAAGTTATAGTTGTTGTTTGCTTTTTTGTTTCCTAACTTTTTAAAATATTTTCAATGTCATGAAAATCATTGAATTTTTGTAAAGAATTTTGTCAAAAAATTTCAGAATAATATAATTGAATTCCTTCGCAGAATTTTATTATATTTATGAAAATAATCGAATTCTCGAGAAAAATTTTATAAAAATTTTAAAAAATCCTAATATTGAATTCTTTTGAAGAATTTCTTTGAATTTTTTTTTAAATAATGGAGTTTCTTTAACCCCTTCACAGTCCAGTGAAAATAAAGTTTTTGTGCCATAATAATGTTCAAAAAAAAATTTTGTTTTTTAAACATGACATTGTCATATCGTATATTTTTAGGGTCACTGAATCAAAATCCGTGGTCGAAAATTCAAAATTCAAATGGCGGCTTTATAATGTCGACCAAAAAAATTTAAAAGTGAAGGAATTCGATAACTTCAAAATTTTTTTGGTTACTATTTTAAAGCCGCCAATTTGAATTTTGAATTTTCGACCACGGATTTTATTACAATTTTCTAAAATAATTTAATTCATTCAAGGAATTTTATTAAAATAATATATAGAAAATAATTAAATTCTTTCAACTAGATACTATTAAAGGTTTCATTAGAGTTTTTGTAAATAATTAAATTCTTTTGAAGAATTTCTTTGTTTTCTTTAAATAATGTAGTTTTTTGAATAATTTCAATTGACAATTTTGAAAATAATTGAAATAAACACAGAATTTTTTTATCTTCTTATAATAATTTTCATAATAACTTTTGCGATGAATTTTACTTCGAAAGAATTTCTTGACAAGAATTAATTTTAAAATTTTTGAAAATAATTGAAATTCTGTAAAGAATTCAATTATTTACGAAAAAAAATTGAATTCTTGACAAGAATTTGTTTTAAATTTTTGACAATAATTTAAATACTTCGAAGAATATAATTATTTAAGAAAAAAATTGAATTCTTGACAAGAATTTGTTTCAAATTTTTGAAAATAATTGAAATCCTGCGAAGAATTTTATTATTAATGAAAATAATTGAAATCTTCCGAAGAATTTTATTTTTTGTAATTATAATTAAATTCTTGCGAAGAATTTTATTAAAATTTTTGAAAATAATTCAAAACATTTAAGAAAATAAATGAAATCTTTAAACGAATTTTACTTTTTATGAAGATATTTGAATTTTTAGAAAGAATTTTATTAAAATTTTTGAAAATAATTGCAATCCTCTGAAGAATTTTATTATTTATGAAAATAATTGAAATCTTGCAAAGATTTTTTTAAAAATGTTTGAAAAATAATATAATTATTTCGATGAAAATTTAAATTCTATGTAGGAATTTAGTTAAGATTGAATTGAAAATAATTGAATACTTAGGAAGAATTTTATTAAAATTTTAGAAAATAATATTGAATTCTTTTGGAAAATTTTATTTATCGAATTAAAAAAAAAATTGAATTCTTTCGTGAAATTTTATTGATAATAATTGAATTTTTACAAATATTTTACTATTTTAAAAAACAATTGAATTGTTTCGAAGGATTTATTGAAATTTTGTTGAAAATAATTGAATTTTATCAAAAAATTTGTATTATTTATAAAATTGACTGAATTCTTCCGAAGAATGTTATTATTTATGAAAATAATTAAATTCCTCCGAAGGATTTGTATTTAAATTTTTAAAAATATAAACAATAATAATTAATTATGTACTAAATAAGTAAATTTTTTAAATTTTGATTGTGAAATTATTCAAAAATTTATATTTGAAAATAAAAAATTTTGTAATTTGCATAATTTGTATAATTTGCATTTCAGTCTTTGAAGCAAATATCATTTTATTGACTCCAGTAAATTTTATTTGATTCAATTAAATATGTAATGGATAATAGTCAATTAATCGTTTATTTGAATCAAATAATTTTTTTTAGTGTATAATGCCAAAAAAATTTACAAATTGAAAAAACAATTTTACTTTACAGATAAAAGTCAATTTTTGATAATAAATTACCGAACTAATATTTTTAAATTTATTAAGATTGAGAAAATAATTGTCAAAAATTGTTATAAATGAACTTTTTTAATGATACCTACTTAAAATTAAGTTAAATATTAAAAATATTTTGAAAAACAATTTTTTCCTCAATAGCAAACTCTTACTGGATAATTGACGTTAACTTCAAAGAAAAGAGTTTTTGTCTGTTCTAATTACTGTGCGCCATAGCGTCAGGTTCACTGAAAGGTGGACGTCTCGTAAACTGCATTTTAATATGAAATTATTAATTACTTTAGCAGACTACTCTTTACTCATACCCTCCTTTCTTTGTTCATCCTGCTTCCTACAAATACATTCGCAACTTCGGAAACTCTGGATCTTTCGTTGAAACGCCCATAGTTTTTCTCAAAGAGTCGTTTCTAATTCTCTCGGATATAAGGGCGCATATCTCTAGTTTCAAAATGATAATTACCCTAAGTCAAGCCAATTTTCCAAATCTTCATCTTTACGTTTTCCTGTTTCACACACAGCCTTATGTGTCGTTCGCTGCACATGTGGTTGAAACCATGAAAAGATCCTTCAACTTTTACTATATTAGGTTTCCTTTTACCAACAAGGCGGAACAATTTTCTACGTCCCTTATTTTATTAATGAGCTTTTAACTTTTCTCTAAAATATTCAATATATTTAAGGATGTTCGGAATAGTGAATAAAATCTCGGAAATTCGTTTAAAAAATATTTTTTTTTCGGAAATCACTAAATTTTGTTGTTATTTTAAGGACGTAATAAAATATTTTAATATAAATCTATTCTTAATAAATATATTTAACATAAAAGTTTTAATTTTATTTTAATTGTTTATTTTTGTATAAATATTTATTTAAAAAATTTTAATACATTAAATTTTTTCTGTTTTTTAAATGTATTGAGGATAAAACAGTACCTAAATATTTAATGATTATTTAAAATTACTCGAAGTTTTTGAACTTATTGATATAGTAAAAATAAGATTGTTATGAATATTAAAAAGAATTTTTAAACTATTAACAGAAAGTTTGATGACATGTAAATAATTAAAATTTCTGTTATTGATCAATCATTGATCCACAAATGCTGTATATTTGTTGAGAAAGATTATGCGTTTGATTATTAATCAATGACAGAATGCAACATGTTATTTATAACGTGATGGAATTTATGTAGGACCAGCTCTTATGAAGCAATCATAATCTCTACAATGTGACGTGACAATGACATTTACACACGCACATTGATTGGAAATCAACTTCCGTTACTGATATAGAAAATGCAGATTTAATTACATTTTATCTGTATCTTTCCTGCTGTGACAGTTAAAAATCTTATACAATCTTTCTGAATATCATTTTATACTAAAAATAAAATTAACTTTATTGCAAAACGTCCGTCATTGATTTAAATATTAATATTTTTAAAAATCATTAATATAAGTCCAAATTGAACAACTCATAAGAATATTGTTACTAGCTCTAACTTCTTCAAAATTATTTTCATCATTTTAATTCAATTAATATTTTCTAGAATTTTTAACTTAATATTTCTTCTTTAATTCAATTATTTTTAATATAGTTTTTGAAAAAGTTCTTTGAGAATTTTCAAATACATCTGTTCACAATTTAATTTTACGAAATTTTGATTATTTGAAAATTCTTCAATCAAATATATATTGGAAAATAAAAACTTGAAATAATTTCAAAAAAATAATTCAATTAGACTTTTTCAAAAAAATTAATTCAACAGAATTGTTAATTAAAAGTACGAAAAATTCAGATTTTCAAAGATTTGGATTTGAAAAGCTTTTTAAAATTTAATTATTTCAAAACATCCATGCTTGTAATGCTTTTAATGTTCAATTATTATCTAATATTTCAACCGAAGTTCATTTTTAAATCAATTTTTATTTAAAAATTCTATGAGAAATCAATTATTTTAATTCAAAAATAAATACTTTATTCAATAATTGAATGTTTCTTCAAATTTAATTTTTACGAAGAATTTCATTAACAACTTTTCAAAATGTTTAATTTCTTTTAACATGAAATTTAATTAAAATTTTACTGAAATTTATAATATAAAAGAATTTTATAACAATTTTTGAAAATAATTGAAAACTTTTTGAAAAATTTTATTAAATTTTTTAAAAATATATAATATTCAATTCCTGAGAAGAATTTAAATAATAATTTATGAAAATAATTGAATTCATACGAAGAATTTTATTAAATTTTGTTTAAATAATTGAAAATTTGATAAGAATTTTATAAAAATTTTTGGCAATAATTATTTAATTCTTGAGAAGAATTTCGCTATCCATTTGTAAAGATAATTTAATTCTTGACGAGAATTCTTAAAAACAATTTTGAAAATAATTTAATTAAAAGAATTGAATTCTTGTGATGAATTTTGATATTTATAAAAAATAATTGAATTTTGGAAAAGAATTTTATTAAAGTTTCTTAAAATAATTTATTTTATTAGAAGAATTTTGTTGTTTCTCAAGATAATTGAATTCTTTTGTTAAATTATTAAAAAAAATTTGAAAAATTGCATTTTTCGAGGTATTTATTTAAAATTGTATTAAAATTGAAAAATATTTGACATTCTCCGATGAAAGTAATTGAATTCCTGAATGAAATTTTATTATTTATCAAAAATAATAATTGAATGTTTTCGTAGAATTGTATCAAACATTTTTTTCAATAATAATTAAATCTTTCGATAAGTTTGATGAAAATAGTAAATATTGAAAATTATTGAATTGCGAAAAAACTATTGAAAATAATCGAATTTTTGGCGAAAAATGTTTTTTTTGTAAAGATAATTGAATTTTTGAAATAATTGAATTTCTTACAAGAATTTTATTACTTTTGATTGTAATTGAATTTTTGGTATGAATATTGTTATTTATAAAAATAATTGAATTTTTATAATTCTAAAAAATAATTGAATTTCTCTGAAGAATTTTGTTATTTATCAAGATAATTGAATTCTTTTGCAGAATTACTTAAAAATTTTTGAAAAATAGCATTTTTGGAAGGAATTTATTTTAAATTGTATTAAAATTTAAAAATAATTGAATTCCAAAATGAAATTTTATTATTTATCTAAAATAATTGAATCTTTTCATAGAATTGTATAAAAAAATTTTTTCAATTATTAAATCTTTTGATAATTTTTATGAAAATAGTGAATATTGTAAATTATTGAATTGCAAAAAACTTTTGAAAATAATTGAAATTTTGCAAAGAATTTCATTTAAATTTTTTAAAAATAATTGAAATTTTGCAAAGAATTTTATTTAAACTTTTGAAAATAATTAAATATTTGGCCAAAAATTTTACTATTTGTATAAAGATAATTGAATTCTTGATGAGATATTCGTTAAAATTTTTAAAAATAATTGAATTTCTTCCAAGAATTATATTACTTTTGAAAACAATTGAATTTTTGTGATGAATATTGTTATTTATGAAAATAATTGAATTTTGCAGAGAATTTTATTATAATTCCAAAAAATAATTGAATTTCTGTAAAGAATTTTGTTATTTATGAAGATAATTGCGTTAAAACTTTTGAAATATTTAAATAATATTAAAAAATTAATTCTTGTCAGATTATAGAAACAATTTTTGAAGGTTTTGTATTAGAATTCATGGTAGTATCATAGTTTATGAGGCAAATAAAAAAGACACAAAAAATTCAGAATTTTCTTATGAATTCTAAAAATTTAATTTTTTCCAGTACTTTTAATAAAAATCCCTAATTTTTCCCTGATTCCCCTGACTAGTTCTACTTTCCCTGATATTTCCCTGAATTCCCTGATTTTTCTGACCTGTGTTAACCCTGATATACTACATAGAGCTTTGGCACCACTTTCGCAAAAAACCATCAATATTATGACTAAAGTATTAAGTATTAAAATAATAAATATATAATGATGTAAAGGCTTTAAAGTGTTAGATCCGATTACATAATTCAAGCATATGCCAACTATTTGCATGTTTCTAATAGGATTTCCATAAATTTCTCAGTGACATCATGGTTGAATCCATGCAGAGAACCATCAGTTGATTTCATGTTCACAAATAAAAGGTGGGCTTACAATTAAAATTTTTTAAAATAAGGCTTATAGTAAAGGAGAATGAAACGAAAACATTATAAAGGATCTCGGATGTTAAAGATTATTTAACTAAAATTTGTTAATCTTTATAAATTAAAATTGCGATCAGTTAATCCTTGATGTTCATATAACAACTATTTATGTTAGAATTTTGAAAGTTCAAACAATGTACATACCGCAATGTTATTTTATTTCTGTGTATAAATAAATTTATATAAAGATAAAGATATACTTTTACATCTGGAGAAACTTAAAACTGAAAGATTGCTAGTTGTTGTTTTTTTAACACATACGATATTCTTCGGTAATCTTCGTTTTTCTTTTGCATTATGTTACCTCTCTTATTCTTGATAATTACGATGATCAAACAATGCCATAAGGAATGGTATATTCGCGTGTATAATTTCATATAGATGCACACATATATGTATACAGATCTCGAATCGCATGCCTTGTTAAGCACTAAAGAGACAAGGCATGCCAGAGGACCGACCGCCAGTAAACACTGGTCACTGAAGGGCCCAGATTGATTGTGGTCGCACGCCGTTCTATGAGCCGTAGATTATAATTTACAAACGAAAAGGGACGTGTACCATAAATGGCTGTTGGTCGTCTGCCTGTCATTGAAATCAACGAATGTGCTTTCATTAGCAACTCAAGCTTGTAATCAACATCTCCTTCATGCAAACTCAATACTGCAATAATATACTCATAAAAACTTCTTAACAATAAAGAAATATATAAACATAAATTAACCCGCATGCGACTGCATGTTTATAAATTTCGAAGTAAGCTTCAACCCCCAATTTGAAAATTGCTTCTAAATTTACCAAATATTAATTTTCATGAGCTTCAATCGCAACTAAAGATTCCTATGGTTGCAGTCATGTTAATTTCAACTTTCAGGAAGCTGTGTGCAATGAAATTTATGTCAAATAATGTTCATATTATGTGAAATTTAAGTGAAGTGCGGTTTTATATCAAATAACTATTTTGTCAAAAAAGTTTTCGGTAATAAGCATGTGCCTTCATATTTTTTTGAGTGTGCATTTATACGAATGGTCAAATTTACGTACAACTAATGATATAATGATAATGACTAAAGGGATATATCTACAATGTCTTTTTGCATGATTACAGAGCAATTAAATCTATGATTCGGCAAATCAGATCCAGACCGGAAATCATTTATTACCCTTGTGACGATATTTATCGGCAATCAGGCATTTCCTGTTCACTCTCCGAGGTCATAAAACTCTATCGATTCCTTAACTTTCAAGCTCTATATAGTGAAAAGAAATTAAACCGTGTTAAACAATTTATATAACTTTACATTGTTTAAAAACAACATTCTTTACCTACAGTTTAAACAATTGGTAATAATTAAAATGTTCGTGAAATATTACAAAATTAAAATTCATGTTTGTGCAAAACTTAGGTCCTAACAGAGAATCATCAAAAAAATAGAAACTCTCAAATATTTTTAAAAATATTTGTTTTGGGATAAAATGCTTGAAACAAAAGTTATTGGGTTAAAGAATGTATGAAAATTAATACATGTTTTGAGCCCAAAAACTTTTTTTCAAACATTTTGCCCTTAAATACATATTTTAATAAAACTCTTTCCCTTTCTTGCTACTAATGAAATAATTATTATTATAATAATAAAATTATCTTTTTATGATAAATAATAATACAATTTATAAACAAATAACCAACATTTTTCAATTTTAAGAATTATTCTCTTACAAGAAGAATATAATTCTTTCACAAATTGCAATATAACCACAACACATAACCACTGAAGTACAGAAACGTCCGCTGAATGCCAGAATTAAAGCTTATCAGCTTTGCGGTTACTCTACAAATTGCAATAATATGAGAAAATATAAAACACAATATTTTGAGATATATCTGAATCATTTACTTTTTTAGAACAGGTTCTCATAAATTAAACAACATTTTTTATTAAAGAGTTTGTTAAGTTTTAAAAAATTAGCAATGCTACAAGTTAGACCCAAAAGATATAGTAATCGTGGTATATAATATATCAAAAGTTATATGTATATTTTTTTAATTAATTTCAAAAAAAGAGTTTATGCAAAAAATTCTTTGAATTTATAAGTACACGAATTTGTGGCCATTTTTTGACAGACGTGCTTTTGAACGAGTTTTCCTATACCACTGGTATATACAGCACTATAAACTTTTTTGTACTCCAGACTACCCGATTTTCCCTTACTTTTTATGAGTGAGGTTATGACCTTTAAAAATGTGTTTTCTTATGGCTTTTCAATATGTTTTATGAGCAAACATTCTATGTGGTCACAGAAACTTTGATAGGCATCCATTTTACAGATTTTACCTTAAAAATTCCTAAATTTATAATCCAATTTAACGGAATTCAAGAAATAAGGAAAGGCTAATAAAATAACAAAGAAGACACCTAGTGATGTGAAATATATATTAAATGTTTCTTAGTTGATTTCCCAAAATCTGTTAGAATGCATCTAACAGATATAGTAAATAATTAAAAAAAGAGGGTAATAAGATTTTTAAAAATTTAATATTTTATTCTTTTACAATCCATAAAAAATATTTATTTGCGTTGCTGCAGAAGTTTATCATCGCCATCAAAAAACTTAAATATATATGCTCTCTAAATAAAATCTCTCTATTTTTTATCTATAAGTATTCCACTGATATTAATCTGTGCATTGACACTTAAATATAAATAATTGAAAAATCAAATGCGCTATAATAATTGGAATGAGTTGTATATATTCTTCCTCTGATTTGAAGTTAGAGAGCGATTTAAAGTTGCATATTAATATTCTTTTTCTAGAATCTCTGTACCTCTTGAATTGTATGACTTTTTGGATTTTTTTCAACTATTTTCAAAAAAGATGACTTTCTTGACTAATTTTCAAATAAAATTGATTAAATTGACTTTTACAACTATTTTTTTAATTTTTCAGTAAATTTTTGAATGGTGGCCACCTTATGGGGACACTTTTTTGAAAAGCAAAATATCAGCTGTTTTTACAAAGTCGCCTAAATTTTATTTTCCTTAGTAATGTAAAAAAATTGTTTGCTAAAATGTTAGCTAAGGAGATACAGTTTCAGGGCATATTTTATTAATTGTTATATAATACCGTTTAGGAATTACAGTCTTTCAAATAAGGGTGTTCACCTTGGGGCCCCTTAACCTATAAAAATCTAATACGTCTAAAATGAATCTAAAATTTAATTGTTAATTGTTTTTGAAAAAAATTGTTAAATTATTTTCTACAATTTTTAATCATAATTCTTCTCTAAGTCAATTATCAAATAATTTTAATAATTTTCAGAAACTTCTTCAAAAAAATTTGGTAACTTCCCACTTTAGATAAAATTCCCTGATTTCTGTAAATTTCTGTAAATTTTTAAAATGTATTGTAAGAAATGATAATAACTGATAAAGAATTTCAAAAAAAGTGAAACACTTCACAGGAAAATATTTGACTATAATACTAATTTTTCACAATGAAAAGTAAATAACATTTGTATTAAAAAAAAAGAGGTATTTCAAACAAATAATATGTAGAAAAAGTTTCAAAAGGGTTGGAATTTATTAAAGTAGGTTACAAAAGCAGGGTTGCCACAAAAAATTAATTTTGTTTTTCCCTGATGACATTTCCCTGATTTCCCGACAAAATTTTGACTTTTTCCCTGACCCTAAAATATTTTTAAAATTCAACAATTTATAAGAATATTATTATAAAACATAAAGATATCAATCACTCCGAGTCTTCGACTCGGAGCAATTGGTATCTTCTTGTTTTATAAAAATTTTAATTTCCATAAAATTTAAAAAAAAAAATTAAATTATAATACAATTCGTTGCAAGAATTCATTTATTTTCATAAATAATAAAATTCTTCACAGGGTTTCAATTCTTTTATTTTCATTACAATTTCAAGTAAATTTCTCGAAAAATGAAATTATCTTCAAAAATTTCTTGCAATAATTCAAATACATTTCACAAATAATGAAATTCTTTGCTGAAATTTAAAAATTTTCAAAATTTACTATTTAAATAAAAGTTCTCAAAAGAATTCAATTATTTAAAAGAAATGTAATAAAATTCGTTGCAGGAATTCAATTATTTTCATAAATAATAAGATTCTTTACATTATTTCAATTATTAAAAAAATTTTTTTTTAATTGATTGCAAGAATTCAATTATTTTCATTAATTAATAAAATTCTTTACAGGATTTCAATTATTTTTAATACAATTTTAAGTAAAATTCTCGAAAAATGAAATTATCTTTAAAAATTTTTTGCAAGAATTAAATTACATTTCACAAATAATGAAATTCTTCGTTGAAATTCAAAAATTTTCAAAATTTACTATTTTAATAAAAGTTCTCAAAAGAATTTAATTATTTAACTAAAATGTAATAAAATTTATTGAAGGAATGCATATATTTTTACAAATAATAACACTTTTCACATAAATTCAATTATTTAAAAAAAAATTTTGAAAACATTGATTGAAAGAATTGAATTACTTTTATAAATAAATAAAATTTTTCACAGAATTTTAATTATTTTTAATATAATTTCAAGAACATTCTTCAAAAAATGTAATTATTTTCAAAAATTTTATTAAAATTCTTCGAAAGAATTTAATTATCAATTATATTAAAAAATTCATGCTATAATGTTTTTAATTTTTAATTATTTAAAATTTTATGTAAAATTCATTTTTAAATCAATTTTTATTGGAAAATTCTACGAGAATTCAATTATTTACCATACAAAACTAAATAATGTATATTGAATAGTTGAATGTTTTTTAAAATTTAATTTTTATGAAGAATTTTATTAACAACTTTTCAAAATAATTAATTTCTTTTAAGGAATTTAATTAAAATTTTACAGAAATTTATTAAATTAAAGAATTTTATAACAGTTTTTGATAATTGAAAACTTTTGAAGAATTTTATTAAAATTTTTTTAAATAATTGAATTCATTAGAAGAATTTAATTAGTAATTCATGAAAATAATTGAATTCATGCGAAGAATTTTATTAAATTTTGCTTAAATAATTGAAATTTTGCCAAGAATTATACTAAAATAACTTTTGAAAATAATTGACTTCTTGAGAAGAATTTCGGATCCTATATTTATAAAAATAACTTAATTCTTGACGAGAATTTTCAAAAAATTTTAAAAATAATTTAATTTCTGTAAAGTATTTTATTACTTTTCCAAAGAATTAAATTCTCGTCATGAATTTTGTTATTTATCAAAATAATTGAATTTTGGAAAAGAATCTTATTAAAATTCCTTAAAATGATTGATTTTAAAAAAAAAATTTGTTGTTTATCAAGATACATTTGAATTATTTTGCAGAATTTTATTATTTATGAAAATAATTGAATTCTTGCCAACAATTTGATAGAAATTTTTTTAAATTACATAATTGAATTCCTTCGAAAAATTTGATTATTTATGAAATTAATCGAATTCTTGCCAAGAATTTTATATTAATTTATGAAAATAATTCAATTCTTTTGCAGAATTACTTAAAAAATTTTGAAAATAATTGATTTTCTGCGACGAATTAAAAGTTTTTTTTTATGAAAATATATTTGAATTTTTGCAACGAATTTTATTATTTTAGTGAATGTGTAATTGAATGTTTCTTATATACAATTGAATTATTTTGTCAAGTTTTAATAAAATTTTTAATAATAATTGCATTTTTCGAGGAATTTATTAAAAATTGTATTGAAAACATTTAAAATTCTGCAATAAAATTAATTGAATTCCTAAATAAAATTTTATTATTTATGAAAATAATTGAATGTTTTTGTATAAAATATTGTATCAAAATTTTTTTTCAATAATTAAATTTTTTAATAAATTTTATGAAAATAGTAAATATTGAAAATTATTGAATTGGACAAAACTATTGAAACTAATTGAAATTTCGCAAAGACTTTAATTACTTAAATTTTAAAAAATAATTGAATTTTTGGCGAAAGATTATGCTATTTGTAAAGATAATTGAATTTCTGTGAAGAATTTTGTTATTTATCAAGATAATTGAATTCTTTTGCAGAATTACTTAAAAATTTTTGAAAAATAGCATTTTTGAAAGAAATTTATTAAAAATTAAATTAAAATTTTAAAATATTTGAAATTCTCCGATGAAAATAATTGAATTCCAAAATGAAATTTTATTATTTATCTAAAATAATTGAATCTTTTCGTAGAATTGTATCAAAAATTTTTTAAATTATTAAATCTTTTGATAATTTTTATGAAAATAGTGAATATTGTAAATTATTGAATTGCAAAAAACTTTTGAAAATAATTGAAATTTTGCAAAGAATTTTATTAGTTTTGAAAATAATTGAATGTCTGCAATTATTTGTAACCTCTTCAAAATTTAATTTTTTCCAGTTACTTTAATAAAAATCCCTGACTTTTCCCTGAATTCCCTGACCTGTGGCAACCCTGAAAAGGTTGAGAATTTCATACTATCAGTTGTCTGCAAATAAAAAACAGTACCAAAATAGGTATGTATTCTTATCTAATATCGAATAGAATAAATCGGAAAAAATATCTTTTAATTTAAAGGATGAGTATGTATTTTGCGTGTATTAAAATCTGGTGGGGTCGCTTTGTATGTGTATAGACACTGACTAAGCCAGACAAACAACCTGTTGCATTCACTTCATCACCTATTCTCTTCTCCAGAAGTTCTCTCTCTTTTCCTCATTTTCTCTTTCGCTATTTCCATCTTCCTCGTTCTCTATCCTTCCCTCACTAACTATTCCATTTCTCCTTTCTATCTTCTTCTCTCTGCCAGTAATTTTCTTCTTTACTTTGTTTTCCCTATGTCTCTTTCCTTTCATTCTTTTCTCTCCTTCTTATATTTCTCTTCCTCTCTCGTTTGCACTCTCTAGTTTGATTCTCTCTCTCTCTCTCTCTCTCTGTCCTTTTCTTGCCTGTCTTACTCGATTCCACCTCTTCTATGAATCGAGTCTTGTACTTTCTCTCTTTTACTCTTTACCATCTGGATAGATTCCACTTTGTCAGTAACGTTCCTCAAGCTTATGTTCTCCTGATGCCTCGAAGGCCTCAAAAGTTGCACTCTGTTGCTCTTCGTTCGATTTGCCTCTTTATTGCTCTTACGTTCACACCAATAAGCTTCTCTCTTCCTGTCTGGCTCAACTCCATCTCTTCCTGTCTCATGAGTCGAGACAGCATTCCCTCTTCAAACATAGAATTGACTTTCTCTTTCTTTAAGACGCTCCTTCTCTATTTTCCTCTGTCTCTTCTCTCTTCGTTAGTCAAGCTCTATCTGTCATTCTTTTCCCTGATATGTTTAGTTGCTCACTTATACGTTTCCCTTTATTACTTCACTATACTATGAAGTCTCGATTTCCTCCATCGAGTTACTGATCTCTTGATCCTATCCCGATTTTCATAGAAGAGTGCGGTCACAGACATTGCTGCGTTAGTCCTTTTTATTTTGCTGAGGAGCTTCTCTGAAATATTCGCAATAATTTAGAAAATTTTCTCTAGAATTAATTTTGTTTCAAAATATTTTGCGAATTTTCACGTCATGAGCCTTATATTGCTAATTTGCCAACAAATTTTTAAATAGAAAAATAAAATAGAACAAAAATGAAAAAAAATTGAGAACTAAAATAAAGTAAAACTTAAATACTTATTTTATATAAAAATGAAAGTATGCAGTATTAATCCAAAATCTTATATTTAAAAATTCTATAAAATTGAAAATTCAACATTTTTTAAACTTTGAATTTTCCATAACAGGCTTCGCACTCATCTACTAAAACCTACTATTTACTACTTTTTTTACTTTATGCTACTATTTCGGTACTTTTTTTTTATTTCAGCCACTAAAAGCTACTGTTTCTGTTTTTTTTTTGAAAATTTTCCAATATTTTATATTCGCTAATACTAAAAATCAAAAAACTATTCTCAAAATATATCCTTAAATTCTTTAAAACGATTCAATTATTTTCAAAAAATATTCGAAATTCAATTATTTTCAATATCTAGTATTTACATCAAATTTCGAAAAAGAATTCAATTATTTAAAAAAAAATTCATGAAATTCATCCAAAATTCAATTATTTTTATAAATAAAAAAATTTCCACGGGAATTCAATAAATTTAGAATAGCATTTTGAAAATTGGAAAAAATCAATTTAACAAAATTTCTATATACCTACACAATAATTTAATTACATTCACTAATAATAATATTTTTCATGGAAATTCAATTTTTAAAAAAAATTCTTGAATAAAATTCTGAGCAAGTATTGAATTATTTTCATAATTATTAATAAAACTCATCGAAGAGTTGCAATTACTTTTAATACTATTTTAAATTAATTAATCGAAAAATTCAATTATTTTCACAAATAAACTTTTCCACAAGAATTAAATTATTTAAAATAAAATTTTCATGATATTTATTATATTTCGAAAAAATTAATTACATAAAACAATGTTTATAAAATTCTTTCACTGACATTCAATTCTTTTTAAACATTTTAATAAAATTTTTTGCAATAATTCAATTATTTTCAAAAATAAAAAAATTCATTTTCGGAATTCAATTATTTTAAAAAATTGAAATAAAATACTAAGCAACTATTCAATTATTTTCATAAATAATAAAATTCATCGTAAGATTTCAATTATTTTTAATCCAATTTTACAGAAATTGCTCGAGAAATGTAATTATTATTCTTAAAAATTTAATTTTAATTCCTCAAAAAAATCAATAATTTAAAAAAATGTTTATTTAAAATTTTTTTTTGAAGAATTCAATTATTTACAAAAATTTTAGAATTTTTCAAAGGAATTCAATTATTTTCAAATATTTTAATAAAATTGTTTGAAAGAAATCAATTAGTTTAAATACAATTTTAATTAAATTTTTCTGAAAAAATTCAAGTATTGGGGGGGGGGGTAAGAAAGAAGTAAATATTTTTTATAAAAATTAGGAAAAAAGTCAGGAAAATAATTTTTTTTTGTTTGAAAGATACTATTCTTGCTACTATTTAAAATTAATTATCGATTGCGAAGTCTGCCATAATTTTTTTTAAATTATGTTAAAATATAACTCATTGTCAATTATACCAAACAAACTGAGAAGTTTTACTTTGTTCGATCCGGAATTTTTAAGTGATGCTCGTTCAAAATATCGTTGACAGACAGGAATACAGGATAGACAGAATATTTTGGTTTTTTTACAGCATGTATTAGAATTTTTACTAAAAACGATAAATCATGCAAAAGTTTTCAGTTTTTAAGTATTGTATAGCCAAAGTCTGTTTTTATTTATATAGATATAAAAAAAAATTCATTTAAAATGGTTATTGTCAAAATGTTATTCAATAAACTTTAAAACTTAAGCTTTCGGTACATTCTTTTGTCAGTGTTCGATATATGGCATTTGACCGCATTTTTACTACTTTTACTAAGAATTTCTTCAACTTAACATTCCATTCTGTTATGCTACGGTTAGATTAGTTTGAATCATTTTTTAAAGACCCTTAAAGTCATATGATAAGAATACATCTCTTTGAACTTTGCGGAGATAATATTCTGGTTAGTAAAACCACAGAAGCTTCTAAACTCTTCAAATAATTGCGTCATTTCAGTAAGAGGACAAGACCCTCCACTTAAAAAAAAAAATGTTATAAAAACTCAAACTTTTTTTTAAAATACATAACCCTTAGAAGATTTATGAGTCTCATGCTTTTCTAAATCATATAAAGGCGGTGAACTTAAAAGATTGATTCTAGTGAAGAAATGATTATTGCCCTAAGTGCGAAATGTCAAGACTGGAAATAAGACGGCCCATCATTGGTCCAGTAATGTCTGCCGAGAAATGGCAAAAAGTCACTGGGTCACATTGATAAAAAATTTTTTTCTTAAAATATATTTTAAAGTATGATCTTCAATGTTTGTATTTAGCGAGTTTTATTTTTTATTCAGATCATTGACACGATAGATTAATATAATTATATTTTTTAACTTCTATCATCCTCGACTCTGTAAAAAATTGTATAAAATTTTGCAGTTATGTATAAAAATACTAAAAATACACAAAAACGTAAAAAAGACGCACATTCAGTGGGTAGTATATGACATATTTTTGCCACCCTAATAAATATAATTATCTGTTTTGCGATTAGAGATAATAAACTAATCAAACTGTTTTCTAAAAATTACTTTCTCGTTAGTAAAATATATTGATCTTTGAATTAATTTCCTGCTGTGCATTCTGATTACTTAGTTTTTTCTAAAAATATAGAGAACATACATTTATTATTTCAAGCTGCTTTATAAACCGAGATTTCTATTTTTTGCACCCGTATATTTTGACATTCTTTTTGAAATTAATGTTCTCAATGTTTCTTAAAATAAATTTTTTAATTAAACAAATCATCATGAGATGAATAAATATTAGAAAATATCATCCAATTTTATTGGAGAAAACATGAAAAGGTTTCAAAGAGGATTAGAATTTAAAAATCAGAAAACAATATATTTTTCACACAGCATCGAAAATTTCCTGAAAGTTGAAATTAACTTGACTGCAACCTTCTGAATTTTGAAAAATTACGGACTATTTACGAATACCAATTACTGACAAAAATGCAAATCAAATAAGAGAAAATTTTCCTTAAAACTACAAATTAAATTTTACAATATACATATAAAACATGAAGATATCGATAACTTCGAGTCTTCGACTCAGAGTTAATCGTATGTTTTATAATAATGAAAGATGAAAATTCTTCAATTAAATATGAATAATTAAAAAAATTAAATATGAAAATAAAAACTTAAAATAATATTTAAAAAATTCAATTAAATTATTTCTAAAAATTCAGACTATATTGCTATTAATATTCAATTATTATCTAAAATTTTAACTGAAATTCATTTTTGAATTAATTTTTATTAGAAAATTTTACTAGAATTTTAAAAAAAAAAAATAATTAAAAATAATTAATTTTTTAATTTAAAAAAAAATTTTTTATTTAAAATTAATTTTTTATTAAAATTTTTAGAATTTTAATAAAAATTTTTGAGAATAATTACATTTTTCGAAGAAATTTTGATAAAGTTTTTTGAGAATTTTCAAATTCATTTATTTACAATTCAATTTTGTAAAATTTCAATTATTCGTAAATTCTTCAATTAAATATATATATTAGAAAATAAAAACTTGAAATAATTTTAAAAAAAAATCCGCAATTAAAGTTTCCCCGAAAAATTAATTTCATGGAAATGTTAGTTAAAAATATGAAAAATTCAGATTTTCAAAGATTTTAATTTAAAACCTTTTCAAAATTCAATTATGTTTATAAAAAATTCACGCTCTAATGCTTTAAAAATTCAATTATAATCTAAATTTTAACTGAAATTTATTTTTAAATCAATTTTTATTAGAAAATTTTACTAGAATTCAATTATTTAATAATATGAAAAAAATAATTTGTTGAATAATTGCATATTTCTTAAAATTGAATTATCATAAAGAATTTTATCAATACATTTTTAAATCATTGAATTCTTTTGACAAATATTAATAAAATTTTGAAAAATAATTACATTTTACATGAAATTTGATTAAAATTGTATTAAAAATAATGGAAATTCTGCAATGAGTTTTATTATTTATGAAAATAATTGAATTCCTGAAAAGAATTTTATTGTTTACGAAAATAATTGAATCAGTGTAAAAATTTTATAATTTATGAAAATAATTGAATGATTGCGAAGAAATTTATCAAAAATTTATAAATAAAATTGAATTCCTGTGAAATTTTTATTATTTATGAAAATAATGAAATGTTTGCGTACAATTTTATTAAAATTGTTTTTAAGTAAGAATCATTGAAATGAGAAAAATTCTTGAAAATAATTGAAATTTTGACAAGAATTTTATTAAAAATTTGGAAATAATTGAATTTTGAAGAAGAATTTTTTAAATTATAAAGATAATAATGGGGATTTTGTCGAAATTTTTTTGTCTTTTTTGAACATAATTGAATTTTGTGATAAGAATTTTATTACTTTTGAAAATAATTTGAAAATAATTCAAATTCTTTTAGTGTTTTTAACTAAAATTCTTCTAAAATATTTATTATTTTTAATAATTAATTAAATATATATTGACAAATTTAACTAATTTTAGAAGATTTTGAATTATTAAAATTTTTCAAAAATCTAAGTTCATTGAAATTTCTAATTAAATTCAATCAACATTAAAATTTTATAAAATTTAAAATTGAATCTGTATATTTCAATTCATATTTTATTTTTATAAAAAAATACTAAAATTATAGTTTGAATTATAGTTTGAAATTTCGTAACTATAGATTGCAGTAAAGTTAATATCAACTTACATGTTTTCTCCAACATAATTTTTTACACAAAAAGAAACATTTGTAGAAGAAAATTAAAAAAAAATTAATTTAAGTATAAATATTATATATAGAGATAGCAGTGACGAGCCAACAGGTCGTTAAAATCGGCGAGAGCTCAGTCAGGAGTCTATAAAATTCGTCTAAAACATAAATCCCAAGAATTTTTAGTTAAAAAATATGATCCAAAAATGCGAATGAACCTCAATTTGCAAAAAAAAAAATGTTTGCAAACATGTCAAGACAAAGAAAAAAAGTGAACTTAAAATTTTGTCACTTATTTTTCTCTAACTTTTTTTAAAATAAAAATTCATAAATACGAGGTTCATCTACATGAAAATTTAATTACCTTTAATTTAAGCTTTTAACGAAGTAAATCGATTGAAAATTCGAATCAATAATTTTAAGTTCATGCGTCATGACAAATTCACTTGTTTTGTAAAGAATTTTCCATGAAATGTTTGAAGATAATTCGCAAAATCCCTGTTTCTCTTTTTTCCTGATAAATAACATGTGTAACTCCTTATGTAAAAAAAATGATTCGCCAATTTTCTTTAAACGTGTGCAGAATTTTCCGCCATATAATAGAGGTCCATTTATTACCCACTGACCCTGACCATCATTAATTTTGTCCTTTTACTTTCTTTTCTTTCTTCCTTTTACTCTGGAAATAAATAAAACAGAAAATGAGCCTGTGAGATGTTTCGTAATGTCGAATATATGTAGTTTGCTGGGATATTCGATCTCCCTGTAACATTTAGGAATCTCGAATGATGATCTGTGGTCCTCAAATCTCAAGTCTGGACCATTCTATCAGTGATTCTCATCCACCATATAAATCTCCTTTTTGTAAAGACTTAAAAGAATTAAAGCAAATATTAATCATTAACTAACTAATGATAATTAAATTTTAATATTAATTAATCGTTTTTTATTAAAGGTGTATGTGTAAGGTTATAGTTTCTTGTCAAGTCAATTATTTATGAACATTTTATTGTCACAAAAGCTTTTCGATCAAATCACACCTTTAATTAAATACATTCAGCCCCAAGTCGAAACTACAACTACATCTAACTATTATTAATTAATCTTGTCTTTTTTTCTATAGTGAGATGAGTTTTTAATGCTTAAAATCAAAAAGACTTTTTAATGACATTTTTTTTAATATTCTCGATGATCACTCTTGTATAACAATAGCAATAAGAACTTTTTCTTAAAATTTAAATTCTAATTTAATAATTTCATCGTTGTGAATGTTCTTTCGCCATTAGTGAAAAGTATTCTCAAAATAACATACTTTTGAGGTAAAGAGAAAATCGGTATGTGTCCTGGAATGAATGAAACGTTTAGAATTGAAAAGTGTATAAAGAGTTGGCAAGAAGTAGTTGTCGATCGAGAATCTGGAACAGTAGGACCTGTTTCACGAGGAATGCAAAAAGTTCTATTATAGTGATCCCTCACGTGTCCAGTATTCATCCCCAAGGGCTGAGCCTCCTACATTGTGATCATTACCCACTGAACACTATACCGGGTGATCTTACATCTTACAACTGGCTCTTTACTCCTCTTAACAACACAAACATTTTTTACTATCGTAGAAACCTTCTTCCATCTGGACCACCCATGGTATTTGTTCCTTTGTATCCGCCTTTGTACCGGAATCATCTTAAAAATAGAGATTGTAATTTAGATATATATATATATATATATTCCCCTTAGTACTTTACCATTTATATCCAATCAAACATATATATACACAAAACCCAATAATATTGTTTTTTCTATATTATCAGTTTTCTTTTAAATCAGTTGTTAAAAATGTATAACATTCTTTTAACAAAAATATTGAACCGCACAATAATGAAGATGGTATTATCGATCTCTATGAATCAGGTTAAAAAATAAAAACTATTCTTTAGATTTCAACGGCACAGCCGTCCCCATTGAGAATCTAAAAGGTTTTACTTTGAAGATGATAAAAAACATTTTTAAAATTTTATTATATATAAGTAGGTAATTCAAAGATTATTTTACCATTAAAAGAATAAAATGTAGAAGAAAATTAAAGATTTTAAAATTTTTATCGAATTAAACGTAACTAGACTTTGCACTCCATAACTAATTTTAAAAAAGTAGCAAAAAGTAGCTTTCAAACTAAAAAAAAAGTAGTAAAAAAGTAGCTATCGAAAAATTAAACTGGACCAAAAAAACTCGTTTCAGACACTTCACAAAGCTGACAAAAATTCTATTTTATATTTTATTTTCCTGACATTTTCATAATTTTCATGAAAAATATTTACTTCTTTCTTATCCTGCTAATATATTGAATTCCTGCAACGAATTTTATAATTCATGAAAGAATTTAAATATTTATAAAAATAATTTAATTCTTGCGAAGAATTTTATAACAAATTTTTAAATAATGATTTCTTTCGACTAATTTTATGCAAATTCTAATTTAAATAATTGAATTCTTGACAATGACTTTATTAGAATTTTTTAAAATAATATTGAATTTCCAGGAATAAATTTATTACTTTTAAAAATAATTGAATTCTTTTGATGAATATTGCTAATTATAAAAATAATTGAATTTTGCAAAGAATTTTATTAAAATTCCTCAAAATAATTGAATTTTCCGAAATAATTTTGTTATTTATCGACTCAATTGATTTTCAAATTTTTTTTGATAGAAATAATTGAATTCTTAGGAAGAATTTTATTAAAATCCAAAAGAATAATTGAATTATTTCATACAAATTTAATTAAAACTGTATTTAAAATAATTGAATTCTTCCAAAAATTTAAAAAAAAACATTTTTTTGAATTATTATTGATTTTTTTCGAGGAATTATTGAAATTAAATTTTTTAGAATAATTACATTTCTCGAGAAAATTTCTGTAAAATTGTATTAAAAATAATTGAAATCCTGCGATGAATTTTATTAAATATGAATATAATTGAATAGTTGCTAAGAATTTTATTAAAATTTTTTAAAATAATTGAATTCCTGAGAAGAATTTTATTATTTATGAAAATAATTGAATTATTGCGAAAAATTTTTAGAAATAATTAAATTCTCTCCGAAATTTAATTATTTTCAAAAATATTCTTGAATTCAATGATTTTCAATATCTACTATTTTTATAAAATTTTCCAAAATAATTCAATTATTTCTTCGCAATCATTCAATTATTTTCATAAATAATAAAATTTTTACGGAGATTCAATTATTTTCATGAATATAAAATTCTTTTTAGGAATTCAATTATTTTCATAAATAATAAAACTCATTGCAGAATTTCAATTATTTTTAATACAATTTTAATTGAATTCATCAAAAAAATTCTTAAAAATTTTATTAAAATTCGTCAAAAGAATTTAGTTATTTAAAAAATATGTTGATAACGATTCTTTATATGGGAATTCAATTTTAAGAAACATTCAATTATTCAATAAATTTATTTTTGTATTTAAATAATTAAATTTTAGTAGAATTTTCTAATAAAAATTAATTTAAAAATGAATTTCAGTTAAAATTTTAGATAATAATTGAACATTAAAAGCAATATAGCGTGAGTGAATTTTTAGAAATAATTGAATTTTGAAATTAATTTTTTTGAAAAAGTTTAATTGACTTTTTTTAATATTATTTTAAGTTTTTATTTTCTAATATTTATTTAATAGAATTTACGAATAATTGAAATTTCATAAAATTGGATATTGTAAATGTAAACAAATGGATTTGAAAATTGTCAAAGAACTTTTGCGAATTTTTGCCTTCTTAAACAAAGACAATTGAAAATGAAAATTATTTTTCAATCGCAAATACAGCTTGAAATTACATTAAATATTTGAAATTGTCCATTTTGCCATCAAATTTACTCTAAATATTTTTGTAAAAGCCAATTGTGAAAAAGTTAGATACCGCCTACGGAGGGATTGAGAGTTGGTTACGGTTAATTAATCTGATGAATTAAAGGTTCCTAATGAATGCACTTAACTAAGTGGAATCCACCCGATTATCCTGATGGCCGCAGCGGTGCTTATAGAATTTAAACTTATATGAAAGTTCTTGGAGTTTGCGAGTTTATACAAAACTTCTACATCCTCCCTAGAAATACTGTTTCCCATTATTCATTTTTATCTATACACATTTAAATAAAATTATTATAAATTTAGTAAATTTCCATACATTTGAGGTTCTAAAAATATTTATTATATGATTATTATAAAATTAAGGGATAATTTCCTTTCTAGGAAGTTTTGTTACTATAACAATAATGCTTCACAAGTTTCAATTACAAAAATCCACTTCATATAAACTTCAACTCTAAACATGAAATTTATGATTTCAATTTAAAATCAAAATCTTATCTTATGAAACGAAGCATCTTACAACCCATGCAGAAATTGAGATTGGAATTTTATGGGGTCCTAGCCAGAATTCCCTATCTGTAGTGGGGAACTGATTAGAGAAAATCGTTAGAACCCAACTACTTTCATAACGGTCGGCAGATGGGGTACAGACTAGAATATCTAGTCGGGAACTAGTATTAAAACTAGCTGTGTGTTGATAGGGCCCCGACTAGAATTTTCTAGTTGACTTTTAAAAATTATTATTTTTCAACTTAACCTATTTATAATTGAATTCTTCATTCATATTAACATTATTAATGAATGTTGTACACGAAAAACCTGAAACTTGAGTTGAAAAATCTCGTGCCCATGGGGGATCGAGCCTAGGACCTTGGGGACTCCAGTCGGATACACATACCTCCCGGCCGTGATAGCTTGGAAGCACCTCCGCTTAAATAACATCCCGTGCAGCAATTCACCATTTGCCCCTATCTCTAGTAGGGCTCTCGCTAGATTCTAACTAGAATCTCTAGTCTAGAAAAACTAGTCGGGTTCCAATCAAATTCTAGTTAAATAATTTTTACCAGCATTATTTTTTAAAAAATTTTGCATATTATTTAATTATTTCATTTTTTAACATATTTGATACCTAAATATTGTAATATTATCCGTAAAAATAATTATTTAAAAATATATGTAAGTGCAATTATACTTTAAAATGTTTTTGACAATTCATAAAAATATTTATTTATAGAAAGACAATTTATGTATATTACTTGTACACTAGTTTGTCGCTAGTTGGAAATCAATAAGGTCCTAGTGAGTTTTCTAGTCTGAATTATCTAATAATTTCAATTAATAATAATTCTTTATAATCTAATAATAATTTAAATTATAAAATTATTAAATTATTTAAATTATTAAAATAATAAATAATAATATCAATTAATAATAATTCTTTATAATACAAAATTAGTAATAATAATTCTTTAACTAGAATTTGATTGGAAACCGATTAGTTTTTGTAGACTAGAGATTCTAGTCAGAATCTAGCGAGGTTCTAGACAGATTTTTCTAGACTAGATTTTCTAGGATGGTTCTAATCAGAATCCAACATTTGGTAGGGACAAGTAGGGAAATTTCTACATGGGAAACAATGTAGTCTTATGATTTAGTCTTTTTCCCAACACTTTAAAAACAAAGTCTCAAAGTACCTACAGCTCAAATGTATTTTTTCTTAAATTCAACTCATTTTTGGGCTTAAAATAAAAATAAGATAATTTCAGGTCTGAAATTAACTGATTTTTCTTAAAATCAGTTCTAATCAGTTTTTAAGAGAAATCAGTTAATATTTAGACTAATGTAAGTTGTTTTAGCCAAAAATCAGGCTTAAAACAATTCTTATTTTTTACAGTGAAAATGAGAACCTTCGAATGATACAGCATCATTAAAAAAAGTATAGGATTCTCATGCTCCATTCGTATTATTGTTCGGAAGGAAGGTATATAGGTATCTATATAATCGTAGATAGCATTCAGAATTACGAGTGTCTCATGTAACATCGATTCCTTCCCAAGATTCAAAGGTTGATCGAATCTATAAAAAGAGGGAAAAAATATAAATGAGAACAGAAGAATTGTCTTCATGAGAAGTGAAGAAAAGTCTTTTTTTTTCAAAGTCTAAATGAGAACGATAATTGTTCCAAGAATTCAACCAAGTTCATGAGGGTGTAATTGAATCGCCACGTCGTGTGTTTTCTTTTGCGAATTAATTAACCAAACGAATTAATTTAAGACAATTTTCTTTTTTATATTTTTAACTTTCAAAGGAAGGAAATTGACATATATTTATAAATAAATGTATAGAAATAATGTATGCTTATAAAAAATCAACTTTTTACACAATAAAAAATAGAAATGAATTAAGTTACGAAAATTATAAATGAAAAATGTTATAAGTATCTTTAAAAATTTAAGAAGAATTTCTACTTTATATTAAAATAATTTATGATTTTATTGAATTATATTGAATAATTTCGGGTTTCGTAAGAGGTTATAAGGTGAAAAGAAAAATTTAGTATATTTATGATACCAAATTCTTATTTTTGAATAAATTAAAAATTAAAAAAAAAAAAAAATTAAAAATTTTCAAACGATCTTTGAAAATAATGTTCATCATTTTAGTTCAATTTAAATTCATTCTAAAAACTTAAGATTTGGTCTGTAATTATGACAGAAATAATTTTCCCATTTTACTTTTTATAATACACAAAACACTTCTGTCGGAGTTCATTTATTGCAAACTATATTTTTGAACTGATTGCTTTCTAATCTATAATAGAATCGCTTGTCCCTTATCGCAAACTATAGAAAAAGCAAGAAACAGGAAAAACTAAAATATCTGCAGATATCGTGTTTAATCTGACGAAAATTTCACAAATTTGCCATAGCGATAATTTTACATTATTTATTTGTTTGAAAATATAAAAAATATATATATATATATATATATATATACTAGCAACAATGCTGAATTCTCACTCATTGTTTTAATCAAAATTATCAATTTTAAAAATAGAAGCAACTTAAGAATTTTTAATTCAAATTACTTTTAAAAAAAATAAAATATGAATTGAAATATATAGTTTTAATATAATTATAATTATAATAACCACACGGAGAAACTTTGTATACTAGTTTCTGTTAAACTCACCATGTGTTCTTAGTAAATTGACTACTAAAGTGGGGAAAAACTGCGACGGTATCAATATTTCGTAGTCTGACTATTAAACACAGAAAAAGAGTTTGAAAATTTAGTAGTCAGTTGATCAACATTAAAAATTCACGATTTCGCTAAAAAAACAATGTCGAATGTCAGTGACAGTTATACAGAATGTCGCCACTTATAATTATTGAGTAAGGAAGAAATCTATTTTACCTAATGTCGATTGATAACTTAATTTTAATGCAACCTAATCTAATTCCCTAACATACAGATAAAGTAACGCACACTGTAATCGACGGAACGCATATACAATTCATATAGAGAAAATAAGTCAGTGTTCTTATATACTAATCCAACAATTGTATTTCCACTTGGGAGAAAATTTGTATGCATATGTTGAATGCCGTTTTAAATAATATTTGTTTGTTATACAAAATTGATAGAATCAATTAATTACTTAAAATTAATAAGGTCTATTTTTGAAATGAACAGAATTAATTTTCATCAAACAGGATTCTTGTAATAAATTATAAAAATGTTTGACATATAGAAAAATAAAATATAATGTCATTATTATTTCGTGAAATTGTTTATTTAATTATTTAATTTAATTAAAAAAATAATTACACTGAGAAAAATATTAAAGCAGGTCAATAATATCTGTGACAATGAAATATATAAACATTTTGTTCAAATTTAAAAGACTTGTTTAAACATAACCTCACATTTACTGATAAAAGAGAACCAGGTGGAATGACGGCGGCCATTTAACTCGAACACATGTATATGAGTTAAGGTGGTTATGTGTGACTACACGAACAGCGGTACTCGTTTGTATGCGTGCAGTTCTGATAGTTTGACTACTAAATTGTAAACGCAGCGCGAAGAAAATATCATTCTTACGAATATAGAAAATAAAATTTCGACATTCACTTTTTCAATAACTTTTTTTTCTCGTACATCATAAACGAGTTTCTCTTAACTTGACTGCTAAATATTGAAAAAAAAGAGAACATGTATTATTATCGAAACTTCTATTAAATAAGAAATTTCGTCTTTTGGTCACTTTTTCCCCACTTTAGTAGTCAATCTACTAAAAATACATTGTGAGTTTAACAGCAATTGGTATTCAAAGTTTTTCCGTGCATGTATTCTGACATAGGGAATTCAGGGAAAAGTCAGAAATTTTTATTAAAAGTACTGAAAAAAATTAAATTCTTAGAATTCATAAGAAAATTCTTAATTTTGTGTCTTTTTTGTTTGACTTATAAACTATAAAATTGCTACGAATTCTAATTCAAAACCTTCAATTTTTTCAATTTCTAACAAAAATTTCAGTTTAAATAACTTAAATATTAAACAATTATCATAAAATGAATCAATTATTTAATGAATAATTTTACTTAAATATTTTAAAATTAATTCAATTTTACAAGAGTTGCGTTTACAATTTTCATAAATAAATTAACTTCAAACGGTTTCAATTCGAAATTTTATAAAATTTCAATTTTGAATGAATTTAATTAAAAATTTTAAAGAACTTAAATTTTTGAAAAATGTTAACAATTCAAAATCTTCTAAAATTAGTTAAATTTTTCAATAGGTATATATTTAATTAATTATTAAAAATAATAGATTTATAGAAGAATTTTAGTTAAAAACACTAAAAGAATTTGAACTTTGAAGAAGTTACAAATGATTGCAGAAATATAAATATTTTCAAAAGTAATAAAATTCTTATCACAAAATCCCAATTATTATCTTCATAAATAAAAAAATTCTTCTTCAAAATTAAATTATTTTCAAAAATTTTCCTCATTTCAATGATTGTCAATATTTACTATTTTAATAAAATTACTCAAAAGAATTTAATTATTTGAAAACAATTTTAATAAACTTGTATGCAAACATTTAATTATTTTCATAAATAATGAAAATGAAATTCATTGCAGAATTTCAATTATTTTTAATAAAATTTTTATCGAATTCCTTGAAAAATTTTTTAATAAAATTCTTTATAAGAATTAAATTTTGAAAAACATTCAATTATTCAATAAAGAATTTACTTTTGTATTTAAATAATTGATTTCTCGTAGAATTTTCTAATAAAAATTGATATGAAAATGAATTTAATTTAAATTTTAGATAATAATAGAATATGAAAACAATTTTTAGTAACAATATTTTTATAATATCACAAAATAATTTTAACACTTGATCCTCTTTAATTATTATAAAACATAAAGCAAGTGATGACTCCGAGTCGAAGACTCGGAGTGGTCGCTTTCTTTATGTTTTATAACAATATTTTTAAAGTTGATTAATTTCAAAAAGGTTTGAATTTGAAATTTTTGAAAATCTTAATTTCTATGGAAAAATAATTATTAAATATTTAAAATATTTAAAAAAGAAATTATTGTTTTCGAATAATTTTACAATTAAAGATTTTCTTAAATAAATTAAACAGAACATTTTTTTAATAAAATTTTTTTCCTTATTTTCTAAAAATTCAAAAATTTTCATTTTCATTTTCAATTAAATTTTTCAATTAACAAATATAATTTTATAAACATTTTCTTTCTTTATTTTTAAAAAACGTTGAATTTTATTAAAAACAATTGAAATTAAGAAATAGTATTGATGCGAATTTTCATAAGGAAATATCCTTATGAAAATTGAGAATTTTATTCAAAAATATTAAGAAATGGGAATATCTAATGTTTTTCTTCCTAAAAGAAAAAATTGAGTTTGTAAACTATATTGATATTGAAAAATAAAAATTTTGCATAAAATGGGTGTATATTTCCTACTTCTTAATCAAAATTTTCTTAACAATTTTCTAGTATTTTTTATAAATAAAAAGAAGAATAATTTTCATTATAATTTAGATCATTCAAACGAAATTTGTTATAGAAACAAGCATATAACAAAAAAATGGATATAATTGTTATTTGTCAATCATAATTTTTAACAAATTTTCAAAGTAATATTATTTTATTATAAATCATGAAAAAATAGCTTTGTCAAACAATATATTGTAAAGAAAAAAAACATACACAGAAACTTCAAACTGCGGACAGAATGAATGAAAGAATACAGAGATTAATATAGTTAATAGTTTTTTAAATGAAATGCAAAACATTTATAACATTTTTTTCTATTTGAGATATAACAGTCGATTTTTGTTTAAACATACAAAATGTCAAAATTATCGATGATTTAGTCATTCTATATTTTCTACAGACAATTTTTAATACTCGAATGTTAGAATTCTCTTTTTTTTTCTTTCTTAAATGTTTAGAATATTTTTTTATAGGTCATTTCATTCTACGTGATTCTTTAAACATCCTGAGATCAATAGAACAGTGAAATCGTAATATTTATCGACTATTTTTAAGTAAATGGTCATCCGTTACTACTTTTGTGTATTCGTTGCATTAGCATTCATATTTTTATGAAAACTTTGTTCGTGTGTAAAATTTATATATAATCTCATACCATTTTTACAAATTTTAATCTCATTTTACACATATTGACTTATCCGGGCGCTATAGCCAAATTTTTCATTTATTTTTTGTTTTGACATAATAAATGGTTTACAAATTAATCCTATACCAGAAACCGATAAGTTTATTATGACTTATCTGGGGTTATTTCTAAAAGGGTCTATAATCATTTAATAAGTAAACAGTATTTTTTAATACAATATTCTAGTATGCTGAAGAACTACTTATTGAATTAAAAAAACCAAGAACCTTGTAAATGACTTTAAACCTACTTACTTAATCAAACAAGGAAATATTTGCTTTCTTGCATAAGTCTCTTCTAAAAACAGTACAAATGCGTCTGTTTTGTGTAAATTATTTTTTTTAAAACAAACCTTACTCTTGAGAAAATGTTTGTATATCTATTTCACCTTAAATCGTAAAAGCAAATTAATTTGCTAACTGAAAAATTGAAACCAATAATATGACAAGCTGACATAGTATGTATGATGAATTAAAAGTAAAATAATAAACAGAACGGTATGAAAGGCAATGAATATTGAACTGTGGAAGTATTTTTCATGAAAATTGCCTCAATATTGAAAGAAAAGTTAGTAAAATTTTAATCAATAGCCATAAAACAAGAGAATTTAAAAAATAAACAAACTTGTGTCGAGTCTGTTTCAAATCAGCGTATCCACAATCAATCATTGGTTGATGAAGGGTAGGGAAAAAGTAATTAACGCATACTTTTTAATTTTGATTTCACTGCTATATAAAACAATTTCGTAAAAGAGAAAAAAGGAGGTATATATAACATTCCGTTGGTTCATCTAAATATTTAGTTATATTGACTGAGGATTAATTGGTAAATATATGCCTTACGTAATGCGTATATAGCGTCAAAGAAAATTAATTTATGGCTTTATGATATACGTAATGGTTAAATACATGACGTATCGTGTAAATGAAATCAAACGCTTTAGATGGATGGGTAATTATACTGAGTATAGCGCCAGGAGCAATTCATTGCATGTTAATTCAGTGAATATATATCGTTCGTGACGAACATGTTTTTCTGCCCAACGGCCACTTTTGACACTTTTATTCTGGTTTTTAAGATTTTAAATTGTAAATTATAAACGAAAATTTACTTTTGTTTTAAGCTACGGATAAAAATGTTATTTTTTATAAAGATAATTGAAATTTTGACGAGAATTTTTGTAAATTTTTCAACATAATTGAATTTTTGCGAAGAATTATATTATTTATGAAAATAATTGAATTCTTGAGACGAATTTTATTAAAAATTCTTTTTAAATAATTGAATTCTTTTGTGAAATTTTATTGAAATAGTAGACATTGAAAATAATAGAATTTTGACAAATTTTTGAAATTAATTCAATTTCTATGAAGAATTTTATTTAAATTATTTTGAAAAAAATAGAATTGTTACAAATAGAAATTGTTTTCATTAAAATTTTTGAAAATAATTTAATTTTTTTGAAGAAATTTAATGAAAACTGTACTGAAAATAATACTTAAATTATAATAAATAAATTCTAGCAATGGGTTTTAAAATAATTGAATTCCTTTGATAATTTTTAATATAATGTTTAAGAATAGTTACATTTTTCGAGAAATTCCATTAAAATAGTATTAAAATAATTGAAAGTCTGCAATGAGTTTTATTAATTATGAATATAAGAAAATGTTTGCGTAGAATTTTATTAAAAAATTTGTTTATCTAATTGAATTCTTTTGGGTATTTTTTATTAAAGTAGTAGATATTAAAAATCATTGAATTGGGGAAAATTTTTGAAAAAAATTTAAAACCTAAGGAAGGTTTATAAATTTTAGGATTAAAAAGAATTAATTAAAATGTGGGATATCACGCCTTCTCAATAGATTTAAAAAATCAAGAATTATTTTGTTTATAATTATTTTTTAATAATTTATATTATTTAGTAAATAGTCAAAATGATTGATGATGTAGTATAATGAATTCAGTGTTAAGTTTATTTATTAACTCATAAATTTCATTTTTATTTAGTGACATCCTTTTTGTCCTTAAAATCTAAAAAAAACAGCCAGAGCTGTAAGATCTCTTTTACCTATGACTTTCATAAAATATATTAAATTTTATCAGACGGTGTTTTACTTATATCAACTTTTTCGAGTTAGGATTAGTTTTAATAATTTTAATTATAGAATAATATTGGAATAAGGTTTAGAATGTTATTTATATTGGTGACACTACTTATAAAGCAGTAAATAATTTCATAGCACGTTCTTATATAATATATGTCAGATTTGTATGCAGTAACTGACAAAACGTAAACGTAAATAAATATTCAGCTTATTTCGTACATTAAAAGAAAACTCACTAAGCCCCTAATGGAAATCAATGACAATAGTCCAAAAAGTCATCTAAGCTTGTGGAGGCAACCTCTGTATATTTCTCTACGGTTTTTGCTCCTCTTCCTTAGAAACATCTTAGACTAAATAAAAAATATAATAGCTTCCGAAGAAAGGCAAAAGACGGATTAAAACAAACTATAAATAAAAAACGACTTCTTTCCTTTTAGACAAATATAACTTATTAGTATTCTGAATTTAAAAAGTTAATACTCCAGCTAATAATGGTAGATTAATATGATTTTATTATTTTACAATGGCAATAATTTTTATTTTTAAACTTCTTGAGCACCGAATGGGAAATATAGGTATTTCCAGGTGTCAAATATTTTTAAAGTAGATTAACATTTTTAGAACATTTTCACTTTAATATATGTATATAGTGAATCTGATTTATGATTGTAAAATGAAAGCTTTATTTAGACAGCGGCCGCTCAATTCAATAAAATCTAAGAATAGAAATGTCTACAGTATATTGAGATTAAATAATTTTCAAATAACTACAGAAAAGAAAATAGTCTGGTATGGCGTAATATAACAAAGAATGGCAATGATTAAGTAGTATAAATGAAGATTTACGGATATAGAAAGAGAAAAAAAATGAGAGAATAATAAAGTGTTGAATTTAAAAAGAATTTAGTTTACTTGTTGAAAAAAGTAAGTATAGTGTGGGAAGTGGGAAGTAGCGATTCTTGATTGAACATTGAATAACTTATATTTACACAACTTTTTTTTGAAAAAAGTTTCACATGTTCCGCAAGTTAAACGATAAAAAGAAAATAAAGAACAGGTGTAGTGGCGACAGGTAGCTTTTGTTAACAATAGAAGCCATTCAAATTTCTCAACTTGTGGCTTTGTAAGTGCCATTCACAGTACTTATGAATACCTTGAACTCTAAAGATATACTCCACTTATTTCATTCATCACAGATTCTAATATTTTTCTTCATGTATCAGTTTATGTATTACAACTATTTGTTGTTAATTGATATTTTTTTTCTTTCTTTTCCTTTTCAACAGTTAAAAATAAATTTTAACTAAAATTAATAAAATTTTTGCAAATTTGAAAGTGAACGCTTTAATACAAGAATCGGACATAGACCATTGATTTTCAATAGGTTGTGTCTGGTTTTTGCTTCGCAAGACAATAAATATTACATATATTCACTGTTACCTTTATTTTCCCTGTGGCATTGACAGTTACATATTAATTTTTGCTTCAGAGTAAACTATGAGAGCATAGAAAAGCGTTGCAGCTTAAATTTAGACCAAAAAAGAACTAGAAATATTGAATTTAAATAAAACAAGTATTAAAAATCTATATTAATAATCGTTGTATTCCGGTAATCTGTTTGCAGTTTAAAGTTAGTTTTTGTTTGCTTCTTTGTTTCATAACTTTTTAAATAATTTTCCTTTTTAAATATGTAATTTCAATTTTAAAATTAATATATTGAAATTCATCAAATTCTTGCAAAGAATTTTATCAAAAAATTTGAGAATAATAGAATTTCTTCGAAGAATTTTATTATTTATAAAAATAATTGAATTCTTGCAAAGAATTGTATCAAAAAATTTGCGAATAATTGAATTTCTCCTAAAATTTTTATTATTTATGAAAATAATTGAATTCTTGTCAAGAATTTTATTAAAATTTCTAAAAATCCTAATTAAATTCTTTTGAAGAATTTCTTTTAATTTTTTTTTTTAAAGGAGTTTCTTTAATAATTTTAATTGAAAATTTTGACAGTAATTGAATTTTATAAACAATTTCTTTCAAGTTTTTAAAATAATCGTGTTTCTTAATAATTGAAATTTAACAATTAAATTATTAAATTTTATTAAAGTTTTTAGAAAATAATTAAATTCTTTTCAGAATTTTATTACAATTTTCTAAAATAATTAAATTAATCTAAAAAATTTTATGAAAATATACAAATAATTGAATTCTATCGAAAACTGTTATTAAAAATTTTTTAAAATGGAATTGTTTCGAAGGAATTTTTAAAATTTTAGAAAGTAATTAAATTCTTTAAAAAAAATGTTATAACAAATTAAGAAAAAAATTTAATTATTTCGTAAAATTTTATTAAAAATTAAGTATTTTTAAAAATTTTAGAAAATAATTGAATTCTTTCTTAAAATTTTATTAAAATTTACCCATTTTATGCATAATTTTCATTTTTTAATAACAATATTGTTAACAAACTGATTCTTTTCTTTAGGGAAAGAAAACATTACATTACAATTGCTTTAATAAAATTCAAAGTTTTTTAAAAAATAAAGAAAATAAATATGTATTTATAAATTCTATTTGTCATTTAAAAATTTAAATTGAAAATGAAATTGAAACTTTTTAAATTTTTAAAAGATAAGTAAAAACATTTTACTCAAAAATATGTTCTGATACATTTATTTCCGAATTTCTTTAATATTGTAAAATTATTCGCAAAAACATCAGTAACTTTTTTTTTAAAGAAATATTTTTTTTCCACAGGAATTAAGACATTAAAAAATTTCAAATTCCAACCTTTTTTAAATTAAACAACTTATAAAAGTATTGTTATAAAACATGAAGATATCGATTGCTCCGAGTCGAGGACTCGGAGTCATCGGTTTCTTCATGTTTTATAATAATTAAAGATGCCCGAGTGACAAAATCATTATTTTATATTATAAGAATATTGTTACTGTAACTTCTTCAAAATTATTTTCATCATTTTAATTCAATTATTATTTTCTAGAATTGTTCATTATTTTTTATGACATATAATTAAATTCTTAAAAAAAAATTTTATTATTTATGAAAAGAATTAAATTATTGGGAAGAAATTGATAAAAAATTGGATGGCAATCGAATACATAAAATCTATCGATTATTTGAAACTCTTAAGAATAAATAATCGATTATTCGACACTCAAAGTAAATTTTATTCGATTTTTTTAAATTGAGAAAAGCAAAAATTGCGATAGACTTTATTTTTTCTTAGAACGATATTTTATCAATTTTTCATAACATTATGTTTAAATTTGTATTATAATAATATAAAACAGCAAACTTTGAAACGAATATAGTAAATTTGTAAACAATTTAACCTTTTTTGCCGAATTAATCATCACTGAACCATAAGTTTCGTGGTATTGAGCCAAAAACTAAAGAAAAAAATTAATTTACTTGAAAGAGATTTTTGGAAGTTATTGTACTTTCTAAAAAAACTTATTAACTAGAAATATCACTCACTAAAACCCTAAAGATGATATATTCTAAACGTCAAACTTCCAGACAATATATTATAAAAAATATTAATAAAAAACATCGAAAATCGTCCGATATTACCCTATTTGATGGTAATAATCAAACAATAAAAATAGCACTACTAGGGGAGTGTATCTAGGTATGAGACGAGTTTTGTTTTTGACCCATAAATTGTAAATGGGTAAACGAAATTGTAAATAAAATATACCGTTCAAAAAGTAACTTAAATACGCACGTTTAGTAGAAATAAATATATTAATAATATATATTATTATATACTAAATGTTTGTAGGAATATTTATCTTCTTTTACATTTCTTGGTGTAAAATACTAGGAATGACTCCGAACAGTGGATATTCGAAGTGTTCAATGTTTGATGGATTGATAAAGTATCTAAAGCATTTTCCATCCATATTATTAATTACAACAGTGACGAAGAAGACAAAATTCCTATTGAAACATATACGTGAAATTACGCAAAGAATCAAGAAGTACAGACTACACTCTTTGCTTATCAGTTCACAGATAGGAATAACATAAATCCGATTTTGAGCGATTTACAATCGTTAGCGATGGTATATTTAAAGCATCATCAAAACCAAGATATCTAATTCTAAACTCTTTTCCCACGAATGAAGATGACAATGATGACATTAACGAAAAATTGGATATATTTTGTCAAGATAAACATTTAGATATTACTTTTCTGTCATACAACACTCATCAATTGCAAAAAAGAATAGAACCAAGTTCTGCAGTATTACCTACTTTACATCATATGAATCCATTTTTCAAGAATTACACCTCTCAAGTGATATCATCTGAATCTGAATGGTTTCCAAATAATCTGCTTGATATGAATGAATACAGATTGAACGTCGCTATTCAACCCGTTAATGATTCATCTGAAGAAGAATTAAATAAAGTTTTGGAATATTCTGCAGCATGTAATGAATTTTCAACCATGCCTAGTACAGATTTATTCTGTGGATGGTAAAGCAATGAATACGTTAGACGCTTATCATTATTTAGAACTTAGCTATTACAATACTATAAAAAAATTGTAGCAGATCCTAAAATTTTTCTAAATATTAAAAAAATTTGGGAGAAAAGTGGCCGAGGACAGTTTCATTCACAAGTTCTTAGACTTAGTCATGCTAGGGCTATGATTCCGAATGAAGTAAAAGTCAGTAAGGACATTGAAGTTTCATCAGAATTTTGGTACATGATCTCGGCGACAATTGGTACGATTTGTATCATCCGACTGATGGCATGCTTATTGAAATTTCGAAGGAGTATATGGCAAACGTTAAACATCAGTCAAATTATAATGGGAGCTGCTGCTTCCGGAGGAACTAGATAATTTGCCAGCAAGAATAATGTTTGGTTCACTTCTGATTGCCTGCATTGTCTACACTAGTTATTTTTACTCTGTAATTCTTGACATTAGCTTTTAATCCTCTCCAGAAATTTCAAGTTTTAATGAACTTACTAAATCCCATTTAAATCCAATATTGGAGTTTGAGTTGATAGAATCTTTACTACCAAAATTTGAAAATCCTTCTGTTGGGAAATGGCTAATTAAATATATACATTTATCTGGGAAAAATTGTTTGAAAGTTTTAAATAATTTTCGGAATGTAATTTGTTTTCTTAATGACGCTCCACATCACGTGAATACTTATCAAGCTAAACATGGCTTAACGAATGTGAAAATACTCCAAGAAACTATAAGTAGTGGTTTCCATGCATTTCAATTGCAGACCCGTTCACCGTATGTTGAAAAGATTAATGAAATAATTCTTAAAGCTTCTGGTTTTGGATTACTCAGCGAATTTTATGAACATACTCCAAATTTTCCAAGTATCCCAAAGGAACCGGAATGTATAACAAAGGAAAAATTATTGCCAGTGCTTCTTTATGTACTAGTTTTTTAAAATTTGCTAATTTTATTTAAAAAAGTAAGTAAGAAGTTAGTTAATTATAAAGTTTAATTGTTGCTAGTGACAATAATAATTGACTGACATTTTTTCGATAAATAAATTAATGCTTCAGTTGTTTCGTTAAGACTGAAAGCAAATTTAAAAATAAAAATTGACAATAATTTGATAAAATGATATTTATGATGTGTTTTTATTAAAGAAACTGATGATACAATAAATTTCATTCCAGGACTAGTAATTTTCTTTTGGTTTCTTTATATATTGAATCAAGGGAATAAACGAGAATAAATATAGGGTGTGAAGAAATGAGGAAAGTAAAGAAATTTTTTGTGTACTGAACAGAAAAATAGTAGTACAAATTGGTCTCGCATCACATGAAATCCAATATTCTTTTTTTGTATGTGAGAGATTAGAGATTAGACACACATTTTTAGATAAAAAAAAGAACAAAAAACTTCAAGGTCTCTGACATGTATAAACCCACTTATATATCTTTAATAATTTCTCTCCTGTTTTCTCGTTTTTAAACATGTTTTTTTATACAAAAAAACCCTCCCTTTGATTTCCCTAACAAAGAAAAGTCATGCTGGAGCATACGACTTTTCAATTAAAACCAAACTCAGCGAAGCGTAATTTATTTACATTTAAGGGAAGTAGCTTTCGCTTTTTTAAAGTAATTATATGAAAATATAATTATATTAATATTTTGATACATTAAGTAAAAAATTAATTCTTCTTCTAAACGAAAATGTGGTCAAACTTACACGACTCTGAGAATATTTTAATTTTTCTAATAATTCCATCAATGAAAGTCACGTGTCATGCATATTTCTGCGTGACTATGATAGACAATGGAGTTTTATGAGTAATCGCAACTGTGAGAGGTAATGAACTTTGTATAAAATTATGACACGTTCATGCAACGTTTACGATAAGATAAGATTTGTTATGAAACAGTTCATTGAAGAGAATTACTACGTTAATTGTATTTATCAGTTAAATGAAACAGCGGCACGGATTACTTTATCTAAAGTAAAGTTATTTCTATGTAACAAAAAATATGTAAATGATTATTGTCTTGACAATTATTTTCAACAAAATTTAAAACAAATTTTCATTGTAATATATATAGAAGAATTTAAAAAAAATATATATTAAAGACATTTCAAGTTTATAATTCTACAATTGGATTGCGTTAATGAGTGTGAGCTTGAATTTTTCAGTAACTATCCAAGGATGAGATTCTAAAATGAAGACACTGAGTTAAGTACTTTTATAGCAAAAAACAAAAGTCTCGAGCGTACGCCGCCTAAAACTTGAATGGCTGGGAGAAAACCGGTTGTTAGTGAAGTGGCAACGAAAAGACATCATGTAATTTAAACTTCCTTCTCGTTAACGAGCGATTTTAGAATTTTTCCTTTTTGCAGGTCAAATAAATACTCCCAAATAATGAAGATTTTAATTATAGAAGTAAAAATCAATCTGTAAACTTTTTATTTTGAATGCTATAAATTTAGGTATAGATTTTATTAAGTTTCTCTATACATTAAAATATTTTTAAAAATGTCAAAGGTAACAATTTTTATTTCTCAATAACAATATTGTTCACAAACTCATTCTTTTATTTTGGGTTTAAAAAACATTACATATTCTCGATTCTTAATATTTTTGTGAAAAATTTTCAATTTTCATAAGGAAATAATTTACATCATTTATTCTATTTCTTAATAACAATTGTTTTAATAAGATTCAAAGTTATTTTATAACAATAAACGAAAAAAATGTTTACATATCTCGTTTTGTCAATTACAAATTTTCATTGAAAACGAAAATTTTTTAATTTTTAGAAATTTTTTACTCAAAAAAATGTTCTGTTACATTTTTTTACGAATTTATTTAATTGCAAAATTATTCAAAAACATCAATAACTTCTTTGTTAAATAAATATTTAATTATTATTATTTTTCCATAGGAATTAAGGTTTTCAAAAATTTCAAATTCAAACCTTTTTGAAATTAAATAACTTTAAAAATATTTTTAATTTTAACTAAAATACATTTTTAAATCAATTTTTATTAGAAAATTCTACGAGAATTCAATTATTTAAATACAAAAGTAAATTATTTATTGAATAATTGAATGTTTTTTAAAATTCAATTCTTATATAGAGAATTTTATTACAAAATGTTTAAATAATTGAATTCTTTTGACGAATCTTTAGAAAATTTTTAAGAATAGTTACATTTTTCAAGGAATTTGATTAAAATTGTACTAAAAATAATTTAAATTCTGCAATGAGTTTTATTATTTATGAAAATAATTGAATTATTGAGAAGAAACCTATAAAAAATTTGTAAAGAATTGAATTCCTGAGAAATTTTTATTATTTATGAAAACAATTAAATGTTTAAATACAATTTTATTAAATTTATTTTTAAATAATTGAATTATTTTTGGGCAATTTCATTAAAATAGTAAATATTGAAAATCATTGAAATTAGAAAAATTTTTGAAAATAATTTAACTTTGGGGAAGAATTTTGTTATTTATAAAGATAATTGGGATTTTGACGAGAATTTTTTTCAAATTTTGAACGTAATTGTATTTTATAAAAAAAATTTTATTATTTTTTAAGATAATAGAATTTCTGCAATTATTTTGTAATTTCTCCAAAATTGAATTGTTTTAGTGTTTTCAACAAAAATTTGAATTAAAAAAATTTTTAAATTCAATTATTTTTAAAATTTGCTAATTTTATTTCAAAAAGTAAGTAAGAAGTTAGTTAATTATATTGTTTAATTCTTGCTAGTGACAATAATAATTGACTGACCTTTTTTTATTAAAAATTTGTAACTCCTAATTGAATCTCTGTGAAACTTTTATTATTTATGAAAATAATGAAATGTTTGCATACAATTTTATAAAATTTTTTTTTAAATAATTGAATTCTTTTTGGAAAATTTTATTAAAATAGCAGATATTGAAAATTTTTGAAAATAATTGAATTTTGATTTTGACAAGATTTTTTTCAATTTTGAACATAATTGAATTTTGTGATAAGAATTTTATTACTTTTAAAAATGATTGTATTTCTGCAATAATTTGTAACTTTTTTAAAATTTAATTTTTTCTAGTATTTTTAACTAAAATTCTTCTATAAATCCGTTAATTTTAATAATTAATTAAATTTATATTGACAAATTTAACTAATTTTAGAAGATTTTGAATTATTAAAATTTTTCAAAAATTTAAGTTCTTTAAAATTTCTAATTATAAATTCATTCAAAATTGAAATTTTATAAAATTTCAAATTGAAACCGTTTGAAGTTCACTTGTTTATGAAAATTGTAGAGGCAACGCACGGAAAGAAGGTTTCACCTATAAACACTGTGCAAGCACCTTATTTCTACGTTTGTGACACATAGAAGTAGGGTGCTAAGTTAGCAGTATCTTTTTTCGTGCCTTTTACCGCTCTCTGACGGTGCACGCATGAGATATTACTATGAATGCAACGAAATTTTCAGTGACGCTCACCCCAAAATCCCGTGCCTTCACTGGAATTCACCGTGCTTGTCAGACTGTTCTAACCTATCAAACGAGGCACTGTCTTTATAAGTGAAACCTTCTTTCCGTGCGCTTTCAAAATTGAATTAATTTTGAAATATTTGAGTAAAATCATTTATTTAATATTTTATAAGTCATTATTTTAAGAGGCGCCATTCACATATTACGTCACACTTTAAGGGAGAGGGGGGTAATAAAGTATGACATGGGGGAGAGGGGGTCAAAAATGGCCAAAAATAGTGTGACGTAATATGTGGATGACCCCTGATAGTTATTAAAGATTTAAGATATTTAAAAAGAAATTATTATCAGAAATTGAAAAAATTGATGGGTTTTTATTATAATTTGTGGTAGTTTCATAGTTTATGAGGCAAACAAAAAAGACACAAAAATTCAGAATTTTCTCATAAATTCTAAAAATTTAATTTTGTTCAGTACTTTTAATACAAGTCCCTGTCTTTTCGCTGAATTCCCTGTATCAGAATATATGATTATTATTATATAGTCATAATAATATTAAAACTACCTATTCCAATTGATATATATTTTATTTTTATGAAACTAAATTTAAATTAAAAATTTTTACGTTTATTTTTAAAATTGATAATTTTATTTTAAAAAGTGAGTAAAAAGTTTGCTGCGTAATGTAAATAATTTTAATTTTGTTAGAAGAATATAAGCTGTTTATCAAATGATACTGGATTATTATAAGTATTATCATAGGTTTATTATTTTATTGTGATGTATGTATTGTGAAAATCTCTTGAAACGGTTGATTATGTGTATACAAAATAGTCATTAATAACAGCTTAAGTGCTTTTGACATTTCTCGTCTCGGCATGCAGTGAAACGCACATAGGCTCAAATTTCGAACCAATGGTAATGGCACGAGTAATTAATCTAATTGATGTCGCTTCTCGTGATGTCCCATGCGACCCAGGTCATGAAATACGTTCACAGGTGTAGATGACGTTTATGCATGAGTTGTGTCGCAACTGTCTTCATTAATTAGTATTTTGCCTTCTATGCGTAAAGCAGCGAAAAACTCTTATAAATTTGTCGAATTCGATTTCTCTATACAGTTTTGTATTATCCGAACAAATATTAGAGCGAATTCTTTTGACACCATTTTTTTTTCATTTTTTTTAAACTTTCACGCAAAAGGATCCATCGCATGATTTCAAAGTGTTTTCGAACAATTTATTAATCAGGGTTGCCACAAAAAATTAATTTTGTTTTTCCCTGACATTTCCCTGATTTCCAGACAAAATTTTGACTTTTTCCCTGACCCTAAAATATTTTTAAAATTCAACAACTTATAAGAATATTATTATAAAACATAAAGATATCAATCACTCCGAGTCTTCGACTCGAAGCAATTGATATCTTCATGTTTTATAAAAATTTTAATTTCCATAAAATTTAAAAAAAAAATTAAATTTTAATACAATTCGTTCCAAGAATTCAATTATTTTCATAAATAATACAATTCTTTACAGGGTTTCAATTATTTTAATTTCAATACAATTTTAAGTAAATTTCTCGAAAAATGAAATTATCTTCAAAAATTTCTTGCAATAATTCAAATACATTTCACAAATAATGAAATTTTTCGCTGAAATTTGAAAATTTTCAAAATTTACTATTTAAATAAAAGTTCTCAAAAGAATTCAATTATTTAAAAGAAATGTAATAAAACTCGTTGCAGGAATTCAATTATTTTCATAAATAATAAGATTCTTTACATTATTTCAATTATTAAAAAAAATTTTTTTAATTGATTGCAAGAATTCAATTACTTCCATAAATTAATAAAATTCTTTACAGGATTTCAATTATTTTTAATATAATTTTAAGTAAAATTCTCGAAAAATGAAATTATCTTTAAAAATTTTTTGCAAAAATTAAATTACATTTCACAAATAATAAAATTCTTCGTTGAAATTCAAAAATTTTCAAAATTTACTATTTTAATAAAAGTTCTCAAAAGAATTTAATTATTTAACTAAAATGTAATAAAATTTATTGCAGAAATGCATATATTTTTACAAATAATAACATTTTTCACATAAATTCAATTATTTAAAAAAAAAATTTGAAAACATTGATTGAAAGAATTGAATTACTTTTATAAATAAATAAAATTTTTCACAGAATTTTAATTATTTTTAATATAATTTTAAGTACATTTTTCAAAAAATGTAATTATTTTCAAAAATTTTATTTAAATTCTTCGAAGGAATTCAATTATCAATTATATTAAAAAATTCATGCTATAATGTTTTTAATATTTAATTATTATCTTAAATTTAATCTAAAATTCATTTTTAAATCAATTTTTATTGGAAAATTCTACGAGAATTCAATTATTTAAATACAAAAATAAATAATTTATTGAATAAATGAATATTTCTCGAAATTGAATTATCATAAAGAATTTTATCAACAAAATTGAGTTTTTTTTGAGGAATTGTAATAAAATTTTTAACAATAATTACATTTTTCGAGGAATTCAATTAAAAATGTATTAATTAAAAAATAATTGAAATTCTATGATGAGTTTTATTATTCAATGAAAATGATAATTGAATTCTTCTAAAAAATGTTATTATTTATGAAAATAATTGAATTATTGCAAAGAAATTTATAAAAAATTTGTAAATAGTTCATTCCTGTGAAATTTTTATTATATATGAAAATAATTTAATGTTTGCTTAGAATTTTATCAACATTTCTTTTTAAATAATTAAATTCTTTTGAAAAATTTTATTAAAATAGTAGATATTGGAAATCATTGAATTGGTGAAAATTTTTTGAAAATAATAAAAATTTTGCAAAGAATTTTATTAAAATTTTTGAAAATAATTGAAATTTTGCAAAGAATTTTATTAAAATTTTTTAAAATAATTGAATGTCTGCAATTATTTGTGATTTCTCCAAAATTCAATTTTTTCCAGTTACTTTAATAAAAATCCCTGACTTTTCCCTGAATTTCCTGATTTCCCTGACCTATGGCAACCCTGTTAATGCATAAAAACTCATAAGAATCAGTATCAATCTCATTCTTTAAATTTTTCCTGAAAAATGAAAGAGGGATGAACAGAACTCCAGAATAAGAATGCAAAAAAGAATAAAAAAAAGTTCTTTAATTTGTATCAAATTTTATCTCATTTACGAGAAATCTAATAATATTAGAACCAGAATAAAAAACAACTTACGAGATGCAAGTTTGGTTTAATGATTTCGGAGTATAACTTGCGGAAATCAAAGGAATAGAGATAGCGTTTGTAAAAGTAAATAGACAATTGTTACCAAACTTAGTCCAATTGCTCTTTTACACTTTCAATCACCTACTTCATTTATATTTATAAAAATAAATATTATATAATATTATTATTATTTATTTATTTATACTTCATTTATTTTTCAGTGTTAACTATAAATAGTCTCCAACATTTTTTTTAATGATGAAGTATAAAAATTACTGAAAATATTTCCCCTTTATGAAATTTGAAATAACTTACAATTAGACTATAATAATTATAGCGAATTTCAATTCGATATCCAAAGGGCAGGGCATTTCGAGCTGGAAACCGCATTTTAATTAAATCTCACGAATGGCCAGTAGGATTTATATTTTAATCTGTGAACTTTAGTCTCCACCAAATCCACTGTACAATTTTCTTGCTGATTTTAATCCCATAAAAAATTTTTTTATTCAATTATTAATTTTTTTCTGTACGTAAATATTAATGTTTTTTTCTAAATTTATACATATATTTGTTATTAAATTATCTCTAAATTAGTAGAAATTTTTATTATATTATATAAATAATATGTTTTAAATAAATAACAAATAATTCTTAAGTTCGTATTTTATGAAATACTAGTGAGCTTCAGAGGTGTGAAAAAGATCAAAGTTGTGTCATAAATTCAAGCTAGTGATGTGGAATTTCCTCTGGAGAGAGACGAAGCTTCTTTATCGTCGTGGGAGTGGAACAGATCGGTCGATGAAAAAGGACATAATATATCGTGCGATGCTTGAATTTTTCTTTTTCCCAATAGTTGAGTTTTCGATTCTATCTAGGAAATAAATGAAAAATCTCATTCTTTTTAAAGTAAAAACCTACAAGAGCTAAAAATTGAATGTTATTTAAAATATAATTATTTTTTGAGTTTAATGCATATAATGATATATTGGTTTTGTACAATATTTTAAAAATGACAATAGATAAGTTGACCTTTGACAATAAATAAGTTGTGCTTAATGCTGTTGTCGTTTTCCATTGTAATATTATTCTACATGTAAGTTCTGTAGTTTCTAGTAAAAACCTAAATTATTAAAACCAATTAAAAAAAATTCTTAAATATTTTTGAAATTAAAACTATTTGACATACATTATTTCTTTTAAGAAACATAAATATTTCATTTTCTTTTCCAGATGAAAAACGACTTTTTTTAAACCGAAGTCTAAACTTTCAGCTACTTAAAACTGGTTTAGAAAAACAAACTTTGCCTCCATATGTTGTACTTAAAACAAATGCTTTTAGTCATCTCTAATTTTGTATTACAATTTTAATATCATCCTGTTTTTGTAAATAGTAGAAATTCAATTTTAACTAAGTTCATTCTATTTTAACATAATTCTTTACTTTTTGTGCTGTATTAAAATTTTAATAATTTTTTTAAATTACACTAAAAACTTATTCTTATTAATAATAATATTCATTTTAATTAGAAACAAATTATTTTTCTAAAAAAAACAATACTTTATATTCTATTTCGAAAGTTGTAATGAAACATCTCTTCATGTAATCAAATTAATTTTCCGAACATATTATTTTATTATCCCAACAAAAACATCTTTCATGCAAAAAGATCCGCCAAGTAAATGTCGAAAAAATTAGTGAAATAAAATTTAACCAAGTAAATTTATAACTGAAGTTTTAATATTGAATTGTAACAAATACAACATTTAATTTAATAATTAACATTCAATATTATGTTCGAAATTTGAAAAAAATTCTCGTCACAGAACATTTTTTTGAGTAAAACTTTTTCCTTTATTTTCTAAAAATTTAAAAAGTTTCAATTTCATTTTCAATAAAAATTTGTAATTGACAAATAGAAATTCTTTTTTGGTCTGAATTTAAGATACTTTCATTAATTACAAGTTGAACTTTTTGCATCAAAGATGTTTTTGTTGAGATTGAAATACTATTTGCATGATTATAATAATATTTTAGGGTATTTTTTGAAACTGTTTAGTACTTCAGGTTCTACGTTTGCCTGAATGTCAAAAAATCCCATTTTTTAAAGAGAAACTCAAATATTTAAAAAAATACAAAATGTATTGAAGTTTCCAAAAATGTATATCGAGATTTTAACCCAATTAATAATATTCCAGAATATTTTACAAATCCGTTCAGTTGTTTAGGCTCTACGTTTGTCTAAATGTCAAAAATTCGCTAATTTTTCAGTTTTCTTTGCTTAAATTCTATAAACCTATTAAAAATATTGACTAAACTTAAACAGAATTCTTTCACTTATCATTCTTTATCCAACAAAAAAAATTGAGCAAAATCGGTTAAAATTTACTTCAGTTATTGGATTTTATCTATAATTAGTCGATATTTGGAGAATATATATTCGCGGTTTTTACTTTTTACTTGGTGGCGATTCTCTACTGCGAATCTTGATATGAAAAGGTTCATAATTAGTAATAATATTTAAAAATTGTACCAAGTGTAGAAAAAATTGTGAATCTTTGAAAAACATAATTTATAAATTCTTGATGGTCGGTTGTAAGTTATAGGCTCGAACTGACAATCTATAACCCTGATTTGTATCTTTTATAGCTATAATATAAATCCTATCTTTATTTTTATTGCTTAATCAGTTCAATAAAATTATAACTTATATATATTCTTTTTTTTCTTAAGTCCTCAATTTGAATAAGTTTTCAACTTTTGATTATTCACTTTCTTCTGCTTCAGTATTCACATTCCCCTTGCTTACATATTGAAGGCACGCGCTGTTATTCTAATATTTCAGGTGTATCATCTGTCGTCATCTGAACTCTTCGTATCCGTGACAATGAAGCTTATTCGACGCTGCTCAATGATTTCATAGTCAAATTATTCTAATATATTTAAGAACTTTATTTAAGTCTCTACCTTATTATCTACTTGAGAGATTTTTTACATTAAACGAAAGAAATGAAAAGAACTTTTATAATTTTTTATTTATTCATATGCGATGCAAATTTGCTTTTAAATTTTTTATAAGTTAGTGTGCTATTTGCAAAGTATAATATTGCGATTAGAATTATTACTTTTTTCCTGGTTCATTTGTCAAAAGGTTATTTATCATAATTTTAAAAATATCACTACAGCTAAACCCCTCCAGGGTTGTTGAAAATTTCAACGTCGTAAACAATGTAGTAATTTCAAACTACGACGTAGTTTATGGCGTTGTAAACTACGTAATCTACTACGTCGTATACGATTTCAAACAATACGATATATTGTTTACGACGTCGAAGTTTTCAATGGTTATATAGTGTCAGCTAACACTCACAGCAACTAAAATTGTATATTAAAAATATTTATACTGAATTTTGTCAACATTCTTGCAATATTTTATGCAGTGTTTCATTATTTAGACAATGTTTTTGAATATTGCTGGAAGTTTAGGTTCAGTGTCATAAAGACAAATAATTTGCATAGACCGCTTCGAAGTGTTCTAAATAAAAATTTTAATTTACGATTTTTTTGTCACTTGCCACACTAGGGATGCATTTTAGCACGTTTCGTAAGGAATCTGAAAAATGTAAAGGAACCAAACCTGACTGAGATTTTTCAGAACGAGATCGTGATTATTATGCCAACGCACTAATAACAAGTCGGCGTCTCAAGTGCGCTTTACGCTTGCGGGTGTTATTTGTTCCTCAAAGAGAGAACACATTAAAGCAAAAAAAAAAAAAAAAAAAATTTAATGAAAAGTGGAGAACCGGACAACTAGAGAACATCGAACCGCCGAAAGCATTTCAAAATTAAATAACCTGTTATTTACAAGTAAAATTTAAGACCCAAGGAAGAATTAGTCTTGATGAGCATAGCATATTTTCCACCTGGAAATTAATTTTTGAAAAAAAGATAACAAATATGACACAACGAATAGAAATCTGCTAATTATTCAAATTATAACAAAATAAATATTTTAGTTAATTATATAAATTCGATTTAAAAAAAACTATATGCATTTGTCCCAGTCTCTTCAAACCTATAATATTTAATTACTTAACATTACTTAAGAAAAATCTTATGAAAACACTTCTAGCAAATTCCATTAAGTTATCGACGTTATGCAGTAGTAAAAACTAATTAAAACGAAAACTACGAACTCGAACTATTATGATGAAATTCTAGTTGCATCTATAAAATTATTGAACTTTTATTGAAATACGTTTCAGTTTTCTGTCTCTGAAAAGGCTGAGAAAACTTTTACAGTCACGTGTCATTTTCTTTCAAAGCCGCAATACCATCATCTTTCTTTTACTTTGTTCATCTTTCTAGACCATATGGTCTGTGTTCTTACAAAAAAAAAAGAATATAGAAAAAGGTCGTTGAACTCATTGCAAACATCTGAGATCTGACTAAGTCATGAAATGTCTATGACATCACTTTTGAGTAACCTCCCAGACTTATTAATTTACATTATACGAATATATTGTATGATAATTTTTTGATTCCATCTACTTATGCTCCAAAAAAATATAATATATTATTTATAGTATTAGAAAATTATTAACCTATATATACGTATTATTTTTATGTAGTTCATGCGGGTTATGCTATGCTAACCTTACATGACAAACTTACCGCAAGCTTCCTGCAAGATTACCCTAATAAATAATTACCTAATTACCAAAATCAATAAATAATTTTCATAAAAATGGAATTATGGTTTCTCCGTCCCAACTCACAGTGGTTTAAAATCGAAAAACGGAGTTCAAAATAGCGTAGAGCACGTAAATATTGACCGATTTTTATCTTCCTTTAATAAAACACTCTTCATTAAATTCCAAAGAGATCGCTCAAGGCCGATTTTTAAGAAAAATCTTTAATTTTTTTTAGAATTTTTCATAAAAATAGTACTCCTTTGTAATATAATTATAATTTTGTAAATAATTATTGTATAATTATTTAAAAGTTGCTATATAGTTTATTAAAAGTTATATATTTATGAAACCAAAAAATATTTTAAGATACCTGTAATTAAGATACTGAAAAAAATTTTTGTTAATTAATTTAGTAATTAATTAATCATTTTTAATAAACAAATAAATAATAGAGGTAATCATTATCATTATCATAGATTATTATTATTATTAGATTATTATTCATTATTTTTTATGAAGTTGGCTAACAAAACCTTTCAAAATATTCCATTCTAAAGTTAAAACAATGAAATAACACCTTTAAATTATTTAAACAATTTTAATTAAGAAATACCTCATATTGTTAATTTTTACAAGGAAGTAATCATTTCTTACACAAAATCATTTTAACCCATTAACGCCCAAATGACCAAAATTTTTACATGGACTTCAATACACGATTTGAAGTATTTATAGACAATAAATTTTAGCAGGAATGAGACGTAGGGGGTTTTGGGGGTCGCTCTTTCAGATTCTGGGGTCAAAATAGCGATTTGATCAACAGAAAATCCAATATGGCGGCTATTTTGAAAAAAACACACATACTCGGGGGTTTTCGGGGTCGCTGATGACGAATCCGATATCAGTTTTTAAAAATTTAAAATGGCGGATCCAATATGGCGGACATTTTTTAAAAAAAATTTTGAATTCGCTTGAAACTTGTCACTCGGGGGTTTTAGGAGTCGCTGATGACGAATCCGATGTCAATTTTTAAAAATTCAAAATTGCAGATCCAATATGGCGGACATTTTAAAAAAATATTTTTGGATTCGCTTAAAACATGTCTCTCGGGGGTTTTTGGGGTCGCTGATGAGGCATTCACTGTCAGTTTTTTAAAATTTAAAATAGTAAATTTAATATGGTGGACTTTTTTTTAAATTTTTAGGATCCATTTGAAACATTTCAGTCAGAACAATTTTATTTCGTCTCTTAGCCGCTATGTTATTAGCGTTTCCAACTCTCGCCACGTGTTGTTTTTATCATAAAAGTATAGTAGACCAAATTTTACAAATGCCGGTTTCATAGAACAGCTATAAAGAGAGAGAGCAAAAATTTAAATTCCATTGAAATTTCCTAACGCATTTCAACTTTCTAATAAGTTCATGGGTGAAGTGGATCTTCACGATATGCCATATTAGATCCGCCATTTTGAATTTTGAAAAACTGACATTGGATTCGTTATCAGCGACCCATAAAACCCCCGAGTGACAAGTTTCAAGCGAATCAAAAATTTGTTTAAAAAATGTCCGCCATATTGGATCTGCCATTTTGAATTTTTAAAAAATGACATCGGATTCGTCATTAGCGACTCGGAAAATCTCCGAGTGACAAGTTTCAAGCGAATCCAAAAATTAAAAAAAAAATTTCTGCTATATTGGATCCACCATTTTGAATTTTTAAAAACTGACATCGGATTCGTCATCAGCGACCTCGAAAACCCCCGAGTATTCATTTTGAATCGAATTTGCAAACTTTTTGAATGTTGGTGTGAATTTTGATTTTTTTTCCATAATGCATTTACTTTTTCATAATTTTGAATCCGCCATCTTGAAATCAGAATTTCTCTATTTTATATTTTGAAAGTACAACTATTTTGCCCACCAGTGGCATACTTAAAAAAGGTGTAAAAAAATTTTTTAGTTCTGAAAAAAAATATTTAAAAAAATGTACTTATTTTTTGTGTTTTTTTCAAAATAGCCGCCATATTGGATTTTCTGTTGATCAAATCGCTATTTTGACCCCAGAATCTGAAAGAGCGACCCCCAAAACCCCCTACGTCTCATTCCTGCTAAAATTTATTGTCTATAAATACTTCAAATCGTGTATTGAAGTCCAAGTAAAAATTTTGGTCATTTGGGCGTTAATGGGTTAATATCACCAACTTACATTTAAAAGTAGTAGAATAAAAATATAACAATTTAATAATCGATTATTTAAACAATATTAATTAACAAATGCTAAAAAAATGTTAATTTCAATATTGAGGATATTACGTCCTATGAAGAAATCAGCCCTTGCATTAAAAAATTAACAATTTATTGGATTCATATAGGTAAATTGAAAAAAAAGATGTCTTTTATTGTTTATAATTTCCAATTTCTTTTACAATAATTTTATTGTTGAAGCAAATTCATCAAAATTAAAAGAATTTCAAAAACTATTGACGCCAATCAATTGTTTGTAAAAAATTTAAAAAAATTTGCTGGTGTCATTTTTTTTCAAGTCGTATTTTGTTCATAAAATTGTTATAAACAAATTATTCTGGATAAAGGATATTTCATCAAAGGCATAAACAAATGGATTTTAAATAAAATTAACAATTAGATTCATAGGCAAATTGTAAAAATGATATACCTGTTTTTTATTTTCAATTTCCAATTGTTTTTGCTTGAAATAAAACAAACTTCATCTAGCATAATTTGTTTATAATAATTTTATGAACAAAATACGATTTGGACAAAAAAATTACTCATATAAAACTTTTTTAATTTTTTACAGAGAATCAATTGACGTCAACAGTTTTCAAAAATTGTTAAATGTTTATTAATTTTTTTTAAACAATCATTGTTAACCAATTGAAAATTGAAAACAAAAACTATCTTTTTTTTTAATTTGCCTACGAATACAATTTGAAAGAAAAAATAACCGACGTAAAAATTTCTTAATTTTTTACACAGAATTGATTGGCGTCAACAGTTTTTTAAATTTTTTTAAATTTTTATTAATTTGTTTTAAACAATTAATGTTAAACAATTGCAAATTAAATGCAAAAGAACAGGTATATCTTTTTTTCAATTTGCCTACAAATCCAATTGTTTGTTAATTTTAATCCTATAAAATAAAAAATGATATTATTTATTTATTTATTGAAAATGCTTAATTAATTAGGTACTTGTTCAATATCTTATTTACAGGTATCATAAAATAATTTGTTTTGTTTCATAAATATAACTTCTAAAATGTAAAATATAGCAACTTTTATATAATCAAGTTTTTAGTCTCTAAATTGTTTATAATAAATATAAAAAAAATTTCGATTGGCTTAAGTCGATAAATGTTTCTTTTATAATTTTATATTAATCCATTATTGTTAAAAAAAAATTTTTTTGACAAAATTTTTAATGTCAAAAATTATTATTAGATCCCATGCCAGGATCCTAATAGTTACTTTTTTATATCTGCGTTCCTGTGTCCATGGGCATTAATGGGTTAAATTGTTTATAACAAATATAAAAAAAATTTTTTTTCTTTTTGTTCAAGTGGATAATGTTTCTTTGATGATTTTATGTTAATTTATTTCTTTAAGCGATGAATGCAAAATATTATATTACAAAGGAGTATTATTTTTACGAGAAAAATGCTTTTTTTAATGTTTATAAATAAATTTAAAAAATGTAACTTTTATTAAAAATCGGCCTCGAATGATCTCGTAGGAATTAAATGAAGAGTGTTTTTAAAAAGAAAGATAAAAATCGGTTAAGATTTACGTGCTCTACGCTATTTTGAACTCCGTTTTTCGATTTTAAACCACTGTGCAAAACTGTCTCAATTGCACAGATGTTAAAATGCTGAGGTTAAATTTCAATTCCCGTAGTGCTTATTTTTGCATTAAAAATAGTATTTCCTTAGGATGACGCAATATCTTTTCGCGTATGAGCGGAGAAAATAGAATTGAATTAATAATGAAAGTTGAAGGTTAGGGGCACAAACTTGAAAGAATTTTGCGTTAATTGTACATGAAGAAATAGATGCGGATAAAGTAATATGAATCATGATTAAGAGATTGTTGCTGATGGTTCAGTGAGCCGACTCAGTACTTATATTGCAACAAGTGCAATCAAGTCAAAGCCGTCCTTTAGTCTCGTCGGAGCAGACAGCGCGGCGCTGCACATTCATGAAAGGATTACGTAATCATTTGGAAAGCTGCGGCATTGGTCCGCATTACAAATGAATTTCTCGCTTCTTCATGATCACATATGAGAGACGGGCAAAATTAAAAATTACATACTCACAGTTTTATTGTCAGCGCTTCAAAATTTTTGTAATCATCACGTTATATAGATATGAGAACATTTAATATCATATTACATTCTTACAATTTTAGTAATTCATGTTTATATATATATATAAACAAATTCTAACAAGTCGAATTAAACCATTTATTATTTTAACTTTCGTTTTTAAATAAAATTCTATTTTAAAAATATATGGAATTTGGAGTAAAATGAAAAGTATAAACTGCGTCTCAAGCTTTTTAATTATACGTAATTAAAAAAAACTCAAGGCATTGATTTGAAAGTTCGTGGGACGTTGGAATTATGATTATTCCTTGCAGCGTCTTTTGAATTAATCTCATTGTGAGTCTGCACTCGTATTTTTTATAACTTTATCTCTCACAGTCCTTATAACTGGGCAGACGTTTTTCTCAATAGAACCCATAAAATATATTTTTCATAGTCTTCCCGTTAATTGACGTCGTTCTAATTGTGAAAAGATTGTCCATTTCTTTTAAAACGTTACTAATGACTTTTATTTATTTTTGTTTCAGGTGAGTTCATCTTTTTTATTTTCATCTCTTATACTCTTACTATTAAAAGTGAGTAATGGTTTAAATACCAATTTAATCCAATTAATTGCATGGATCGTTTAAAACTTTCTAGTTATTTTTTAAATACATAACCAACATTGGAACAAAGTAATCAAACCAAACTCTACAAACTTACACTTTATGTTTGAAATCCACAATGAAATTAATGTTTTTTGTTAAATAAGTAAATATTTCCCCAGAATAAAATTCTCTTTAAGACTAAAAATTAATAGAAGATAATTCAAATATGAAAATTATATCTTGAATAAAAGATGTGAATGTAGAATCTATGGTGAATATAAAGTGAATATAAAGTAGTGTCTTCTTGCGGGAAACAATGAGATAAGAATGAGAAAGACGAAAGAATGGTATTGTATTCTTTATAGAAAAACCGACACGAGAAATGGCTACCTGGTGGAATTGTCGCTGAGTAAGTTGCAGGAGCCTTAAAACAGGTCTCGAATATCATTAGGGATGAATAAAAAAAAATTCTTCAGGACAAAAGGAATAAAAATCAATCTAAAACATGCAAATAAAAGATTGTACGCTTTGGAATCATTAACGGACTATTCGTTAAAATTTATAGAAAAGTTCCATAAAAGCGTAGTCAATAAAATTTTCATTAAATGATAAGAGAACTTCCAAAGTCTTCTATAAGACCAAAGAGACTTTTAATTTTAATCCTACTAATGAATAATAACTTTTAAATTTTTACTTAAATATTCAATAAATTTAACAGTTTTTGTCAAAAATAACTAAAAAATTTCTATGCAGTTTCATATATACATTTTCATAAATAAGAACACATACATAATGGTCCTGTACAGGATCGGCAAGTGAACTACAGCAGAAATTAAAACAGTGAAAGGGTACAGAAACATGTTTCTGAAAAGTACTCAAAATTTCTCCACTTGAGATCTTTCACCTACTCAAGTATATCCGAAAAACTTTTATGACATTTTAATAAAAATATAGATGAATCCACAGTACCAGTAGATTTTATATTACTAACAAGTCCTCCTAATTTTAAAAGTATTCTATTAATATTTATGTTTTGGTTGTTTGGATTTAGAAATTTTAGTTTAGATGTAATTTTTGTTTAAATTCTATTAATTATTTTCATATTTTCATAAGTTACTTAAAAATTTATAAGAACTAATTATTGAAATTATATTAAATTCAAAATGTTTTGCACTTTACAAAAATACTATATAGCAACAATTCGCGCGCTAGAGCGCACTACTAACTTCTTACGTGCTTCTTTAAATAAAATTAGCAATTCTAAAAAAATGGAATTTAAAAATTTTCAATTCAAATTTTGTTTCATAAAAATAAAATATAAATTGGAATATAGATTATTACTATTATAACTACAATAGATAATCTATTCTGAGACAGGAGATTCAAGGAAATGTCAGACATTTTTATTAAAAGTACTGGAAAAAATTAAATTTTTAGAATTCATAAGAAAATTATGAATTGTGATGTCTTTTTTGTTTGCCTCATAAGCTATGAAATTATTACAAATTATAATACAAAACCTTCAATTTTTTCTATTTCTTATAATAATTTCTTTATAAATAACTGAAATTCTTAAACAACTATCATAAAATTATTACTTAGAAATTATTTAATGAATAATTTTACTTAAATATTTCAAAATTAATTCAATTTTAAAAGAGTTGCGATAAAAATTTTCATAAATAGATCAACTTCAAAAGGTTTTAATTTAAAATTTTATAAAATTTCAATTTTTAATGAATTTAATTAGAAATTTTTAAAAATGTAGATTTTTGCAAAATGTTAATAATTCAAATCAAATTTTTCTTGAAATTAGTTAAAGTTTAATTAATAAGTTAGTTTGTTTAATAAATCAGTTTAATTAATTTTATTAAAAATAATGGATTTATAGAAAAATTTTAGTTGAAAACATTTTTAAAAAATTTAATTTTGGAGAAGGTACAAATGATTGCAGAAATTCAATTATTTCCAAAAGTAATAAAATTACAATAACAATAAAAAACAAAAATAAAAAATTCTTCTTACAAAGTTCAATTATGTTCTCGTCAAAATCACAATTATCTTTATAAATACCAAAATTCTTTTCCAAAATTCAATTATTTTTAAAAATTTTCCTTCAATGATTTTCAATATCTACTATTTTAATAAATTTTCCAAAAGAATTAAATTATTTAAAACAAATTTTAATAAAATTATACTCAAACATTTCATTATTATCATAAATAATAAATTTGGTTTAGGAATTTAATTAATTTCATAAATAATAAAGCTTATCGCAGAATTTTAATTATTTTTAGTACAATTTTAATTGAATTTCTCGAAAAATGTAATTATTCTTAAAAATTTGATTAAAATTCGTCAAAAGAATTCAATTATTTTAAAATTTGTTGATAAAATTATTTATAAGAATTAAATTTTAAAAAACATTAGTGAAATTGTTTCGTGAAAAATTCTGGGAAAATTAAAAAACATTCAATTATTCAATAAATTATTTACTTTTGTGTTTAAATAATTTGATAATTTTTAAAAGGTTGCAAATTAAAAAATTTGAATTTTCTATACTTTAATTTAACTGGCAATTCTGAATAATTAATTTTTTTGTAAAAGTTTAATTTAATTTTTTTTAAATAATTTGAAGTTTTTATTTTCTACTATTTATATTTAATTGAAGAATTTCCGAATAATCGAAATTTAGTAAAATTGAATTTTAAACAAATGTATTTGAAAATTCTCAAAGAACTTTTTTAAAAATCATAATTTCATAATTCATAATCATAATTCTTTAACAGTTAACAATTTTCTAATACTTTTATAAATAAAAAGGAAAAAAATTTGCAGAATTTAGATCAGTCAAACTTTTGTTATAAAAAAGCATATTATAAAAACGAAATTTATTTGTTAATCATAACTTTTTTTAAATTTTCTAATTTCTAATATATTATTTTATTATAAATTATGAAAAATATCTGCATATTTTCGATTTGTCAAACAATATTTTCTAAAGAAAAAAATCATACACAAAAACTAACTTTAAAATGTGAACAGACAGAATGAATGAAAGAATGAAATATGAAGATTATTATAGTTAATGTTTAATTGTTTATACAAAAAATACAAAAGAAGAAAGAAATTCATATTTTTGATTATATTTTCTGAAAAAAGATCATAAATGTGACCGCATCTGAGGAAAGGGAGCTTATCACCAAAAAAATCGATTTCTGGATTTTAACAATTTTTTACACTTCAAGGCCGAAAAAATGTAATGCAATTAGTTTCGGAAAAAAATTTTTTGGTCGTAAGTCCCCTCTTATCAGACGTGGTCACATATTTTCGTTTTTGATATTTCACTTGAATGGCATTAAAATAAAATGAATCACTCTAGAAAATAATAATTTTTCTCAAATAAATTTCTAAGAAAACAAACCACAAATAAAAAGTGTTCATATAATTTAAAAATTTGTAACTTTAAAAGTAAAAAAATCGACCAGTTCCGCACATATGCCCATATAAACTGTTCTCGTATTGATCAAATAAACAGGAACTGATACAAGTAGCTGCTGTACATGAACACGTACACATTCTATAATGGAAGACCTTTCACGTACGTGATCATGAAGGTGTCAATAATTTATACATCTTCACTGTTTCAATTTCTTTTGCAGTTCACTTTTGTTCTTTCTATACGACATCAAGGACTTGAACAAGTACATGATCAAGTGTAAATTGTAAACCCGTGTATTGAATAAATAAAATAAAATAAAAAATAAAATCTCGTATATACTTGTATAGAGAATTTAAAGTGAAATGTAAAGTAAAAAAAATATTCATTCATTTAGAAAAATTTGTTGTCGTAATTAATAAACTTTTTAGTTAAATTAGTAATTTTAATTTTTAATTTGTCATTTTTTATAAGGAATTAGAGAGAATAGCTATTTTATTTATTAAACGAATCGGTATTGTTGAATGAGTCAAATATAAAGTTACTTCGAATTAAGAAAGTAAGGTTTATCCAACTTATGTAAATTTCTACAAATGGTGAAATATTTTTCAACTTCGGTGAAATTTTAGAAAAATTGGCTACTTACGTCATATGCTCATTTTATGGTCTAGTTGTAAAATGCAAAAATTCAATAAATATAGATAAAGCACTATGGAGTGGATTGAAAACAAAATTAGGGGAAATGGTTATTGTAATGGATAAAATGTTGAAGTAGAAGTGCTTTTACCATTTTCATTGAGTGAAACATTTAAATGTCAGGGAATTGTCACAAATTGCAGTAAATTTCAAAAATTGATTACGTTTGTTAATACATTGCATATATATTTATTTATTTTTACTTTTCGCATTCTGAGAATTCTATATTTTTTAAATTCAAATCAATTTTTTTCATATTAGAATATAAACAGTCGATAAAAAAATAAAATAAAAAAATGAATTAATTTTTAATTAATTATTTATTAAAAAATTTTTTAATATAATTATGTGTCAGATAAAGTTAGATTTTATAAAGAAGTATTAACATATTCACTTTTAGTATATAAATTTCTATATGGAGAAATGTACGATTTCAAATCCTCTTCATTATATCTGTCTCGCTTACTTTTTAATCCGGAAAGAGAAAAGGATTTATTCTGTATGACACAAGTATTATGAAATTGCTCATGTTCTGCATTAATTTTTAAATTTGTTGAAAATTCTTTTTTCTTTACAAATTTACATTTTTAATTTTAAAATTACGTCAAGTAGTTCAGCTTTAAAGCTGATGGGTATAAATTTAAGGTAAACCAGGAAGCAATAAATTTAATGAAATAAATACATATATATTTTACAACTTATTGTTACACATATTTAAACATTTATTCAATAATAAATTAAAATTATAGCTCGTGGCATTCAATAAGATGAAATTGCAAAAAACGTTGCAAAGTTATAAAGTTGAAATTTTTGTGTTCATATCATAAACACTTGACCTTCTCATTAAGATTTTTATTTTATGAATATTGCCAAAAGCCAGTAAATAAAGTTCAGTATTTCTGTTTAATTTCAAAAGACTTTAAACAATTTAAAATTTTTTAAAAAATCATTAAAAGTATTGACTGTATTCGAATCATTGGAACATCAATAGGCTGATTCTATCTCAATTCATGCAGGGCAAATAGGTTAAAAATTCTAAATCAAGTTAAAGGTAATTTTTCTTGTTCTTTAGGACAAATAAAGAGACACGTATTTTTTTATTTAGCGAAAAAAAATTTTTTTACCTGAGTTATGAGTGTTTGAAAATTTTAGGACATATCGTGATTTTAGAGCTAAACAGCTGACAAATTATTTTCAAATCTTTCTAGTTTTTGCAAAAATAAATATTTTTAAATTTTTTTTCTTGATTTTAGTAGTGTTTTTGATACTTTTTCTTTGCAAACTTGAAAATTTGAAAAATTTTGAAAATTAACAAAATGGCGTTCATTTTCCGAAAAATCAAAAAAGGCAATTTTCTCAAAAACTTCATTTTTTATTTTTCTTAAAATTTTTTTGTGATAACTAGATAAAAAAAGGAATTAATTTTGAAAGGTTTCATGTCCGCTAAAACTGTTTGGAAGTCGCAATAATTTTTTTCAGAAAATAACAAATCTCATTATTTTAAGTAATTTATCGGCATATATATATTTTGCATGTTTATGTTTTACGATGATTAGTAGTGTTTTTGGTATCTATTTTTTATTTGCAAACTTGAAAATTTTGAAAATTAATAAAATGGCGGCCATTTGTCAAAAAATCGAAAACTAAAAATACTAAAAATAATTGAATAAAAATATTCATTTGGAGGTTTTTGGGGTCGCTGAGTTAGAATATTTGGTTAAAATTTTATAATTCAAAATGGCAACCAAAAAAATTTAACGGTCGCCATTTTGTTAATTTTTAAAATTTTTAAGTTTGCAAATAGAAAGTACCAAAAACACTACTAATCATTGAAAAACATAAACATGCAATAAATATAAATATATATATATATATATATATATATATATATATATATATATATATATATATATATATATATATATATATATATATTTATGCCGATACATTTATACTCGTATCAACTCTCTAAAACTGAATCAGTGAAATTTGACTGAGAATCACTGACTCTATTGTCTATTCTAGCCATTTGAATCAGTGAAATTTCACTGAAGATCAGTTAAAAATGATTGAAATTTCTGTCATTTTCCACTGATTGGCCAATTAAAGAATAACTGAAATTTTTAATATGTGTGACAGAAATTTTCAGTAGTATATTAATTGGCGAATCAGTTAAAAATAACTGAAGTTTCAGTTACTTTTTAACTGATTTTCAGTGAAATTCCACTGATTCAAATCGCGAGAATAGAGTCACTGATTCTCAGTCAAATTTCACTGCATTTCAGTGGAATTTCAGTGATTCAGATTTAGAGAGAAAATAATGAGATTTGTTATTTTCTGAAAAAAATTATTGCGACTTCCAAACAGTTTTAGCGGACATGAAACCTTTTAAAATTAGTTCCTTTTTTCATGTAGTAATCACACAAAAATTTTAAGAAAAATAAAAAATGATGTTTTTGAGATAATTGACTTTTCTGATTTTTCGGAAAATGGCCGCCATTTTGTGAATTTTCAAAATTTTTCAAATTTTCAAGTGTGCAAAGAAAAAGTATCAAAAACACTACTAGAATCAAGAAAAAAAATTGAAAAATATTAATTTTTGCAAAAACTAGAAAGATTTGAAAATAATTTGTCAGCTGTTTAGCTCTAAAATCACGATATGTCCTAAAATTTTCAAACACTCATAACTCAGAAAAAAATTTTTTTTCGCTAAATAAAAAAATACGTGTTTCTTTATTTGTCCTAAAGAGCAAGAAAAATTACCTTTAACTTGATTTAGAATTTTTAACCTATTCGCCCTACATGAATTGAAATAGAATCAGCTCATACTATAGTGTAATTGCCCCTTTTATTGATAGGTTGAATTCCATAAGATTTTTAGTTATCGACTTTATACGATGCAATGAGGAACATACCGAGAACGTTATCGCTGTTTTATTTTAAGGTGTTCTAAAGAAAAAAAAAGTTCTCATGAATAAGTTGCATGGGTATAACTGTCGACAATGCCTTGGTTAAAACGTTATTTATTGAAAAATTATCAAGTCTTTTAAAAGCGCTACTTTGGATGCTGAAATTGATTCCATGCCAATGATTTACATTTCTGTATTGTTTCGCAAACATAATTAATCTAGCTGTCCAAGATTTTTTTTGAGTACACTCCAAATCGAAGATAAGAATCCCGGATCTGAAGAATACGATGAGAGTATGATACTTAACAATCAGGAGCCCTTTTAACAGAAACCTTTTAAACACAATTATAATGCATTTAACGTATACTTGAAAACGTTATCTTTAAACTCTACTGCGGCGCAGAGTATATTACTTTACCTCTCGTCGAAATGGAGTTTAATTTAATATTACACAAATTTGAAAATCAAATATGAGTATAAATTTATATCGGCGACGAACTTTAAGTTATAATATTTGTCTGAAAAATACTTTTCAGCGTGCTTTAGATAAGCTCTTGAAATTCATGAACATTTTGTAGTTTGCATTATATTTTTATAAAAGAAAATTTTGATATCGCGGAAATGTAATTCAATACGTTTTGTATGCAACATTAAAGCACTATCATCTAATGTACGCGCTATTCTCTTGATTACTGTTTCCCTAATCTGTATTCCTGTTTCGTAACAAAAAAAAAACTTGTTAATCTTTTATTAAAAAAATAGGAACATAAATTTTATCATTAAATAAATTTAAACATCTACATAATTATAATAACTTTGAAAACATATTTGTTTTAAAATTTATGGAATTCTGATCAATGTTAATTTGTCAAAAATAAAAATTATTTCAACTTTTGTCATTTCTTTTTACTTCCTTCATAAATTAATCAAAGGACATCATCAAAAATTTTATCTATTAATAGAAGGAAAATTCCTTTTAATTTAATACTTGGACTTAATTTTTAAAAGCATTTAGAACATAATATGACAAATAGTTTTGGTGATAAACGTTATAATTGTAGGTCAAGCTCGTTTTGAATTTTGCATTGAACGTAAAATTGATATTTCCGCAAATATAAAGTAAAAAAAAATTTAGCGGAAAAAACGAAAATAGACATAATAGGTATACTCTTGAGTGTGACAAATGATCAGATAATTTTAATGCGTTTGTCTTCATTAAATCTTCTACGTCTATAGTCTTTTCCCCACACAAAAATTAAACTTGACGCAGACATGTTAATATTGGTGGAAATTTTAAATATTGTTCGAGTTACTTCATTAACTTTCATATTTGGTATATCGAATAGGAAACGGACGCAGCTCATTTGCAAGATCGTGTAAACTATAGACCAAGCTCGAATTTCCTATTGCAATTGAAGGGCGGTCAAAGCCACCAAACGGGAAATTCAATTATTTAAGAGCGCTCTTGACCACACTGAAATTACACAAATAGTCTTAAATAATATATGTCATTTATAAAGTGTTTATTCAATGAGCAGAAACAATTATAACTACTTTTAAATTGTGAATTTTTAAATTTGGAATTTTATTGTTGACGCTATGAACATTTGATTATTGTTAAGATTAAAGTTAAATTAATTATTTAAAGAAGTGTATTTTCCTAGGGGCCGTTCTTTCTAGTGATTTACTATGACTTATTGTAATATTTTTTTAAGAACATAATATTCTTGATTCAGACCTTTTTATTAAAAGTACTGAAAAAAATTAAATTTTTAGAATTCATTAAAAAATTCTGAATTTTTGTGTCCTTTTTGCTATATGAAATCACCACGAAATTTTAAAAAACTTCCATTCTTGCAAAATGTTAATAATTCTAATTCTTCTTGAAATTAATGAAATTTTGACAATAATTATTAAAAATAATGAATTTATAGAAAAATTTTAGCTAAAAACATTTTAAAGAATTTATAATTAGAGAAGTTACAAATGATTGCAGAAATTCAATTATTTTCAAAAGTAATAAAATTCTACTAACAGTTCAATTATGTTCAAAATTAAAAGAAATTCTGGTCAAAATCAGAATTATTTTTATAAATATAAATATCAAAATTCTTCTCCAAAATTCAATTATTTAAAAAAAATTTTCCGATTTCAATGATTTTCAATATCTACTATTTTAATAAATTTCCCAAAAGAATTCAATTATATAAAAAAATTGTAATACCTAATAAATAATAAAAATTGTACAGGAATTCAATTATTCACAAATTTTTTTAAAAATTTCTTTTCAATAATTCAATTAATTTAATAAATAATAAATTTGTTTTAGTAATTAAAGTATTTTCATAAATAATAACAACTCATCGCAGAATTTTAATTACTTTGAGTACAATTTTAATCGCATTCCTCGAAAAATGTAATTTATTCTTAAAAGCATGATCACAATTCGTCAAAAGGATTCAGTTATTTAAAAACTTGTTGATAAAATATTTTATAAAAATTAAATTTTAAAATATGGGAATTTTTCCAAATTCTCAAAAATTTTCCTAAATATTTAAGAGAATTTTTTCTAAACTTTTGGGATTTTTTCGACGCTATTTCATGAAAATGTTTTTAAATTCATAGGAAGTTTTCGATAATTTTTTTGGAAAAATTCTCTTATCTATGTTATAATAAATTTTTCTAAATAATTAGTGAAATTTGCTTTCGAATAATTTCACAATTAAAGAAATCCACACGGAACCGAAACTTGCAGCAAAATAGACATCATTTCTTCAACGTTTTCAATATTTGCGGAAATATTGTAAATATTCCTGTTTCAGTGCTTTGTGGACTTAAAAGATGACCTGATTGTTAGAGGTTTATAAATATACACAATTCAAAGTTTATGGATAACTTGGAAGTCACTTCCAACTATATGTAGAATAAAATTTGTCTGCCAACAATATAGGATGGTATAAGGAAGAGGGTACAATGATAGAGGGTCGTATGACTATAATCCTATCAGGAAAGGGATTTATGACATTCTGCTGTTGACATCTCTAAGCTAAAATTAGATATAATACGGTGACAATCTCTATAAAGAAAAATAATTGACTTTAACAACTTTATATTGTTTATATTATTCTTTAAACTTTAATTTTAAACATAATTAACTTTAATAAATATAAAAACTTTGATTGTCATAATAAATATCTCTATATTTCTAAATTTCATTTAGAAATAAAATTTGTAAATAAAATTCATAAATAAATATATTTGTTCGCGAACTTGAATTTTTAAATATAAAAGAAAATTTGTTTGAAACAGTAATTTACAATAATTAAAAACATTAAGAAAAATAGTGAAATAAATAAAAATTAATTTTCCTGAAATTTTGTGTATAACTTTTCAATAGTAAAACAATTTTAGGAGATAAATCAAGTGCGTCTGCGCGTACAATTTTCAAGTGCAATGCACATATTTGTCCCCATTGCTGGCCTGGAAGCGATTCGAGTATACTTAAGCAACTACAATAATTACAATTTAGTGTAGGCGTGAATAAACGTTTTTCACAAAAATAAACAAAACTGCGCATTTGTACATATTGAGAATAATCTTTAAAATAAATTATTTATATATTAATATCGAAAATTAATACTAGAAATTTATAATTGTTATTTATACAACCTTTTAAGGAAAGGGATCGATTTATTTGACATTCTGATTGTTCCTTTGTAAATATTTATCATTATGAATTACTTTGTTGTTAAATAAATTAATAAATAAATAAAGTTCAAATTAACTTTTCATTTTTATAGTAAATAAGTGCAAATACATTGAGTAGTATCAATAGTTTACAGGTCTTCAAAGGAACACGAATAAAAAAATAGCTAATTTATTCTTGGAAATTTAATTACTAGTAATTTATTTTATTAGCAATATCATTTATTATAGTAATAAACATATTATTAAAAAACACGAATTAAAGTCATTTAAAGACGAGTTTAAAAATTCATAAATTATATTAAAAATTAAACAATTAGGCTTTACTTGATAATAACCATATATCAAACTGCAATATGTTTTCAACGCTTAAAGATGTGTATACATTGATGTCAACAGTAAAGACTGAAATTGATTAACAGTTGATTACAATATTATAATGTAAAGTGATATCCCCTTTCAATCCTTTTTTGCCTCTTTGAAGGTAATTCTTTTTCTAATTTTATTTTACGACTTTGTTCATTTACAACGTACACGTTAATTTTCTTTGACTTATAAACAGTTTTGTTCAAATATTTACGCTTGACCGAGTCGCGGCGACAACTTAGATTATTGCTAAAGTTTTGATTTGTATTTTTTTGCGAACAAATTTGGTTTTGCTTTGCAGTTTTCTAAGTTTCTGTTCTTATTAATATTTACTCTTCACCAATTGTAATAAGAGTACTTTTTGTTTGAATAGTTTTTGTTAAAGTATTTTAACATATGTTCAAATTATAACTCATATTGTAGATAGAAAATATTTAGTCTTCTCTAAATAAGAAAGCATTAGAAAATTTTAAAGTATGTTATAAATTTTGCTTTAATAAATAAAAAGATTTAATAAATTCCACTTAAAGAATTTTGAAAATTTTTGTCTTATTTTTAGCGAATGCAAAGAATGAAAAGTCAGCTAATAGAATATGAATACCATTCTCATTGGAGTGACATGAATTTATTATCTCGATACTAAACACATGATGCGCATAAGTTATTGAATACATTGACAACAAGAGACGACAAGCTGTGAATCGAAACACCAATCAGTCTTTTTATACATAATACATGTAATCAATCATTCATTGAATCTTATCACTTAGCAAAATCGTTCTAATGATGATCCTCGTTTAAAAAGGGTTAACAATTTTTTTTAATTCTCTTTTTTTCATATTCTATTTTTTTGTTATTCACTTATTTATTTCATATGAACTAATTTTATTCAGAAACTTGCTGTCGTATTCATCTTTGACGGGTATTCTTTTTAAATTTTATAATTTTACAATTTTTTTTTAATTTTTATTTATTTATTGGCTGATTCTATTTCAATTCATGTAGGGCGAATAGGTTAAAAATTCTAAATCAAGTTAAAGGTAATTTTTCTTGCTCTTTAGGACAAATAAAGAAACACGTATTTTTTTATTTAGCGAAAAAAAATTTTTTACCTGAGTTATGAGTGTTTGAAAATTTTAGGACATATCGTGATTTTAGAGCTAAACAGCTGATAAATTATTTTCAAATCTTTCTAGTTTTTGCAAAAATTAATATTTTTTAATTTTTTTTCTTGATTTTAGTAGTGTTTTTGATACTTTTTCTTTGCACACTTGAAAATTTGAAAAATTTTGAAAATTCACAAAATGGCGGCCATTTTCCGAAAAATCAGAAAAGTCAATTTTCTCAAAAACATCATTTTTTATTTTTCTTAAAATTTTTGTGTGATTACTACATGAAAAAAGGAACTAATTTTAAAAGGTTTCATGTCCGCTAAAACTGTTTGGAAGTCGCAATAATTTTTTTCAGAAAATAACAAATCTCATTATTTTCTCTCTTAATCTGAATCACTGAAATTCCACTGAAATGCAGTGAAATTTGACTGAGAATCAGTGACTCTATTCTCGAGATTTGAATCAGTGGAATTTCACTGAAAATCAGTTAAAAATAACTGAAATTTCAGTTATTTTTAACTGATTCGCCAATTAATAAACTACTGAAAATTTCTGTCACACATATTGAAAATTTCAGTTATTCTTTAATTGACCAATCAGTGAAAAATGACAGAAATTTCAATCATTTTTAACTGATCTTCAGTGAAATCTAACTGATTCAAATCGCGAGAATAGTTAATGGAGTCAGTGTTTCTCAGTCAAATTTCACTGATTCAGTTAAAACTGAATCAGTGAAATTCAACTCTCTAAAAAGAGTTGATACGAGTATAAATGTATCGGCATATACAGTAAGAATACCTTACTGTCAGTCAGTCCACGAGTGCGAAGAGGACACTTTTTTGAGGCGTTCAATGTTCGCTCACTCGCACTCACGCTTAGGGGTGATTCATAGTTAGATACTCTTACTGTATATATTTATTGCATGGTTATGTTTTTCGATGATTAGTAGTGTTTTTGGTACTTTTCATTTGCAAACTTAAAAATTTTTTAAATTTACAAAATGGCGACCGTTAAATTTTTTTGGTCGACATTTTGAATTATAAAATTTTAAACAACTATTCTAACTCAGCGACCCCAAAAACCTCCAAATGAATATTTTTATTCAATTATTTTTAGTATTTTTAGTTTTCAATTTTTTAAAAAATGGCCGCCATTTTGTTAATTTTCGAAATTTTCAAGTTTGCAAATAAAAAATAGATATCAAAAACACTGCTAATCATCGAAAAACATAAACATGCAAAATATATATATGCCGATAAATTACTTAAAATAATGAGATTTGTTATTTTCTGAAAAAAATTATTGCGACTTCCAAACAGTTTTAGCGGACATGAAACCTTTTAAAATTAATTCCTTTTTTCATCTAGTAATCACACAAGAATTTTAAGAAAAATAAAAAATGAGGTTTTTGAGAAAATTGACTTTTCTCATTTTTCGGAATATAGCCGCCATTTTGTTAATTTTCAAAATTTTTCAAATTTTCAAGTTTGCAAAGAAAAAGTATCAAAAACACTACTAAAATCAAGAAAAAAAAATGAAAAATATTTATGTTTGCAAAAACTAGAAAGATTTGAAAATAATTTATCAGCTGTTTAGCTCTAAAATCACGATATGTCCTAAAATTTTCAAACACTCATAACTCAGGTAAAAAATTTTTTTTCGCTAAATAAAAAAATACGTGTTTCTTTATTTGTCCTAAAGAACAAGAAAAATTACCTTTAACTTGATTTAGAATTTTTAACCAATTTGCCCTGCATGAATTGAGATAGAATCAGCCTATTATAATCTCTATTACTTATTTAATTTCGCGGAGCGGTATTCGTATTAATCATTTTTACTTGGATTGATCTTGAATCTTATCGTCCACCATATTCATTCGCCATTTTGAATTTTTGAAATCCGTTATTGTAATTACTGTAACATGTAAATCTGTGATAAAATGATACTTTGATACAATAAAATCTTAATTATAGAGAATTTAGAAAGAACCTAATAAAAAATAAATATAATTACAAACCTTTTATAAATTAAAAATTTTTGAATTGTAAAATATTTTTAAAAAAAATACCATATAGTTTCATAAGCAGTGAAATTGTTAATCTGATATCATTAGAAAAACATAAAAAAGAATTATACTCTTTTACATAATGAAGCATAAAATTATTAATTGAAAATAACTTTTTTTTAAAAAAATTTATTTAATTTTTTATATATATTCGAGTAATTATTGAAAAATGATAATAAAATATGACAAACTTAAATACTTGGTATCAAAAATTCTAGGAACAATATATTCAAAAAGTTATTTGTAATTTTCTTATTTTTTAAAATTTTCTAAAAAAAGTTATTTCTCCCATTCTAATTACAATTTTTTAAATCAAAAAATTTATAAACTTTTTTTGGGTCTATATATCTTTCTTTTTAATTTATGCCAATGTTTATGAAAAACAAAATGCACCATTTGGAGTGATTAGAAAAATTTGAGTTTCTTAAATTTTTGTGGAAAAACGTCAAAAATTTTGAGCGACCTGACCTCGCGTGGGCTGAGATACTAACTGGTGTCCGTTTTGATAGTTTGACATCCGGGATGTTAGTTGCGATAATATCTCATCCCCCGCATTTCCTTACATCCTTGGGTTAAATACGCCTTGCTTAGAGAAATCAACGTTTCGTCAAAGCTCTCTTAAAGAGAGTTTGATGGAATGTTGATCTGCTTTTGGCTTAAAAAACTTTTCATGGTACTTTTCCTTTATTGTCTACAATTTTCCGATTACTTGTTTCGTAAAATATTGAATAAGTTAAAGCTGATATACAGATTAAATTTATTTGGTTCAAATAACCGATTACTTGACTATTATCAATTAAATATTTAATTGAATCTAATAATATTTATTGGAGTCAATTAAATGGTATTTGCTTCAAATACTGAATTTATTGGTTCAAATACCATTTAATTGACTCCAATAAATATTATTTGTTTCAAGTAAATATTTAATTGATAATAGTCAATTAATCTGTTCTTTGAATCAAATAATTTTTTTTCAGTGATATAATATATACTATTAAGTGGAATTTTTTAATTTTAAAACCTACTAAACAAATTTTTTTGTATTTAGAAATGTTTTATATTATAGTTCTTGATCATAAAATGTCTGTTCGAATAGATCAGTGACTTGGTAAAATTATAACTGGAAACCCAGTGAATTTCACTTATTCAGGTTTAGAGAGTTTGAGATATATTAACATCATTTACATGTCTACCAATTTTTATTAAAATCCCATTATTTCAATATTATTAATATTTTCAAAGTATTATAAATTTGTTTATATAAAGTATAAATTTTATTTTAAATTCATAGAATTAATAGCAATCTTTAATTTTCTTGTAGGTACTGTTATAATAAAATAAACAGATGCTGATTGTAAAATATGAGCGCCATACGTAAGATGATAGGTATTAATGAATAATACTATGAAGATTATTAAATGCAACGTTAAATTTTACCCGTGAAGTGCTTAGTTGATCATAGACTGTATTATCTTAAAAATATTAAAAAGAATAAATTAAACTAGAAAATTAAGTTTTATTATTAAATTTAATCACATCAGAGTATTCCTTATGCGGTTAAAAATAAAAGAAAATTCAATAATACATAGTAGAACACGGTTTAAAGATCGATTCAAAATGAGTTCAAAATGAGTAGCCTACGCTACTTTCTGACATCAGTTTTTATTAATTGTCTTGCTTGTTTTACTTTGAAATTTAGCACTGATGAGAAATTTTTCGAAATAAATTCGAAAGGACTGAAAATTAAAACCTGGTTCTACGGACACTAACCAAAGACCCTAACCGAAAATTCAAACTAGCAACTATCAAAGAAAACAAATCAGAAATTAATATTAATAAGCGAGTTATATATTTCCTTAATGAATTTATATTTTTCAACACAGTGTAAAGAGTTTTATATAGAAAAGCTCGCTTTTAGTTTTGTTTTCAGCTTATGGCTTTAGTTATACCGCAGGATAAATTATTAATCAAGCTTTAACTAGAAAGTTATATAACTTGCAAATACCTGACTAGCAGCTCCAACCTGATCAAGTCGAAATCAGTTTACAGAGGAGTTTAATCTCTGCTCACGTTTTGTCACTATTCTGTATCCCCATATCAGGTGACCTGTAATATTGCCCTTACTTCTTGACTACGTTATCTAATGCAGCAGAGAGGAGAGCCTGTGCAATAAACAATAGAGTCAACTAGGCGGAACATTGCCAACTTCACGGGAAACTTGTTTCTAATCCTTAAACAGATATATCATTTCATGAAGTAGTGCACATCTCATGTGCACATACGTATCCTGTCATTTTCAAAAGTGGAATTACATTTTTCACATAATGCATATAATACAGATGCAAATGAAAATGTAAAACCTAAATTTTTTCACGCTTGTGCAATCTAATATAAACAAATAACATTTTTAAGATGTCATAATAAATGTTTTGAATAATCAAAAGCAGTACCGAAAAAACTAAAAATAGAAAAAAAAGAATTGCAGTCAATTTTTGTGACTCCTCGTTTTGTTTAAATCGAACATTTTTATAGTGGCCAAAAATACTCTGCAAAAATTTGACTTACTTTCAGGTAGAATGCCACTTGTATCCCATCAAAATTTAGTTTCTTAAATTTTTTCAGTAATTATTAAATAAAAATACAATGATTATTATAGTTAATTGATAAAGTAATTTTTGTAATATTCAATTCATTAAACTTTTGTTATCCAAGTATATTCGGAGACTAAGAAGAATTTATTTGAGGCAAAAATAAATGAAAGTAGAAAAGTTATTCGAATTTCTCCTTGCCATTTGACAAATGGTACACAAAAATGTACTTCTGACTGCTTCTGACTGCTTCTCCACAATCAATTCTGTGAAAGCACCTTAAATATAGTCAACCCAAAAAAAGTATTGACAACTACAAAATTCAGCATTGCAAAATCAACAATATTGTAAAGACGGAAGATAACATTATCACCCATATATAATATAGTACATACATATATACAATATGCAAACAGGGAAGTAATCTATGATTAACTTTTCATTGCTAGCAATTTATTCTTTTCACCATCCCCTTTCTCCTGTTTTACTAATTAATTGCACTTGTTCCGGAATTACATCTATTAAAACCCTGGGAAAAATGCTATTACCAAGCTTCCATCTGGTCTGAATTATTTCCCACGAAATAGGCCTACACTTTCATCAAATTAAGAAAACAATCCGACAAATTGTTGCTGTAATTAATTAAAGGAACTTTTGGTAGAGACATTTGCCTAAAAAAAAGTCGTTTTTCAAAGGACTTTAATATAATAATGAAATACAATATAACCACTCGATAGGACTGGTTAAATAGAACCAAGTTGGAATTATTTTTTAGTAAGAAGCGGACAATTATTAAGTAAAATTAAAAATTTTTAACTTTAAAAAAGGTTAAAATATCAATAATTCTTTTAAATGCATATTCAGTCCAATTCCTATGTATTCGTTTGCAAGGATAAGATTATTGAAAATGAATTCCAATTTTCGAATAATTTCCGTTTAACTTTCTAATAATTCTTTAGAATTCCCAAATACTCCGTGATTAGGTCCAGTTTCTGCATCAGACTTCGCAGTCGATAATTAATTTTAAAAAAGTAGCTTTCAAATTAAAAAAGTAGTAAAAAAGAAGATGTCGAAAAATTAAACTTGACTATATAAAAAAAACTCGTTTTAGACACTTTACAAAACTGCCAAAAATTTCATTCTACATTTTATTTCCCTGACTTTTTTTCCAATTTTCAATAAAAATATTTACTTCTTTCTTATCCTGCTAATAAATTGAATTCCTGTCATTATTCATGAAATAATTTAAATATTTATAAAAATAATTTAATACTTGCGAAGAATTTTATAAAAAAAAATTATTAAATAATTGATTTCTTTCGACTAATTTTATGCAAATTTTATTTTAAATAATTGAATTCCTGAGAAATTTTTATTATTCATAAAAATAATTGAATTTTTACAATATTGTTTTAAATAATTGAATTCTGTCTGGAAATTTTTTGAAAATAGTAGATATTGAAAATTATTGAATTGCAAAAAGTTTTTGAAAATAATTAAATTTTACAAAGAATTCTATTAAAATTTTTTAGAATAATTGCATGTCTGTGTGGCATTTTATTTTGAAAATAATTGAATTCTTGCGAAGGATTTTATTAGAATTTTTTATAATAGTTGAATTTCCAGGAAGAAATTTAGAATTTTTAAAAATAATTGAATTCTTGTGATGAATATTTGTTATTTATAAAAATAATTGAATTTTTCCAAGAATTTTATTAAAATGCCTCAAAATAATAGAAATTTTGGTAATAATTTTGTTATTTATCGACATAATTGAATTTTTTCGAGGAATTATTTATGTAAATAATTGAATTCTTGGGAAGAATTTTATTAAAAATAATTGAAATCCAATGATGAATTTTATTATTTATGAAAATAATTGAATAGTTGCAAAGAATTATATTAAAATTTTCAAAAATAATTGAATTCCTGAGAAGAATTTGGTTATTAATGAAAATAATTGAATTCTTGTGAAAAGAATTCAATTATTTTAATTTTAGTTAAATTATTTTAATTTTAGTTAAATTATTTTAATTTTATTAAAATGTTTAAAAAGAATTTAATTTCTTTGAAAAATGTTATTATTTTTGAAAATAATTGAATTCTTTATAATAATTTTATAAACATTGTTTTAAATAATTAATTTTTTTTTAAATGTAATAAATATTATGAAAATTTTATTTTAAATAATTGAAATCTTGTAGAAAACTTTATTTGTGAAAATCGGTGAAAATAATAATTGAATTTTTCGATTACTTAATTTAAAATAGTATTAAAAATAATTAAAATACTTCCTCTATATGAGGAAGCAATAATTCTTCGATGAATTTTATTATTTATGAAAATAATTGAATATAGTTGCAAAGAATGGTATTAAAGTTTTCAAAAATAATTGAATTCTTGAAAAGAATTTTATTATTTATGAAAATAATTGATTTATTGAATGAATTTTATCAATTTTTTAAAAAAATAATTCAATTCTTTTGCAAAATTTTATGAAAATACTCAAAATTGAAAATAATTGAATCGTTTTAAAGAATTTGATTATAATTGTTAAGAATAGCATATAGCTGCACTAGAGGGTTCAAACCTTCGGAACAACAAATTATCATTTTAATTATTAAATCTTAAAATATAGAATTTAATGTATTTTTTTAGAAGTAACTTTTCAATATGACATGTTAGGAACACATTTTAATATTTCTGCGAAAACAACATCTTTTTTAGCACATTTAAAGTCTGCAGATTAATTTTCTGCTATTTAGACAAAAGCACCAATTACTTCACGTTTCACAGAAACAAAAAATATGTTCGTGCTTACATCCATGCAATCTCACTTCGGTGGCTAATACTTGTCGTTTTTTTTCTTTTTCCACTATTATTATTATCATTTCCATTTCTTGTTCTATTACTTCCTACTTTGTTCAATGAGCAGTAAATGTCGCATTTAAGTTCCAAAAAAATATTTTTTACATACCACAAAACATTAATTACCCACCACTGTTAATTCCAAAAAATTATTTTTTAAATCTTTAATAATATTAAATACAAGGATAAAGATATTTTGCACGTCTTGCTTTTACAATCAATTGCAATTACTGTTATTTATTCTTCGTAGCTAAAATCTAACAGTCATATACTAAAAAGGCATAACTAAATTATTCGCATTAGTATAATTTATTTCTATAATAAGAGTTGTTATTGGGATGTCTGAATACCCCATAAAAATTATTTGATAGAATCATCAGACGTACTTCGATTTATTATTTACCCAATTATTTATGTAGAAAAATGATAATTTATTAAAATTTTTATTTGTTAAATTATAATTTATAAGTTTAAAACCAAAGAACTTCAAAACAACTGAATTTTTTACGAATAATTATAACGAATTTCCAGTAAACAGAAATTCAGCATGAATATTGATACAATGTAGAGTTTAATCGTTGTGATATTTGGCATGCTAAGGTACAAATATTTATCTGTAAGCATATTTTTTAATTTGCACATATATTTAAATAGTTTATCCACATTGATATCAGAATCAGTAACGCAATCTTATTATTACATAAAAATAATTATTATTAAAAAGTTGATTTCCTCGGTTCTCTCAGACTCATAATATATGTGAACTTCCAGTTATATTTGTTTCAACAGAAAGTTATCATAAACTGTCGTCAGAAATAAATTTTTTCCTTTTTTCATTCATTTCTTTTCTTATCTCCGTCTCTGTTGCATTTCACTCTTCTATCATCTCGCTGGCAATTCATTACTGAGAGTTGAGTCACGCCTTTCTTTGGCCCTTCGGGATTTTCAACTCGGTGGCTTCGAATTGGTCGCTAAAACGTCTCTAGCCTCCAGAGACATTTCCCAGAGGCAAGAAAGAACGTGAGGAAAGAAGAAGAAGAAGAAGAGACAGAAAAAGAGGATAAAGCATAGAAAACCAAAGGATGATGTGTGAAGGGAACAAGGAGGTAAAAATACTCGCGAGCGGAAAATTTTGTGCGGTTGAGAAGCCAATCTTAGAAAGAGATTGCTACACCTTATCAATTATTCTTGAGAATCCTCTTTAGCTGTATAAAAACTTTTTTAATATTTATAAATGCAAGGAGAATTGCAATATAAGGACACTTGGTATACCGAGCAACTAACGTTTCAATACAATTCCAAGTAGGAATTACAGCTAATATCCTTCATTTACATTTAAAATTTACTTTTATCTTTGAGAACTATTCTTGAATAGTTTTGGGAGTTTGTGGAATGAATATTAGATTGCGGAGATGATAATTGAATGAAAAAGCATTATTTTTATTAGATCTTCTCTCGAATTGTACTATGTTAAATATATTTTTTAGTAAAATACTTTTTTGTATTTTTGTAAATGGCTTTTAATTAATTGATGTTCAGTCATTGTTTTCTTCGGCATCAGAAGCTGGACTCTAGTGACATGGTTCGTACATCGTAAAGTAGTCGTGTCACATCTTCCTGTCGGCATTCCGCAGATGACTATTCAGTAAAAAATAATGGGGAAATAAATTCATCTGGTGGTCTGGAGAAAAAAGCCGGTCCACTCCTTTGACTTCTTCAGCAGTTTAATTAATGGCGAATTCTTTCTTATAAAGATGTAGACAAAATTATTTGTGAGTCTAAATCTTTTTAGCATCTATTTTTCTAATTTATCATTTGATAACTTCTAGTAATTCTACAGGTCTCGGATTTTCGTACTTTTTTGTCATATATTGCAAAAAAATTACAATCATTAAAATAAAATGACTTTTTTGTGCCTTAAAGTCAATTATACATTTCATAAATATCATTTCACTTGCCTTAGTAAGTTTCTTTTACTTTATTCTTTTGTTGTTTTAAGAATTATTTTAAATGTAAACATTTTTAAGAGGTCGCAGAAAGAGCTTATGAAAAAAGCAGAAGGTTGCATGGCGAATGTGAAATTAAGGGATTTGTTGAAGACACATTTTCATTAAATTCTAAATAAAATCTGGTCACGTGGAGAGGTTCATTTTACTCCTCCATTGGTATGCACCATCTCGCACCACCCATGGTGTTTAAAGGCACTTACTTACACTCCATGTACATGTACGAACATTATACGGCGAAACGAAGTCCATTGTACGATTGTTCTTTAGTCTGGCGTGAAAGAGCTTTTCAATTAACGAGTGTCGTAAAACGATGGTCACCCAGACGCGAATATTAACCTCTCACTCAATTTCACATGACGAAGATGAGACCTTTCACTTATTTCTTTCGTCTAGTGTTATGTCAATTTGCAAATATTCCCCTATTTTGCATTACAATAGACGAGAAATAAAGTAAGTGCCAAAAATGAAAATCCATATTTTGCTTAAAACTCTTTAGGCTATATCCATATATATCTATTGGTTCTTTGCAAACTATTGGAAGTGGAATGCTTAAATTTTTTATTTGCTTTGAAAAATATTTTATTTTTACAATAGATAAATAATATTATTTTATAAATATGTTTCATCAAACATGTTTGAACTATAAGTCGGTATGTCCAATTAAGTGGATGGCAGGCTTTCTTTTCAATAGATTCGTTTATTTTGAATAATTTTTATTTTTATCAGAAGTACATCTATACCTTATAAGTTATAAATATCAATAATGTCAATAAATCTAAAGATTGCCGCATCGAATAAGAAACTATATTGTTTCTAAAATCAGTGAAATCAAAATAATACAACAAAGTTGCCACAAAAATTTAATTTTGTTTTGCCCTGACTTTTCCCTGATTTCCAGACGAAATTTGGCCTTTTTCCCCGACCCTAAAGAATTTTCTGATTCACTCTAAATATGATTACATACTAAAAAAAATGTTCTATTATATACATTTATTTACGAATTTCTTTATAATTGTAAAATTATTGAAAAACTCCAATAACTTCTTCTATTAAAATAAATATTTATTATAATATAAGAATATTGTTACTGTAACTTCTTCAATATTATTTCCATCATTTCAATTAAATTATTATTTTCTACAATTTTAAAATAAAATTCTTCTTTAAATAATATTTTTTTGTACATTATTTTATATTTTTTGTATATTATTTTATATTTTATAGACTCCCTGAAGAGAAAATCATTTATAGATTTCGAAACGTTGGAGTAAACTAATTTTTAAAAACTATTTGTCCAAATGTTTTTGTTTTATTCTCCTTCTTTAAATAAATTATTTATTAAATTATTAATAACTTTTGAAAAAGTTCTTCTTTGAGAATTTTTAAATCCATTTGTTTACAATTCAATTTTACTTAAAATTTCAATTATTCGAAAAATCGTTCAATTTAATATAAATTAGAAAATAAAAAATTGAAATAATTTTCAAAAATTTCCATTAAGCTTTTTGGAAAAAATTAGTTCCATAGATTTTTTTATTAAAAGTATGAAAAATTAAGATTTATAAAGATTTTAATTTGAGAACTCTTTATAAAATTCAATTATTTAAAAAAATTGCAATTAGTAGTAACTTCTCCAAAATTCAATTATTATCTAGAACTTTAACTAAAATTAATTTTTAAATCAATTTTAATTTGAAAATTCTACGAGAATTCAATTATGTAAATACAAACATAAATAATTTATTGAATAATTCAATGTTTCTTACAACTAAATTCTTATACATAATTTTATCAAAAAATTTCTAAATAATAATTGAATTCTTTCAATGAATTTTATAATAACATTTTTAAGAAAATGTTAAAATATAATTAGAATTTTCGAGGAATTCGATTAAAATTATATTAAAAATAATTGAAATTCTGCAATCAGTTTTATTATTTATGAAAATAATTGAATTATTGCGAAGAATTTTTTTTTTAAATTGCGAACAATTGATTTCTTTCGAAAAAGTTTATACAAATTCTGTTTTTAATAATTATTGAATTATTGTGAAAATTTCATTATTTTTTAAAATAATTGAAATTTTGCCAAGAATGTTATTAAAATTTTTGAAAATAATTGAAATTTTGCCAAGAATTTTATTAAAATTTTTGAAAATAATTGAATTGTTGTGAAGAATATTGTTATTTATGAAAATTATTGAATTTCTGTGAAATTTTTATGTTTTTGGAAAATAATTGAATGTTCGTGTAGAATATTATTGAAATGTTTGTTTAATAATTGAATTCGTTTGGGAAATTTTATTAAAATAGTTGAATATTGAAAATCATTGAATTGAATTTTATTAATTTTGAAAATAATTTAAATCTTGTGATGAATATTTGTTATTTATGAAAATAATTGGATTTTACAATGAATTTTATAAAAATTACTGAATATAATTGAATTTCGGCGAAGAATTTTGCTGTTTATAAAAATAATTTTGACGAGAATTTTTATTTTAACTTTTTAAAATAATTGAATTTCTGAAAAGATTTTGAATATTTATTAGGAATTAAAATTTTTCAAAAAAATACTTCATTAAATGATTTATAAGTACATAATAACTTTAAGACAGTTCTTCAATAGAATTAAGTTATTTAAAATAAATTATTGTCTGACATAGAAAAAAATTGAAGGTTCTTTTTAGGATTCGTATATATAGTACATATTTTCATAGTTTATAAGGCAAACAAAAGAATACAAAAATTCAGAATTTTCTTATGAATTCTAAAAATTTAATTTTTTTCAGTACTTTTAATAAAAATTTCTGACATTTCCCTGATTTCCCTGACCAATTCTACTTTCTCTGACTTTTCCTTGATTTCCCTGACCTGTGGCAACACTGTAGGAAGTGAGCTGCTTTGTTCAAAATTTAAAAAGTTCCAAGAGAAATCACAATAATACTTTTTACAAAATAAATATTTTCTTTTCTTTAAACTCGCTACTTTATTATGAGAATAACAAAACTATTATGTATTTCTTGTGAAGTAAATCATAATATCCGATTTTAATACAGATTTCGAATAATTTAAAAAGATTGTTCACATATTTATAAAATATTTTAGTTATATACTTTAAAATTATTTTAAAAAATTATACTTTATATTTCATTTTTTTATTTTCTTTCATTTTTACTAGCATAACAATTAAAAATCATTCAATTAACAAAATAACATTTATCAATCTGAACTCAAAGTGAAAATTCAGTTAATGATCCTTATCCTTGAACTACAGGTCAGGATATGGAAAGTAACAATTACGTACCGTTAATTATCTTGTGTTTGAAGAGAAGATAACAGTATATTAAAGATGGGATATGAATCTTCTTTGGACAATTCGTTTACCTGTATGCTTATTACAATTTTCTGCAAACAGGTGGATTTAATTTTTTTTTTTATATTTGATATTATATTTGATAATTTCAAAAGGAATCATTGTCATTGGTTCCTGAAATTATATGACAATATAGCTGACAAATTATTGTTTTTAAATCATTTTTTTTTTTAAATGAGAATGTAATTAATTTCTTTATTTATTAATTTCAATAAAGTATGACGATTGGCGTCAAGTATACTTGACCTAAAAAGTATTGTCCTTTTTTTTGAAGTTATAAAGGTTTGCAATGATTGAACTAATTTAATAATTTATCAACCAAGTAATGTAAAATTAAGCGACCATAAGGGAAAGTTTCACGAAGAAAAAAAAACACTAAAGACATAAATTTTATGACTTGGAAGTTTTTTGAGGTTGAGAGAGCAGTAACGGCCGATACCACAAGCCAATAATGATTTAAACGGGGACCATTTGTTTTTCGCTATTGAGCAAAAGCTCCAACACGAAGCACCTATTCATTGTCAGGACGTGTGTACAAAAGAAAGGAGGTGCACTTTGCAGGTTCCGATCGTTTGGACCCGATGCTATATTTTTATTTTCTTTCATTATACAAAAAACAAAATCCAAAATTTTCAGTAGTTATTTTTTTCAACTTTTTATTCTAAAAACATTATTTAAAAAAAACCAAGGGTAGTCACAAAATCCAAAACAACGTTCTAGTCAATAATCTTTAACAGATTTATTTAATACTAGTGCAATTGATAATTAATAAAATTTATTTAAAGTTTATATTGATGATGAAATTCTAGTTCAATTTATCCATTAAAAAAAGGAGGTTTTATACAAAAACAATAAATGGAATTCAGTTTTTAATTTACAACGTGGAATTCAAAATTTGCAATCTAATTGAACACGTGTAAGACGTGATAACTTATAATCATTATTTTAAATGGGCTTTTTTATGAAGCAGAAATGATCAATTGACGAGTCGAGCGTTTCCTTTCGTACTCGTTTATCAGGTGTAATTATTGAGGTGAACTTAGAAACCACCTCCTCCTACAACAACCCTTTGGGAAAATAATTTACTTATCCGTTGATTAATTTTAATTCATTAAAATAACTCAAAATTAAATTAGTTCCAGAATTTAAAAATAAATTTAATACATCAAATATTTATTTATTTAAATATATTTATAAATAAATAAATATATTATATATTATATTTTATTTATTATTATTTATTATTATTATTTATTTTATTATATATTTATTTTTTTTATTTTATTTATTATATATTATTATTATTATTATTATTATTATTATTATTATTATTATATTATAAATATATTTATTTATTTAAATATTTATTTATTTATTTTTATTTATTTTCCGTGTTCTTTCATTCAATCTGTTTATAAGTTCTATTTGTCAATTACAAAATTTAAATGAAAATGAAAATTTTTGAATTTTAGAAAATAATGGAAAAAATTTTACTCAAAAAAATGTTCTGTTACATTTATTTAAGGATTTTTTTAATTGCAAAATTATTCGGAAACAGCAATAACTTCTTTTTTAAATAAATATTTCATTATTATTATTTTTTTTCATAAGAATTAAGATTTACAAAAATTTCAAATTCAAATCTTTTTGAAACTTTAAAAATATTGTTATAAAACATGAATATATCGATTATTCCGAGTCTTTGACTAAGAGTGATCGATTTCTTCATTTTTTTATAATAATTAAAGGTGATCGAAAGATAAAATAATTATTTTATATTTTAAAAATATTGTTATTATAACTTCTTCAAAATTATTTTCATATTCAATTACTATCTAAAATTTTAACTAAAATTCATTTTTAAATCAATTTTCTAAAGAAAATTCTACTAGAATTCAAAAATAAACAATTTTATTAAATAATTGAATGTTTTTTAAAATTGAATTTTCATAAAGAATTTTATCAAAAAATTTTTAAATAATTGAATTCTTTTGACGAGTTTTAATAAAATTTTTTAGAATAGTTACATTTTACAAGGAATTCGATTAAAATTGTATTAAAAAAAATTGAAATTCTGCGATGAGTTTTATTATTTATGAAAATAATTAAATTCCTAAAACTAATTTATTATTTATAAAAATAATCGAATTCATGAACAAATTTATTATTCATGAAATTAATTGAATTATTGCCAAGATATTTATAAAAAATCATTTTTATTATTTATGAAAATAATTAAATGTTTGCGTGCAATTTTATTAAAATTGTTTTTAAATAATTGAATTCTTTTGGGTAATTTTATTAAAATAGTATAGATATTGGAAATCATTGATGAGGAAAATTTTTGAAACTAATTGAAATTTTGACAAGAATTTCATTAAAAATTTTGAAAATAATTGAATTTTGAAGAAGAATTTTTTTATTTATAAAAATAATAATTGGGATTTAGTCGAGATTTTTTTATTTATTTTGAACATAATTGAATTTTGTGATAAGAATTTTATTACTTTTGAAAGTAATTGAATTTCTGCAATCATTTGTAACTTTTTCAAAAATCAATTTTTTTAGTGTTTTTAACTAAAATTCTACTATAAATCCTTTATTTTTAGTAATTAATTAAATATATATTGAAAAATTTATCTTATTTTAGAAGATTTTCAATTATTAAAATTTTTCAAAAATTTAAGTTCCTTAATTTCGAATTAAATTCATTTAAAATTGACATTTTATAAAATTTCAAATTGAAACCGTTTGAAGTTCACATATTTATGAAAATTATAAACGCAGCTCTTTTAAAATTGAATTAATTTTCAAATATTGAAGTAAAATTATAGATTTAATAATTTATAAATCATTATTTTATGAAAGTTGTTCTAGATTTAAGTTATTTAAAAAGAAATAATTATTTTCAGAAATTGAAAAAATTGAAGGTTTTGTTTTATAATTTATGGCAAATAAAAAAGATACAAAATTCTGAATTTGCTGATGAATTCTAAAAATTTAATTCAATTTTCGATAGGTATATTTATTTAAGATCTTAAGAGAAAAAATTGAAAATTTTGGTAATTTTTATCCATGTAAGAAAAGGGATTAAAAATTAAAATTATATAGAAATTATTAAAATTAATTTATAAATTAAAATCCTATAATGTATTTTAAAATACTTATGTATATACTACTAAAAAATTTTGAATGATAATTAAATAAGAGTGAAGTGTGAATTAATAATTAATTGATTTCTAACACTGTAGAGAAAATAACTGAAGAAAGAGAGAGAGAGAGAGAGAGAGAGCAGAGGGGAGTGTACAGCACTTTCGAAGAGTGCTAAATCACTCTTGAATATTTATAATCAAAGATGTAACGGCTGAAACTTACTTATTCATTTAAGAATCGCTTATTCCTGAATCGTCAGTGATTATTAATTTTTTTTCTAAGAGAAAATTGAAATCCCATCTTAAAAGAATCTATCCACTTAATTATTATATGTACATCACAGGACTTAATAAAACAATTATAGAATTCATAACTATAGAATGATTTAAGTTTAAATATTTTAAAATTATTTTAACATGCCCAAGTGCGAAAACCAACAGGGCACAATACTAGCCCAATATTGCCAAAAGTGAAAAAATAATATTTTTAAATTAATTTATATTTATACTGCCTTAAATTAAACGCAATCTTACAAACATTTAATAATTCTTACCACTCGTGGGGATCGATACCTCAACCTGACGCACCAAAGCCTAACACTATGACCCCGCTGCAACGCTGACATGAAGTCGAGAAAGAAAAAAGGTTCTTATAAAGGTTTAAATTTCGCTAATTCGGATTTTTATATACAGAGAATACAGACTATATCATACTAACTTTTAATTTATTATTAAATGTATACAATATATTCAAATTCTACTTGAAGAGATAAACCACAAAGTTTACGAGGTTGTTAGTAACCGATAAACCAATTAAATTGTTATCGAATCTCTGTTGCCAATGAAGAGCTAACTCAAAGGCGTTTATGTTTCCTAATAGCTATAATCAGATACGAGAATGATATTCTATTCCCAGTCATTCTCACACAGTCTGTGGTTGTACGTGTAAATCTCAATACTCTATTTTCTACATAATAATAAGATTAAATTTCAAATAAGTTATAAAGTATTGCATTTTGCCGAAACAAAACTAAAATTTAAAATTTACTTTCTATTTAGGTTTTTTTGACCCGAAACTAAAAAATGAATCACTAAAAAGAATATTTGAAGATGTAATGCAAAATCGGGTTTACTTTATACTTTTGATGGCTATGATAAATAAAGGTTTTACTCATATTATTTCTTTAAATTTTTTGTTGTGATTTATTTGCTTAAAACTAAATAATGGAGTTTTTCATACGTTTGTTTTGGATTTACATTAAAATAATTAATAAATTCAGTTTTTCATTTTTAAATTTAGTTTTATTTTAATTTAGCTTTGAATAGACACGAAACTAAATTCGTCATTCGTTACTTTTTATTAAAACAAAAAATTTAAATCGAAAATTTTTATCAACACAATTACTTTATTTTTGAGAAAGTAATACATTAATATTACTTTCTCAAAAATATAAAATTTATTAAAATTGAAAATTTTTAATTCTATGAATAATATTTTACATTTAACAATAAGGAAAATATAACAACTGATGAAACCAAACAACACCTTCTAGTTTCAGCAATAGACTGTTCCAGGTCCTGTGTAGTAAATTCTCTCGAGAATGGGCATGGTTCCAAAACTGAATGACTCTCACACTCATAACGCCATTTTCGTGCCAATATACCTAGTAAAGACCATTTACGACCCACCCATCTTTGAAAATTATTTATTTATTATTGTAAAAAATGTATATTCGCTTAATATTAGATTCTAAATGACAAGAAAAGAAAAATCTTAATAAAAAAAAGAATTATTTAGTTTTTATAGTGTTGAAGACAAACGAGATTATATAAATAAATTGTAAAAGTATTCAAAAAAAAAAAAATTCGAGAAACACTAAAAAAAAGTCGTTCACTTTTGGAATATTAAAATAAAATCTGCTATCTGATGCAACGTGTGCGTTAGTCATGCTTGACCCGGTGATCCATTGCCTCGTTCTATAATATAAAAGAAACAAAATCCATTCAGGCATTCAACAGCTTTTAGATTCCCTTTCATCAGGTATAAACATAATGTCTGAAAGATAATTTCATTTTTTTTATTTCTTTATATAAACTTCATGATTATTGAGACGTTGAAAATTTTTGTAAAAAGTATAATTTTTAAAATGGATATAGAAATTCAGTACGTACAATAAAGAAATGTAACAAACATGTTTAATAAATATACCATATTATTTATTACTTTTGGTTTTTAAATTTAGAGTTCTCTAAATTTAAAAACCAAAAGTAAGAGAAAAGATACAAAATTTCTATATAATAACAAAATTAAAGGAAAGGGTTGAAAGATAAGCTTAACTTTTATTTGGGTATTTCTTTTATATTTTAGCCACTAAAAGCTACTATTTCTGTTTTTTTCAGAATTTACACTACTTTAAATTCGCCAATACTAGAAATCCAAAAACTATTCTCAAAAATGATAATGAAATTCTTTAAAACAATTCAATTATTTTTCAAAAGTATTCGAAATTCAATTATTTTCAATATCTATAGTATTTTCATAAAATTTCGCAAAAGAATTCAATTATTTAACAAAAAATTTATATAATACATCCAAAATTAAATTATTTTCATAAATAATAAAATTTCCACAAAAATTCAATTAATTAAAATAAAATTTTCATATAATAGGTATTTATTATATTTCGAAAAAATTAATTATTTAAAATAATTATTATAAAATTCTTGATTATAAAGAATTCAATTATTTTCATAAATAACAATATTCACCACAAGAATTTAATTATTTTTAAAAGTAATAAATTTTTTCTTTGAAATTCAATAATTTAAAAAAATTCTAATAAAATCGGTCCCAAAAATTCAATTATTTTCATAAATAATAAAATGCTTTTTCGGAATTCAATTATTTTCAAAAAAATTTAATAAAATGCCACACAGACATTCAATTATTGTCCAAAATTTTAATAGAATTCTTTGTAAAATTTAATTTATTTTTAAAAACTTTTCGCCATTTAATGATTTTCAATATTTACTATTTTCATAAAATTTCCAACCAGAATTCAATTATTGAAAAAAAAATTTTCAAAAAATCTTTATAAGAATTCAATTGTTTTAATGAATAATAAAAATTTCTCAGAAATTTAATTATTAAAATTAGAATTTGCATAAAATTAGTCAAAAGAAAATTTAAAAATTGTTGTAAAATTCTCAGCAAGAATTTAATTATTTTTGCATAAATATTTAAATTCTTTCATGAATAATAAAATTTGTTTCAGGAATTCAATTTATTAGCAAGATAAAAAAGATGTAAATACTTTTGATGAAAATTAGGAAAAAGTCAGGAAATTAAAATATAGAATGGAATTCTTATAAGTTTTGTGAAGTATTTGAAACGAGTTTTTTTGGTTGTCAAATTTAATTTTTCGATTGCTACTTTTTTACTACACTGAGAAAACTGGAGTATTGGACTAAACATCTGGAGGGACAAATCGTTGATATTTGAGAGTTAGCTATTGGATAACAATCTAAATGTTCAAATACACCATTGACAGATATTCGTGCCATTTCTCTTGGAGGGAAAATGAGTTGATAACAGAGGGACAAATTAACCATTTTGAGAAATCCCTTCCTTATCCGGCGCGAAATGAATAAATATGGCAACCTAACCCCTAAATTAAATACATAAAATGTCAGAAAAATAATTTCGCGCGCATCAGATCGTACACATTTTCTGCGCAACTTTTAACCCTCAGATATAATGGGAGAGAATATACAAGTAGATTTCCATTATCAATTCAAAATTTATTTTAGAAGGACTATTTAACTCTCTTCATAAGCAAAAGAAACATACACTTTTTGAACCTCTGAATTTGACTCTCCAGTTTTCTCAGTGTACTTTTTTTAGTTTGAAAGCTACTTTTTTAAAATTAATTGTCCTAGTGCGAAGTCTGCATGAGGGAAATAAATTTTAAACTGTTTTTTTTTATTTCAGGTCGTTGGTGTTTCTTATATTTATTTGTGCTACACATACACCTGATGTCTCAGCTAGTACCGTAAGTAATTTTCTGACTACTGTTTCGAAAAATTTTAATTTTCAAAATTACTCATTAATTTTAGTTTAATAGCCTAATAATATTAATTATAATAATAATTCATACAGCCTAATATTAATGCAAAAGTCTTTGTTCAATTTCATTGAATCTCTAACAGCAACGGATATTCAAGGATATCCTACGGAACCCCCCGAGGAACCCAGCGATAAGATTTTGTTGAAATAACTTGTTACTCAGGGATTTTTGGGGTCGCTGATTACGAATCTGAAGTCAGATTTTCAAAATTTTGAAAATTCAAAATGGCGGATCCAATATGGCGGATATTTTTTCAAAATTGCTCAAATTTACATAAAACTTGTTACTCGGGGGTTTTCGGGGTCGCTGATTACAAATCTGAAGTCAGATTAAGAAAATTTTAAATGTTGACCCCGAAAACCCCCGAATAACAAGTTTCAAGGGAATTTGAGAAAATTTTGAAAAATTAGATTTCGCTATTTTCTTATCAATATTTTTCCATATTTATCTGGCGAAAAGTCCTTTTTGTGCTTGAGGAAAATCGTGCAGGCCTCTACTAACATAAACAGTTTATTTCTTCAGCAGTTTCATATCTGAAACGTAACAATAAAAACATTAGCTATCAATTCGTTATACGAGGATGTAAGCAATCCTAGGATTAGGTTTAAGATCGCGAAGGTCTTGAAGGTGGACGCATTGACCTTGAAGGTGTAGGTTAAACCAGGTAGAACTGCAAGGGCATGGACGAAACGAGCCTTGGCGGCATTCCTGTATGTTTTATTACCTTCTCGCTTTGACGGTGGTTCAGGTTTCGATACTCCCGTCGTAGTCAGACACACCATCTCCACGTTCAATTTGCCTTTGTATAGAAGCAATCACCACGTTTACTTCTTACAATCTCCAATCACTCCTTTATATCTGATGAAATCCCATTATCGACACTTTTCATTCTTACCCTTCGAGAGATAATACTTTATTTCTTCCTTCATGTTAGAATATTATCCAGTTTTAGTTATTTATTTTTCCTTCTATAATTTCACTAAATGACTAAAAATTACTACGCAGCTTAAACCATTATCAGTCCCAAAAGTCCGTTTTTTTCTCTTCACATTTGCACTTACTATTTTCAAAGATGGTGGGCTAAAAAAATTTGCACATCGTGTTTCTTATGTACTTTTTCTTCCTCTTTCAGAATCTGCAAGAAAGTTTAACTTTTGACTTAAGGATTAAAAGTTATGATTGTTTAAACAAAAAAACACAATTTTTTGGTTTTTGTTTCATTAAAACTATATTTTTTATTGGAAATCGCTTCAGGAAAAATTTGGACTGACAAAATATCGCGTCCAAAATATATGACCTTTCATTTAGGCATTGCTAGAAATTTTAATTTTTTCTAAATTTAAAATAGCAGCTCAAAAAATAGCCGACAAAATCAAGAACGAAAAATTTAGATTTCTAAAGATTTGAATTTGAAACCTTTTCAAAATTCAATTATTTCTAAAAATTCATGCTACAATGCTTTAAATATTCAATTATTATCTAAAATTTTAACCAAAATTCATTTTTAACTTAATTTTTATTAGAAAATTCTACAAGAATTCAATTATTTAAATACAAAAATAAATTATTTATTCAATAATTGAATGTTTATTAAAATTTAATTATTGACGAGAATTTGTAATGAAAAATTGAATTTTCAAAAAAGCTTTTACGTCCGAGTTGTTTTTTTTAATTAGTAGGTAAAATAACTGCTTGTCCGAATGTATTCGTGTAAAAAGTTTATTTTACCTACTAATTAAAAAATTGAATTCTTGTGATAAATTTTGATATTTTATGAAAATAATTGAATTTTGGAAAAAAATTTTATTAAAATTCCTTAAAATAATTGATTTTATGGGGAGATAATTAATTTAATTTTGTTGGTCAACAAGATAATTGAATTCTTTTGCAGAATTTACTTAAAAAATTTTTGGAAATAATTGATTCTCTGAGACGAATTAAAAGTTATTTATGAAAATAATTGAATAGTTGCAACGAATTTTATTATTTTATTGAATAATTGAATGTTTCTTAAATTTGAATTCTATCGTCAAGTTTTAATAACATTTTTAAGAATAATTGCATTTTTCGAGGAATTTATTAAAAAAATGATCAAAAATTCAATTCTTGTTATAAATAATAAAAGTCTTTGAAGAAATTTAATTATTTTAATTTGATTTTAATAACATTTTCGAAAGAATTCAATTATTTTCATAAATAATATAATTCTTTGCAGAAATTGAATTAAATTTTGAAATTTATTAAAAATTTATAGAAATAATTGAATTCTTTCACGAAATTTTATTAAATTCTTTAAAAATAATTGAATTTTTACGAAGAATTTTATTATTTAAGAAAATAATTGAATTCTTATAAAGAAAAAAATTTGAAAACAACGTTTCTGAAAAAAATTGAATACTTTTGACGAATATGTTATAACATTTTTTTTAAAATTACAGAATTTTTTGGGAGAATTTAATATAAATTGTTTTAAAAATATTTGAAATTCTGCGATGAAAATAATTGAATTTTATAAAGAATTTTTTTTTAATTACTGAAAATAACTGAATTTTTGTGAAGAATTTTGTTATTTATTTAGATAATTGCATTAAAACTTTTGAAATAATCAAATAATATTAAAACATTTATTTTGGTAAGATATAGAAAAAAATTTTAATGGTTTTGTATAGAATTCGTGGTTGTTTCCTAGTTTATGGGGCAAAGAAAAAGAAACAAAAATTCAGAATTTTCTTATGAATTTCAAAAATTTGATTTTTCCAGTACTTTTAATATAAATCCCTGACTTTTCCCTGACCTGTGGAAACCCTGAATATCACCTGCTGCAAAGAAAATCGGAATTCTCAAAAAAAGTTGTACTTGTACTTAATTTAAAAAAGGAGATAGTGAAAATAATTAGTTTTAATGAGTTAGTGCAAATAATTTTATATGCAAATATTTATGATTTACACATAATTACTCATTAACGCATTTATTGAAAAAAATTCCTTTGAATTAAAATATTTCAAATAATTGTTATTGCGGAAATAACTTCTTTATATGTTTTGAAGATAAATTTATGGCTTACTATAAAATGGCAAAAAAGTTAAAGTAAAAATGTATACATGAAACATCTATTTAAATTTTGATAAAGTAGTGGCAGTAAAGATTCGCGCAAAAATTGGAAAGAATCCCTCTGACATCTTTCCATTTTCTTCTTTCCAGGACGTAACGACCACTTAACTCGGATTAGCAATGCTGTACTGCATAGAATATCTTTGATGAGGGTAAAAAGCCTCACTGGAAATTATCCTTTTTTAGACCATAATAATCTTGTCGCGAAACGATACGAGAAACCATAAAGCTGAGTCCAAGAGGAGGGAAAAACAAATAGAAAGATTTCTTGAGCGATAGTATTACAATTGAGACTTTTTATGTGGTTAACAAATGAACACGACTCAGAGTCTGATAGACTGTGCAGTATAAAATGAAAAATGTTTGGAGAAATAAAAGGAATGTATGTATAATGTACCAAAGTATTAAATGTACCCAATACTATTCATATAAAACAATGCATCGAATCAAAGCTTTTCTCTTTTAAAAAATATAATTGAATACATAATTAGACTCACTTCCTGACCGACTATATGATTGAAAATTGAATATTTTAAAATTATTACTATTATAATTCTCTTTTATGTTGAAACCTTTATTATCGTGTTTTTTGATTTTACAAGAATGTTATTACCCTTGTATTCTATTACTTTGGTTAAAATCTTTTTAAAAATTCTGTCCAAGTCATTTGTGGCGGAAAAATAGTCTTAAAACTAATTTTAAAAGAAATAGAGCATTAGAGTTTGCGAAGAGGTTCTTAGCCATATAACATCTCAATGGGCAGGACCTTCTGGCACATGTCCAAAGTAGTTTGCATTCCTTGGTTGTAAAATGCAAGATGTGGTTTCCAATAAAATTATTGCTTTCTCTACACCCTTGGATTTAATGATAGTTGATTGTGTGTACAACGAAAGCCTTAAATGGCTACATCATAGATGTGATTTTTTACAAGCCTATTCTATTTTAAATGATAATTATTTTTAGACAATTTAATTAAAGGGATGTTTTTAAGTCTTTAATTTAAAACAAAGTTTGTTGTGGTTATTAAACTATTGACTTTTTTATTCTGAAAAAGATAATTTTGTATATTTTAAATGTTTATTGAGACGATGATGTTAATTAATTTTTATTAATTAATTAATAATAATTAATAATAATTATTATTATTAATAATAATTCGCGCGTGGTTAACTTTTTACTCACTTTTTTAAATAAAATTAGCAACTTTGAAAATAAACGTAAAAATTTGTAATTCAAATTTATTTTCATAATAATAAAATATGAATTGGAATATAATTTTATTATTATTATAACTATAATAATCATCAATTCTGACACAGGGAATTCAGAGAAAAGTCAGGGATTTTTATTAAAAGTACTGAAAAAAATTAAATTTTTAGAATTCATCAGAAAATTCTAAATTTTTATTTGTTTGCCTCATAAATTGTGAAATTACCACAAATTATAATACAAAACATTCAATTTTTTCAATTTCCCGTGTGGAAAAAGCCACGTTCGAGCCCCACAGCTCCGGGGCCCCCGTCGGGGGCCCTCGTGGAAGATCCATGAGGAGAAATCCACGAGGGCACCAGCAGGGGCCCCGTTCTTTGCCCTTACGGTTGCCCTGCTCAAAAATTTATCTAAGTTTTAAAAAAAAAAATTTTTTGTTGAAAAACTTTAGTTCAGAATGCATTAAATTACGTTTCAAAGCACCTGAAATAAACATTAAGTGACATTTTTCCAGAAATCCTATCACAAAGTTATGGAAATTTACGAGGGCACCAGCAGGGCCCCTGCTCTTAGCCATTATGAATGCCCTGCTCAACAATTTTTCCAAGTCCAAACGAAAAATTTTTTTTACAACAAAAAATTATTGTTTACTATCATTTTAAACAATGAAAAACACGTTTTTAACAAATATTTAATGTTACTTTTTTTTAAATATTGAACTTACCTAAGGGCATATCCATGAGGGCCCACGCGAGGGCCCTCATGGATTGCCCACATCATTAACTAGAAAAAATTTCTAAGTCCAAAAAAAAAATTTTTTTTTACATAAAAAAATTAATGTTTATAATGATTTTAAACTATGAAAAACGCGTTTTTAACACAAATGTTTTGACATTTTTTTTTTTTTGAAATTATAAAAATATTAATTTATGAATATTAATGGTCAATTATTATATTATTAATATTGTTATTATTATCATTAAACTATTTAATTATTTGTCATGGTGTATTAGTGTTAATAAATAATTTATTGAATCATCAAAAGCAAGTCAGCAAGTCACCTACATTAAAGCAAAAATTTTCAAGTAGGTCCCGTAGCATAGTGGTAAGAGTGTTGTCTGGTAGTCAATAGGTCGTAGGCTCAATTCCCACGTGCGTCAGATTTTTTTTTTTTTTGGTCACGATTTAATTAAAAAAAGTAAAAATTGTTAAATAAGAATGTTGAATATGAATAATTGGACTAATTTGTTATTAATAAATAATTAATTCATCAATTTAATTGAAAATAAAGTTGAGGGCATTTTATGAAATCCACGAGGGCACCGCGTGGAAAATCCATATGGAATCCATGAGGATTTTCCTCGAGGGCACCCATGAGGGAAAGCATGTCACGCCTTCGAGGGCTCCGCGTGGATTGCCATTATGGATTCCACATGGCAAGAGGGCAATCCACGAGGGCCCCGCCGGGGGCCCTCACCATTTTTCTGCACGGGTTCTGACAATAATTTCTCTTTAAATAACTTAAATCTTGAACAACTATCATAAAATAATGACTTATAAATTATTAAATGAATAATTTTACTCAAATATTTCAAAATTAATTCAATTTTCAAAGAGTTACGTTTACAATTTTCATAAATAAATGAACTTCAAACGGTTTCAATTTGAAATTTTATAAAATTTCAATTTTGAATGAATTTATAATTAGAAATTATAAAGAACTTAAATTTTAAAAAAATTTTAATAATTTAAAATCTTTTAAAATTAATTAAACTTATCAATATATAGTTAATTAATTATTAAAAATAATAAATTTATAGAAGAATTTTAGTTAAAAACACTAAACAAAATTTGAATTTTGAAGAAGTTACAAATGATTCCAGAAATTCTATTACTTTCAAAAGTAGGAAATAAAATTTTTATCACAAAATTCAATTCCATATGTTCAAAATTGAAAAAAAATCTCGTCATAACCCCCATTATCTTTATAAATAATAAAATTCTTCAAAATTCAATTATGCTCAAAAATTATCCTTATTTCAATAATTTTCAATATCTCAACTATTTTAATAAAACTACCCAAAAGAAATCACTTATTTAAAAAAAATTTTAATAACATTGTACGCAAACATTTAATTATTTTCATAAATAATAAAAATTTCACAGGAATTCAATTATTTACAAATTTTTTATAAGTTTCTTTTCAATAATTCAATTATTTTCATAAATAATATAACTCATCGCATAATTTAAATTATTTTTAATACAATTTTAATCAAATTCCTTAAAAAATTTAACTATTCTAAAAAATTTTAATAAAATTTGTCAAAAGAATTCAATTATTTAAAAGTTTTTTGATAAAATTGATTATGAAAATTCAATTTTGAGAAACATTCAATTATTTAACAAATTATTTATTTTCTTATTTAAATAATTGAATTCTCATAGAATTTTTTTCAAAATTAATTTAAAAATGAATTTTATTTAAAATTTTAGATAATAATTGAATATAAAAATAATTTTGGAGAAGTTATAATAACAATATTTTTATAATATAAAATAATTATTTTATCTTTCGATCATCTTTAATTATTATAAAAAATGAAGAAATGGATCGCTCCGAGTCAAAGATTCGGAGTAATCGATATCTTCATGTTTTATAACAATATTTTTAATGTTGGTTAATTTCAAAAAGGTGTAAATTTGAAATTTTTTAAAATCTTAATTCCTATGGAAAAATGATAATAATTAAATTTTTATTTAAAAAAAAAGTTATTGATGTTTTCGAATAATCTTACAAATAAAGGAATTCGTAAATAAATGTAACAGAACATTTTTTTTCAATTTTTTCCTTTATTTTCTAAAAATAAAAAAATTTTCATTTTCAATTAAAATTTGTAATTGACAAATAGAATTTATTTACATTTTTTTCCTTTATTTTTGAAAAACTTTAAATTTTATTAAAATAATATTGTAATTAAGAAAATTTCTACAAAAATTTTAAGAAACGGAAATATGTAAAAAAATTTTGAGACATAAGTATTTTTCTTTGCGGTGACCCATCACAAATTTTTACTGAATCATCTAAAATCAATCAAATAAGAAAATTTCATCAGTTTAATAATTTATCACGGACCTCATCAATGGAATTTTTTTGTTATTGAAGATAATCAAAATAATGGTCTTCGAAAATTTACTGTCTGATTTCCAAGAAAAAATGTTCTAGTTTATTTTTTATTATTTATAAAAAGAATAAATTAAACCTTTCATCAGGCTGCAGTTTATTATGTCTTTAATTCTCTAGTTTTATCCCTATCAACATTTAGATATTTAAAATATCTTATGGATGTTCTAGGGATAACCATTGGTTCAGGAAAGTTAGGATAATTCAAGGATCACAGATCTCTTTGATATTTGATGTCTGGAATGCTGATTCTGAAAAAATATTCATTGCATTTACTTGAAGTTTTCTGGAAATATGTTCAAGATATGCTACTTTCAAAAAATGCAAAAAAAAAACGAATTTTTGAAGATCATGTCCCTAACCCACCATATTTAAATTTTAAATTTCTTTCATAAATTCATTAAAATTCTACTATGAGTAGGTAGAAATTATAGAAAAATCTTATCTCTCGTCATCATCCTAGATTTTATGTTATTAAATTGCACTCCATTATAACTGTCATATCCTTAAAAATTATTGCATCTATTTGTATGTTACTTATATATATAGTTGCGACACGAACAATATTTTTGTCATTAGTATGGCAATACCAATAATACAGAAGACTAACGTATAACTTCTTTACTTTAATTTCCCTATGACAGCTCAAAGAGAATTTTCAACCATAAACTTTTAGCTGTATAGTGTTATTTAGAAAGTATTTTTACGATAGTTTTTCTATAAAATTTCTCTGTCAAGAAGTTTATTACTATTTATAAAACAATCTTGGTATGCTTTTGTGCAAAAATAATTAATTTCAAGATGAATAAAAATAATGTGTCACGTTTGTGAAAAAAATTTGTAAACTCTCGCAAGAACCTCGTTAATCTGCAGTCACTCAAGATATATATATTTTAGTTCCTCATTGGACAGATGCAATTCACGTTGGATAGCAGGGTTCAAAAGGAAATTTTCCGTGTAACAAGTTTAAAGACTGGGGCAACAAATAAATGAGATGTAAATATCTTTGCCCTACAGGCGTTAGTTTTGCGTTGGTCTCGTGTTTGCCCGCGAGCCCCCAAGTAACAGCTGCGGTGATTTTTATCGACCGTGAGACTCTCTGTACTGGCTTCGCATATGTACCGTGTGTGCATTTCCGTGTAATAAAAGTGCGCTCCTCTCGAGTACCACTGTTTTTTCCTCTCGTTTCGTTACTTTTTATTGCTTTCTTTCTCGAGAACGTCAAAGGCTTGCGAACAATTTTTTGTTAAACTTTTAGCATTTAATTCCTGTCCTCTTCCTTCCTACCTTATTCCAACAAAATTTGTTTTTTCATTAAAGTAATTTTTTATTCAAAGTAATTTACTTTCACGGTATGTGTATAATTTATTTTAAAGCAAAGTGTTAAACGTTTTTTAAAAACATTATTTAAAATACATTCAAGCGAGCATTCAAGTTTATTAAATTAGAGTATAAGGTTTAAAAGGGTAAAAAATATATAGAAATCCAGAAATTTTATAATTTTTATCAGGAATGGATATTAGACATTTTAAACGTAAATCTAAAATTAACAAACAAGTATAGATAATTTAAGGAAACATTTTTACCCTAATGGGTTTTAATCGGCGCATTTGAGTGCCTTATCGATTTTATGTCAAGTGTTACAAATTTAATTTCAATTTTCCATAACACTACAGAAAAAATAATACGAAATCTTGCTGAATATTTTTGAGGTAATTTTATTATTTTTAACATGATTTCTAAAAAATCTTTCATTATGAGAACGGTTATTGACATGCTGTGAAGAATATGATATAAGTTTTAGACAAACTATATGTATATTAGAACATTTTAGAATATTATAGAATATTTAAGTTGAAATTTCCAAAATTAAATTTAATATATATTTATCCATGCACTTACAGTATCTTAACTTGCAGCAATGTCAATGTTGTTGCAAGTGTAGCTACTGTGGGGGTGAGAACTTCACCTTTAAAAACATTATAGAAATTATTATCATTAATTACAAAATATTTCATAGTTTACCATACAATATAGTTCGTGAGTTTTGAATAATTTTCATTTCTAAATAGTACAAAAGTTGAGCTCAATAATGTGGCAATATTTCATGGCAATATTGCCAACATTGCAATGTTAAGGCTCCGTAAAGGACGTTACTTTACGTCAAAATTTAAGGTCAATGTTGATCTATATTTTAACCTAAAGGTCAAAAACAGGCACCAAAGGGCCTTTCATAGGGGCCTTCAAATTACGACCCACATAAGGACTTCATATTTGTAATAAACGACCCCAAAAACCCCTGAATAACAAGTTTTAAGCGATATCAATCATTATTTTAAAAAAATTCCGCCATATTAGATCCACTATTTTGAATTTTAAGAATCTGACATTATATTTGTAATCAGCGACCCCGAAACCCCCCCAGTAACAAGTTTCAAGTGAATTTGATCAATTTTAAAAATAAGTCCCCCATATTGGATCCGCCATTTTGAATTTTAGAAATCTGACTTTATATTCGTAATCAGCGACCAAAAGAACCCCCGACTTACAAGTTTCAAGTAAATTTAATAAATTTTAAAAAATAAGTCGGACTTATTGGATCTGCCATTTTGATTTTTGAAAATCTGACATATTTGTAATCATCGACTTCGAAATCCCCCGAGTAAGAACTTTCAAGTGAATTTGATCAATTTTAAAAACATTTCCGCCATATTGGATCCGCCATTTTGAATTTTGAAAATCTGACTTCATATTCGTAATCAGCGACCCCAAAAACTCCCGAGTAACCAGTTTCAAGTGAATTTGATCAATTTTAAAAAATTAGTCCGCCATATTGTATCCGCCATTTTTAATTTTTAAAATCTGAAAATCCGACTTCAGATTTATAATCAGCGATCCTGATAACCCTCTAAAGTGTACTTGGTTATTAAATTCCTTGACTAGAAAAATGTATGCTTCAAAGGGTTAGCGTGTTGAATCCGAATCCGACCTCAGAATTGACCCAGCATTTCAGGCTTTCGAGAAATAATTTTTTTTAAAAAGGAATTTGAGAAGTTTAGCAATGAAAGTCCTTCGCTATATTGTCTCCGCCATTTTTAATGTTTCAATTATAATTTTAATTTTGCATTAAAATTCTTAATTGTCAATAATAAAAATTTGAAATTCCTTGTCAATTATATAAATTGTAATATAAAAATATTTGTACTTTATTTAAGGAAAACAATAAAGTAAGAGACTGTAATAGTTGTTTATATTCTATAAACTTTAAATTATCTTGGGAGGTCTAATAATTCTCTGAGATGAAAGTTTGAAACTGACGTAAATGAGAATTTAATCTGACGAGTTCAGTTACGGTTAGTTAGAATGAGAGCAAACATGCTGAAATTGTTGGGTCAACTGTATCTTGCGAATATTAAAACAATTTTCCTCTACATTTTAAGGACTTGACAAATTGTTATGATAGATTGTAATAAGGGAAAATGGAAATAGTGTTTGCATTATTACTAGTTTTTAAACTAAATTTTATTTATAAACCAACTTTATTTGTATATATATATATATTTTATCCTCACACTGTAAAAAAAGTAAAATCTTAACTCCGATGAATTCTTTAAGAGTTGCAAGTTTTTGGATGAGTTAAAGCAAAAAAAATGTTATTTTAGCACCAAATGTTAAACAAAATACGCAAAAAGTTTAATACTTATTGTTTTCTGTAAAAATAAAATGTTATCTCATACTTTTATTTTAAAAATAATAATTTAATTTGCAGCGTCACATAAAATTAAGACACGGAAGGCACAGGCGACAACATGGAAATAGTCATTTACCTAAAACTTACGTATTGGATCCAGATGAACCGGAGAGAGGGATTTGGGGGCCATGGTCTAATCCCAGCCCCTGTTCTCGCACCTGTGGGGGTGGAGTTCAAAATCAGCAGAGAGATTGTTTAGACATAGAGTGAGTAATCGATTACTTATTTATAAAATTAATACAATATTAAGTTCTGATGAATGCTCTGAATTTTGCTTTAAAATACAACATAATTTTTTTTAAATAGAACCTTCTTTGCCTACATATAGATAATTTTCGTTTATTTTAAACGAAAGTACGCAATGTTATGTTTATGTTTACTTTAATTTTAATTTGAATATATAGTCTAAAGTATAAATTGTGTTGCAAATCTGCAAGCAGGCATCACATATTATAAATAAATCACATAGAAAATTATACAAACTTGTTTGTAATCTGAATGGACGTTTAAAACTTTTGAATCTTTTCAACAATTTATATAACATTTTTAAGTATTTTCCCTTGAATAAGAAACTTTAGTTGAAAAAAGTTTGACAAAGTAAGAAACTGTTTTTGCGAGAAAGCTTATTAACTTATAATAAATACTGCACAAACTAAGAATCACTCACTTACAACTCAACTTGAATATCGTAAAAAATTGAAATTAATCTTTTTAACAAATAAAATTCTTTCTCAAATTTTACCCCCTATCTTTCCATTTTTAATTTAAACGAAAAAATCAAAATAGGGCTTAAATTAAAGCTTGGAACCTATATTTTTATTTGCATAAATTTAATAGTAAAAGTAGTTTATTTTTGGCACAAAACATACCTCTTTATGCGTACTTTATTTACACTTCTTGACATTTAAAAAACAGGGTTGCTACAGGTCAGGGTAGTAAGGGAAAAGTCAGGGATTTTTATTAAAAGTACTGGAAAAAATTAATTTTTTAGAATTCATATGAAAATTCTGAATTTTTGTTTTTTTGTTTACCTCATAAACTATTAAACGACCATACGAATTCTATAATACAGAACCTTCAAATATTTTTTCTATATGTGACAAGAGTGAATTTTTTGAATAATATTTTAATTATTTCAAAAGTTTTAATTTTAACGCAATTAGGTAAACGAAATTCTTCACAAAAATTCAATTATGTTCAGGAATTTTAATAAAATTCTTTGCAAAATCCAATTATTTTCGTAAATAACAATATTCATCCCATAAGAATTCAATTATTATCAAAATAAAATTTTTGGAATAAATTCAATTATTTTAAAAAATTTTAACGAATATCTCATTAAGAAATCAATTATACATTACAAATAGCAAAATATTTCGCCAAATATTCAATTATTTTCAAAAATTTACATAAAATTCTTTGAAAAATTTTATCTATTTTCAAAACATTTTCGCAACTTCAATAATTTTCAATATTTTATCTTTTCATAAAATTTATTAAAAGATTTAATTATTGAAAAAATTTTTTGACAAAATTCTACGAAAACATTCAATTATTTTTGATAAATAATAAAATTTCATTTAGGAATTCAATTATTTTCATCGCAGAATTTCAAATATTTTTAAATTTTTAATAAATTCCTCGAAAAATGCAATTTTTCAACAAGTTTTAAGTATACTTAATTATAATTATAATTATAATTATAATTATAATTCTAAAAAAGAATTCAATTATCTTGAGAAACAACAAAATTCTTCCAATAAAATCAATTATTTTAAGGAACTTTAATAAAATTCTTTTCTAAAATTTAATTATTTTGAAAAATAATAAATAATAAAACTCATTGCAGAATCACTCGGTCATCTTTAATTTTTAAAAAACATGAAGAAATCGATCACTCCGAGTCGAAAACTCGAAGTGGTCGATATTTTTATGTTTTATAATAATATTCTTAAAAGATATTAAATTTTAAAAGGTTTAAATTTGAAATTTTTAAAAATCTTAATTCCCATGAAAAAATAATAATGATTAAATATTTATATCAAAAAAAGTTATTGTTGTTTTCGAATAATTTTACAATTAGAGAAATTCGTAAATAAATGTAATAGAACATTTTTTGAGTATATCTACTAATTTTAAGAGTGAATCAAAATATTCTTTAGGATCAGAAGAAAATAAAAAATTTTGTCTGTAAATCAGGGGAATGTCAGGGAAAATTAAATTTTTGTAGCAACCCTGAGAAATTTCAAAATGGTCGATCCAATATGGCCGAAAAATTATAAATATTTGTCAATCTTTGCGAAACATACTATTGAAGGGTTAATTGGGTCACTGATTACGAATCTGAATTCAGTTTTGCAAAATACAAAATGGCGGATAAATTTTTCAAAAATCGTACTTTTTTACTTGAAAGTTGTTACTCAGTAGTTTTTGGGGTCGCTGATTACGAATCTGAAGTCAATTTTGCAAAATTCAATATGTCGGAAATAAATTTAATATTTAAAATATTTTATTCAATATTTTTTACTACTTAGATATTTTTTCGGTCGCTGATTACAAATTGGATGTTAATTTAAAAAAAAAAAAATAAAAATGGGGGATCCAATATGACGGATTCGTTTTTAAATGCAAAATGCAAAAATGTTTTTGACTTAAAAGACAAGTTTTATGGAATTGGAATTATACATGTCAATATTCATATAATTTTTAAGGAGAAAACAGATAGAAATAATTATACCTTTTTTGTACTATTTGTGTTAACTAAAAATTCTAGTGAAATATAACTAATTAAATTTTTTTTCGCAATGAAATCGGAAAAACTAGGTCGAAATCAAAGAGAATTTTTCTTTCATCCAAAGAGTCTGGTCGTATCAATTTATTACATAGCCGCACTGAAAATTCAAAAGAGAGCGATTATTCTTTTGCTCGTAGATCGGATTCCTCTGCTCTCTCGCGTATCGCCGAAAATGATTTACGAGCGAAAAAACAAATTCGTAGGTGGTTATATGGCAGCTTTAAAAACCAGAAGTCCGGCATTGCTAAAGGCTCGTCATTCTCGCATCTATTGGGTGAAAGTCTCTCTCACAGTGGGAATGGAGAATTTTTCAGAAAAAGATAATGGATGCAGATTTTTACCTTTGTCTTTATACTTTAACTTTGCATGAATCTGTGTTTTTAAAAGTCCGAAAAAGGTTTGTTCCACTTTCAGGAAAGCTGATTCACACCTTCAGTGAAAGAAGGACGTTAAGAGTATTACCCCACCCGTTAAACTTAACGGGGTGTAAACGTAGATTACATAATCCAACTTGAAGATCAAAGTTCAGTGTATATAGTTTCATTCCGGACAACCATATATTCTGTCGACTAAATCAATATTGAATTTATTTAACATTTTTCAATAACATTTCAAAGTTTTACTGATTTTCAAAAAATTGATTTTTGACTTTTGAATATTAGATATTTTATTATTAAACTGTAACAGAATGTCATCTGCAGTGCTTGTGCACCTCATGAATAATTATATTCTTAACTACATAAGACCTAATGCGAGACCCAAACACGTCTGCTAACAAATTTACATAGAGTCAATAAATTTCATTTGATTTTAGTGTTTTTAAATTAAGGTAACAATATTCTATTTAACACTTTTTGTGATTTACTACTTTTTTATAGCTTTCTATTATTAGAATATATCTTTAGTCTTGTGCCACTAAAAGGCACTTTCTTCTTTTTTTTTGTGAATTTGTACTACTTTAAACCCTCAAATCGTTGAAATCGCAAAACTTTAATATTTATTTTTTCTACAATAATCATAAATTTTGACTTAACGTAACGGCCTTTTGGGGGGCGTAATGTAACGGCCCTTTGGCAACGGTCTTAAAAATCCTGATTTAGCGACGCAGGCGACTAAATATTTTTATGTAATAGAAAAGAATTTATTATAAACATTTATTTTAACTATATTAATCTCCGTATTCTTTCATACATTCTGTCCGCCGTTGAATTTAGTTATGCTTTTGTTTTTTTTTCTTTAAAAAATATTGAGTTTGACAAATCGAAAATATGCAGGTATTTTTTCATGATTTGTACCTAATAAAATTAATTAATTTCAATCGTTTTAATAAAATTTAAAGCTTTTTAAGAATAAAAGAAAAAAATGTCTATAAATTATATTTGTCAATTTAAAAATTTAATTAAAAATAAAACCAAAAATTTTTGAATTTTCAGAAAATAAAGAAAAAAATATTGAAAAAAATGTTCTGTTAAATTTATTTACGAATATCTTTGTAAGATTATTCAAAAACAATAATTTCTTTTTGAAAAAGTTTTAATATTTAAATATTATTTTTCCAAAGGAATTAGAAAACATTATATTTTATAATTATTAAAGAGGATAGAGTGTTAAAATCATTATTTTATATTATCAGAATATTGTTACTGTAACTTCTTAAAAATAATTATTATATTCTATTATATTATCTAAAATTTAATTAAACTAAAATTCATTTTCAAATAAATTTTTATGAAAAAAAATTATACGAGATTTAAATTATTTAAATATAAAAGTAAATTATTTATTAAATAATTGAATGTTTCTTAAAATTTAATTCTTATAAAGAATTTTATTAACAAAATTTTTAAATAATTGACTTCTTTTGACAAATTTTCATAAAATTTTTTAGAATAGTTACATTTTTCAAGTCATTCGATTAAAATTGTATTAAAAATAATTGAAATTCTGCGATGCATTTTATTATTTCTGTTAATAATTGAATTATTGAAAAGAAACTTATAAAAATTTGTAAATATATATTGAATTGCTGTGAAATTTTTATTATTTAAGAAAATAATTAAATGTTTGCATATAATTTTATTAAAATATAGTAGATATTGAAAATCATTGAAATGGGGAAAATAATTGAAATTTTGACAATAATATTATTAAAATTTTTGAAAGTAATTGAATTTTGATTAATTTTTTTATTTATAATGATAATAATTTGGATTTTGTCGAGATTCTTTTTCAATTTTGAACATAATAATGAATTTTGTGATAAAAATTTCATTTCCTACTTTTGAAAGTAATAGAATTTCTGCAATGATTTGTAACTTCTTTAAAATTCAATTTTTTTTAGTGTTTTTAACTAAAATTCTTCTATAAATTTATTATTTTTAATAATTAATTATAAATATACGTATATTGATAAATTCCAGTAATTTTAGAAGATTTTGAATTATTAAAATTTTTAAAAAATCTAAGTTTATTAAAATTTTTAATTAAATTCATTCAACATTGAAAATTTATAAAATTTAAAATTGAAACCTTTTAAAGTTTGTATTTATGAAAATTATAATCGCAATTTTTTAAAATTTGAATTAATTTTGAAATATTTAAATAAAATTATTCATTAAATAATTTATTTATTTTATGATAGTTTGATTAAGATTTAAGTTATTTAAAAAGAAATTATTGTTAGAAATTGAAAAAATTGAATGTTTTGTATTAGAATTTGTGGTAATTTTATAGTTTATGAGTCAAACAAAAGAGACAAAAATTCAGAATTTTCTTATGAATTTTAAGAATTTAATTTTTTTCAGTACTTTTAATAAAAATTCCTGACTTTTCCCTGAATTCCCTATGTCAGAATATATGATTATTATAATTATAATAATATTAAAACTATATATTCCAATTGATATTTTATTTGTAGAAAAAACATTTAAATTAAAAATTGTTTCGTTCTATTATTTTTAAAAGTAAAAATTTTTAAATATTATTTTATTTAAAAAAGTGAGCGAGAAGTTAGCCACGAGCGAATTTTTGTTAGTTATAAATTAAAATTAAGAACATTTTTAACAGTAATACATAAACAAAAATTTAGAAATTTATATATACTATATTCTGTAAACAATTTTTCTTTAATTTATACATCTTTCAAAGGATAAATTCTTACTTATATTATATAATTTTTTAATTTTTGTTTCTGTATTATTATTATTATATAAAACGATATTTCAGATTGTCCATATTTTTTAACCTTAATTGAAATTTTCAATATTATATTAAGCCCCGATTAGAAATAATCCGACAATTCAATGAGAAGGTGTTAGCCAATAGCTATCCTAATCGTTCATGTCTAGCATCATAGATTAGCCAATCACCACGAACACGTCCTTCATTATCGGCTTTTCGAGGATTTGCTTTGATCCTTGGAATTAATGCAACTATTCCTGTCATATATATAATTAAAAGTCATCAAAACTTTAGAAAACTAAAATTTCAAGAAAGATTTTATTATTATTTTATTATTCTTTGCCTAATTTTTAATATTGCAACATTATATTTCTTTTGAACATTATAATATTTTATTAAAATATAATTATTCTTTCAGCGCAAATGGATACATCAGGTGCACAGGTCCTTCGAAAAGATATTCTTCCTGTAATGTTCAGGTGAGTTTCAATATTATGATTATTTACTAATTTATTAATTGCACCCCCTCGTGAGAGGGTGGATTAAATGACAAATTTTTCAAACGGATTCAGCTCCTAGCTACCTGACTGGTATTAAAAAGTCCATCTGCATGCAGATCGATATTTATTTGATCCAGCCTCTTAATTTAGATTGTTTTATAAAAATATATTTTTCTACTTTTGTTAAAGATAAATTTTGTTATTTGAAATTAGTTCGATTTTAATTATACACTCAGAAAAAAAGTATTATAATATCATATTTAGAGGGAAGAAACCTCTCCTAATTTTCTATAAAAACAAAAGTTTTCACTCGAATGTAGAATATTTATATTCTCTGATGGTTAATAATAAAACAAAACAATTCTTTTCGGGTTTTGATGTCTGAAACATTTAATTAATTTAAACAGTTATTATCCGCTAAAATAAAGGTTACTTTTTTAGGGTGTATTTAAGAAATTCAGATTTAAGTTCATCGAATTTACTGAGAGAAAATTAAGTAAAAAAAAACTCGACACTAAACATCCCGTAGTAAAAGTTATTGCCCTTCGGAATAATAAATTACTAAAAGGTTCTGGTGGATCCCCTATTGAATTATTTATTGCAATAATTCGTGATCGATGATATTTTTTATTTAGAAACAAAGGATGAAGATTAAGAAGCGTGAATGAATAAGTTGTATAGTAAAACACTATTATTTTTATTTAAAAAACAGTGCGTAAATACATTTTTACGAGCATTTTTAAATGAAGTTATATACATAAAAATCATTAATACACTGAGTAATAAAATTAAAAAAAGTGTTTGCAATTTTATTCTTATTCAGATCAATATATAAAAATAAAATAAAAAAATAATTTTTTATTTTAGTTCACGTTATTTCGATATTTGAATTTTTATGAATACAAAGAGAATGCCAAATGCAGATTTAAACAAGGAATGTCTTAAATAATGATGATGGAAATTATGGCCCTTGTACATATCAAAAATTCTTGACACGCCCCACAGAGGTCGGGGAATAAAAGCAGATGCAAAAAATGTAAGCGACACGAGTCAACGCTAATGGATATCATTTCTTTTTTCTTAGAATTTTTTTATATCTTGATGACAACTTGAAATTCCTTACAGTTATGATGCATATACTCATTCATGAAATTCGCAACCTAATGAAAGATATTTGAAGAATTTTTAATGTTATGTCCCAAATTGCACAACATTTGAACTCAATGTAATGTCATCAATATTCACCAAATATTACAATCCCAGCTGAAAATCCCTGTTCAAAATCATGAACATTATAATGCATATTATGTACAAGATCATATACCATATTGGGTCCTGCATATTGGATTAGCCATTTTGAATTTTTACTTTCTTACTTCAAATTCGTGTCCTTCTCTATCAGTGTGTGCCCATTGGGTACAATTTTCACCTGTCAGACAATTTATTATTGATGCATAATTTTGGGGAAATAAGAACATTAAGAATAACTGATTATTTTAATTTAGTACCCTTCATATCGCTGCCTTATATCTCAACTAAATTCATTTCTATCTTTTTCAAACAAAATAAACATTAATTAAAGGGGAACTGCTTATAAATCTTCACTCTCCTTTTCGATTTACACACTTTTGACACTTTCCCCAAGAAACCCATAATTCAATTTCTGCAAGAGCCTAATATATCCACAAGCATTTTTACTATCACTATCAAAATTCTGTTAGAGATCTTCAGGTTTATTTTTCACGCAGAAGATGAAGAGTGAATTATTTTTCCATTTGCAACTTACATTTTCTATAGAAATGAATGATTTGGGGTTGTTGAGGGTGTGTAAACGATTTACGCAGAAAAAGAAGGGGCGTCAGTGCATCTCTACGATATGCTTTGAACAAGATATTAAGAATTCCTGAAGCGAGATATATTACATTAGGGGCTTGGTGTTACGCCATAGATTTAAATAAACATCGCCTCCCTACATAGTTCGAGAAAATTCGATTGAGCCCCTACAATGTGTTTAATAAATAATTCACTGTCTGGCCAGAATATACCTCACACTCTACTCCACTACTATATAGTGTTTTATGAGAAGGGACGACAATCGTCTTATTGTATAAGAGGCACTCTCTAAATCTAAAAATGTGTAAAATTATTTTTATTTGTACAATTTTATTATAAGACGTTTTTGTCTTCCTCATCTTTTTCTGAATTATATTTTTCGTAAGTTTTTAAGTTTTAAAAATTTTAATTATTTTCTATTTTAATATTAACTATAACACAGGACCACAAAATTTTTTTAAAGAAAGTATTGACCAGACTATGTTTTTTACATGTTTTTTGGGTCGCTGAATTCGAATCTGAACTCAGTTTTCCGCCATCACGTCAAGTTTCTTCACAAATTAATAAAATTCGAAAAAAACTGACTGTAAACAAGATTTAAATAAAAATAAGCAGAATATTCTATTAAAAAACAACTTTAAAACACTGAAAAAATATTATATAATGTTAAACAATCAAAGAATCTCGTAAATATTCAAAATGTAAGATGGCCGATCCAATATGGCGTCGATTTTTTTAAAATTCACCCATTTCGCCTGAAACTTGTTACTCGGGGGTTTTTGGGGTTGCTAAATACGAATTTCACCTCAGTTTTTAAAAATTCTGTTGGACTTTAGGAAGAAGTAAGGCGAACGATTAAATAAGAAAAGTATATTTATTTTAGACAAGCGATATAAATCGTGAACAGTAAAACAACTGACTGAATTAATATTGAAATTGACCAGAAGGGGTCGTATTAAAAAAATAAACAGAACGACATCTAGTGTCTAAAGAATAATTAAAACACCGCGAATTATAAAAGTGAATTTATAATATTTGAACTTCAACAAATTCAAAATGGCGGATCCAATATGGCTGACTAATTTTTGAAAAAATTATTGGATTTACCTGAAACGTTATACTCGAGGGTTTTCGGGGTCGCTGAATACGAATTTCTCCTTAGTTTTCAAAAATTCAAAATCTAAGAAATTTTTTAATAATTCGTTAGCCATATTGGATCCGCCATTTTGGATTTTTTAAAATTAAGGTGAAATTCGTATTCAGCGACTTCAAAAACCCCTGAGTAACAAGTTTCAAGTAAATCTGATACATTTTTAATAAATTCGACAGCTATATTGGATCCGCCATTTTGAAGAAACTTGACGTGATGGCGCAAAACTGAGTTCGGATTCAAATTAAGCGACTCAAAAAACATATAAAAAACATGGTCCGGTCTATACTTTCTTAAAAAAAAATTTTGTGTTCCTGTGTAATTTCTTAATATTTTTGTTGAAAATTCTTAATTTTCATAAGGAAATAATATTTACATCATTCCTATTTCTTAATTAAAATTGTTTTAATAAAATTCAAAGTTTTTTAAAATAAAGGAAAAAATTTTACTCAAAAAATGTTCTGTTACATTTATTTACGAATTTCTTTAATTGCAAAATTATTCAAAAACATCAATAACTTCTTTTTTAAATAAATATTTATTATTAATTTTCTATAGGAATTAATTTTTTCAAAAATTTCAAATTCAAACCTTTTTTAAATTATTATTAATTTAAAATTTAAATATTAATAATAATATTTAAATTATTATTATTTTATTATTATAATAATTAAAGATGATCGAGTGATAAAATCATTATTTTATATTAAGTATATTGTTACTGTAACTTCTTCAAATTTTTTTTCATCCTTTCAATTTAATTATTTTTTTCTAGAACTTTTAACTAAAATTCTTCTCTAAATCAAAAATTTTGAATAATTTTTGAAAAATTCTTTGAGAATTTTTAAATACTTTTGTTTGAAATTCAATTTTACGAAATTTTGATTATTCGGAAATTCTTCAGTTAAATATATATTAGAAAATAAAAGCTTCAAATTATTAAAAAAAAATTAAGTTTAACTTTTTCAAAAAAATTAATTTGTTAGAATTAAAAAAGTAAAGAAAAAAGTTAAAAATAAAGAAAATAAAAATTTTTAAATATGTGACGCGCTCCCAAGAAAGGTAAGAAGCAAACGAATTATAGGTTATGTTCGTGTTAGATTTATTTTAATTAAAAGTTTATTTTTAATTATATTTGAATTTGAAACAAATTTTCATTGAATATTTTGGCGATATAATGAAGACTTGAAGATTAATAAATTTTCAATTAATAATTTATTCACTTTCTGTATTTTTACTCAAAAAATTAAAAACATAACCTCAAATTTTTTGCTTCTTAGGTACCTTTCTTCGGAGCGTGACACATATTTTAATTTGAAATCCTTTCAAAATTATTCAATTATTTAAATACAAAAGTAAATAATTTATTAAATATTTAAATGTTTTTTAAAATTTAATTCTTATAAAGAATTTTATCAACAAATTTTTAAATAATTGAATTCTTTTGACAAATTTTAATCAAATTTTTAAGAATAATTACATTTTTCGAGGAATTCGATTAAAATTGTACAAAAAAATAATTAAAATTCTGCGATGAGCTTTATTGTTTATGAAAATAATTGAATTCCTAAAACAAATTTATTATTTATATAAATAATTGAATTTACAAAAAAAATTTATTATTTATAAAATTAATTGAATTTCTGTGCAATTTTTATTATTTATGAAAATAATTAAATGTTTGTGTACAATTTTAGTAAAATTTTTTTTAAATAATTGAATTCTTTTGGAAAATTTATTAAACTAGTATAGATATGGAAAATCATTTAAGTGAGGAGAATTTTTGAAAATAATTGAATTTTGGAGAAAAAATTTTGTATTTATAAAGATAATTGTGATTTTGACAAGAATTTTTTTTAAATTTTGAACACAATAATTGAACTTTGTAGGAAGAATTTTATTACTTTTGAAAATAATTAAATTTCTGCAATCATTTGTAACTTTTTCAAAATTCAATATTTTAAAATGTTTTTAACTCAAATTTTTCTATTTAATACAAATGATATCAAGTTTAATCTAAATGTATGTTAATTTTAATAAAAATGTACCTATATAAATTTCAATGCTGGTATTGCATATTTGCTTCATATGCAATTTATTAAATTTAATACAGATTTTTCTAACAGTGCATTATCCGCTTTTTTCAAATATGTTTACAATCTCATCACATATACATATGAATGTTTGCAATGCTTAATTTTGCTTATTCATCTGTCTATATATAATATTATAAAAGAAAACATCGACAGAATTTAATACATGAAACATTTTTTCTGTTTTTTTACTTCTTGTTTTCTAAAAATTTCTTAAAAAATGTTTACAGCAATTAAAAATTTACACAAGAAATTATTAATTAAATTCACGAAGAAATACAGTACTTTTTTACTTTTTAAAATTTTTTTCTTCCCTAAGATTGGGTGAAAAATTAGTTATCATAAATTCTCATTTCGTGTATGCCTGCTTCCCAGTGGGATATTGTTTCTTCGTTTTCTCTCTGGTCTTCCACAATTTATTGATATTATCCTTTACGATTGAACTTTATTATATCGAACACGCAAAGTGTTATGATTATAATACATCATTTAGAACTTAATGGATACTCTCGCTTTCAAGATTTCTTTTACTTATTTAAATCAATTGGAAAATTGAATTTAAGTATTTTTTTCAATTTGAAATAAGAATATAATCTTAAAATTATGTAGATATTAGTTTACTCAAAAATCCTCTACTGCCCTAATAGCACAAAGTAGGGGAGATCGGGGCGTTATATGGATAACTTTTTACTGTCTATAGTTTTCTTCACCATTTTTACATTATTTAAATGTTTATACCACAGAAAAGTGTCTGTAGAATCTTAGCTTTTTTAACCCTCAGAGAAGCTCATATTTTTTTCTGTTGTATGAATTTTAGGAATGTCCTGAAGAGGCGAGTGATTTCCGAGCTGAACAGTGCGCAATTTTTAACGACATACCATTTGAAGGGGTTCATTACGAGTAAGTTATTATAAGTAAATAATAAATAAATATAAATAAGTAAAATTGTCCTATTTTTTAAAAATGGGTCACTAATATTTCTAAAGAATGATCCAGGAATATTCATAGAGAAAATTTAAAAAATATTCATAAAAGACATTAAAGGAACATCTTTGTTAAACACTTCGGATATTTACCTTTCCAGTGGAAAAAAATATTTACGTTCTAGAAACATTTCTAAATCTTTTTAAAACGTTTCATGTCAGCCAAAATATAATTATACTATAAACATTTCATGCTTTAAAAAAGGTTCTAATAAAAACGATATAAAAAATAAAACGTTTTAAAAATTTTTAGGAACTTCGAACGTGAATGCTTCTTTACTCACTGACATTATTTTGAACATTCCAAGAACATTCTAATAGAATTTCCAATATTCCTGGATAATTCTTGGAATATATTCATAGTTTCGTATATATTTAAATGCAGTTCGTAAAAAATTGAACCATTATTAATTTTCTGTTTACTTTTTTAGCTGGATTCCTTATACAGGTAGTCCCAACAAGTGTGACTTGAATTGCATGCCACGTGGAGAGCGTTTTTTCTACAGACATAAACCGAGTGTTACAGACGGAACTTTATGTGACATTGAAAAAAAAGATGTTTGTGTTGAGGGGAAATGTATGGTAAGCAAAAAAAATTTTGAACTAAAAGAACAGATAGAATTTTATTTGTGTTTAAGAATTTTAATAAATACACATTGATATATATTTATTTTAATATTAATTTGTTGTTTTGTAGTAATTTTTATATTAAGTAATAAAAAGTACACGTATTTCATTATTTATGATTATTATTTATTATTATTTATTTCTATTTTTTATGCTTTATAGCCTGTTGGGTGTGATTTGATGTTGGGAAGTGACGCCAAAGAAGACGCCTGTAGAGTATGTGGAGGCAATGGAACTGATTGTAATACAGTAAAGGGAGTGTTTGACACAGATGATTTACAAGCAGGTTGGTTACAAAGAAGAAGAAAGAATAAAATTAATTCTGAAAAATTAACTAAAATATGAATTTTTATTTAACAGGTTACGTTGATATACTATTAATTCCTGAAGGAGCCACAAATATCGTTGTAAAAGAAATAGAACCATCAAATAATTATTTAGGTAAAGTACAATTTCTTGTTTTTCCTAATTTTCTATTACTGAGTTCTGGCTACAAGAATTGAATATATTGTAAAAGCTTAAGTAATAATTACTTACTATTCATAAGTACTAGTAAATTAATATTTTCGGATTAATAATAATTAAATTTAGGAGAAACTATGAGTAGTTGATACAATTTTGAGAAAATCACTTACATTCATATTTAAAACGACCTATAAATGTTTTTTGTCAAATGTTCGAGAAACTTTCTTAAAAATACTCTATATTTAAACAACCAAAGCATTTTTCTAAAATTGAATTCTCATAGTGTTGATAAAAAGTACAGTGTTGGACAATAGGATTTGCCTACCCTACAGCAAATAAAGACATTACAAAAAGTTATTTATTTTAATTTCTAGTAACGATAGAAAGTTGACTAAGGTTTTATTTCAAAGCTAATATTCCCTACTTTCATAATATCAAAATAATAAATTAAAAAACTTGTTCTTTATTGTTTAAATGCAATTAGCAATAAACAAAATTAAAAAATTTTGTTTGGGTAAATTCTAAACAAATGTAGTTTTTAACAAAATATCATACATAAATTTCATGCATTGTAATTGAGCTTATTTCGTCACGTTTCCAATGCTTTTTTAAAAATTATTGTACGATAATTTTAAAAAAGTTATTCTTATTTGTTTTAAAAAACGCCTATTTTTTAAATTGTTAATGATTTAAAAATATTAGATTTAAAAAAAAATTTGTAGGACAAAGATGTTAATTTCTATATGTAGAATTGGAAAAAATATTAAAAAATGTTTTAAAACTAATTTTATTTTACAACACTTTAACCTTACATTTTAAGTCATTTACATAACGTACAAACATGAAAGAAATATGATAAAATTTTTTGTAATGTCTTGTTCCCAATTCTACATGTAAAAATGAACATTTGTTGTCCTACAAGTTTCTTTACTAAATCAACTGTTTTTAAATTATTAACAATATTTCAAAAATAGGCTGTTATTTTAAACAAATGATGATAACTTTCTTAAAAATTATCAAATAATAATTTGCAAATAATTTGCAATCAAGAGAGCGAAAATCGCTGTTCTCCACGAATTGCACACAATACTTTGTCCACAACTGAAAATAAAACGTTTTATTAATTTTTAATACGGATTATAACATTTTTATCCCCTTATTATTACAACAAAACATATTAATATAATTAATTTTTCAAAATTTTAATTTTTACTAATAAATTATTCGATTAGGTCAAAATTAGTTAGTTAGTAACACAGTTAGTAAGTTAGTTGGTTAGTTAGTTAGTAACGAAGGTAGTTAGTTAATTAGGTACTTAGTAACTACATTAGTTATTTAGTAAGTTAGTTAATTATTAAGTTAGTCAGTAAGTTAGTTAGTAACTAAGTTAGTAAATTGTTAAGTTAGTCAGTAAGTTAGTTAGTAACTAGGTTAGTAAATTAGTAAGTTAGTAAGTAAGTTAGTTAGTTAGTAACAAAGTTAGTCATTAACTTAGCTGGTAACTAAGTAAGTTAGTCAGTAAGTTAGTTACTTATTATGACAGTAACTAAGTTTATTAGTTAGTAACTATGTTAGTTAGTTAGTTTATTAGTAAGTTAGTTAGTTAATTAATTAGTGACTAAGTTAGTAAATTAGTAAGTTAGTTAGTAACAAAGTTAGTAAGTTAGTTGGAAAGTTAGTTAGTTAGTTAGTTAGTAACAAAGTTAGTCATTCAGTTAGCTAATAACTAAGTTAGCTAGTCAATAAATTAGTTACTTATTAAGTTAGTAACGAAGTCTATTAGTTAGTAACTATGTTAGTTAGTTAGTTTGTTAGTAAGTTAGTTAGTTAATTAGTTAGTGACTAAGTTAGTAAATTAGTAAGTTAGTTAGTAACAAAGTTATTTATAATGTTATTAAGTAACTAAGTTAGCAATTTTATAAGTCAGTAAGTTAGTTACTTACTAAGTAATTAACTAAGTTTGTTAGTTAGTAACTAAGTTAGTAAGTTAGTTAGTAAGTTAGTTAGTAAATAAGTTAATAATTTAGTTAGTTATTTAGTTAGTTAGTAACTAAGTTAGTAAGTTAGTTAGTAACTAAATTAGTAATTAAGTAAGTTAGTAAGTTTTTTACTTAGTAAGTAATTAATTAAATTTGTTAGTTAGTAACTATTTTAGTTAGTTAGTTTGTTAGTTAATAAGTTAGTTGGTTAATTATTTACTTAGTAACTAAGTTAGTTAGTAAGTTAGTAATTAAGTCAGTTGATTAGTAAATAACTACGTTAGTTAATAAGTTAGTAACTAAGTTAGTTAGTTAGTTAGTAACTAAGTTAGTTAGTTAGTTAGTAACTAAGTTAGTAAGTTAGTTAGTAACTAATTTAGTAAGTTATTTAGTAACTATCTTAGTATGTTGGTTAGTAACTAACTTAGTAAGTTGGTTAGTAACTAAGTTAGTAATTAAGTCAGTCAGCAAGTTAGTTACTTAGTAAGTAATTAACTAAGTTTGTTAGTTAGTATCTATTTTAGTTTTATTTAGTTTTATTTAGTTTTATTTTAGTTAGTTTGTTTGTTAGTGAGTTAGTTAATTAGTTAGTTAGTTAGAGAGGTTCCATTTGTGTCAACCATGGTCACTTCTAATATAGGAGATATTGCTACTAAAAAGTTTAAAATATATACAATATAAGTATTTAATTAATAATACCAATTAAATTTGGTATTATCTATGAAAAAAATGAGCATAATACTTTAACAGTTTAACATTTATTGAAAAATGAAAAATTTAAAAATTTGTTTTTGCGAAATATGGTTTCAGCTGTTAGAAACACAAGTGGACATTACTACTTAAATGGAAACTGGAGAATAGACTTTCCTCGAAGCTTGAGATTTGCTGGAACTATTTTTCATTATTCTCGAGATCCTCAAGGTTTCTCTGCTCCTGACACAATTACAGCTCTGGGACCAACGACTGAACCAATTTACGTCGTGGTAAGTATACAGTTGAAAATATTTCCCACCTTCAACCTAAAGCTGTTTTCGTTCCAATGAAATAAGTAGTAAATTTCATATTTTCAGTTACTCTACCAAGATAGAAACGTTGGTGTCAATTATGAATATAGCGTTCCGACAAAAATATCACAGCAAGGTGATCCTGATGGCTACGTTTGGATAGCAGATGAATTTTCTTCTTGTAGCACAAGTTGTGGAGGAGGTATAGGAAAAATAAATTGTGAAGTTAATTTTTTTTAAATATCAAAGTATTTCATTAAATTCAATTTTTTTAATAATTAATCTATTAACTGAAATAGCAAGCACAACTAATGCTCCAACTTCTTGAACAGAAATTTATTAAAACTTGGGTTAAATTAAACAAGGGGATTTCTTTTTTCTTTACTGAATGCTATAACTAATTTTTTTAAGAAATATATTTAATGTGTTCTGCACTTTTCAGAAAAAATATTGTTTCTTTGGTTAGAATTAGATATAATGAATGATCGACTATGAATGAAAATTTTAATTCAATTTAATCTTGAATGCAGGATATCAGTCAAGACGAGTGAATTGTGTTCGTCGAAGAAACTCAGAACCGGTAGATGAACAGCTTTGTGATCCTCTTCTCGAGCCAGCAGCTACGAAAGCTTGCAGTGAGGAGGCTTGCCCACCCCAGTGGGTGTCAGGTGAATGGAGTCCTTGTAGTAAGCCGTGCGGTGAGGGTGGCGAGCAAACTAGACAAGTTAAATGCGAGCAGGTGGTTGCAGGGGGGATTCCCTCAATCGTCGATGATTCTCAGTGTCTCGAACTTCCTAAACCTGAATCAAAGCAGGAATGTAATAAGGAACTTGACTGCCCTCAATGGCATGTGGGACCATGGAAACCAGTGAGTTAAACCCTATCAATAAGATTGTATCTATTTGAATCTAAACTATTTTGATAGAATCGAAACAAGTACTAAACTCAACTAAAACATCTTTTATCGATAGACCATTAGCTACCAGCTTCACTTATTTATTATTTAACTGAAATTATCAAACAATTGTTATTTTTCTCATTTTTAAAACTTATAATAAATTAAAAATCTGTTTCATTTCAATAGTTAATTTTTTGTTTTACAGTGCGATCATTTATGTGGAAAAGGCAAACAGATGAGGAAAGTGACTTGTTACAAAAAGACTGATGGAAAAATTCAAGTGTTGGAGGATTCAGCGTGTCCGGAAAAAATGCCTGAAAAAGAAAAGCCCTGCGAATTAAGACCATGTACTGGACTTGATTGGATTACGTCTGATTGGAGTGGAGTGAGTTTTTCAATGTTAAAATATCTCTATTAAAACCTTTTTAATCTCTTAAAAAAAACTCTTCATATTATTGTACTAAAAATTAAAAGCTTTTTAAAAACATTTTAGTGCACAGATAAATGTGGATTAACTCATGAAACCAGAACGACACAATGTGCTACTCAAGATGGCACAATTTATCCTGATAACAATTGCGACCTGGAAAAGAAACCTGAATTAAAACGAGAATGTGAAACTGCACAAACTTGCGAATATGAATGGGTCACTTCTCAATGGAGCGACGTAATTACATTCTTTTTATTATTAAAAATTCTTTATAGATATTGAATACTCTTGGAAAAATATTTCTGATTGTATTAATAATGATAAATACAATCATTGATACAATCATTGAGTAGTGAATTAACGTAAAAAAATCTTTTCAGTGTTCAGCTAAATGCGGTTCTGGAATACAAAATAGACAAGTGTTTTGTGCGACTTTTGAAAATGAAGATACACTAAAAAAAGTACCTGACGAGAAATGCGATGCCAAAAAGAAATATAACGATACTCAGAATTGTACTGCTGAAGCGGAAGAGTGCAAAGGAGAATGGTTTGCTGGTCCTTGGAGTAAGGTACAAATATTTATATTTTAAAAAATAAATTTTTGACAAAATGAAAATGTTATTTATTTAAAAGTATACTTTGCTTTTAGTGTTCTAAATCTTGTGGTGGTGGGGATATGACTCGTAAAGTGATTTGTTTGAAAGATAACATGGCAGTACCTTCAAGTAACTGTGACGTGGAAACGATAATGTTTAGTCAAGAAAGTTGTAACGAACAGCCATGTGGAGAAGGTAAGAAACAATTTTAATTTATCTAATTTCATATTATCATTTTCGAAATTTCCAAAATTAAATTTTTATTTTTAAGATGAAGTTATATCCGTAACTCCCGATAAGGAAAAGACTACTCCAGATGTAAGTGAAGAAGAAGAATGTGAGGAAGGAGAAGAAGAGGAGGGAGAAGATTATGTTACGATAAAAACTAGCTTTAGCTCGAGTGTGAGTTCTACATTCATATTCTTAATTAAAAAAATTAAAAATTGTTTAAAGAATTTTCTATTTTTATACCCGTTCTCAGGAAGGAGATGTTACGGAGGTCTCTCCTCTGAGTTCGCCAATAAGTACCGAAAGCAGTGGTAAGACTGATGCATTTTCTGATGACATGATGATGAGTGATGCTGGTTACAGTAGAGGAGATATTGAAATTTCCACTGAGTCTGGTAGTGGAGAAGGCAGTGGTACTGATGAAGATGAATTTACATTATTCCCACAAACAGGCTCTTCTAAATTTGAATCAACCTTCGAGGGAAGCGGTACATCACCTGACGAAGATACCATTGTGACAGTTACTGGTACAACAGAATCTGTGGTTACTGGAGGATCAACTGAGGCAGTATCTGAAACATCAAGTGAAGTAGTTTCTGGAGTAACAACAGAGTCTGGAGCAACAACAGAGTCCGGAGCAACAACAGAGTCCGGAGCTACTGACGAATCTGGTAAGAAATGGAGGTTGATAATTATTTAAGTTTCTATAAATTGATTAGTTTTAAATTAAACTTTAAATTTTTAGGCATATCTACTAAATCTATTTCTGGAACGACTGCAATTTCAACTGACTCTTCAACAATAATTTCAACACAAACATCATCTGAGTCTTCTTCTACTGTTTCTTCAGTTACATCCTCTGGTACCGATGATGTAGCTAGTACTTCGAGTTCTGAAACTTCAGCACATACAGACACATCACAGACTGACTCATCTGAAAGTTCTGCTTCCACTTCTTCAGAATCTACGGAAACTTCTTCAGAACCAACTTCCACGATTTCAACATCAGAAACATTAAGTACCGTTTCAGTATCGGACGAGAGCAGTTCCTCCGAAATGAGTTCTACATCCTCCAGCACTTCTGAATTTAGTTCTTCAAGTGAAGGTGTGCACCTTTTTAACCATATACCTTTCAGTAATAACAAAATTAATCAGTTTAGTGAATAGATAAATTTTGTTTTTATTTTCAGGAATATCAACTCAAAGCACTACATCCTCGGAAGGAACTACTGATTCAGGAACGTCATTGAGTGGTCAGACTACAGAATCTGGAGCAACCACAATGTCGGGTGCAACATCAGAATCTGAAGCGACCACAGTATCGGGTGCAACATCAGAATCTGGAGCGACCACAGTATCTGGCGCGACAACGGAATCTGGAGCGTCAACAGAATCTGGTGCGACCACAGAATCTGGAATAACAACAGAATCAGGATTAACAACAGAATCAGGAATGACAACTGCATCTGGTTTAACAACTGAATCAGGACTAACCACAGTTTCGGGTTTGCCAACTGAGTCTGGCTTAACAACTGCATCAGATTTATCGACAGAATCTGGTCTGACTACCGAATCGGGACAGATGACCGAATCAGGATTATCAACAGTTTCTGGAGAATCCACAGTTAGTGGTTTAACAACAGAAACTGGATTAACTGAGGGTACAACTGCATCCGAAGAAGAAAGTACAGACTTAACAGAGCAGACTCATGGTAATGAATGAATTTTTCTCTTTCTTTATAGGATCTTTAATTTGTTTCATAAAAACCTAAAATATTCATTGCAGTTTCTGAGTTTTGGACGACCGTTAGTTCTGTACAAACTGCATTGAAAAAGGAAGGAAAAATGAAAAAATGCAAACCGAAGAAGAAGAAGACGTGTAAGACTACAGACTTTGGTTGCTGTTATGATGGTGTTACGCCTGCAGAAGGTCCCTTCGGAAAAGGTTGTCCAAATCCTGAGACCTGTAGTGAAACTAAATTCGGCTGTTGTCCGGATGGTGTTTCACCCGCTAAAGGACCAAAGAACGAAGAATGTCCAGATCAACATTGTAACGAAACACTCTTTGGTTGCTGTCAAGATGAAATTACTCCTGCCGAAGGAAATGATTACGAAGGTTGCAAGAAACCTTGCAATGAAACTGAGTTAGTACCTTAATGATTGCTTTTCTGTAACTTACAAACTGATTTTAATTTAACTTTTCTGAATTGTAGATTTGGATGTTGTCCTGATAAAGAAACGCCAGCCATCGGAAAGAACAATTTGGGATGTTGCAATGTTACGAAGCATGGTTGTTGTCCTGATGGAATTAGAGAAGCTTCTGGTCCAGATGGTAAAGGTGAGCTTCTCCCTCTAATAAAATTTCTATATGCGAAAAAATTTGTTGCTATGCGAATATTTATACTACTGATAAATCTTTGCCTTAGGTTGTGAAGAAGAAGTATCAGAAATGCCCGAACTTGAAACTACAACACCAATCGATGGAGATTGTGCTAATTCGACCTATGGTTGCTGTCCAGATGGAGAAAAAGCAGCCAGTGGTGAAAACTTTAAAGGTTGTGGAGTCATTAATACGGAAAATTGTACTGCTTCCTATTTCAGTTGTTGTCCTGATGGAATAACAGCAGGTAATAGTCCTAACAAGAATGTAAATAGTTTGAATTTTATTCAAGATTAACTTTTTAATTCGATGTATATTTTAATTATCCAGCACTTGGTCCACGATATCAGGGATGTCATACATCATGTGAAAATTCAACTTTCGGATGCTGTGATGATGGAATAACGCCAGCTCATGGACAGAACCGTGATGGATGCTGTCTCTCTTCTCCCTTTAAATGTTGCCCTGATAATATCACTCCAGCACGAGGTCCAGATTTCTATGGTTGTGGATGTCAATATTCTAGATTTGGATGTTGTCCCGATAATGTAACTGTTGCACGTGGTTCGCACAATGAAGGATGCGGTTGTCAATACACTCAGCACGGTTGCTGTCCAAACAGATTTACTCCTGCAAATGGACCCAACTTTGAGGGATGTCCTTGCTATACATATCAGTTCGGCTGCTGTCCAGATGGAGTTACAGTAGCTAAAGGTCCAAACAGTCAAGGTATTTATTGTGTTATATCTCAGAATGAAACTGAACATAATCCAAATTATATATATTTAAATTGTCTGGCATCGGTGATTCAAACCGGATTTATTCATAGAGCGGAAGGCTCTGATATTATGGGACAGATTTTAAGGAAGAGTAATTGTTAAATTGAAGTTAAATTATTAAAGTTTTTATTTGAATCCTTTACAATTAGAATCGCAGAGAAAAAGTAGATCCATATGTCTTCAGGAATACTGAAACAAAATTAGAACTTTGTGGAATCAATCGAGAATTTAAATGGGGACGAAATTTAAAAGTATTAGTTATTTACATTTTCGAAGAAATGATGCTGTCTAGCTCAAACAGAAAATGCAGTAGATTTCCCTCAAATTGTTTTCGGGCCAGCCAAAAGTGGAAGGTCCGGAGTCCAAGTATATCGACAACTGGTCTCCGGTAAATTATAAAAAACATCCCTCAGCCTAGGAGTGACCGAATTATTGATTTGACTTTAAAATCGAAGTAATGCAGTTCTTAGAAAAATAGAAATCTGCTTCGTAGTAGAAATTATTTCCTTGAATTAACTTGACAAAGACGAAACTTGAAGATTGCACTTGGTACTTGAAGATTTTTTGGAACTGGAGTTGAATAATAAACTCGACGACAATATACAACTAGTTAACTTGGCTGCTTTTCACTAAATATTGCATAAATTTTGCATTTTGGAATGTACACTTATTTATCAAAAGGAATTTATTTTTCATAAAATTAGGTTGATTTCCCAAGTTCTTTTTACAGAAACCAAAAAATGGTTGGAGTAAAAAGAAAAATATTGGGAAAAGAAATTTTACTCAAATAAAAGTTAATTTCAACAGTGAAATATGGCTTTCAAAATGAATATTTACCATTAATGATATATTTCACTGTAAATATTATTACGAAAAACTGATTTGTATTTTCTAAAATTGAATAAAACTTAAATTCAATATTAAATAGTCTTGTATATATGTATGTCTTTTTGCATTATTTCGATTAGAAAATTTTAAAATTCCTAAAAAATTATTACGTTTTAATTTTTCAAAATAATTAATGATAAAAAATTACATAAGAAATGGTATCATAAATGACATCGTTTATAGTCCCAAAATACAACATCATTTCCAATATTATTTACGATTTCATTTTTGACATCATTTATGATATCATTTACGACATCATTTTTTATGTAATTATATCGGCAAGAGTGCCATCTTTTATAGGTTCCTTTTGCAAAGGGAACTACGTCATACCACCCGCTTTTATCACCTTTGAGTCAATGTAATTAAATTTTACTGCATGTAAGTAGGGAACCAAATAGAAAAATGACAAGATACACATGAACATATTTGGCATTTGCTATTCAGACAAAGACTTCTGATCAATACTTGCTTTGATTTGAAAAAAATAAGGATTCAGATTTTAACTTCTCAAAATATTATTTTATAAATATAAAATACGTCGCGATGACGTGACACTTGGAACAATTTAAAATTCGTAAATCAATTACATATTTTGACAAAATTTGTTTGCTGACACTGGTAGGAATTATAATTATATTATTTTTTAAGGATGTGGATGCGAAAATACAGAGTTCAAATGTTGCTCCGATGGAAGAACGCCAGCTAAGGGTCCAAACTTTGAGGGTTGTGCTTGCGATGCTTCAAAATACGGCTGTTGCCTTGATGGAATAGAGGAATCTCAAGGTGACAACTTCCAAGGATGTCTTAGCGTACCATCAATTCCAGGATCTGCTTGCAGTTTAGAAAGGGATAGAGGGCCTTGTAGAGATTTTACAGTCAAGTGGTTCTATGACACTGAATATGGTGGATGTTCAAGATTCTGGTACGGTGGTTGCGAGGGTAATGAGAATAGATTCAAGTCTCAGGAAGAATGTAAAGAAACCTGCGTGCAGCCGAAGGGCAAAAGTATGTTGACATATTTTAGAATTAAAGACTCTTGAATTAATTTAAAAATCTAAATAAAAAATAATCTTCTTAAGATGCTTGTTACCTACCCAAAATCGCTGGAGCTTGCGAAGGCTATTTCCCAACTTGGTACTATGACGTGGATAGAAAGCAGTGTGGTCAATTCATCTACGGTGGCTGCCTCGGAAATGCCAACAACTTTAAAACTAGAGAAGAGTGCGAGTCTCTATGTTCTGAGTCTGAAGATATTGGTAAACATATTTCATAATTAGTTTATAAATTATATGCTGAAGAACGCTTGAATTAAATTCGCTAATCTACGTTTTAGATCCATGTCAGCAAGAGAAGGAATCGGGTCCTTGTGTTGGAAACTTTACCAGATACTATTTCAACAAAGAATCACAAACTTGTGAACAATTCCAATATGGTGGATGCAAATCGAATCACAACAACTTCCTTACCGAAATGTCCTGCCAAGAAAGGTGTCTTCATCCAGGACGCATACGAGGTAAGCTTTCAATATTCAAAAAAGATTTCTTGAAAACAAATTAATCAAGTTTTGAAATGGGAATGTTTTTTTTTTAAATCGGAATGTAATTTTCAATAACTGAATGCAATTTCTAGAATAATGGTTGGTTTTGTAGAAAATGAGAATTTTTTTGAACTTTTGGTGTTGGTGTTCATTTAAATCATTTTCATGATTAAATTAAAAGGATTTTTTGTGCTTGTTATAATGAATTTTACAAATGCAATAGTCAAATAAGCAATTAACAAGCATTTAAAAAAGAATAATATTTTCATACACACTAACTTTGCATGGTAACATAAAATTGGAAACAGATTCTTGCTTGCTGCCTCGAACTGAAGGTAACTGCACAGAGAAGATTCCTCGGTGGTACTCTGATCAATCAGAAAATCGCTGCATGCCATTCTATTACACAGGATGCGGTGGTAATAAAAATAACTTTGACTCTAGAGAAGCATGTGAGTCTATTTGTCCATCTAAGATCGGTAAGACTGTGTTATTACTTAAATTGATTGAAATGTCATTTTGGAAACATAAATAAGAATTTTAAGTTACTAATCAGTGAATGTTTGTTCTTACTTTTAAAAAAATTACTAATTAATAATAATAATTCCTTTTTATATTAGAACAAGATTTATGCTTGCTTCCTGCTGTTATGGGTGATTGTCATAATTACACTCAACGATGGTTCTACGATTCCTATGAACAACAATGTAGACAGTTCTATTATGGAGGTTGTGGAGGAAACGAGAACAATTTCCAGACTGAACACGATTGTATCAACAGATGCGAAGCTTCCCTTAATACGAAAGCACCTCCTGCACAAGAATTTAGAACTGGTAAATTAAAATGGAATGTAACTTGAAAGTATACCTCATTTAAAGATTTTTAACTAACATGTTTATATCCCTAGAATTTTGCTTTTTACCTGATGAGCGAGGACCGTGTTCTGACAATCAAGTTAAATGGTTCTACGATTCTCGAATTGGACTTTGCAAAACTTTCAGTTATGGTGGTTGTGGCAGCAATGGAAATAATTTCAATTCTCGTGAGGAATGTGAATATAGATGTGGCGAAGTTCAGGGTAACGATCTTAAAAATGATTTTAAGGTCTTGTTATTCAGTGTGACGTATTTTCATAGTAAAGTATATGGGGCATGTGACCCTACTGAATAACATGATCTTAAATTAAATTTTTTGGGAATTCGTAAAATTGATTTTCTGAAATTTTCATTTTTAGACCCATGTACATTACCTGTTCTCGTCGGTCCTTGTAATGGATCTGTTACTCAATATTATTACGATAGAAGGTATGATGGCTGCTTCCCATTCGACTACAGTGGTTGCCAGGGAAACAAAAATCGCTTCCAAGATTTGGAAACATGTAGTGAAAGATGTGTCAGACAACACGAAGTTGAAATTCAACGGGATACAACTCCTCACGCTGATTATGAATCACCGAGTGTAATTTGTTCCGCTCCTGTTGATGCTGGTCCTTGTAACAAACAAATCACGTCCTATTTTTATAATGTCGATGCAAGAAGTTGTCAGGCCTTTATCTATGGCGGTTGTGAAGGAAATGCCAATAGATTCCAGACACAAGAACAATGTGAACGTCTTTGCGGTACTTTCCATAAGCAAGGTGAGAATAAATAAAGTAAAATAAATTTAATAGTAAAACTTTAACGATAGTCCTTATATGAAAAGAGTATATATGCAAATTAGGTAAAGGAAGACATCCGTTACCGCTTGAGTAACGTTTCAAGTTTCATACTTTTATCAATAGTCTTCCATGCGATGAAGGGAGAAAGAATATTAATAATAATTTTAATAATTTGTTTTTTACAGATATTTGTAATTTATCGGTCGATCCTGGTCCTTGTAGAGGAGCGTTCACCAAATTCTTCTACGATAGATCGTCTCGAACTTGTCAAGAATTCGTCTACGGTGGTTGTGATGGCAATGCTAATCGATTTAGTACTATTCCTGAATGCGAATCGGTCTGCATTCATCACGAAGAACCAACATCAAGTGGAAATGAAACTTCCGTCTCTCATCATGGTAAGAAACTAAACTTAATAACTCAACGTTAGATGACAAATTTTAATTCTACTCCTTTCATCTACAACAGTATTCATATCGAAAAATCTTTCATTGGTAAATTTTCTTAATGATTCAAAACCTAAAAAAAACTTTCAATTAAGCCCCTTGAATTTTTATTGAATGACAAATTTAAATTTGACTTCAATGAACTGGTTTTTCTGGTACTTAGAAATCTGCAGAGAACCAGTTGACACAGGTTATTGCACTACTGGATATTATAAACGATTCCATTATGTCGAGGAATTTCAAACGTGCAGATCCTTTATTTACACCGGTTGTGGTGGTAATCGTAACAATTTCAAGACCTTTGAGTCCTGCATTGCCACTTGTTTTAGATGTAAGTGACGGTTTCGGAATCCGTTACTCAATTTAAAAATTTTTCAGAAAAATAAATCTTGCTACAATATTTTTGCAAAATCAAAAATGTATATACATTACGCTAATTATGCTTATCCCGCTGTATATTTATCGCTGAAATTTTGCTTTTATAGCAAAAAATAATTCGACTTATGTATCGAAATTGAATATTACTTTTTTCTTCTATGCGTTCGAATTTTGAGAATTCTTGAATTTATTTTTCTCTAATGAAGGTTTGAAAATATTTCAATTTTTAATCTAGCAAATGAAATTGACGTTGGTGGACCAAACGAATCAAAAGACCCATGTGAAGAAGTGAAAGATGAATGTAGACAGATTCGGTGTCCTTACGGCAAAGAAGCCTTTGTTGATGATCAAGATTGCGAACGCTGTCGATGTGTTGATCCATGCGGCTCTCAATCTTGTCCAGATGGAACCAAGTGCACCATTATTTTTGATGATAATAATAATGATGATGAAACAACTTATAGAGGAGTTTGTAGAAATGGTAAATAAATTGATTGGAGAGTGTTTAATTTTTTCTTCGTTCAGGAGAATAAATCGATGTTATTTATTTATATTACAGCAGTGAACCCTGGTCGATGTCCCACTGTATCCAATAGTACAAGATGTGAGCAGGAGTGTTTAACCGACGCGGATTGTTCAAACGATCGGAAATGTTGCGATAATGGTTGTGGCACTTCTTGCTTGGACCCAGCATCCGAGGAGCCTTACACGCCTATTCCAATTGTAAATGTTACAGCTCCGACTTATGGAGCAGAACCTGCTGCTATTGAACAACCAGATGATCCTCAAGTTTCAGCAGAAGAAGGTTTCTTTGTGACAATGAAGTGTATAGCAACTGGTTCACCGAGACCAACAATTAGCTGGAGAAAAGATACTGAACTGGTATTTATAATTTTTAATAGACTTTACACTTGTTTTAGTCTAAAATTATCCACTCTAATATGTTTTCCTTGAATGAATTAAAGACTTTGTCTATTTATATCTAGATAAATGCAACAGAGAAGAGACGACGAATTTTAAATGACGGATCCTTACAAATCATCAATCTGTACACATATGATAGAGGTACCTATATTTGTACTGCTGACAACGGTCTTGGACCACCAGTTAGAATTGAATATCAACTACAAGTAACCGGTAAGTCGAAAACTAAAAATAAAGTCTTTTATATTAATATAATCTATAAATGGTGATGGGTTTAACTAAAAGCACTGCATTCTTAAAGTACGTTTAGTAATAAACTTTTAAAAACGGTGTAGAATATTTATTAACAGTAATGTTGGTTAGCTTTGTTATTTAAATTATAAATTACTAACAAAATAATATGAAAGTATTATAATTATCTTAGGTACAGAATGAATATAACATTTAATAAACTTGCATATTGGGGTGAAAAGTGAAAAGGTTTATGACTAACATTTCGTTTTGCCTCGTATGTCCTATTGGGATCGGCTAAACTGCAATACGCTATCTGGTGGGGACTTATTCTCTTCCTCCATTTCCCTTTTGTTTCGCTTTTCAATCAACATCTTAGAAAGAGACGAAAAGACAAAATGGAGGTAGAGAATAAATTAAAGTTTTTACCGATCCCAATTGCTATGCAACCAAAAATCAATTTAAGAACAAATGTTATTATAAACAGTTTTACTTTTTTGGGAGTAATGTAAAACAACTAAAACTAAGGTTTTGGCTTGGTGAACTCTAATTTGATGCAACTTGCATGTTATTTGTCTTGCAAACTCCAGAACCACACAATCGTTCCGCTGATATTGTTGGTGAACCTACCGCGTCCGTCACTGTGACGATTAATTCACCGACAACCCTTTATTGCTATGCGATGGGTTGGCCGAGACCTTTTGTAACCTGGTGGCGGGGAGACCGCATGCTGCCTCTATCTTCAGAAGACTATGAACAAGATTCAGACTATACTCTCCTTATTAGATCAGTTACCATTAGTAACTTGGGGGTCTACGAGTGTCAAGCTTACAATGGAATCGAGAGACCAGCTTCGTGGTCCGTGACCCTATTCGCCTTGGGACCAGTCCACAATGTTTCTAGTCCTTATATTATTCCACCTCCAGAGAGACCCTACATTCCAAGACCCAATTATCCATTTAGACCCCAAAGAACTCAAGTTTCTGACTACCAAACACGTGCACCTATTTATCGCAGACCTGACTATCATGTCCCTGGGGTTGTTCCCCTTGATCCGAGTCAGAATGAGACATCTCGGTATCAAGGTGAGGCATATAATATAACATTATTTTCGAGTATGATTCAATATCCAAAATTTTGAGAGAACATTTCATTGAGTACGCGAATATTATAAATTCTCAAAATATCGACTGTTTATAGATAAAATCGAATAACTCGGGTAAATCTTAATAGATTTTGCTCAATTTTTTTATGTTGGATAAATAATGATAAAAGAAAGAATTTTGTTAATTTCATTTAATGTTTTTGATACTTTTATAGAATTTAAACAAACAAAACTAAAAAAATTAGATTTTTTGAAATTTAGACAAACGTAGAAATTAAACTACTTAACGGATTTGTAAAATATTCTGGAATGTTATTAATTAGGTTAAAATCTCGATATACATTTCAGGAAATTTTAATACATTTCGTATTTTTGGAAATATTTAGATTTTTCTCAATAAAATTGGATTCTTTGACATTTAGACAAACGTAGAAATTAAACTAACTAATGAATTTGTAAAATACTCTGGAATATAATTAATTGTCTTAAATAGAAATTTTTTATTAAGACGAATAATTAGAATTAATTTTTTGCTTATGTTGATCATGTAATTAAATTAAGTTTTTGTTATAATTCATAATATAACGTGAAACATTCATTTAATTCGGAAATTTATTGGTAATATTAATAAAATCAATCAAAATATTAAAACTTTAGTTATAAATTTTACTTACTAAACTTTTATTTAACAATTATAACAACTTTTACTTGGCGGAACTTTTTGCATCAAAGATGTTTTTGTTGGGATATTGAATTTAATGTCATATTTCAAAAACGATTGTGTTCTTTGGATATTGAATACCACTCTCTCATCTTATTTTTCATCCTTTAACATTTTCTTAAGCATATCACCGCATGTTTGGCATAAGTATTATAACTGCTTAACTTTTTTTTAAATAAATAATGCTTTTAAAAAATAACTTATTAATTTTATCATTAGCAAGTATAGTTTTTAAAGGTAATTATACAATTTCAATTTGAAATGTTACGTTAAAAAATAAAGGGGGCATTGTACGCGAAACGGACCAACCTGAAATTTCTAATGGAAAATACATGTTTTTTAAATTTTAGCTATTTTCATTATAATGCATGAAATAAAAAAAATTGCAGCACTTTTATAGTAAATTTCATTGTCTTTAATTTGGATATTTTTAATTTTAAAAATTGTTTAAATTTTCATTGAAAAAAAAGAAAAGAAAGTTTTGTTTTTATTTTTAAAAATTTTCGACAATTTAAAATTTTTTGCAAATGTCTTAAAAAATAGTTTAAAGAATGTAGATTATAGGTGCCAAAGAACAGAATGGCATCTTATATGGTTTCAGGGTGGCTACATGTCAGTAAAATCTCAATTTTTTGTCAGGGAAATTTAGAAAATTGAGATTTTTCCACTTATTTTTAAAAATTGCGACTTTTTCGAATTTTTTTCCAAATATTACAACAAAATATCATATTTTTTTAGTATTAAATCTAACTCATTTCGATTTTTATAGTGCAAAAAATAACTATAAACAAATCTTTCAAAAATTATTTTTGAATCATTTTTCTATTTAAATTTTCGAAATATACAATTAAAAAGATTTTGAATAAATTGAAATTTTTGTAACATTTAATTGAAAATAATTAATTTTTTAAAAATATTTTGTTAGAATTTTTGAAAATCAACTTTTGAAGAATTTTAATTGTATATTTTCAAAATAATTGAATTATCAACAATTTTAATTAAAAATCTTTAAACGTAAAGTTCAAAATAAAACTTAATGAAAATTAGCTTCTAATTTTTTAAAATTTAGTATTTTCAATACTTTCAATTATATATTTCCGAATTCTAATACATACAAAAAATAATAACATTTTAGAATTATTTTTAACATTTTGGAAAAAAAAATCGTGTTCAAAATATTTAATTAAAATTCATCAAGAAATTAATTAGTTCTTATTAAATATTACAGAAACTCTTTTAAGAAATTTAATTGTTTTCGAAAAATTACATTAAAATATTTTTTAAAACTACCTAATATTAATTCTTAGAATTTTTTTATCATAATTTTTTAAGATTTAATTATCTTTGAATAAAGCAAATAAAAATTTACTTTTTTGGACTTATTAAAATTTCGGAGAAATCATGATCATAATTATAATTAAAATTATTATAAAAAATTGAATTTTCGTATTTTTAAATAATTTAATTCTCGAAGAACTTTCTTAAAAAGTATTTAAAATAATTGATTTAGAGATAAAGTTTAGTTGGAAATTAGAGAAAATAATTGAATTCAGGAAGGGGTTATTACTGTAATTTTTAGAAATGATTAAATTTCATAAATTTTAATCACGACCACGACTTTTTAAATTAAATAACTTTTAAACCACACAAGATGACAATCTGTCCTTTGGCACATATAATCTATATATTTTTTTATTTACAAACTATTTTTTAAGACATTTTAATGAAAATAGCAACATTTTAAGAAATAAGTGTTTTCCATAGAAATTTCAGGTTTGTAGGTTTCGCTTAGAATGACTCAAAAGTAACTTTGTATTACTAAAGTTGAATTTACTTAAATATTATTGCGTTCCAAATAATTAAAAAAAATTACATAAAAAATAAGTTAAAGCTTAATTTTTTTATTTTATTACTACTTAAAGCAAATTATTGAAAACTCAAAATTCACTGTTTAAAAAATTATTTTGCTTTTTTTAATAATGTACAAAAATAAATTTTTCAAAATATTGTTATCCATAAATACGGGCCTTTTATTTTATCTCTTTCTAGCTTATACTTGTATGCATTTTTTAATTTACTTTTTTATGCTTTAAAAGTTCCGTTGAAAGTCAACGTTTCTGTGGAACAAGAGCAATGGCCAGAAGGAAGTGACATAACCATTTCCTGTCACGTGGACGGGTATCCTATTGAAAAAGTTCAATGGTACAAGGATGAAGTGCCCCTTGAAACTAATAATCACATCAGAGTTTCTGGTAAATAACAAAAAAGAAATCTTTAAATTAGTTTCACTCCTTACAAGTTATATTTCGCTTAAACTAAAAAAATTGTTTTTCTTATCATAGATGCCAACAAGTTGGAAATTTTCGACTCGAACAAAAACGATTCTGGACAATATCGATGTGAAGCTACTAATCAATTTTCAAGTAGCACTCAAAGTGTAAACATAAATGTTGATGGTGAGTATAGACTTTTACATGTTAAAAATTAAAATTAAAAAAAAAATTTTTAAATCTTTTTCAATTTTTAGGAATTTTCATTCATCCAAACTGCAAGGATAACGACTTTTTCGCCAAATGTGAGCTAATCGTACAAGCGAATTACTGTCATCATAAATATTATGCCAAATTTTGTTGCCGATCGTGTACAAAAGCCGGCAAATTGCCAGTGAGAGGGTCTCATTTGGAAAGAAGAAGAAGAAGAAGAGCTCCCTCTTTGATCTACTAAAGATCTTTTTGAATCAATTCTCGATCGTTCGGATCAATGGAACGTAATTATGAAACCGTATATTAAAATTGATTCATAAATTTCATAAATTAAGCGTCATTACAAAAAAGAAAGCGATAGTTAAATTTCTTCCACTGCGCCGAACGCGTCGAAAAATCGAGTCTTGTTCACTGCCAAAGCCTTAGAACGTCTATACATAGATAGCGATAGATAACTAAAAAAAATAAATCTTTTCTAGCGCGTCATTATATTTCTTTTAATTTCGTGTTTTTTTCGATACAACGATCAAAAAAAGCGCAGGTTCCATGTATATACGATCTGAAGCTAAAATCCTAGTCCGACGGAGCCATTATTGAAAGATGTATTTAAAATGACGCCTCGAATGTCACTCTACACTTTCATAAGACGATTCGCGACTTCGTCGATCTCAGTCATCTTTGATTGACTCAAAAAAGTAAAAAAGAAATAGAATTTAATATTTTTATTTGTTTTTACTTTAGTTTTTGTCAATCGAAACCACTAGATATTGATGTAAGAGTAAATGTAACGTTCAAAATTGTTGAAAATTGTTTCTAGTTAGCTTATGATAAATTTTCAAACAAGACAAATAATCTTTTTTCTTTTTATACATTTATTACTAAAAAGATATTTTTTGCAGTTCAATTTGATTATATTAGATTTCTAAATAATATGTTTATCACTTTTGTTGTCATCTTAAGGTTTTGTAAAAGTACTTTGACTTTGAATTTTTCTAAATTTCTATCTATTACATTTTTGTATTCATCAGAAGTCTAATATTTCAAAAAAAAATTTTAAATGATTAATAGTAAAATAATAAAATGATTAATTTTTTTATTAGTAATAGCGACGACACACAGTGGGGCCAAATGTACTTTTTTGTGTCAAAATCAGTCTAGAGGTCACATCTTTCATTCAAATTAAACAAAATTTTTTTTTAAATCTTCGTTACGGAATTCTCTATTGATTCTTCGATGCCGATTTTTTAATTTTCGTTATTTTAATTAGAAATAATATTTTAGTATTCCTGAACTAAAAACTTTTATAAAATTACACTCTTATTAAATAAACAATATTTAACAATTGTTTAAACAAATTAATTATGTTTTTTGTTAAATTTTATTTTAAAAAATTAAAAAAAAAATTTTATCGATTACTCGATGCCGATTTTTTAATTTTCGTTATTTAAATTAGAAATAATATTTTAGTATTCCTGAAGTAAAAACTTTGATAAAATTACACTTTTATTAAATAAAAAATATTTAACAATTGTTTAAACAAATTAATTATGTTTTTTGTTAAATTTTACTTTTAAAAATTAAAAAAAAAATTTTTTTATCGATTCCTCGATGCCGATTTTTTAATTTTTGTTTATTTACATTAGAAATCATATTTTAGTATTCCTGAAGTAAAAACTTTGATAAAATTACACTTTTATTAAATAAACAATATTTAACAATTGTTTAAACAAATTAATTTTGTTTTTTGTTAAATTTTATTTTAAAAAATTTTTTAATTTCGATGTTTTTAAATCCTAATTTAAATTTTACTCTTATTAAATTATCTAGTTTGTAACAAAAAATGTAAAAATTTAAAAAAATGAAATTTTTATTATTAAGGCCACTCTAATTTTTTTAAAATAACAAAAATAATTTTTTTAAACAATTTTGAAATTAGATATAAGGAAGTTCTTTTCATAGCTACATATTCTTACAATTTCTTAATCTAAATGTTTTAGAAATCAAAGTAAAATGTAAATTAGTATCTTAATTCTATTAACAATTAAAAATATTAATAATTTTTGTTTAAATAATTATAAAAATTATAATTTGCAAGCCACATTTTTGAGATTAGTTCATTTAAATAGAAAAAATTTAAAGATTAAAACAAAATTTTAATTTTTTAAAAATAAAATGTTAAGAAATGTAAAAAAATTAGAATTTTGTTGGTTAATGTTTAAACAAAATTTACAAATAACAATAAAAAATTGTTTAAACAATTTAAAAATGTATGGAATTAATATACTGAATGTTCATATGTTAATTACACAGTAAATTTCGGGTAAAAACTCAAAGAAATATACTAAAAATTGAAATTGGTCAATTATGTTCTTTTTTAAAAAAGTTAATTAATTAATGTATTGTTTATTTAATAAAAGTGTAGTTATGCAAAGAAGTTTTTATTTCAGGAATACTAAAATATGGTTTCTAATGTAATTAAAATTTTTTTAAATGTTAAAAACATTATTATATGGCAACATATCGATTTTTTCATACTTTGTTATAAACAAATAAATACAAATAAACAAAAATTAAAAAATCGACATCGAAGAATCGTTAGAGAATTTAGTAACGTAGATTTTTAAAGATATTTTGTTTAATTTTAATGAAAATTGTGACCTCTAGACTGATTTTGACACAAAAAGTACATTGGACCCCACTGTGCGACACTAGTAATTTATAAAAAGTTCTAAACTCTGCCACTTCATGAAATGAAAATTATATTTTAATTTACTTGTAATTACTGCAAATACTCATATGAATAAATCTCCAACAATTATCACCAGAAGAACGTTATATTTCTCTTATAAAAATTTTATAAGTCCGCCAAGTCTTGAAAATGCAACATTTTTTATTTAGCTGAGACAAAAATAAAAACCTGAATAAAATGGTGCAGAGCGTTGCATTTTCAAAATAGACACAGCGTTTTTTAGTGTACAGTTTGTATTTTATACACAGTGTTTACAAAGAAGAAGCCTTTAAGAGAGTATTTTAATGTTTCACGTATTTTTTTCATACTGCTTTATAGGATATTTTCCATTAAATAAATCAATAATATCTAGCTAGCTAAATATTTAAATATATTTTTACATATCCTAGTTGTTAATGAAACTTATTAAACTAAATGAACATTGAATTTAGAAATTTAGAAAAAAGTTTTATTTATCAAGAGTCGGAAATTAAAAAAAAAATATTAAAACTTTTAGAAAGATAAGCAAAATCATATCATTCTTATAGAAAATTAAGTATTATTTTTGTTAATTCAAATACAATGTAAAAATATATTAAAAATTTTTTACATAGACATCAATTGTAACAAAAAGCAGTATGAAAAGGTTTTTAAGACATTAAAATACTCACTTAATTTTTATAAAGCATCATTAAATTTTAGTGTTTAATCGAAAAAATTTATTTTATTAAAAATAGACAAGTAACATTAACGCTAAGTTATGTTTCCCGAGAACTGTAAATCTTTTCTTTAAAAATTTTTTTTACTCTTTTTTACTATTATTTTAGTGTTTTACTTTTTATGAAACGTACTTTTTTCAAAAAGACGTTACCCTTACTTTAGAATGTCTGTCTAAAATGAAACTATAAAAATGAGACATTCTCTGGTTTTAACAACGTTAAAGTTTTTGTTTCTCTAAGTTAGTATAATTTGTAGTTATTGACATAAATCATGAATCATGTGCCTTATTAGATGTTGTAAAAGTGTTTTTATAAAGTGTGTTCGAATCAAAGATTTTCTCAGCAGAAATTGTTGAATTAAAATTTTATAAAAAATTTGTAAAGAAAAAAAGAAATATTCTTATGGAAAAGATTTTAATAAACAATTTTTTTATGATTCCTTTTATGCTCTTGTAATTAAAATTTCACTGATGGTAGAAAAAATTGTAATGCTATTTGATAAATATGTTTAAACTTTTTTACACTTATTTTTACTTTAGTTTTAAAATATGTTTTGTATTTGCATTAAAAATTCGAGCACTCTTTTTGTCAACAAAGATTATTATATATGTATATCTATATCGTTTCAAATGTGTCAGACTTTATGTCAATTTGTACATAATCAACCAATAAGCAATCAAAGTCATTTTTATATTTTGTCAAAGTTGAAACATTTCAAGGTACCTAATTTTATCAACATTATTAAAACTTAAGTGAGTTTAAGTTATCGATATGTCTGCAAATTCAATTTCTTAAAACATTTACATCAAAATTCGTAAATATAAAATTATATCTAAAAACTGTCATATCTAAAATTTTATATTAAAAAGCATTCACACTTTTATAATATTTGTAAATTGTTTTTATAAAATTGTGGTGAAAAAACATTATGTAATTTTTTGTCTCATATTGATCGCTATTCATATTATAAATGCTTAACGTTTACAAAATGAAATATGAAGTGAAAACTTGAAATCGAATATTATATATCAGTAATTAATGAATTCTATACTAAGATGTGTGTGTAAATGATTAAAAAAATTTAAAAGACGAAATTTTTTAGCACATTTTATTCACATTTTTAATCATTAACGAATCATTTTGAATATTATGAGTGACTCGCTTAGAATATTTTTGTTATAATTTCACATTATATCAATTATAATAGAAGAAATACATAACACCATTATATGAATGAACAAATCTGCGTAGCAGACAGAAAGACTTGGTTTTATTATTAGGTAAAATTATACAAATATTTTAGGCATCTCTTAGACTAGTGAAATATTTCTTTTCTAACCGTCGGTACTGTGGAATACAATATTTTAAAATTTTGTCTCGTGTCAAATTTTTATAAAAAATAGCAATAATTAAGAAAAATCGTATCTTTAGTAAGTCACTGTTAAACGTGCAAAACTGACGCACTAGGAAATGTAATTGTAACTGTAAGTATTTTTTAGAAATAAGAATATATATACGGATTATATACGATTTTAAGAACAAGAGTTTAGATGTCGACGAATGCCATAATACGAATATTGTATGGACAATAATAATATTTAAGGTCCTTAAATATATATATGATTGAAACTATAAAAATTGTTGAAAATAATTTTAGTTAAAGTTAAACCTTACATTTTTAGATAGTGCTTCTTTAGAATTAGAAGGAACATTAATAGATTCCATTAAAAAGCGTTTATGCTGCTCTTCAATTAGCATTGTTCTCTCTATTCTTTCTGTAGCTATTCTCTCAATTTTAGCAAATAACTCGCTATGGATGGCAATCACTTTTCGAAAATCGGTTCTATCTAAACGATATACTTCACATACATCGACTGCAATAACACTTGCGACTCTCTTTTGATCTTGGACTAATAGAGCTATTTCTCCAAAATGAGCACCATCTTCCAAATGACAAATCTGAATTGTAAAAATAAGTTATTTGGTAGTTTTAGCGTTATGAAATTTTTTTTATTATACTATTCAGTTTTTTTCTATTTTTATTTTATTTATTTATTTTATTTCTATATATAATTTGTGTTTGTCACAAATTAAAAAGCATGAAACACAAGATTTATAAGAGTTTATTATTAAGTTTATTTATGAGTTTTTATTTAATCGAAAGTGCGAACTCAGAGGAATGGGAAACGCATTTGTGGTGAATGAAATAACAAAGAATCAAGTTTAATTTAATGTGTAAATTTATTTTGTATATCAAACAATGAAGATGGATCAGAAAATCAAAGACTTCTTAGATGAAATATGGCTGAGGTAAAAACAGCACAACAAACATTTCTTAAATGAAACGTAAAATTGATAATTCAGCAGAGCCGTATTACCTCGTCGCCTCATTTGAACAGATTCAGTGTTAGTTAACTTATGAAAAAAAGGGGAGAGGTTTTATCAGCAGCAGGGGACCAAAGCCCAGCTCTTAAGAGTAATCATAATTACAAGCAGCAGAAACATACCAATTTATTATTCTCCTTCTGTTAGCACTCCACGATCAAAAACATCAGAAATGATAAGGAAGCGGTACAAATTATACGTATTTGTGTATTACATAGGATATTTTCCGTGTTCCGAATATAAAAAATATGGTTTAATATTAACACATACCTCTTTTCCAGCGGGAGTTAAAACAGCAACCGTGCCTTGTGCAAGGATGTACATACAGTCACCACGAGTTCCAGCCTTCACAATGACATCGCTTTTTAAATGTATCTCAGGTTTTAAAACAGCAGCAATTAATGTCAAAATTTTTGTTGGAAGATCATGGAATATAGTCACATTTTCAATAAGCCGACGACAAGAATGCAAATTAATTTCATCACAAAGCTCATCTAAGAAAATGAGATATTTAATAATAAACAAATATTTTATAAGCTGTTGCACTAATATTACAGATCCTGAAGTTGGTGTAACAACTTTGTCAAATACAAAAGCTTTCCATAATTAAAATTACTTAAATGATAAACTTCTAAATTATGAATGCACAAACTCATTTCTTTCCTGGTATCTATATTGGATTACTCATAAGTTATTTTTTATATTAAAATTGAATTAACCTTTAAACGGTATTAATGATTTGATAGACCGCTGACAAACTTTTCTTAACTTATACATTTTTCTAATGTAGAATAGGATCCGGAGCTTTAAATTTTACGAAAATCTGTTGAGTTACAATTTTTACAAACTTTTAGATTCGATAAATTCTACTAAAGCGGACAATTTGTAATAATGTCACTTCGAACAAATAAAAATTCTCCAGAATGACAATCCCTTAAAATGTTAGTTCGTGAAAATGGAATTTCATTATTAATAGGTACTGCTTGATTAATTAACACTGCCTAAAGATAACAATTCGGCCAAATGCAGTTCCTAAGACTACCTTCCTGCTTTTCTCTTGATTGGTAAGGAATTTCTGCAGTTTCGGTAAGGTAATTCAGGTCACAGATTCAGTGTCTAGCACCTTGCCTATGAACTTTTTTAAAGGTCTTTCATCCCACCTCTTATTTTTTTAATGTTTTGTCAACTCTGGACTACTAGGACTTCTACTTCCCCTTAATCCCCATATACCTTATTTAGAAGTTAATTTAAATAATAAATGCAACTGTGAACTGAAGCACAATCTTGTTATGACTAGCGCCTGAACCCTCTTACTTAATAAAAAATTGCGGAATATTAAATCTTTATAGAGATCTTTTTTAACCCATGAAGTACGTTAAGATAAAAACAAGTTCTCCATATCATAGCTATAGAGGAGAGAGACGTATCTCTATTCATATAGGACGGTGAGCGAAAAAAATGTTCATGGTGTTTGTCAATGCAGAGGAAAAAAATAAATTAGGGTTTTAAATTAAAACAAAATTAAACAATATTAATAGAGAAAGTGGGTTGTTCCCTTGACGATTTCAGATAGCTAAATAGAGTAACTATAATGTGTTCAATTCGATCGTATATAGTAACTTGAATAGTATAATTATGCAGACACTGAAAGTCATATGTTCCTAAAGTTACAAATATATTAAATCTTTAATTATATCCATAGCTTAGTGATACTCAAATAAACTTTGAAATTTATAGATTTTTAAAATTGTTTTCTTACCAGTAAATTTTGAAAAAATTTCACTTTGTCGAAAATAATTACTTTGAAAACGATATTTATAATAAGCCAAAATTCTTTTTTTTATATAAATGGAAAGATGCTTTTGATTTGTATACGTAACAACTTGATTTATTATTTCTGAGGCCTTAGATTTTGTTGAATTTCTCTCATTTCGCATATGAAAAATTAATACTAACAAAAAAATATTTATTAGTAAAAAGAAATTGAGTATTAATTGAATTAAAATGTATGTTTACCTATTACATAGCACTCAAACAGTCTTCCAATTATCATTAAAATTGTAGAAATTATCAGATACGTTTCAGATTTTGGCTCTATTACACCATGTCCACTTCCGGTAAAATTATCTAAAACTATGTAAAGGGCACTGCGGAAAAAATCAAGAGCTTCATTTCCTTCCACTTGAGATAACCATAGATCACTATATTTCTAAAAAAATTTACTTTGATAAATTTATACTATTTAGAAAAACAAAAATTATATTCAACGATTCTTGTCTTTTATATTACCGTATCAGGAAAGGCTTTCATTATAAATACAGGAATAGCATAACACAAACAAGCAGTCCAGTAAATAATAAATAAGAAAAGTAATAGAGTTGTAAAAATTTGATATAGAAAATGTGAGATGTTAAAATTCTGAAACATAAAATAAAGAAAATATATATACATAATTGATCAATATTTTTAAAAAAGTAAAGATTATTATAATAAAAAATATTATCCCTAAGGGCTTCATGATGTAGCAATTAGATGGATGGTTTGATTGATACTTTCCAGTAGAAAACACAATGTAAACAAGTCTACAGAGTGTCTGCAAAATTTCCGTTACTTCCAGTTAACTTTCTGTAGATAAGAGACCGATGTAAATCTGTGAAAAGTTTGCAGACATTCTGTGAACATTGTGACGAAGAGTTTGTCAATTAATTTATTTCATTAAAACTGTTTAAATAATTAACATTTCTATTTTGTTAAGGTTAAGTTGTGTATTGAATTTGAATATTGCCGGTTCTCCATTAGTCGCCAATTGCGAGTTTGAGGGTGAGATTTGCAGGTATGACCATAGGGACTGACCGAGAGAGGAAAGCATTGCTGAGTACAGGCGAACTAGGGCCAGTCCAGTTTTCGACTTGAAGAAAGACACATCTTTTTCCATTATTTTCAGTTCAATTGTTATTTTGAGTTTTAGAGTAATAGAGTTTAATTAAATAAATTAGTATTATTGGATTTACTTTCTTTATTAATTTCGTGTTTGTGTCGTGAAGTCTTGTAGCCGAAATTATTGTTCGAGACCTGAGGAGCAATAAAGTTATCATCGTAAGTTTTGAACCGTCGTTTTCTGTCGTCGTCGATCCATCTCGAACGCCGAAGGTATCCGTCGTTGGTCTCTGGCTGGACCTCACCTGAGTTGTGTTTAATCAATCTAGCGAATTGTGTTGTTTTATTTAATTAACCGACCGATACTAAATTCTTTGAATTAAAGTCGCGTTACAATTTTAGCGCCCAACGTGGGCCAGAGTCGTATCGCCGACATTTTGCCAGATTTTTGGAAATACGGGAAGCTAGAGTGATTTGTTCCGGTATTCAAGACACCTATCGATGAAGTGATTGTCGAACTTCGTAGCCAGCAGTGTAGTCTCAAGGGAACAGCGCAGGTGTTGTGTGAGCGACAATTGCAACTACGCGCTTGAATTTTATTTGGAGAAAGAATTTGTGTGCCATGGATGGAAGAATTCGATCTGACCGAGTCTAACGAGACATGGCCTCTGGAAGCATTATCGGACCAAAAAGACCAAAGTATCAGCCACACAAAACCTTTGCGAGGAGACCAAGCTGGTCCGGTAGAAAAGAGGAGATGAAACGAACATTGCCGGAGTTCGACGGATGACCCAAGAAGGTTTATGAATTCGGAGGAGATGAGAAAATAAAAAAAATCCTGGCTTATTGGAACGAAAGGTTCGGGTTCAAGAAAGACGACATGGCCACATCGAAGAAAGGCGAAGAGATAGGCGCAGTGAGCGAGGCTGTAGAGATTTTTTTTCGAGACAATTGACGACCGTAACTACCTGTGGCGAAAACAAAATTGCCCAGTTAGACCAGCCAAGTACCTCAGGGAATCAAGGTCCGGTTCCTTTTTTCGGTCATAGAACCGAAAAAAGCGGTTTAACGACCAAGCAAAAGACCTTCGCAGGAAAAAGAGGGAGAGTCACGAAAAGTGGGAAACCCGGAAGGCGGTAGCGGAATTGTGGGAAACAACAGATGATTCCACCATGGAAGTGATTAAAAAGAGAGACCAGTTGAAGCTGTTGCAGAAGAAGGCAATGGATTATCAGCGCTAGTCTGTAATTAAGCGTGAGGTAATCCTCACGCAACGGAATTCTCAACGTCAGAATCCTCCTCAACGTCGGATTAGGGAACCTGTGTTGCCGGATGTTTTGGCGGTGCCTCAGGAATTGGGCATCGACGCCATAAAAAATGGATCAGATCCTGATCCCTCGCCCAAGAAAGCCCCTGTGATGAAATCAGTTGTGCACCGAGTGGTTCACAAACAGAAGTTTCCAGCCCTGCCGCTTAAGACTACAGGAACGATGTTTGGAGAACTCGATCCAATCCCGACTGACCGCGACTTGGACCCCCCTCCAGGAACTTGTTTCAACTGCTGAAAGAAGGGTCATCGCCAAAGAAGTTGCCTAAAACGGACCACAGATCATCTCAGGAAAATTATCGTGGTGTTTAACTGCATCTCGACGTGGAAAGGACCTTGTAATACCTGAGTTAATTTTTCTGACGCTTCTAAGGACGTATTGGAAAGTGCCCTAAAAGCTGACGATGATCAAGAGGTAATGGTACTCACTACAGTGCAGTCTTCCTTCGAGACTGATGATCAAGTGTCTGTTGTTGAGGCAGTAAGAGTAAACCGCGAAGAACTCCTGACGTCGATATCTAGGAATGAAGTTACTAGAAATGCAATAAACGATAACCGTGTGACCGACGAGATCGTAGGACCAGCGACCAATCTCTGCTCTTGTACTGGCATATTTATTTCTTGTTCTTACAAGAGTCTTATTGGCCTTATCAAGGGCCGACCTGAAGACTCTGCATCTACAGCTGCCTGCGACATGTTTGATGTCAGCTTTGTCACCGCACTTTGCTTTGCATAAAAAGCAGCATGGGCTCTTCCTGCAATCTGCCACCTTATGGCCGGCTTCTCCGCACTTAAAGCAAGCAGCCGACCTATTTACTGTTTGACAGTTTCGACCTATATGGCCGTAATCAAGTCACCTATGTCACCTTGTGACCATAACTCTTTTTCTGATCTTGCAGGACACAAAACCAATCTTAACATGCCCAATTTTCTCCAGCTTGTCAGCGTCTTCTTGGCTGGTGTCACCTTCCTGCTTCCTGCTGGTAGCGTAGAGATTTTTCCAGGGCATCTTCAACGTCGTCCTTTTCAGTAAGGGCATCCATATCGCGGATTTCCAGCGTCGTTTGCCGGTCCACCATCTGCACCTTATCTAAAGCTCCAATTAGCTTTGTCACCTCCTCGGTGAAAGACCCCCTATTTTAAACCCCTCCAATTTTAATCAGGACGTATCCGCTTCCTTTTTGGTGGGTAAAGCTCCCACAACCCTTGTCTGACTGGTCTCCAGGTCAGCTTCTTCACGAACCTTCGCACTGCGGCGAATGTCGCTCCTTCAGCTACATTGACGACCATCGTTTGTTGTGGCTGTCTCCTCTTTGTTCTACTCCGCTTTGGTTCTCTTTCCATCTGTCTTTCTTGGAGGTTCTTCCTCTTTCTTCTTCTTTAAACCGTTCGTCGACTCAGGACTATCTCTCTTCACCTTCTGAGCATCTAAGACGACGTTTCTTAACACAATTGCGTTACAACGATCTCGTCTTAGCCTTTTTCTTGGCGTGTTTCCTCTGACCAGTCAAAACCTTGGTAGAATTTCTCGCTCTTTTTAGTCGCTGCTGCGTGCATCTCCTTGATATCCCGTATGAGCGATATTAAGCTTTTGAGTCCATCTTTGACATTCCTCTGAACTTCATAGGACTTCAGAATCTTGCTCACCTTTTCTTCCATTTTTCGAATGCATGCTGCCTCTTCCTCCCGCAGTTTAATGCAGTCATCTCGATCTTCCCTGAAGCTAGCAAAGTCATTCGCCGAAGCATTACTAAAGACAGAAATAAAGCTGGCTTGCCTTGTAACACTGCTCGTGCTTCCTCGTCTATCTACTCTGTCCAAGACAATTCTTGGAACCATCAACGCGTTGTTGCCCTCCTGCATCCTTGGGCCACTGGCCACCGCCCCCCCGCTAGGCGCTTGACGGTCGGAACCAGTGAGGGATTTAGCCGAAGCATTACCCCTCAGGTACTCCTCGTTTTTACAATCGCTTATTTTGGTCTTTCTGTTTGTTTGTCCTTTAGTGAAAAGTCCCGCCACCACGGCAAGGTCTACCGAACATATCCATGATGTCAGTCATGTCTGGAAGTGGATAAGCATCCACTAAACCCAGCACATCCATGACAACGACGATGTTCGGTAGTGGACAACCATCGACGGGGCGACGTGATGTATTTAGTTTTAGTTATAAGATCGTATTAATTAGCAAATAATAAATAAATATTTTTCTTACATTAACAGTTAATGAAATATTGATTTTTGACCCTGGTACTTGTTCGATGTGATCGTCAATCTTACCTGGGGTAAGCTTGGCCTAGGAGAGAAGTTTGTGACAAAGAGTTCATCACTTAATTTATTTCATTAAAACTGTTTAAATATTTAACGTTTGTATTTTGTTAAGGTTAAGTTGTGTATTGAATTTGAATATTGCCGGTTCTCCATTAGTCGCCAATTGCGAGTTTGAGGGTGAGATTTGCAAATATGACCATAGGGACTGACCGAGAGAGGAGAGCATTGCTGAGTACAGGCGAACTAGGGCCAGTCCAGTTTTCGACTTTTTTTCAGTTTTCCATTATTTTCAGTTCGATTACACAGGCCTACAAGTTTCAGACCCAGAAACGGAATAAGTCATTTCCGATGTAATTTGTCACCCTGAATCCAAAACTGGCAGCGAAATTGCTCTATCACGTCAGGATTCTGAGATATTCTAACCTAAAAGAGTAAAAAGGCCATTTTTGGCAACATTCGACTTTCCATAAAATCTACAAAAAATTTTTTGTATCATTGGAACAAATTTTAAAAGAAAGTACAATTATTCACCTTTCAAAATATTCTACACCCGATCCGATCCGATCCGACTTTTTTTTACTAAGATACAACAATTTAAAGTTTAGGTTACACGACCTAAAAACTGAAAAAGGGAAGAAAAGAATAATTGGAAAGTACTTTAACTTAAGCATCTAATCCTTAATATTTTTGAATCGTTGATTAGAAAACCGATGTCGGATTTTCAAAATTCAAAATGGCGGATCCAATATGGCGGCTGTCAAACTAAAAAATTGATCGGATTCGCTTGAAACTTTTTATTCGGGGGTTTTTGAGGTCGCTAATTACGAATCCGATGTCAGATTTTCGAAAATCAAAATAGCGGATGTAATATGGCGACATATTTTTAAAAAATTTAACGGATTCGCTGGAAACTCTTTACTTGGGTGTTTTTGAGGTCGCTTATTAAGAATCTGGTGTCACATTTTTGAAATTTAAAATTATTGTTGATCTAATATGGTGTTGTATGTTACTAGAACCAAAAGGGCGCGCGTTGCGCGCCTACTTCTGGTCCTTTCCCACAACAAAATTCTTAATATAACCTTAAATTAAATCTTAATTAAATAAAAACATATGTTTATATTTTAAAAATTATTTCTCTGTTAATAAGATTGTTTAAAAGTTTTTTAATTTTTTAAATGTAAGTTTGAAAAATTGAATTTTCTATAAAAAAATTACACGTTAATGCCTATAAAAAATTCTCATTCTGGAGAAAATCACCTTTAAAATAAGCAAACATCATTAAAAAGCATTCAGTATTTTAGAAGTTATTAAAATTTTTGTAAAACATTGAAAATTATCATTTTTTAAATAAAAATAAATTATTCTCTGATAAATGATTTATTACCATTTATTAAATCAATTTTAATTAATTGTACACTATCTGCGAAAATTGTGTAAATACTACATGTTAGTGCTATAAATAATTTTTTTATTTTGCAAAATGTAGGTATTAATTAACATTTTTCCCGTCTAAGGCACTAAAACTCAATATAATTATTTAAAAATTAATCTTAAAAGTAAAATTTAACTATCTTTCTAAAATCATTAAAAAGATACTTGAGTTTGTCTTGTTTTAATAAAATTAATATAATTTTAGAAATACTTTACACGTGTTTATGTTCTTTGGATAAAGCTGAAATATGCATTTAGTTTATTTTAATACAATTAATGTTTTTTAAAGATAGTATTTAACATTAAAATTTACAAGTAAATATGTAAATAAAAAAGCCGAACAAGACAGAATTTTATGTAGAAACCTAACTTCTATGCTTGGCCATTTCTGGTTAAAAAAATATCAAGCTAAAACAAAAATTGTGCCTTTTTTAAAACATTTACAATATAAAATTTTTTTAATTTCCTATTTTAACTCATAGTAATCATAGTAATACAACACTATCCTACCTAATTTTTTTACACAAAAAACATTTTTATAATAAAGTTCAAAAATTTAGAAATTAAAAAATTACATTATTTTATTATTATTTTATTATTATATTATTTATAATAATTTATTTTTATATTTATAAGAAAATACAAAATTTTTATAAATTAAAAGAAATTTAAATTTTAGTCAGTTAAGTAATTTTTAGTTTTGTTTAAGTATTTCAACATTAAATACTATTATAAAAATACTTTAAAATGAACAGTACAGATGGTCACTTAAAGCTTTAATTTTTTACCAATTTTTAAGAATTTAAAGTTAAAAATCAGTAATCAAAATTACTTCTAAAATAAGTCAAAAACATGATTCTTATACTGGCACCTGTTTATTACCTTAAAGACTCTAATTTTGAACTGAAATAAAAAATATTCTTTTTTTAAGACAACATAAATTTTTTTATAATAAAAAACTGGGTACTTGTTTAAGATTCATTAAAAAAATATTAAACCATGTAAAGTATTATTCTGAAATTATATTAAGTTTTTAATAAAACAAGGCAAACTCAAGGATGAGCTCAAGGATTTTTTAACTGATTCTAGAAAGTTATTTAAATTTCTTTACAAGTTTAATTGTTGAAAAAGTAGATAATGTTAGTGACTTAGACGGAAAAGATGTTAATTTATTAATTGCAATTCTTAATTACAAATAAGAAAAATTATTTTATATAATTAAAAAGCAGTATTTTACACAATTTTTTTAAACTGACCTCCTTATCCTTATTTTTAATCACAAATTTTTTTTGTCTTATTTTTTTTAATTTGGAAGAGAGAAAAAAACGTGTTCTTAACTTTGCACTTTTATTTTTCTGTATTATATACTGTAAAAATCGGTTAATAAACTGTAACTACTGTAAACTGTAACTACTGTTGAAGCTCTTATAAACAAAGAAAATACACCAATAGCAAGCGTCTCCGCTAGGATTTCTGACCAATAGCGACCGTCATCATCGGTTTTCAGCCAATAGCGACCGTCACCATCGTCTTTCAACCAATCGCGACCGTCACCATGATATTTTCAACCAACAGCGACCAACATCATGAAATTTTAGCCAATAGCGACCGTCATCATCGGATTTTAACCAATCACGACCGTCATCACCGTATTTTAACTACTCGCGACCGTCATCATGTCATTTTCACAACCAATCACGACCGTCACTTTCAAACTCCACCCAAAAAAATAGCTGTTTTTCTATTAAGGATAGATATCTTAATTGAGAAAAGATGTATTTACAGGTCCAGATATAAGCAAAGGAGTGATTCTGTATTATATTCTAAAAACGAAACCAACTATACGAAGATCCTTTGTAGAAGAATGTGTAAGGGTTCATAAAGAAAAATAAAACATTTAATTTTCTTTACTAAAAGAGTGTATTAATTATGCCCTAAATGTTCGAATTTTACTAACATATAATACCATATTAGATCCACAATAATTTAAAATTTTAAAAATGTGACACTAGATTCTTAATAAGCGACCTCAAAAACACCCGAGTAAACAGTTTCAAGCGAATCCGTTAAATTTTTTATTTTGACAGCCGCCATATTGGATCCGCCATTTTGAATTTTTAAAATCAGACATTGGTTTTCTAATTAACTATCCCAAAATATTAAGAATCAGATGCTTAAGTTAAAGTACTTTCCAATTATTCTTTTCTTCCTTTTTTCAGTTTTTGGTCGTGTAACCAAACTTTAAATTGTTGTATCTTAGTGAAAAAAAGTCGGATCGGATCGGGTGTAGAATATTTTGAAAGGTGAATAATTGTACTTTCTTTTAAAATGTGTTCCAATGATACAAAACAAATTTTTGTAGATTTTATGGAGAGTCGAATGTTGCCAAAAATGTCCTTTTTTACTCTTTTAGGTTAGAATATCTCAGAATCCTGACGTGATAGAGCAATTTCGCTGCCAGTTTTGGATTCAGGGTGACAAATTACATCGGAAATGACTTATCCCGTTTGTGGGTCTGACAAAATTCTAAATTTTGTAGGCCTGTGTTATTATTTTGAGTTTTAGAGTAATAGAGTTTAATTAAATAAATTAGTATTATTGGATATAGTTTCTTTATTAATTTCATGTTTGTGTCGTGGAGTCTTGTAGCCGAAATTATTGTTCGAGACCTGAGGTGCAATGAGGTTATTATCGTAAGTTTTGAACCGTCGTTTTCTGTCGTCGTCGATCCATCTCGAACGCCGAAGGTATCCGTCGTTAATCTCTGGCTGAACCTCACCTGAGTTGTGTTTAATAGATCAAGTGAATTGTGTTGTTTTATTTAATTGATTGACCGATACTAAATTCTTCTAATTAAAGTCGCTTTACAACATTTTTACTTGAGACTATATTTCGATGCCTTTTATGGGGACTAGACGACAAGAGATTCTAAAGAGATAGTTGAGAGACAGTTGTTTTCTGCACATAGTGAGAAGTTCTAAAAAAACAAAGCATGTCATGGTATATGTGTTAGCTGGTACTGCATATCGGTGGAAGCATGTTGTTGGATACGATTTTACTGGTGATGGCTTTGATGGTGTAAAGTTAAAGTCAATTATTCTTCAAATAATTAAAAAAGCTGAAAAATTGGTTTGCAGGTTAACAGTTTAACGTCTGACATGGGACTTTCCAACATTGCATGTTGGAACGCATTCGGAATTAAAGCTGGAACAAAAATGTAATTAAATATGTATAGTAACACAAGTGAACAACACGGAGGTCGGATCTACTTAAGTACATGAACCGAAGAATGCACGGTCTGTTTTAAATATCTGACTTCAGATTCGTAATCAGCGAACCGAAAAACCCCTAAGTACCAAGTTTCAACAAAATCTAATCGCTGGGTTTTTCGGGGGAAAGATTGGGTTAATCAAACCAATCAAAATCAAGAAATCTGTGTCTTAACTCAATCTTTAGGATCTCTAATGGGGACAAAGGGAACGAACCCTTCAAAATGGATAGGACTCTCAGGAAACCGACACGATGCGGTGTTGATAGGTCGAAAATCAGCTGTGACAATAATGCCGTGCTTATTTAAAGCAGACATTAAAAGGTGAAATCAAATCGAACAAAAAACATATTGGGTACGAAGGCAAGCAAAATCTCTATCGGGGGTTGTACTCAATAGTAAGCTAGCACAAAATAAGTAGACAAGTGTCACCTATGTTCAGGTTGTATTAGATATGTACTAAAACAGCGGCTCTTATATCTAAATTTAAGATAATTTATACCTCGATCTGGCAAGGGTCCTGGTGTCATGTGGAATAACCAGAAATCCTGTTAAATTTAAAAGAGCGAAATGGAGACGGTTTTAATTACTATTGGCCTAAGTGTCTGCTCTTTTTGAGAAACTCCGGTTCGAGCTCAGTTAATTGAATTTGATTAGATTAGAAAATAGAAAATAAATATACTTACTGCAAAAAGGTAAAAGAAGTTCTTATTAAAAGTGTAATATCTAAGAAGTTTTAACATAGGTAAAAAATTAATTGCATCAATCACTATCAAACTATCTGGTCCTGGTAATTTTCTCAATGGTTCAGTAATACGATCGTAAGGTATTGACGATATAATATCTATCAGTAAATATCCGTTTAGGTAATACCTGTAAATGTATATTACAATAAATATTTACCAATTTGAGGAACAATATTCTTCAGCAATTAATTTCTTTAAAAAAATATTGACCATGGAAATCAAAATTACTCAAGAAGAAATAAACATTAGATTAATTGTAATCTGCACAAATATGATTTACTCGAAATCAATATCGTTAGCATACGTGATTAAGAGTTATCAGTCACTCTTATGCTTGGAGTGATGATAGGTGCTCTAAAAGTATCTATATTTATTTTACAAAATTTCAGTATGAAACTAAAAGGTTTCAAAGTTGAGTTTGAGAACCTCTCTTCGTTTATTAAAAAACCTCCAGCTTGTAGGAAAAAAAATATTCATCCAAACTAAGGTATAATATAAAGATAATGCGAGAGTATAAAGTATATACACTGGAAACTCCGGAAAGCGAACGGCTAGAGTCTTATTCCGCTCTTGGGAGTTTGTCCTTGAACGGTTAGAAACTATAAATACTTAGGGCCGTACGCGTATTTTTGTCCCTTTCAATATTCTCCAATGCGTAACGCACACACGAAGCGGACGTCACAGACCACTTTAAACAGACTCTTATTGGTAGATTTCAATTCCTGAATCCACCCCTTTTTTTCCCTCCCTGTTTACCGTGCCGCGCCCCTATCTATCTCTTTGGAATACCGCTCTTCGGAGTTTCCAGTGTATTTCAATAATAATTATAAATAATTATAAAAAAGTACATTTTCCCATGTATTTTCAGTGGGGAATTACGATCGATTACAGGCAGGTGTTAATATTATTCAATCGGCTTCAAATTTTTGTAAAAATCTTTTTCTTATATTGGAACCAAACTGGGGGTGGCGTAAACAAAATTCGAAAAAATAAATTTCCCTTGTATCTTACGGACACAATGCATTAATAAATTGATTATACTTGCGCAAAAGAAATTACATGAGAATTTTTCTTTGATGCAATTCTACGTTTCCTTTTTTCTTGCAGTAAAAACCAGTTACACTATTGATTATTATATCTAGCCAATAAATAGGGTATAGCCCAAGATTAATATTGTCGAAATAAATATTGTTATAATCTTGAATAACAAAGCAGTTCATAAAAGGAATCATAATAAAAGAGAAACTGTATACAAACAGCATAAAAATTTCCCAGCCAAATCTGTTTATTAAAATGAATTATTAATTTTTGTTTCATTAATGTTATACACTAAATTAAAAAAAGACATGGTTTTACGTGTAAAAATTTCATTTTTAGAGATTATTAAGAAAATGATTTATTATTTTTTTACTTTCTAGAAAGTACTATGAAAAAGTATAATAGTGGTTAAATTTTCTTATTGCAATAAATATTTATAATATAGGATAGTTATATAAATAGTTTAATTTATAGATACTTATAAACAACTGTACTTGCACAAGTGTGTAAGCATCATTTTTTGGTAAATATATTGAATTATTAACCTTGCTAAACTGTATGGATGAATAATCCACCAATGTTCTGATTCGAAGTGTATTTTCCGTTCCTTTTCGACAGTAGCCAAACTAATAGCATAAAGTTTACATATAGGATGTTTTTTATTCATTGTCATTATGGATTTCATCTTTTTAGTACAAAATAAATATGACTTTTCTTGATCTTCTAAAACGGTCTTCGTTCGAGAAAGTTCACATTTATGTCCAGATAATAACATTTTAGATGATACTTCGAAAATAAGGTTATATTTATTATAAATTTATTATATTTTGTCGTGTCTCTAGTTTCATGTTGCTGCAGGTTTTCACTAAAATAACAAAAAATATTGTTTTTAATCTAATTAAAAGCTAAATAAATTAGTTTGTTTTTCTTTAACATATTATTATGACTGCGTTCACGTTTATATACCGCATGCAATATTTTGTTGTGAACAGTCGTTGAAATAAAACTAAAATAGTATAACAAATGCCTGTGAACATTTATTTTCAAAATCAAATAGGCAAAAATAAAATACATAAATTAAATAAACTTCTTAACCTCACATTGATTGAACCCAATGTCATAGTAATAAATTATAATGTAGAAAAAGCTAACCCCTGTTATGCCCCGTCTATAGAAAATATTAGGCAGGACAGTAATAAATAAATATAAAAAAATTCCCGTTAACGTTGTTTCATAGCAAGCTCAAATTTATAAATACAAGTTTAATAATTTTTAACTCTCGGAGCACATACAGCGTCTGTGTGACCCTTGTGACGAACGGACTTTGTCACAATTTATCCCTGCGGGATAACAAAACTAGTAAAACAAAAACACAACTACACAAACATAGAATCATTGTAAGAATATTCTCAATCTAAAGAACATTAATGTAAACATACCCACACTCATAGGTGACATAAAAAACAGTTACAACTCAACCTCGGTTTTAAGAAAAAATATAATAGTAGTCAGGTAAATAGAAATAGGATAAAGAATAAAAAATCAACCTCACTTTCGACAATCGTTCGATTTTCATTCCTACATTTCATCCCATTAAAGTCATTGTCTTTTTTGTTGTTTCACAATGTCTAAAGAGTGATATGCCTAAAAGTTCAATGAAACAGAATCACGTCACTGTCAAAATGCAACTATGCAAAAATCACCGGTCGATGACCGGGTGTTGCAAAAGAAAATGACGATTTCCCCACTCGATTTTCGGTGTACGAAATTGATCCGGGAGTTGGTCGAAGACTTCTTTTTCTACATATATAATATTGTTGGTAAATTATATGCATAAATTTATAATAAACAATATTAATACTTTAAATTTTATATAATAAAGAAACCTTCTTTTGGAAATAATTAAAGAAATGTTTTTCTCGTACATGCATTAGGACGACAGTGTAAACGCGCACATCCACTGACTCCGCTGGCTACTAGAACCAACACAGAAGTGAGCTGTTCTTCGCGTTGCGGGCACACATACAAGCTTGCTACACATGCCTCTGCTCGTTGCCTTATCTCTCCTACTAAAACCTTCCTTTCTCCCCTTTGGGCCTAAAAGCTTAGGGAATACAATATCATAACAAATGCACATGCATTTGACGTCTGACTCAACGCTTTAAAGTGATCTTATATTTTGTTTTCAAGCACAATTCCAAATTTACAAAAACAAATTTAATTATAGCTGAATATTTTGTTGTAACTTTTGTTAACAACAAAATGCCGGAGGCCATTAAGTTGCATGTATATGTGTATAGTATATGTATAATTATGTATGAAAAATACATATATACTAGTACCGACACATTAGCTCAGTCGGTTAGATGCCTCGCATTGACGGTCGTTTAAGGACCAAGGGTATAAGTATTCTTGGTTCGCGCCCACTTGGCTTGGTATTTTTCCGGCACGTGAGACAATCTGAGCGGGAGGTTTGACGTCGAGGTATAATGATGTGCACCGTCGATTATTGTCCGGTACACATCATTAGAACTCGACTGTCGATAAACCGGTTGTACTCAGGAGAGGTTTTCTACAGTTTCCCTCTTCACTGGCGAGAAAACCCATTAGACGGGTGGTCCAGGCAAATGCGAGTACTCCTAATTTTCAAGTCGATCTGTAGGCGCAAAATTTAGTATTAGGTGATTTAAGAATTATTTGTAAAGAAAAAATTTTCGACGGTTGTAAAACACTTGTATAGCCAAGATTGTAGGCTTAAGACGGGTGTATAAACAAATAAATAAACATATATACTAGTAACTTATTAATGTAGAACCAATATACTCGTTATTAATACGATTTATATTAAAGACTTATAACTATAAATAAATTATAATTATAAATAAAAAAATTCTTTCTTTTACAATATAATTATAATTTATATCTTTAGTTATAAAAACTATTTTAGTAAAGTATCAAATTTACAACCGTTTCCGTTCTCACGAAAACAGAATGCAGTCAAAAACGACAGAATAATACAACGTGGGTCGTCCCGATGTAAGCCCACAAAACTAAAGAAGACTCTCTTCTTTACAAAATTCACGAGTTCGAGTAACAAATTCAAACTTTTCAACTGTGTTTTGCCCGACGAAGGATCTCTGTTCCTCAACCGGCCAGTCCGCGCGTGTAGCGCCTGCGCCGTCTAAAAAAAATTATGCCCTGTCGGTAGGATTAAGGAAAATATACGTGAGTAATTCTGTATCGTTCTAATATCGAATCTCTATACAAATTTTGGGTGTCCTTCCGAATAAGGGGGACCTCCGATTTCAATAAAAATTAGTATACCAACGTATTTTGATGCGCTGATTGCGAAAATGATTATGAAAATTGCCGCAAATTTTATCTTCACGGTGAAAACCATTAAAAAACCATAAAATTGTGGTTTTTGCGTACAATTCGTAAAAAACAAAAAAATTTGAAAAACTTTTCAAACAAAAGTTATAGATCTCACCAAAGTACACATTTTATTATCTTATCATTATATTTTAAAATCTATTATTTTCCGAGAAAAATGTAAAAAAAAACATAAAATACCATAAAATCAGGAAATCTAAGACTTTGCCTGCCACAGCTCATGTAGTCTCGCTCTGTGCATATAGAAAGAGAGTCAAATTTACTTCCTAGTTGGTACTAGAAGGTACACAACCCAGACCCGACCCCCCTACAACGTGCCCCCTCAAAAAATCTTTTTTTAAGGGCCCAAGGAGGGAACAGCTAGGAGGCGGGCGAAGCCCGCATCAGGTCGTGTACCCTCCCTCTGTGCATATAGAAAGGAAGTCAAATTTACTTCCTAGTTAGTACTAGAAGGTACACCACCCAGACCCTACCCCTTTTGTTGAAGGTCAAAATATTTCATCTGAAACCATTGCAGACCGATTCTCTTTTTGTCGGGAGGTCTGCATGTTTGCTTTAGACGAACACTTCCTAGAAGAGGGTCAAATTGCAGGTGTGTGCGAAATCGTCAAGATCGACGAATGCTTATCGGTCGTCGAAGGTTTGAGAGAGGTCGAGTAGTAGAGGGTTCATGGATCCTTGGAAACCCTGTAGTGGTTTTTTGTTTCGTGGCGTGGAATAGTCTTTTATTGCTTGGATTTTATCAGGGTCTGGTTCAATGCCCTGGGCAGACAGGATGTGTCCCAAGAAGTTGATCTTTTTCTTCTAGAACTCGCATTTTTTCAAGTTTAACGTGATGTTATGTTCCATCAATCTTTCTAAAACAAACTCCATGTGTTTTAAATGTTCGTGTACATCCTCGGACACGATAAGAAGATGGTCGACATAGGGAATAATACAGAATTCGAGCCCCCTAAGAACCTTTTCTAACGATTGAATGAGGGCAGCGGTACTAGTCTTTAGCCCAAAGGGAGTCAGTAGGTGCACGTAGGTTTTTTCTTTATAAAGAAATCCAGTGTATTTTTGGGATTCTTCATCCAGAGGCACTTGCCAGAAGCTCAGGTTCGAATCCAATTGAGAGAAGACCTTTTTTCCAAACACCTCTGAAATACGACATCCATAGAATCTACGCCATCGTGATCATCTTCCAACGCTTGATTTAGGTTTATAGCCTCTAGGCATAGCCGCACGTTCCCGCTCTTCTTCAAGGTAACTACTTGTGGGTTTATCGTGCAGGCTTTTCCTCGCTTGATAATATTCTAACGGATCATTCTTTCCATTTCATCATCAGTTTCCTTTTCGGGGTGGATAGGCGTAGGGTAGGTTTTTGATCGAGGCTCTAGGCCCTTTTTTATTTTCATCCTATTCGTGTGACAAGAAATTCGACCTGGTTTTCAAATAAAAACTTCACGATATTTCTATATTAGTTCCATTTATTTTTGGATTTTGTAGGAACTGATTTCTTGGTTACATTGAAAAATATCCTCTAATTTCTCTTTACATAGGTCGTCGGATTCGGTTTCCAGGGTCAGACTCGCGGTGATTGGGTAAGTATCATCGATTTCGTCTTCATCTAGGGTGTGAACCAGATAAGTTCTGTCTTCTAATATTAAGGTTAAGGTTTCATTTCCGAGATTAAGACTTCCAATTAAGGATTTTAATAATAAATTAGGTACGACCAAAAGAGTAGCTGTTGTTTCCAAATCCTAGATTCGTATGTTGGCAAACCCTTGGTTTTTTAGTCTAACCAGCCTTCCTCCAGTTGCACCAACGACTGGCATTCCCGTTATGGGCAGAGAGGGACTATCTTTGAATTTATCGTGATTTCTTGTGAAAAATTCTTCAGATATGCAAGAGAGTTGGCTTCTACTGTCGATTAAAGCGCAAGTGTGTATTCAATTTATGATGGCTTGAACAGTGGGACATTTTTGATTAATTATTCTTGATTGTTGCTCTTCTTTTAATAGTTCCTCTCTCTTTACTGTAATAAATTTATTTTTATCATCAAAGATGGGTAACTTCCCGCGTTGATCAATTCGTGTGTCGTAGATGATGTCATCTCTCAGCTTTCCGGCTCCAAGACGGCCACGGTTGAGTTAACCTCCTCTTCTTTATCCTCTCCTTTTTCTTCTGCACTGCTTATCGTTCTAACATTTCTGGTGTATGATGTTTGGTTTCTATCTTTATTCCTCTAGTTTTCTTCTTTTCGAGGATCACCTTGTTTTTCTGCTTCGGTTTTCCAGGTCGGGCTCGCCAGTTGTGTATCTTTTGGTCAGGAGTGTCGTTTCTTTTATTGTTAATTGGACCACTGGTGTCAAACCTCTCTAGTAGTTCCAATAATCCTTTATAAGTGTTGAGTTGTCTTCCTAAAATAGCCGTTCGAATTTCTTTGTTGAAATGTCGCGATAGTTTCCGTATAATCTCTGGATCACTGAGAGGTTGCGTAAGTCTTTTTGCATCTCGGAATGATTTTAAGGCGTAGTTAATCATCGAACTTTCGCCCGAGTTTAAAAAATGTCCAAATTCTAATTTACGATTCTAGAGTGTCGTCATCTTTTTTCACTAGGTCTCACCAATCCTTTGGGGGTCCCTTTAAGCTTCTTTTGGCGATCCTTTGACACAAGGACACTGTTCTGGCACTCCTATCAGTGATGTTGTCCACCGCTGAGCTCCATCGGTCCTTAAGCTCCTTGTGCCTTGTTCATTCAATTCTGTATGGCTCTTAATTCAATTGGAAATTTCGAATCTCATCCGTATTTCTGTGTCTTCTAAGTCTTCTTGTAGGGTATTCATCTTCCGTTCCACCCTTGATACTCCTGCGTGAAGCGTTCTTAATTCGTTCTGCATGTTTTCACATGCTTCGCGTCACATCGAAAATTCTGCTAACAGCTCTTCGGTTGACTTTTCACGATCTGCTTCCATGACTCGCTGATTAGGATTTGATTGAACTCGCGCAGATCCCGGGGAATTCTCCTCGACGTCTAATAATTCATCGCGGAGGCTTCTTGGATTTCGTTCTCTTGTCGTTTTGGATATTGCACCTCTACTAACAGCGAGGAGGCGGACAAGGTGTAATCCAGTGGTGGTTGAGGTTTTTTTATTACTTTCTAGGGTTGCTTCTGCTCCTGGGCTTCGGGACCTACGAGAGGTATTATTATTTTTTTGGTCTTCCTCTTCTGCGCGTCATTTTTTCTATTCTCTTGCCCCACGTTATGCGCTAATGTAACGTTTCGTTCTATTCCTCCTTTATTTTATTTTATTTAATTTTGGAAAGGAACACAAGGATAAAAAACGACTCAATTGATTAGAGAAATACCACTTGTTTTTTATTAATGATCTTCCGGGCGACGATTAGGTGAGGCAAGGTGGAGCGGATTTCGTCGACATAAGAAACTGTAAGTGATTTGACAGGGATTTTTGTTTTGCGATATTTGATTATGTTCCCTTTTTTATTTTTATTTTTTTAGCGTTGGAGAATTGCACTTAGACATTTTTGATTTAAATATTAGGTGTTTGTGTTGGTATATGTCTTATAAGCGCAAGTGTGTGTAAGAGGGACAAAATTTTTATATACAGTCACCGTTGAAGAGTAAATAAAATGATATCATAAAAATTGTTAGAGTTGATTTTTCTTGCTTCTGTTTCTTTTTTTAGATAAAATAGAAAATTTCCTCTCTTTTTCTTTTTTTTTAATAATTTAAATTTTGTGTAAAAGGGAAATTATTAATTTAAATTTTAGTTTAATTATTATTAATTATTTATTCATTTTTATTATATAAAATTTTCTATTCACTAATGTGTGATGTTTCATATTATGTTTACAGGGAAATAAAAAATTTTATATAATGAGTGATCGGTTTTGTTATTACGGTAATCCGTATTTTGTGCAAGTGGATAAGCCTAGGTTCATGGGTGAGTTTGCTAATGTAAATTTTTGTAATGTTTATTTCGTATAGCATTGACGATGTTCTTCATATATATTTTTTTATTTCTAGCTTATGTTGCTACCACTTATGGAGTCTTTAGGCTCCTGCCTGTCTATTTACCAATTCGTTTTCTTATTAGTAAGTTTTTTCCTTTTTTTAACTTAATTAATGGATCATTAGTTTTTCTTGCTGCTTTCACCCCTTTTTTAAATGTTAGGTCCTCCTATCGCCACAGAGCGAATCATCCACAGCCTCGTGGAACAGAGGTTTGAGACTGCGACGGGTGACATTACTTATGGCTACCGGTGGGTGCAAGGAGGAGATATGTCGGGGGCGAATTGAGGTGAGTATTTTATGTGTTAAGTAATGATATGTATTTTTATGTTTATGAATGTGGATTAATTTCGTGTTTTTTAGGTGCTTTTTACCACTGTTCGTCCTTTTCCTTTTTTTAAATGTAATTGTTACGATACAATGTAACATTAACTTAAATCTAAATTATTATTTAATTTCTTAAACTATTTTCTTTTCTTAAATTAATTTTTTTTAATTATAATTAAGTCTCCCCCCCACATTCATTCGCAACCTACGCTCGGCTGAAAGGTAATATCCTAGGATATCACAAAGTTCAAGCTTACGTCAGCACTGCACCGGAAACAAAGTTAGGCTTTTTGAGCACCTTTTATATGAACTAACAAAAAGTTAGTTAATAATTTTAATAAGATTTATGATTTTCGGGAGTCCCTAAAAAATAATACTATTATAATTTATATTTTATATTTATATTTTTCATATTTTTATATTTATATTTTTTTAAAAATAAACTGTTATTATCAGAATATCATGAAGATTGCGATTAAATATCCGGGAGTGTCCGGTATATCCTACATGAGTTATTTATTGTATTCATGTGAATGAGTCTCCCAGGATATCATGTACGTTTTACTTTAGATGTCATCGGAATCACATGTAAATATCCTAAGATATTCCGTATATTTTTAGTTTGGATATCAAAGGAATTGCTTTGGAATATCCTAGTATATCCTGTATGTTTTTAGTTTGGATATCATGGGAATTGATTTGGAATATCCTGGGATAACCGGCATACTATTGTATTTTTTCCATTCTATATACCTTAAGAGTAATTTTTTTATTATTTTTAAAATATAAAATAAAATTGTAATCACCTGGATATCATGAAAATTATGATTGGATATCCGGAATATCTTGCATGGGTTATGGGTATGTATGTATTGTGACGTATGATTTTAAACTATTTTAATTTTAGTTCAAAGTTTCTGCTTTACGTCAGGAAAAATCCGACGCTTTCAACAAAAGTAATAATATAAAATTTAAGTTAATAAATTTCGCCGTCAGGCGCCAATTAATTTTGAAGCTCAATTAATAAACTACTCGACTTTTTAACAACAACCCGACAAACAACAACACCTCTGAGACGCTCTCAATCGTCAGAGGAAATTCTGCCTGAACAAGTTGGCAAGCAGAAATGCCAACGACGAGACACGACTGGCACAATACTGGCACGATACTGACTCACCCCAACGACGCTTCTCGATTTCTCTCTTTCCTAATTCCGGCACGCTCCTTCCAAAGGATTCCTTAATTGAGGGAAGAGAAATAATCCAACACACAATTTATTCACTTTTCACAATTTCTACTTTTATTCGCAACAAAACTCCAGTTCTCCAAAATACTCAAAATTTAACAAAACTATTTTACACTCACTCTTCATTAATGTTCTCTAACAACACACACTCTCCGAACCACTACTCTCTCTACGTATCTCGTAGATCACTGACTACAAAAAAAAATGTCGGCGAAAAACTACCGGCACCTGTTTCTTGCTTTTCTCAACACGTGCTCGGCTTCTTCGCTTCTTCTTCTCTCTCGTTCCACTGGCTCTTCTCTCTTGGTCTCTCTCTAACAATGTGCGGCTCTGCCCTCTAGCACTTTCTCTCCTACTAACTAGCCGCGCGACACACATTCACCACTGATAGTGGGTCACTCGGCACTTCCGACTTTCTAAATTACCATACCAATTAACGATCACGGTTTAGGGATAATTCCGACAGATGACGTGACGATTCAGAATTTCGACAAAATAAAGAACGACAATTCACATCGTCACAATCCCCTCCCCATGACCGGTACTACTCCCAGTAGGACCGTCATTACCAATGACTAACTACTGTCCGATGTCAATGGCTGGCTCGCTTTTCTGGTATAAGTCTCTCTCCTCTCTTATGGGACTTTTTTTATCCAATTTTACCTCACTATACTCACGGCTCTCCTCTCTCTCTTTACGGCACACGGCTCACGAAACTTGGCTCTTCTCTCTACCTCACACGGCTACAATGCTTTTTAACATCTCTGATCTCAAAAAAAAAATTTTTTTCTTAGGGTTGGGTCAGCTGTGACTCTCACAGCCTCTTCCCTCCCCTGGACTATAGGTACTGGGATCACATCTGTACCTTTAGTCCCACACTCGTCAGCATTGCCTTCAACTACACTTTGACAGAGTAAGCTCTCTTTACTCGGTCGGTTCTGGCACACTTCTCACACAGTTCTCTTTTTCGGCTCTTCTTCTCCCGCTTTCGTGGCCCAAGTGTACAGGGCAACTCTATGCCCTCCAGGCCCCGATCTCCAAGGTTCTCCGTATTTCTACACAATTCTGGCATCTCAAAAAGTTTACTCCTGGTGTTTTGCACACTAGACATGACTCCACTTGAGTTTGCCTCAGAGGGCATTGTTTGGCATAATGTCCCTGTTGCTGGCATTGAAAACAGATCCTCTTGGGACAATCTCTGGCCCGATGTCCTATGGACTGACACTAAAAACAAACTCCCATAAATTGCTTTGTTGCCTCTTGTGAACCATTTTGTTCTACATTTGGCAAACCAACTGGTTTGGCTCCTCCTGACACAATTCCTGCATACATGGCTGGGTATGCAATTTGCATAGGTCCTGGCAAGATATGTGGTGGGGGTGAACTGACTACTTGGCTCTGCTCTGCTGATTTTTGGGCTGCTGTCATAATTGTCATGGAGTCTACACATACACTTTCTGGCTTCTCCTTTCTTTTGTCCTTCTTCGTCTCTCTAATCTCCTTGGTAGAGTGGTCACTACCACACGACTCTGACTCCTCCTCTGACGTCGCTGCTTCTGATCTCACCATTTTTTCGAATCTGGTTTTCCTCACGGCTGCTGCAGGAAAACGCATCTTCTCTTTAGGTGAAGGGGGGGGGTGTATCTCTCGTCTAGATCTTTGGCCTTTTCGAAGTTTCGTAAAATTTTCTCCATCTGACTGAGAGAATCGAAATATAAACGGTCCAACTGTCGTCTATATTCCGGCGTAAGGCCTTTGTAGGCGATTTTGACTTGTTGTTTCTTGTTAAGAGGGCGCTTCATGTGTCCTAAGATTAACCTTAAGCTGGTCAAGTATGGAGATATTTTCTCTCCTTTCCATTGCGTCCTGGCCCTCAACTCGTCAATCACGTCATCGTCGTCTACTGTCACAAGATATACATTCTTGAACGCCCTCTTGAATGATTTCCACGAATTAATTTAACGGCGCAACGACCTAAACCAACTGCTGGCAGTTTTCTGAAGGATGATTGGCAACGCCTACAAAATTTCTCGGTCCGAAAAATCTGAAGATTCCTTGCAGTCCTCTAATCGCTCTAAGAATTCTTCGGCATTATCGTCATCTCCAAAGAATTTTAAATCCCAGTCATTTAGTGTTTTTATCACTTTGGACCTCCGTCCGGACTTAATATCTTTGGTATCCCCCTACACTTCACATCTTGACTCAAATCGCTTTCAGAATTAGACTCACTCGTCGAGTCATCCAAGATTGATCTACGGCTCTCCCTCCTGTCTTTCTTTGACTTAGGCTCTTTCGTGCTCATTTTTCGACTTTTCGCACTAGTTAAGTCGTCGCTCCTACTCCCACAACTACATCTACAACTCGTCAGACTCTCCTCACTACCACTGTAGTCGATTTTCCTCTCAACTCTCTTTTTCCTTACATCTTCTCCAGCTTTCGAGTTCTCTTTTCTCTTAAACTCACTGGCCGGCTCTCCGTTCTTGGGCACTCTATTTTGAGAAGTGTTTAACTCACTCACGCTACTTCAGCTCGATGGGTTTCGGGGGGCTGGGGTGGGTTTCACTCGCTTACCAGTGTAAGGTGTGTGCAAAGTCTCGGAAATTGGCGCTGGTCCTTGGGGAGAAATGATCCTCGATTCTTGATGATGAGTAATCTGAAAACCATCGCCGGCTGCTGTCCTACTATGGCTTTGTTGCCAATCCCATCCCCCTCATCTATAATGGCGGTCTAATTTCTCGGCGTGTGCCACTATCCATTCGATTTCGGGGGTTAGGCTCATTCGCGCTACCGCATCGCGCATGCTTTGTGCGTTTAGTGCCATTGATGCCGATTGAATAGTGTGCGGGGCTGTCATGACGGTACTAGTGGTCATACTCATTTTAGCACTAGTGGTGGAGGGGAAGTGGTGGTCATACTGGCTATCGACATGACTGGTGGCGGGGGTGTAAATCGATGGGTCGAAACAACGTTGGTCGGACTCAGTCTGCTGTACGTTGTTTCGTGGTGTGATCTCTTTCCCCCCCTTCGAGGTCCCAATTCGGCACTACCCCTTTTACTGGTCTGGCTCTCCCCACTTTTTGACTCCTTGTCATCTGCGGATGAAATTCGACCGCCCCTTTTTCGCGTGACATTTGGGAACGGGCTACTTTCTGGCTCTGGGTACGCTTCCAATAAGAAGATCTTATCAGATTGTCCAAGGTCGTACCTTCCCGAAAATGGCACATCGACTTTCTCACTTAGGGCTAATCCCATCTCGGCCCTCAACAGTCTCTCTCTTAAAACTTGCGACGTTCCACTGATACACAGTTGGTGTCTCAGTAGGCTCGTCACGACTTGTCCTACTTGCATGGCGTTAATTACTTCCCATGCTTGGCTAACGCGTGGAATTTTAATTAACTCGCGCATGCGCCTTTTGTAGTCCCCCATCTCGCTGATTGCCTTTGCCATTTAAAAAAAAATCAAAGAAATTTTCTAACTTCGAAAATTGTTACTTTTCAAGGGTTACACGGCCCTGTACGGTCTCAAGTGCAAGGACGTACCTACTCAATGAGGGCCCTCTTTTAAAATTTTTCTTCTTCTGGCTGACTAGTGACTCGACTCTTCCTCTGTCTTTTCTTCTTGCTCTCTCTCTCTCTCTCTGTAGCCGCTATTACTACTACTACTACTGAGCCACTTTTCCTGGCGCGCGCGAACTTTCTTTCGACTGCTGAAAATTTAAATATCCCGGCGCGTCGTTTCTCTCGACCGACCGGCGCACTAATTGCTGTAACGTGACTATTCTGTGTTACGTACAAGGTACTTAACAGGTACTATTTTATTATTATTTTCTTTTTAATAAAGCTACAAAAGATAGGACAGAATTTATAAAACATAAATTCCTATATATTTTATAATATTGTTTATAAATTATATGCATAAATTCATAAACATTATTAATACTTAAAATTTTGTATAATAAAAGAAACCTCTATTTGAAAATAATTAAAGGTAATGCATTTCACACATATGCATTGAGACGACCAATGTGTATACGTGCACATCCACTGATTCCGATGGCTACAAGACCTAACACGACCACACCCTTGAGTTCTTCGCGTTGCGGTCACACATACAAGCATGCTACACATGCCTCTGCTCATTGCCTTGTCTCTCCTATTGTCTTTTCTTGTCTCTCCTTCCTTTTTCCCCTTTGGGCCTACAAACTTAGGGACTAGAATATCATAACAAATGCACATGCATTTGGAGGCTGACTCAACGCTTTATCAAGCGTATATATTTTATTCGTTTTATGCACTATTCCAAATTTACAGAAAATAATTTGATAATAGCTAAACATTTTATTGTAACTTATTGTTAACAATAAAATGCCGGAGGACTGTAAGTTGCATGTATATGTGTATATGTATAATTATGAATGCAAAATACATATACTAGTAACTTATAAAATGTAGGACCAATATAACGTTATTTATACAACTTATATTAAACACTTATAACTATAAATAAATTATAATTATAAATAAAAAATTCTTTCTTTACAATATAATTATAATTTATATATTTAGTTATAAAAATTGTTTCTGATAAGTATCAAATTAACAACGCCGTTTCCGTTCTCACGAAAACTGCATGCAATCAGAAACGTCAGCATAGTGCAAAGTCCAATGGGCCTGAAGAATTTCCCTACTTCTAATTCTAAAAATCCTTAGTTGACAAATTTACCCCACTTTGACATCAGGACAAGGAGTAGAGGCTTGTCGCAAAATTTCTATCGCCGCTGTACAATTTTCCTCTTCAAGCGATCAACACCTGTCCTGGCTGCGGCCTGACAGATCTGTTGATCGCAAGAAAGTAGGAAATGCCGCGACTAAGCCCGTCTGCGCGTCGGACCCCCGCGTATAACATATCAAGTACAACGCGAAAGGCAGACGGAAAATTTAATAGAATCTTCTAACCGACGGAGTCCAGTGAGAGCTGTTTTGAGTGAGATTCCAATTAATTAAATATTTAACAATTGTGAATCTTGTTTCTTAACCCGGCCAGTCCGTAAGTGTAGTACCTGCGCCGTCTTAATGCAGTGGCCCCACATAATTCGCGAGTTCGCGTAAATAAAAATTGGTTGCATAGACGACTTAATTTTCAAAATTCAACTTGTTTTGCCCGATGGAGGATCCCTGTTTCTCGACTGGCCAGTCCGTACGCGCAGTACCTGCGCCGTATAAGAGAAATTATGCCCTGTCGGTAGGATTAAGGATTTTAGCGGTAAGTCTGTATCGTTTCAATGATTTAATGTTACTTTCAACTTTAATTCTCTTTCAAACATGTGCAAGTTTGTAAATTTCTTAATATCTTGTTAAAATAAAATTTTAATGTGAATGCCAAATCTGATTTTATTTATTTTAAAACTCCTGAAATAAATAAAGTAAATTGAAATAATTATTTATCAGAGTTAAAACAAAGCTATCCCGGTAACTTTTAAAATTGGAAAAACGATCCCGCATAATTAAACAAGGTCTTTTAGACTTTGGCAGCTTGGTGCCTCCCCAAACCACAGAACTACGAGCCATCTCAAAAGCTCGGTATTTTTAAATAAATAAATATTTCTGGTTTGTAACAATCTGAATTTTATTTCCGGTCAAACATGTGCTTGGCATAAAATTTTGGGGAAATTTGGATTTTGCACAAGTTTGTTAGGAACTTTACTCATAATTTTCTCACGACACTGGCTTACGTCAACAAAAAAAAAATTTTTTTAAGTTTTTGACTTCAATTTTTATCACTGCAAGAATTTTTTTTTCAGTCTCAAAGAAAAAGAATTTTTAATTCTAATAGCAACGGCACTCTACAATTTTATTTTACGCGATTTTTGGCAGTAATTTACTCATAATTTATAAATAAAATAAATTTGGGCATTGGCAAAATAAATTGATAAACAAATCAATAACACTCTGGCCAAGAATTTTATTCAGACTCTTCTGAATTTTTATTTCGGTTTGTGACGAACCGACTTCGTCACTAAATATCCCTTCGTGATAACAAAATATAAATATAATGTTTATAAGAAAATATTAACACAAATACGAATATCCATGTTAAACACAATAACGAAACATACTTAGTTCATCTTTTCGTTATAATCTCGTTTAAAAAGAGTTTAAATATTAATAAAATATAATATCTCTCAATTATTGCAGTTAATTATATTTCACATTTCTATAAATTTACATTGAAAAAGATTAGGAATTTAACTATAATTAAAAGAATGAGGCTTCAGATACCAATGTATTGTGAAACTTAAGGAGTGGTGTGTTCAGGTTAATGAACCATGATCACACCACTGCCTAAAACTGCAAGCTTGCAGAAAAGCGCCTGGCAACGAGCAGGTGCAATAAACTAAATTATGATTTCACCACTGTAATGTCGATTAATAAAATCGATTGACAGAGGAAAATCTAGGCATTTGCCCGTGTGTCTCGGCGTGACCAAGACGGAGAGTTAGGGCTATACTGCCAGATAAAGTTATTGTACGAAGCCCTTGTTTGTTTAATTAAATTGAAGGTCTGAATAATAGACCACAAGATAAAAATGAAGTAATAAAATAAGTGAATAAATAAATGGTTATGAAATAAAGTGACAAAAGTAAGAAATGAAAAGTGAAATATTAAATAAAGTGCAAGCGCGTTAAAAAACAAAGGATATTAATTAAAGGAAATAAAACTAAAAAGAAATATATAAATGACAAAGGTGAGCTAAGTTGTTTTACACACTAAGATACAATATATGCACATAAACACATTACGCATCAGAAAATAGATATTGTGTAGAATCACATACTTGAAAGAAGATAAAGATTGTAATCTTTAAAATAAAGTAAATAAGAGAAATTTAGATAATTGTATTAGGGTTTAGAAGTTATAATATATTCTCATTATTTTGTAAATTTGTTTAACTTTATTAACATCTACACAACAATTCCAAAACCTTAAAATCCACTATTTCCAAACAGTAGAGATTCTCACCTCACTACTTGAACAATAAGTAGGAAGGAGGGGATCCACTACCAAACTTTAAAGGTTGCAAGTTTTCTTGTGTAATATTTTACCTTTAATTTTATTGTTAATTAATTAAATTATTATTCATAATTTTTAAAACATAACACGGTTCACTATACAATCCGGCTCCACATAATCACTTTCAATCTGGCACAATAAATAATTTTTGTCGTGTCTCGGTTCTGGCTTGGCCCCACGTTGGGCGTCAAATTTTGTGACGTATGATTTTAAACTATTTTAATTTTAGTTCAAAGTTTCTGCTTTGCGTCAGACAAAATCCGACGCTTTCAACAAAAGTAATAATATAAAATTTAAGTTAATAAATTTCGCCGTCAGGCGCCAATTAATTTTGAAGCTCAATTAATAAACTACTCGACTCTTTAACAACAACACCTCTGAGACGCTCTCAATCGTCAAAGGAAATTCTGCCTGAACATGTTGGCAAGCAAAAATGCCAACGACGAAACACGACTTGCACAATACTGGCACGATACTGACTCAACACAATTATTATAAAATTTCAAAAAAAGGGAACGTTATTGTAAAAAAAAAGAATTGTAATCGCAAGGAAAAAAAATAGTCGCTCACACGTATATTGCCTTGCATCGATAAGTTTTTGGGTGGCTATGGCGATGCATACGCACACATAAAACTCTCTGGGACGGCACTAGCATAGCGGTACGCACACAGGCATACATTATATATATGGGTGATTTTCACGTAACTGTGCAATTTTAAGATAAGTTTTAAAAGAAAAAAAATTTTGTTTTTTTCATGTTAAATATTACTTTTCCTCATCATTAGGGCATAATATAGTTGTAATTTCAACGGTTTAACTACAGCTGTAATTCTAAAAAAATTATAACAAATTTTCGAAAATTGGCTGCCACGGAGCTGACCACCCTATGCAGAGCATTGAATAATACTGCCGTTAACTGGGGCTACTTTATGTACTCGAGGTATTTAATAAATAAAATTATTAAAAAGAACTTCTTTGTCAAAAAACGAAAAGCAAGTTAATTAAAATCCTTAAAACGATTAAAACTTCAACCGGTGAGCAACATAACGACAAAAAATTAACTTTAATTAATATTTATAAGTTTTTCAAATTAGTCTTAAAACTATTTCTCTCGTTTCTCTTAAAATTACTGGAAAAGTGTATTAGATATTAAATTGTTATTCATTTAACCTTAAATTATTAATTTCAAGTTTTTAAAAAATATCATATTCAAAACGTTTAAAAAAGCTCCTATTAAAATGATGATTCAAAGTTATTTACATGTATTCAAATAATAGTTTTATAATTATCATAATGTATTATTGTAAAATGTATATTTAAAAAAAAAAGTGTTATTTATTTTTTGAGTAATATAAAATTTGAAGAAAGGTTGTTAATTTTTAATTAATCATGATTTTAGCAAAATTTCAGTGTTTTATTTTCCATTTTGTTGTATAATATTCACAAAATTTTTTGTTTAATATCTTATTCTTTTATAATTTACTCTGAAATATGTACACAAAAGATTTAATGAATAAAAAAGGATCAAAAAAATGTTTATGTAACATTATAAAAACACAAAGTTCAATGCACAAAGTAGCCCCATCCCGGGGTCTATTTTGTGCACAACTTTTAATGACTACAACTCAGACAAAAAAATTTATTTCACTGACGAACTCAAAGGGAACCTTCAGAAGGAAATATAACATAACAAAAGTTGATTTTCTTTTAATTCTGAATTTGAATAAATCACTGAGTTAAAAAAAGCATTTTGATGCACAAAATAGCCCCAGCAAAAATATTTACTATTTACTATCAGCTTGACATAACCAGAGAATTTCATTTTCATAACATTGTGAAATTAGCGCATAAAACTAATTGTAGAAAAGTATTCACAAATAAGAGCGTTACGATCAACAGTAATTATACTGTGCTTTTGCTTGGTTGTTGTAAAGGCGTGTTTTTTCGAATATTAAGGTGTTTTTTAATAAGTCAACGGTTGCCGAAGCACTGAAATATAAAAGGACACAACTATGTCTGTCCTCTTCTATAATATGTGTTGTTGTAGCAACTGTTGATCCATGAATTTGCACCCTCACACTGTACGCCACAGGCGTCACGGAGCTGATCTTTTATGTGACACCACGGAGCTGAAATTTGACATTTAAACTAACCTAACTCCGACAATTCTGCAAAATAATTCTTTTTTTTGGGCAGATAATTTGCTTCTAATATAATCTTCAAAAAAATCGCAATAATTACTACAGAGAGTGTTTAGATTGAAAGAATATTAATACCACGGTACTTACCACTTTTTTTGTGAACTTCACATTTTTACACAAAAAATTGTTTTTAAGTGTACAACTTACAATTTTGAACCTTTTTTTTAACTGATATTTGTTGCTAATGGATCTTATTTTAGATTGCAATTCTCAGATAACATTTAAATGTGCCATAAAAAGTTAAATTATAGAGAAAAAAATCTTATTACAAAATTGAAAAAATTTGTGGACAAAACTATTATACATTTTATAATTTTATAAGAAGTATTAGAAGATGCATTATATGTACAAATTGTTCACCTATATACACAATTCATATTACAAAAATTCTCGTTTTCAGTTTCGGCGTTTTTAATAAAATTTCTGAATTTTAACTTAAAATTTTAAAAAACGGACACGCCACGGAGCTGAAATTTTGGAGGGAATTACGCAATTTCTGAAAAAATATAATATCTTTTTGTACATATTTGTGGTTGCGAATAGGTTTTATATATACATGTGAAATGTATCCATACCCAAGCAAAAATTTTTCATTTTGAATGTGTTTTCTGTGACGCCGCCAAATATTACAGTTACGTGCAAATCACCCATATAGTACTGGCCACTCATACATTACAGGCCTCTTCTCGTTGCTGCGTCTCCTTCGTTGCATCCTTCCCTCTTCCCCTGGGTCCCATGTGCTTTAACAAGCAAACGCACGTGTACGATTCAGGCTGTTATTATTTCTTTAAAAGCTCAAAGAAATAATAAAGAGATTATTTATTCCTGAATTAATTGCACCATCACAAATTATGAGGTGTTTCTGAGATTATTAAGTAGTTATAACGAGAACACCAGCAATAATTATTAGTGCAATATTATTAATAAATAAGTTCAAATTATTTAATTATAATTATAATAAACAATTTTTTTACCTAGTTTTTTAAAATTTTCCTTTTTTTCTTTTCCTGATTTTTAAAACAATTTTGATTAAAATTATTTAGAAATAACAATTCCAGAAAAGTATCAAATTTCGTTCTCCTTGCATCCCATGTGCTTGTCGAACAAATGCACGTGCTAATGATTCAGGTAGAAAATTATTTCTTTTAAAAGCTCGAAGATATAATAAGGAAATTATTTATTACAAAAATTTTTATATATATAGTGTCTAATTTTGGGACTGACGAAAATAAATAATAGGTAAAAGCTTCCCGAAAGTGAAGCCCGACCCAAATTGATTATTTTCGCTGTTTTAAAATTTTTAAATTAAAATTTTGATATGTGTTAATAATTAAATTAAAATCACGCGTAATATTAAATTCACAGACTAAAATTTGAATAGAGTAAATTATTAAATTCAGTGCATAAGTGAGTGCTTGATTTGAAATTTTCCTCCCTCGAATCGTGAGTTTATTTGAGCGTGTGTTGTGTTTAGTCCGCCCAGATTTGAAATGCTTAAGGAAGATAAAAACATTGAAAGAAAGTTTCGCCTGCCGAACGTTTCCAGTTCCAGCGGTAAAAATGAAGGAAAATTAATTGTAAGAAGAGCCTGGGTGAGTCGAAATTGTATCGTTCGATTTTATAATTTTCTTTTTTGTACCTTTTCTGTAATCTTTTCTATTTTAACTTTGAATAAATAGTGAGCCCTCATTTAAAATTTTCCTGTCTCTTATTTATAAATTTTCTTTAATTATTCAATTTTAAATAAAATTAAGATCAAAAGGGATGTTGCTTGGCAGACTCTTTTAAAAGAGAAAAACGATCCTATAAAATAAAAACAGGGCCATCTGGCCCTGGAAGCTTGGTATCCTCCGGCGAACCTCCGCAGGCGCGCGGTAAAATAATCCTATTTTTGCTCTTATTACTTTCTTTCTTTATGGCCATCGATTTGGAGTTGCTTGGTTTAGTGATGGGAAGTCACAGACACGTTTTCATAGCATGGATGGACCAACATTAATGCCGTTAAACGTTAAGCTTGTGAGGCAAGCCTGTTAATGGGGTTACATTTATGTACACTTATGTACATGTTAATGGTTCCTATTTTTTAAAATCTCTAACGCTTCCTTGCGAATGTGACATCAAAGAACAAAAAAATATTTTAGAGAGCAAAAAAAGGATACATTGCATCTACAAATTTGTATGTTTGTGTGCAACCCATGCATTTATACATTTATGTACATGTTAGTTTAGTAATTTCCCATTACTTATTTTTGTAAATTTAAAAATAGAATTTTGTTTTAATATTTGGTTAATATTACACAAGAGTTATAGTTAGATTTTTGTCGATTCTGTCCTAATGTTTGTCGAGTAATTTTTTATCATGCTATGTTTTGGTACCTCTGCAAAACAGCTTTGCTTTTCCAGTTTAAAGTGGTTGTTGGGCCTTCTTCTTCGTGTTGTTTCCTTAATTTATTTTTGTTTTCAACATTTTCTTTCGGTTGTACGTGTTTATATTCTCAGCTATTTAATTTTTTTTCGTGAAAGTTGTTGGTGTCTATCATTTCTATTTGATTTCCTGATGGTTTTTGTTTGTTACAACAGTTCATGGTGCATCTCACTTTTTTGTTGTATTTTGTTATTAAGAAAATTATTTGTAATGAACCTAATGTTCAAGCCGGCAACGTTGCCTAATGTATTTTCTCAATCTTCTCCCGGCTTTGAGACCTGCCAACAAGCAGCAGGCCTCGAGGTTGGACACCCGACACTCTGATAAAACGTGGCTTTATCAGCAGAAATACTTCTTGACTCCAAGCTTATTAAAGAGTTACTACGAAATAATAAGCTAAAACAATTTATGTATTTCAGCTATGAACAAAATGTTGTAATTTAGGAACATTGCAACAATGTTGCGAAGGCATATGAGCAACAAACAACATTGTTGCAACGCGATAAATTAGGGAATATTGCAATCGTTGTATCATGAATACATGTATGCTTGAGCGGCTATGGAAACACACTAGCATTTGCTCACGGCTACAGACATTAACACATGCGCGCTTCATTATAGCTACTTGTTGCTTGACCCTCCCGAGAACCTTCCTTTTTCCCCGCGGGCCCATAAGCTGCGAATCACAGCATCACAACAAAAGCACGTGCGTTTCAAAAACAGCTGACTCAATTATGTAAGATGTTTAATGCACCTTGCTTTCAGTATATGCACACAAAACTAAGAGAAGAATTATGGATGATATAGCTAAATATTTTAATTTTAATTCTTAATTAACAAAATTGTCCCACCTTGGAGGCAAAGCAAGGACTATAGGCTAGTCGAAAAATTTCAATTAACGCAGTTCAACTTCTCGTTTCTCTAGAGCAGCATCTCTCCTGGCTCTGGCCTGGCAAGTGTTGCGAGAAACAAGAACGCCGCGACTTAGCCCGTCTGCGAGTTGGACCTCCGCGTAAAACTTGTTAAGTACAACGCGAAAGGCGGACGATAAATAAAAAATAAAATTCTTCTAACCGACGGAGTCCTGTGAGGATTGTGCTGGGAGAATATCAGATTTGGCTAATAAAATTAATTAAATCGGATTTTGTTCTTTAACCGGCAAGCCCGTGTGTGTAACACCTGCGCCGTCCCGGTACAACGGCCCACAAATAAGTTGTGTTTAAAATAAATTTCTAAAGCAATTGTTATTTGACTAAAAAGAAAATAAATTTTAAACCGACTGGAACTCAAAATTAAATAAAATAAATTTTTATTGTGTTAAAAAATTCGAGTTCTCCACTTCGAAAATAAAGACAATAGTTGTGTGTGACAGCGAAGATATGTTCTCCGCCCGACGGCAACTTTACCTGTATCGCCGCTGTCGTCGGTAGTAGTAAGTACTCCTGTATCGTTCAACCAATTCACTTTTATTTGAATAAACAAACTCCTTTTAACTAAAGCATTCTTCTTTATTTACCTCTCCAGGACTCAATTCTCTATTTTCACACAGTTAACATTTTATCAAAGCAGAGCGTAACTTTTAAAATTGAAAAACGAACCCACAATTTAAACAAGGTCCCTCAGACCTTGGCAGTTTGGCGCCTCCCCAAAACACAGAACTATGAGCCATCTCAAAAGCTCGGTATTTTAAAATAAATAAATAATTCTGATTTGTAACAAGCTGATGGTGGCGGCGGTGGGATCTATCCACGCGTTACCGCCCTGCTTCGTTACCTGGTAACCTTGTTACCAGTGGCCCTAATTTATTTTCTTATCACAAAACTTTGCAAGCACTAGTTACTCGCTGGTGTTCCTACTCCTTACGGGTAACTCACAGATCAATTTTCTTCATGATGATTTTTGACTATTTCTTTTCTGTTATACTGTTTTTGATTCTAATATCCTTTTCGGGTGTTCTGCTTTTTAAGATTTTGTCTGCCCTTTCTACTTTAGTAGCTGTCGTTGGGTGTCTTCTTTAATAAATACAAAAAATTTGCTATTGGAGGAATAGTAAAAAAAACTATAATTAACTTATGTTTTTATTGGTTTTGAATAGTCCGTCATGACAAGTCTCCGTGATTCGCTAACTGGATGACATGTCTCCGAAACTTCACTACTAATGATTAGTACTAATTTTGTCTAATAGCATATATACGTCTTTGAACGTGGCGTGAATTCCCGTCAGTTAACAAAACTGTGCAGATTATTCGATTAATATAGTTAATTAAATTTGATTTTCTGTTATAAGTCCGTGTTACGAACCGAAAAATAAATTATATAATAAATTATTAAGAATCCAAAAATAAATTTAAAAATCAAAATTTAAAATATAGAGAATTTTTATCTGGACAATTTGAGAGAGAGTCTACCGCGCGCCTGCAAAGGTTCGCCGGAGGAACCAAGCTGCTAGAACCGAATGGCCCTGTTTTTATTGTATGGGTTCGTTTTCCTCTTTTATAAGAATTTGCCCAGCAACATCTTAAAATTTTTTATCTTGTTTAAAATGAAATAGTTAAAGGAAATTATAATAAGAAACAGAAGAATTTAATATAAGAACTCATTATTTATTTAAGTAAGAGTAGGAAGATTACAGAAAGGTTACAAGAGGAAATTATAAAATAAACAGAACGATACAAATTTTGACTCACCCTCTCTCCTTCTTAATTGTTATTTTCTTATTACTACCACCTGAATTTTGAGATGTTCGGCGGGCGAAGATTTCCTTTACTGCTTTAACTTTCGCTAGGCCTCTCAAATTTGGGCGGCCTAAGCACCATACACGCACAAATTAACTCACGATTTAAGGGAGAGAAATTTGAATCCGACACGCACGTACGCACTGAATTAAATTTCAATTTTTACTCAAATTTTAGTCTGTGAATTTTTAATCTTTACACGTGATTTTAATTATTAACATAAATCAAAATTTCAAATTTTGAGATGACGAAAATAATTAATTTTGGTCGGGCTTCACTAAGTGAAGTTTTTCCTTTTTATTTATTTTCTTCTGTCCTGAATTTGGACACTATCTCGTAGTGGTCCGTAAAATTAGGGGCCGATTAACAGACGAGCGCGTCCCGGCGTTTCACAATCCGTTGATGCCTCCAAGAGGAGCTTACTAAGAGAGCGATAGTTGTACTGCAAATTTTGAAAACGTTAATTGCTCCTCTAGTCCTTGCTTCTAAATCTAGGGGAAGATTTGGGATTAGAAGAGGTGGTTGTGGGAGTAGAAGTAGGGTTGGAACTTAAGGCCCATTGGTCAAGAAGATTTTTGCTGACTTGCGAATCTCACGCTTAGCGTGAGAACGGAAAGCTGTGAAGAAAAATGTGATACTTTTCTGAAATTATTATTTTCAAATAATTCCAAAAAGTAAAAAAAAAAAATTTTTTAATGTTTATTATTGTTGTTATTATAAAAAAAATAAAAATTATTTATAATTATAATTAATAAAAATTATTCATAGTTACAAACAAAATTGCACTAAAATTAGTGCTAGTGTTCTAGTTATAATTGTTCAATAACTAAGAAACACCATATAATTTTAAAGTGTGTGACAAAAATTTTAAAATTTTCCTTTTAATTTAGTTGAGCTTGAAAATAAATAATATTCGATTCAAGTCATCGCACGTGCATTTGTTTAGCGGGCGAGAAAAGTGAAATTTGATACTTTTCTGGAATTATTATTTTCAATAATTCCGATTATAAAAAAAGTTTAGTAAAATAAAAAAAATTGATAAATAATAAAAATTTAATAAATAATAAAAATTTAAATTAAAAAAAGTTGTTTATTGTTATTATTAATAAATCATTAAAATTATTTATTGATAAAATTGCACTAAAAATTAGTGCTGGTGCTCTGGTTATAATTGTTCAATAACCTCAGAAACAACTTATAATTTTGAATGGGGAAAATAATTTTGAATAAACAATTTCCCTCTATTTTGTTGAGTTTAAAAGGAAATAATATTTAGTTCGAATCATTGCACGTGCGTTTGTTTAAAAGCACATGGGGCCTAGGGGAAGAGGGAAGGATGGAACGAAGGAAAAGAAGCAACGAGTAAAGACCAACCATGTGTGAGTGGCCCATGCTATACATAGTATGCCTGTGTGCGTGCCGCTATGCTAGTACTGTCCCAGAGAGTTGTATGTGTGCGTATGCATTGTCACAGCCACCCAAATATGTACAGGTGCCAGGCAATATACGTACAGGCGATTATTTCTTTCTCATAATTATAATTCTATTTCAAAATTCATAAAAGGTTCCCTTTTTTTAAATGTTACAACAATGATGTATATGTGCATACGTATATAAACATACATACATACATGCGTACTCATAACCCGTGAAGGATATTCCGGACATCCCCGGATATCCAATCATTATGATATTCCGGTGATTACAAATTTGTTATATATAAAGAAATTGTTTTTAAGGTAAAAAAAATTACAATAATATGCAGAATATCCTAGGGCACCTCAGAGCAATTCCTATGATATTCAAACTGAAAATACATGGGATATACCAGAATATCCACATGCGATCCTCATGACATTCAAATCAAAGATATACGGGACATCCCATGATATCCACCTGTGATTCTCACGATATTAAAACTAAAAATATACATGATATCCCAGGATATCCACACGTAATTCTTATGACATCCAAATAAAAAATGTATGGGATATCCAAGGATATTCCAAGGTAAACACCAAGCAATCCAGACAATTCCTATGATATCCAGATAAAATATGGCTCGTAAGATATATATAAAAAAAAAGTTATAATATTATTTTAAGGATTTCCTGAAAATCATAAATTTTACTTAACTAGTCTTTTATTTCTAGTTATAATAAAGCGCTTAAATAGCCCAACTTCGTTTCTGGTGCGGTACTGATGTAAGCTTATGCTTTGTGATATCTCAGGATATCACCTTTCAGCTGAGCATAGGTTTAAAAGAAATGTGTAGAGGGGACTTTAATATTAATTTGAAAAATTAGTTTAAAAAAATATTAAGGAATCATATATTAATTTTAAATTTAAGTTAGTGTTAGGTTATACCGTAACAGTCCGTGAAGACAAGTCTCCGTGATTCGCTCACTGGATGACATTGCTCCGAAATTTTACAGTTAAATGTCCTGCATAGCCTTGTTTAAAGGACGGAAATTGTAATTGTTACTACAGGGGATTTACCTTAACTTATTTCAATCATGAGCGACAATGCCTGGTATTTTCCGACAAAGAGGAAAAAGAAATCGTAGAAAGGATGGACCCAAAAGAATTCGAATTCCAGAACGGAAAGAGAAAATTAAGGCGGAGATTAGTACTCTACAGGAAAATTTTAAGAAATCATTAACACCCCCTTTTAAAGTAACAAAAGAACCTTTTAACGACTGGAAGGAATTTGCAGACTATTTCGAATTCCTGCTTAATAAGACTGAGGCCGAAATTAATAAAAACAATAAACGTCGCGAAATCGAAAGGCGTGTAAGAGTGGCTTTGAAAGAACAGTAAGTGAAGGAATAACCATATCAATTTTCTGTTGCGTTTTGTTTAATTCTGAAGATTCTAGTGACCTGAATACCATTGTATACACCTCAGATCTTCTAAAAGATGAAGCAGTCATTCTTTCAATAAACTTGTCTTATGAACATAATTATATTTGCCAAACGGCCTTGAGATCAGATTGTCCTATACTGAAATACCCAACAGGGGGTTACTTTGACAGCATTCATAAAGACATTTTGGGCGTGGTATATTTTCTGATTGAGGATCGGGAAGTGTGTTTCCACGTGATCGACTCTTCCTATTCTAACGCCTGGTCGATAGCCTTAGGAATTATGGGACGAAGAACCAGTGTCAAGCGGGGTTACTGTTTGGACTAGCTGAATAAATGTCTAACCCTTGCTACTTTGCGCACAGTGGGCCAGAAACGCTAATTTTTGGCCAAAAACCAACTTCTTTTTAAATGAAAGTTTAAAAAAGAGTGTAAAAGAGTGTAAAAATGAAATTTGGTGTCATTCTGTCCATTCAGTTTCTTGTAAAACATGTTTGAACATGAAATTTTATATTTAAAATCCGATTCTTCGATTATACAAAAATGACCATTTTGTTTCTTAGAGTGTATACTTTAATATTTTCCGGCACCTTTTTACCCCATTTTATATTTTGATACATAATCAACAATTTACCTTTAAAGTGCATAAAATAAAAACACATGCGGCACGACAAATCTACGGTTAATGCTTTGAGGGAATTTCTTTTATTGTCAAATTTTTTCTCATAATTCCGTACTTTTTTAAACAGTTGATTAGTTACTTACAAATTTAAAGTTAAACTTAAAATGGCGGATCCAATATGGCTGACAAAATTATTTTCAAATTGATTCTTACGAAAGTTAGGTTGCTCATTGTGAATTTAAAATTAGATTTTGAAAATTCAAAGTAGCGGATTCACTATATGACAGAAACAAAATTTTGAAAATAAGTATGTTTTCATGAAACTATAAATGCAACCTGCAGCAACATTGGTAAATTAATAAATGAAAGTTAGCTCTACAGACACGTCGAAGTCGTCGAATTCGACTAATCTGCGTTAATACATTGCACTACTGTCATGTTGCACTTCATGTTTTGTTAATAGTTTTGTTTTTCATTTCATTATCAAGTTCACAAATATTGAGTAATAGAAAAATTGACCGAGGCTTACATATAGTCGTGGCGTACGTGATATAGCTGTTAACACTCCCATCTAACTATCATGTGAGTGTTTTACTCTGTACTACATTGTCTTGTCGACTAAACTAAAGCGCTATTAGCAGGTCCAGGTATACCTAGTTTATCTTTTAGCGCAAAATCTGATCGTTCAAAAAGACAAAATATTGCAAATATTAGTAAAAATCTTGACAACGATCCACACAGAATATTACTTGCTTGTCGCCAAGCAGCTAAAGTTTCTAAAAATAAGGGTTTGTTCACTGATGTTAATGATATATTGATTAATCATATTCCTCAACAGACAAAAAAAGTTAGGAAGTTATTAAAGACAGAATCGGTTTCGATTATAAAAAAAATCCTGAGGAAGCTCTAGCATTTTTATTAGAAAATTCCTTGACAAAAAATGTTTATACAAATATTTGCTTGGAATTTAAATCTTGTGGAGCGGATATTTGGCCACCTTATAATGATGTTCGGGAGGCAAAAGATATGTGCAGACCACCAAAGGAAGCAGTTTTAGTCCAAGAAACTAAAGTAGAAGTTACGCTTCAAGCACTTCTCAACCACACATCAGAAAGAATAGTAGATTTGCAGCGAGAAGTAATCATTCAGCACATGAACAGCACAAACAGTTCAGTAATTGAAACTGTATTACTGTGTTCTTGGGGCTTTGATGGCAGCTCAGGTCATTCCCAATATAAGCAAAATTTTAAACCCAACGAATCTGATTCAAATGCAAGTGATGCCAACTTGTTTGCAACAACCTTGATTCCTTTACGATTATTGAGCCAGAATAATGACATTCTATGGAACAATAGAGCTTGTTAGTCAGCAAGATTTTGTCGACCTATCAAAATTCAATTTATTAAGGAATCTATAAGTTGCATTCTAAGTGAAAAGGAGAACATAGAAAAACAAATTAGTCATTTTGAAATTTTAACGATTAAAGTTGATGATACTCATCAAATACAAATTCATTTTTCTTTGTTCCTTACATTAATAGATGGTAAGGTTTTAAATGCCATAACAGGAATTAAGTCCATGCAAACATGTCCTATTTGTCACGCAACACCTAAGACCTTTAACGACTTGAATAATAAGATAAGCGGGGTATTTTTGCCAAATCCCAATTTTTCTTTATACATGGAATAAGCCCACTACACGCCTGGATAAGAATTTTTGAACATTGTCTTAATATTTAATGCAGAATTGACATAAAAGTCTGGCAAATTAGATCTAATAAAAATAAAGATATTTTTGAGAAAAAGAAACAAGAAATTCAAAACATTCTACGCGAAAAATGGGTTTAATAGTAAGTAAACCAAAACCAGGAGGTTCGGGAACTAGCAATGATGGTAATACAGCTCGTAAAGCTTTTGAGAATCCTGAACTTTTAGCAGAATGTCTTGGTCTGAATTGTCAACTTCTAAAAAACTTTAAGACAATTTTAATCGCTATTTCTCTCCACCTTCCACTTGATGCAGACAAATTTGATGATCTATGTTCTGAAACAGCAAAAATATATGTGGAAAATTATTCATGGTGTCCAATGTCTGCTACAGTTCATAAAATTCTTATGCACGGTAAGGATATAATAATTTTTCCGCTGGGAATGCTTGGAGAAGAAGCGAGTGAAGCTCAAAATAAACATTTTAAAAATTACAGAGAACATCATAGTAGAAAAATTAATCGCGAAGCTACTATATCTGATGTATTTTATAGATTAATGGACACATCAGACATTAAGATATCCAATTTAAATTTTGAATCACGACGAAAACATAAAAGAATGTCCATCTTTCCAATAGCGGTGAGAAATTTGCTAGCTGTTCCGGTTGTCGAGGTAAGTAATGCACATAGTTTTATTGACGAAACGGAAAATGATAGTAGCGATAATGAAATAGTTGCGAACAGAAACATTGAAAATACAGAATTGTCACTAGGCTGCGCCCAGGATGAACTAGAACTATCAAGTGAAGAATTCGATTAGAATTTTATGTTTCATTGACCAAATTTTCTTTTCATTTGCAAACTTTCTTTAAGATGCGACGTAATGCGATACATTACCTTTGTAAATATTTTATATGTAGTTCTTATTTTACGTTATAAGTTTTCCTTGTTCAGCGTTATTTGTTCTTAAAAAAATTGTGATACTAACTTATTTTACGTTATAAGTTTTCCTTGTTCAGCGTTATCTGTTCTTAAAAAAATTGTGATACTAAAATTGTGAGGCCTTTTAAATGCGTTGTAAATATTTATTTTTAACATTTCATAAATAGTTTAAGTTGTATATATTGTAAATATTTTCGTTCCGGTATAATATTAACAAATTGTTTTACATAGTAATGATGAGCTTCAATGAAAGCGAAACCGAAACTAAGAAACTTCCAATATAATCGATTTTACATATTTGTCTTACATTTATAATTGGTGATACCAGAAACATCTAGAGACCAAATTTTGTAAAATTTAGCAACTTATTAAATTTTAGTGGACCCCATATTGCATCCATAATTTTCAATGATTGAAATCAGATTTCAGATTCGCAATCAGCGACCCCAAAAACCCTCAGATTCCAAGTTTCTTGAAAATTAAATGAGTTTTAAAAAATTTTTGTTCGCCATTTTGGGTCTGCCATTTCGAATTTTTTAAATCTGACTTCATATTCGTAATCAGCGACCCCAAAAACTTCTTCATACCAAGTTTGATGAAAATTGATCAATTTTTAAAATTTTATGTCCGCCATTTTGGGTCCGCCATTTTGAATTTTTCAAATCTGACTTCATATTTGTAATCAGCGACCCCAAAAACCCCTATATACCAAGTTTGATAAAAATTAATAAATTTTAAAAATTTTATGTTCGCCATTTTGAATTTTTTAAATCTGACTGCAGATTCGTAATCAGCGACCCCAAAAACTATTATTACCGATATGAAAAGTTTTTAAGTCCTTACATTCAAGAAATTATGAATTTTGGCCAGTTTATAGGGTCTGCTGGCCCACTGTGCTTTGTAGAATATACATAGCCCCAAATTTCCCATATCTGATCCCGAATTATTAAGTCAGTCGGAATTAAAATCTATCCCTCTTGCGTTCATAACATCCGCCCACATTATTTCCATTATCCTAAGGAATACGCTTAAAATCCCAAAAAAAGAAATTGTCAAGATCAACATTCCTCCACGATAATTCATGTTTTCTCGCAGAAGCACTATAGTTACTAGGTTTTCCCAGGACGAGTGGTCTGAATTGGCAAAAGGAATAGATCTAATTGGGGAAAGATACAAATGCCTTATGAAACAAAATTCGGAACTAGTGAAACGATCAGTTGATCTGGTAAAACAAGCAGATTTTCTCAACACCTCCCTGGCCACTCTTTCACAAGCTATCTTTGCACAATCCCTGTTAGTTTCAAGTGTCGAAAAACAGGAACGTCAGCTAAAATTTGATATGGATTTTATGACTAAAAAATTAGACGAACTAAAAATCGAGTAAGGGTAATGACACCCGAGTGGAGAAATATTTTTTTCAACAATTCCAAAGAGAACATTCAGAAGATTAGGACCCTCTTAATATTTTACTTCCGAGAAAGTACAAATTTAGCGAGAACCAATCTCCACCTGCAATCGGAAATAGAATTTCTGGAAGAAAAAATTAACCTCATATGCCTATTAATTACACAAGAACAACACAAACCTATTTCGCTTACTGAATCCTTGAGCGAAGTGGAAAAGTTATTAAAGGACCTAAAATTATAATTCATGACTCCCTAAAATGCCCCTGTCTCAATTGAATCTATCCCCATACTCAGCAACTATTGAAAAAATAACTAAAGGTGAAAATGGTAGGTTTTGCATAAAGTTTCGAGCCCTTAACGACAAGCACCCAGACGTTCAAAAGGAACTCGAATCAAAACTCAAAGCTTTAATCATAGAAAGGGTTATGCAGAATCGAAAGCAGAATTAAAAAAAGAGGAACAAGTATATTAACTTGAACACAGCCAACCTTGCACCAAGCAGCAGGAATTTTCTGCGGTGGCGACGCCCACAGTTTCAAGTAACAAAAATTTCATGTCTAATTTTACACATTTCTCTCTCTGCCTATCTCTTTATTCAACATTAACAGCACACATCATGTCCGAGCACGGTGAACATGACCCAGACGACCTACGGGATAGGAGCGACGTCCGGGTGGAGGTCCACCCGGAAACGCCGTGCTAATTGGAATTTTAAACCCTGCGGGTGAGGACGCAAGTTCGGCCATTGACCGATTTACGTTACGCACGAGTGCATGTGACATACCGGTATTTGACGGAAACCCCCCCCCCCTACGAGATTTCGTGCAGGCCGTGAAACGAGCCGGGATTTTTATCAACGATGTAGCGGAGACGCATGAATATTTCCTAAATGACAAGTAACCGAACTGTCATTTAACCGAAATGCATGTAACCGACCTGTCATGTAACAGAATTGTCATTTGACCGACCGTCATGTAACAGAACTGTCATTTGACCGATCCGTCATTTAACCGACCTGTCATTTGACCGACCCGTCATGTAACCGAATTGTCATGTAACCGAATTGTCATTTAACCGAATTGTCATGTAACCGACCCGTCATGTAACAAAATTGTCATTTAACCGACCCGTCATGTAACCGAATTGTCATTTAACCGAATTGTCATTAAACCGACCCGTCATGTAACCGAATTGTCATTTAACCGAATTGTTATGTAACCGAATTGTCATTTGACCGACCCGTCATGTAACCGAATTGTCATTTGACCGACCCGTCATGTAACCGAATTGTCATGTAACCGAATTGTTATGTAACCCACCCGTCATGTAACCGAATTGTCATTTGACCGACCCGTCATGTAACCGAATTGTCATTTAACCGAATTGTCATGTAACCGACTTGTCATGTAACAGAATTGTCATTAAACCGACCCGTCATGTAACCGAATTGTCATTTGACCGACCTGTCAAGTAACCGACCAGTCATTTAACCGACCCGTCATGTAACAGAACTGTTTCGTAACAACCTATTTCTTGGAAATTTACAGTAATTCAAAGAAATTCATACAAATTTCTATGAAAAGGGTTGTTACAAGACAGTTCTGTTAAATGTCGAGTCGGTCAAATGACAATTCTGTTACATGAGGGATCGGTCAAATGGCAATTCTGTTACATGACAGGTCGGTTAAATGACAATTTTGTTACATGACGGATAGGTTACATGACAATTCGGTTAAATGACAATTCGGTTACATGACAAGTCGGTTACATGACGGGTCGGTTAAATGACGGGTCGGTTAAATGACTGGTCGGATAAATGACAATTCTGTTACATGACAGGTCGGTTAAATGACAATTCTGTTACATGACAGGTCGGTTAAATGACAGGTCGGTTACTTGACGGGTCGGTTACATGACAATTAGGTTAAATGACGGGTCAGTCAAATGACAGTTCTGTTACATGACGGGTTGGTCAAATGACTGGTTGGATAAATGACAATTCTGTTACATGACAGGTCGGTTAAATGACAATTCGGTTACATGACGGGTCGGTTACTTGACGGGTCGGTTACATGACAGGTCGGATAAGTGACAATTCTGTTACATGACGAGTCGGTCAAATGACAAATCGGTTACATGACGGGTCGGTTAAATGAGAATTCGGTTAAATGACAGGTCGGTTACTCGACGGGTCGGTTACATGACAATTCGGTTAAATGACTGGTCGGATAAATGACAATTCTGTTACATGACAGGTCGGTTAAATGACAATTCTGTTACATGACAGGTCGGTTAAATGACAGGTCAGTTACTTGACGGGTCGGTTAAATGACAATTAGGTAAAATGACGGGTCAGTCAAATGACAGTTCTGTTACATGACGGGTTGGTCAAATGACTGGTTGGATAAATGACAATTCTGTTACATGACAGGTCGGTTAAATGACAATTCGGTTACATGACGGGTCGGTTACTTGACGGGTCGGTTACATGACAATTCTGTTACATGACAGGTCGGTTAAATGACAGGTCGGTTACTTGACGGGTCGGTTACATGACAATTAGGTTAAATGACGGGTCAGTCAAATGACAGTTCTGTTACATGACGGGTTGGTCAAATGACTGGTTGGATAAATGACAATTCTGTTACATGACAGGTCGGTTAAATGACAATTCGGTTACATGACGGGTCGGTTACTTGACGGGTCGGTTACATGACAATTCTGTTACATGACAGGTCGGATAAGTGACAATTCTGTTACATGACGAGTCGGTCAAATGACAGGTCGGTTACTTGACGGGTCGGTTACATGACAATTAGGTTAAATGACGGGTCAGTCAAATGACAGTTCTGTTACATGACGGGTTGGTCAAATGACTGGTTGGATAAATGACAATTTTGTTACATGACAGGTCGGTTAAATGACAATTCGGTTACATGACGGGTCGGTTACATGACAATTCTGTTACATGACAGGTCGGATAAGTGACAATTCTGTTACATGACGAGTCGGTCAAATGACAAATCGGTTACATGACGGGTCGGTTAAATGAGAATTCGGTTAAATGACAGGTCGGTTACTCGACGGGTCGGTTACATGACAATTCGGTTAAATGACTGGTCGGATAAATGACAATTCTGTTACATGACAGGTCGGTTAAATGACAATTCTGTTACATGACAGGTCGGTTAAATGACAGGTCAGTTACTTGACGGGTCGGTTAAATGACAATTAGGTAAAATGACGGGTCAGTCAAATGACAGTTCTGTTACATGACGGGTTGGTCAAATGACTGGTTGGATAAATGACAATTCTGTTACATGACAGGTCGGTTAAATGACAATTCGGTTACATGACGGGTCGGTTACTTGACGGGTCGGTTACATGACAATTCTGTTACATGACAGGTCGGTTAAATGACAGGTCGGTTACTTGACGGGTCGGTTACATGACAATTAGGTTAAATGACGGGTCAGTCAAATGACAGTTCTGTTACATGACGGGTTGGTCAAATGACTGGTTGGATAAATGACAATTCTGTTACATGACAGGTCGGTTAAATGACAATTCGGTTACATGACGGGTCGGTTACTTGACGGGTCGGTTACATGACAATTCTGTTACATGACAGGTCGGATAAGTGACAATTCTGTTACATGACGAGTCGGTCAAATGACAAATCGGTTACATGACGGGTCGGTCATATGACTGGTCGGTTAAATGACAATTCTGTTAAATTGTGTGTCAGTGAAATGACAATTCTGTTACATGGCGGGTCGGTTAAATGACAATTCTGTTACATGACAGGTCGGTTAAAAGACAATTCTGTTACATAAGGGGTCGGTTAAATGACAATTCTGTTACATGACGGGTCGGTTACATGACAATTCGGTTACATGACAAGTCGGTTAAATGACAATTCGGTTAAATAACGGGTCGGTCAAATGACAGTTCTGTTACATGACGGGTTGGGCAAATGACAATTCTGTTACATGACAGGTCGGTTACATGCATTTCGGTTAAATGACAGTTCGGTTACTTGTCATTTGGGAAATATTCATGCGTCTCATGTAGCGGAACCCGAATATATCCGGGCAGTCCTTAGTAGACTGGATGGCCCGGCTCATACTAGCTGCAAACATAAGGAATTCAACTCACTAACCGAGTTATTAGAGCACTTAAAAAAATATTCGCGCAGACGAGGAAATACCAGTGGCATTTCATGCATATAGTGACAATAAAACAAAAACAAACCGAAACTGCGCACGACTATTATGACAGACTTCAAGATTTGATTAGGGGGGTAGACAAGCCCTAGAACCAAAATATGATAAATTTTTCCGGAAAGTAACAAACAATGACAGGGAAATTAGGCGAAGATAATGCGATATTATTTTCCAACCGATTAAAGAATGCGCGCTCGACGCTTTTGTTAAAGGATTACCTACCGAAATATCAAAATTCGTGAATACCCGTAATCCCCATAACATGGAGGAGGCCTTGGAGTATGCGCTCTATGCAGAGGAACGTGAAAATTACTCGGAAAGGCCACGTTCCACTTCATATCATACTAATAGAATAGAAGAAAAACCCCGCGAATTCTGCGTATCAGATCTCGAACACGAACTCCTGTGGCCATCGATGTCATAACCCCTGACCTTAAACAAGGATATCTTCCTCGAATAGAGACCCCCACTGGACTCTACCTGGGTGAAGCCATTGTCACAAATAAAAATGGCATCTGTCACGCAATGGCAAATAATACCACCGAGGAAGATATTGATGTACGAATCCCTCCCAAGAACTAATTGCTTTCGATTTTTGTAAATTCCCGGGGGAGGAACCAACGGATTCAGAGATTGACACTATTGACCCCGGACAGTGCCCGACTTATGCAGATAGAGTCTTAAAAGTGAAAAATGCACTGTTTTTGAACCACCTAGCCCCTGACGAGCGTCAAATCGTTTCTAAATGGGCGGAGGACTACGCAGATATATTTCATCTAAATGGGGAAATGTTAACCTGTACTAACCTTATACAGCATAGAATTTCGACCATAGGCAATAAAGTTATATACAAAAAACAGTATAGGTCCCCGTTCGAAGCATTGGATCAAATTGACATTCAGCTAAAAAAATAGTTCGATAGCGGTATTATCGGGCACTCTAACTCCCCTTATAATGCACCCCTTCTAATAGTACCGAAAAAAATTGACGCGTTTCCGCTTTCGAGTATAAATTACGTATTTGACCGACTCGGAAGTGCACGGTACTTTACCGTGTTCGATTTAGCGAGCGGTTTCCACCAGGTGGAAACTCACCTTGAGGACAGACACAAATCTGCCTTCTCCTTGCGAAACGGGCATTTCGAATATAAACGAATGCCTATGGGAATAAAAAACGCACCCCCTACTTTCCAAAGGTTGCTCAATAGTGTCCTAAATACGATGCAAGATTCTGAAGCATTCGTATACTTGGGCGATATTATCGTCTATTCAGTTACCTTAGAAGAACACGATAGAAGGGCTCGACGACTATTCAATAGACTAAGAGAAGCAAATTTAAAACTTCAACCCGACAAATGCGAATTTTTGAAACCCGAGGTAGCATACTTGGGACATATTATTAATGAAGACGGGATAAAACCAAACCCTAGTAAAATAATCGCGATTAAGAATTTTCCTTCACCGAAAACACTATGAGACATTAAAAGTTTTCTTGGACTCTCGGAATATTACAGACGCTTTATAAAAGACTACGCAAAACATGCAAAGCCTCTCACAGAATTGTTAAAAAAGGATACCGCGTGGAAATGGGAAAAACCACAACGAGATAGTTTTTCTCGATTGAGACGATATTTGTGTAAGGAACCAGTCCTACAATATCAAGACTTTAACTCAACTTTCAAACTAACTTGTGATGCCTCAGAGTATGCAATAGGTGCAATTTTAACTCAAGAAAAGGACAACATCGATTTGCCTGTCGCGTACTATTCCAAAATTTTGAATGCCAATGAACAAAAATACCCGAAGGCAGAAAAAAAGTGTCTCGGCATTTTATATGCCATGGAACATTTCCGACCCTATCTCTATGCAGGAGATTTTATCTTGGCCTGCAATTTTAAACCAGTTCACTGGATGACCTATATTGAGAATCCTGGAGCCCGAATCCAAAGATGGAGGCGGCGTATGCAGAATTATCAATATAAGTTTGAATGCAAACCTGGAAAAATCGATAAAATTGTTGAAGCACTATCCAACAATCCTGTTGATCATTCCGGTAAGTCAAAAGCTGGCTTGGATTCCAACTGGTCATATTTACCCTCCTCTGATCCGGATAACCTGAGCGCTAAATCTAACATGTCAAACCAATTAAGTAATGTGAGCCCTGGTCATAAAATCCATCGAGCCCTACCCATTAATCGTTCCCCCACTAAGAAAGAACAAAAAAGTGCGCGAGTGAACCCTAATGATCCAAAGGACAAGAAAAAATTACTCAAAGGGTCCACCCAATTACTAGAGCAAACCGGAAGCCTAAAGGTAGGGTTAAAGTCCAAACGATCAAAATCAGGAATTCCATTCTTGCCTAATTGGCGGACATAAAGGAATATATAAAACATATCGTAGAATTCGGGAACGATATTATTGGCCACGAATGCGAGATGATGTAACACAATTCATTCGTGGATGTAAAAGCTGTTTCGAAAACAAGCTGGTCAGGGCGCGAACTAGGGAGCCGATGTTGATCACCGACACTCCAGCGATGCCTTTTGATAAAGTGTCGCTGGATACGGTTGGGAAACTACAAACAACCCCAAACGGAAACAGACATATCCTCGCGATGCAGGATAATTTTTCCAAATATTGTATCGCGGTGCCAATCCCTAATATCGAGACCAAAACAATTGCCCACACAGTAGCAACTAATCTTTTTTCTGTCTTTATAGCACCACGATGTGTGCTGACTGACAGGGGAGCCAGTTTCGTGAGTTCATTGATGCGCAAATTAGAAAAAAAATTTTGGCGTCAAGCAACTAACTACTTCCGGATACCGACCACAGACCAATGGTGCACTAGAGAGAAGTCATATTGAACTGACGGATTATATTAAACATTATGCAAAGGATTTCGACGATTGGGATCGCTTGCTTCCGTTTGCCATGTTTAATTATAATACTTCGGTTTATAAAGCTACAAACTTTACACCATATGAGCTCGTGTTTGAGCATTTAGCAAGAGCACCCAGCTCATTACCCCAAGGCCCGGAAGTTTCGACTTCCGTATGGCTCTTATCTGAAGGACCTAAACACCCGAATGAACGAACTGCAAAACCTTGCAGCCAAATATTTGGTTCAGTCAAAAGAAAGGTCAAAAAAATATATGACCTGAAATCCAAACTCTTAAGCGCTAAAATGGGAGATAAGGTTTATGTTTATAAAGAGGTTCGAGCGAACAAGTTCGATAAACGAGCCAATGGCCCCTTTACTATTGTAGGGTTTACCGAAAACAACAACGTGATCTTAGAAAATGAAAATGGCGCGAGTTTCTAGAAACATAGAGACAAGGTCATGGTTGCCAGACTATAACCCCTAAACCTGATATCGATTTCTAATAAACTTCTGTTTTCAGAATGAGGATCTAGAAATTAACCCAGATGACTACACGTGTTACTATTTTCCTGTGTCTTGCTTACTGCTCTAGGGCACTGACTAGAGAGAAAGGACCCACTGCACCTGATATACCCATAAATCACAACAACCACCAGAACATTCCATTCAAGATCAGCAGCGGAACGTATTTCGAATACGTTGGACTGGTCAGGCGATCGGTCAGCAACTGGAGGATTGACATATTCCTGGATGTCGGCAAGCACTGCCGATTCTTCGACGATTTAAGAACCAGATTGGATCGGTTAACAAACCAGTGCAAACCTGAGGAGGTGTGGTGCAAGGAATTAGTGAATAATTACCACTGGGGAGATCGATGGGAAAAGGCATCATAACTACAAAAACAATTCAGAACTCAAATGGAGGAATTAGAAAACACTAAGATGACCTCAACTGGAAGGATGTCCTCCCAACTACGAGCAAGACGATCAGTTCCTCTGCTATGATTTCTTGGAAAGATTGCAGGACCTATAGCTGGAATTTTAACATATGAAGATGGATTAAAATATGACTCTGTTATCCAAAACCTTAATGAAGCTCAAGCTAATTTCTCCCATCTGGTTGGAAAGCAGACGCACATTGTGAGGTCCCAGTTGGACTCACTGCATTCTTAAGTTAAACGACACCATGTTGGATGCAGTCCATGAGTCCAGAAAAGGTCAATTACATCCTGGCCTGGTCACGTCGGAACAACTTGAACCAATACTACGTGAAATTCAGGATAACGTAGGGGATGTAAATTTTCCCCTAACAGGGGTGCTATTCTGTAACTTCACTTCACATTCACTTCACTTTCACTTCACATTCACTTCACATTCACTTCACTTTTACTTTACATTCACTTCACTTTCACTTTACATTCACTTCACATTCACTTCACATTCACTTCACATTCCCTTCAAATTTACTTCACATTTACTTCACTTTCACTTCACATTCACTTCACTTTCACTTCACATTCACTTCACATTCACTGTGGAGTGAAATTGAAGTGAATGTGAAGTGAATGAAGTTTATGTGCAGTGAAGTGAAGTCAATGTGGAGTGAAAGTGAAGTGACTGTGAAGTTAATGTGATTTGAAAATGGGGAGTGACTGTGAAGTGAATGTGAAGTAAAAGTGAAGTGAATGTGAAGTGAAAGTCAAGTTAATGTGAAGTTAATGTGAAGTGAAAGTGAATGCGAAGTGAAAGTGAAGTGAATGTGAAGTGAATGTGAAGTGAATGTGAAGTGAATGTGAAGTGAATGTGAAGTGAATGTGAAGTGAATGTGAAGTGAAAGTGAAGTGAATGTGAAGTGAAGTTACAGAATAGCACCCCAGGACCGAGAATCAGCATTAACGAATTAATCCGTATCTCCACCGTAGCCATTATTTGTGAGAACCATCAACTCAAGGTCTTCCTTGATATACCACTTCTGGAAAAGTACAACTACCAAGCCTACAAAATTCATCCACTTCCGACCGTTCAAACCTCTTTGAGCAACGGAACCGGAAGAGCATATGTAAAATCAAAGTATGATTACCTTATCATACATGAGGACCAATGGACCTACCTTTTACTGAATGAAGTCGACTGGAACTCTTGTAAAACTACAGCTGCGTATCACGCATGTTTGAAAGGTACCCCGATCTACGATCTCGAAAAACGACCAAATTGCGAAGCCCAGCTGCTAACCAATCTTACAATCAGTGTTCTAAAGGATTGCAACATTAAGGTGACTACTAACTTAGAATCATATTGGAAACCACTATCAACCATAGGTGGATGGTTATATTCTCTTGCTGTCCCAGAACTGGTAACAGTAGTCTGTCATTCTATTAGCCCTACTAAGATACTCTTAGAGACTGTTGTAATTCTAAAGTTAGCTCCGGGATGCTCGGTAAAAACAAAGGACACTATCATACCAGCCACCCATTCTCAAGCAGGAGAATCTGATTTTATCATCGAGTCAGAATTCCACTTAAATCTTACCTTACTGTCCCCACTACTGGCAAGATTTAGTCACCTACTGGAGAGATCAACGACTCTAATTAAATCCAGTCCGGAAACTGAACCTAAATTCTCCACCTTTGAAGACAACTCTAAAACAGCCGGTACACAAAGAAATCAACCCATCATCAACTAAAGCAACCTTTGCCCAAGGAGAGACAACAATAGTAACAAAAGAAGTACCAACACCAAGCATCTCAATTAATGACCAAAAAGGGAAAAGTTTGCAACATTCGAAGAACCTCAACAACGGAAGATCAGATGACTAGTAGAAGGATTAGAATCCTGGCCCCTTGATGCTCCAAACGAAATAACGTCGAGAAGAAAAAAACCCGCTTTTGGTCAACGAGTATCCTCATCGATTGAGTCTCCATTCCAGACACCGACCTTGAAGACCAACGGGAAGAATTGAAAACTAAGGAAGGTAGTGTCCATACGAACCGCAACGGGCAAGTAGAGTCGCAATTTTCTAAACAATTATTTAAAGAAAGAAGATATTCTTTAATAACATAACAACCATTTAACTCTTTAAGTATTTAAAACCATCAAGTAAATATATATATATATATATATATATATATATATATTTCTTTCTTTTTAAAATATGTCTACGCTTTCCAACTAAAGGAATAGCTATATAAACATTAAAAATTAAACATATTTTAATAAAACCAGACATTAATCTATGGATCATTAATATTAAACAAATAGTTGATAAGGTGCAATTATGACCAATAATTAATAGTATCCGCGTAAAATAAAATCTCTATATTGTTGTGAGAAGTGTAAATGATACCGGCACTGTCGGGACGTGTTCGGCTTAATCCTTAAAAAAAAGAAAAGGAAGAATTTTCGTGAGGGAGGCTTACACGGACTTACAGACTATGCAGCCGTTTGGGCCGCCCTCAAAATCGCCAAACTATCCTATCTACCATATGTGACCGGGTCTGAGAAAAGGGACCTACTTACAAAAATCAACTTTTAGAGAAAAACGCGTTTAAAGTTTTCTATCCAAATAAATTAGATTTCTTGAAACATTTTACATTCTAAATTAACATGATGAGTGTTCTTTATGTATTTGTTTATGCTGAATCTGATTTTCATGGTTAAATAATAGTTCAAACAACCCTGTAATTGTTATAAACAATTTACTTTGCAAAAGTCAAGTTATAGAATTTTCAAAATTAATTTAAAAGACTTCCGGATGTCGTAGATGTCTGAAATTTTTTATGCAAGTTCAGAACTGATACAATAATGAATAATTCTGAACTCTACAATAATCCATAGTTATTTTTTGACTTGCACAACCAGGTTGCCGATGACGGGTATACTTGGGGATCATCTTTAAGGAATTAAGTCGAATTTTTTGTAAATGGTTTAGGAATTCAATTTAAGATTTAGGGAAAATATTCTTGACACTTATACAACCATGAGTAATTTTTGTCTTAAAATTACTTATATTTTCATAAAAAAATTTAAAAAAATTTTTTTTTGATTTGTTTAAACAATTGCAAAAAAAAATTTAACAATCGGGACTGATTGCATTGTATTTCTAGGACCTTAAACTTTTAGAAACCATCATAAAAAATCGATTTTTTGGTAAGTATGTCCCTTTTCTCAGACCCGGTCACAAATAGTCAACGGTGGTGAGCGCATGTGTGCCTAAAAGCAAACAGGCGTTCACCCATGAGCTATGGGAGTGTTGGGTCAGTGCCTGGTCTTTCGCGACTTCCCACTGCGTTAATTATTTTCCACTAGAATTAAACTTTTGTTTTTATTTTCTTAAAATGAAAGGCTTGTTATAAAGCATATCTTGGAAACGTGACATTTTTATAAATATTAATTTGTAAACCTATCAAAACACAAGCAGAATGTCACAACCTTATAGTAATTTGCAATACATGTCCCTTAGGAAAAATAAATTTTTTAAAATATTTGATAAATGCTCAAGTGCCATTTGACCGAATAATGTCAGAAAAATCAATTTGTTAAAATTCCGTGAGCTCTCTGTGGGCTACTTGTCGAATACTATGCAATATACCTATGGACAGAAATCAGTACTATCATTGCTGTTAAGAAGGTAAAGTGAAAATAATATTGAAAACATTCTTCAACACAAAGCTGTTGAAGAATGTTTTTAGTTACTACGATTCTTGTGTGTGAAAACCACTAAAAAAAGGAAAACTCTTCTTTAATTAAAAAAATAATGTAAAGAGGAAAAATATATTGCATAATTCCATGTCGTTTATTACGCCGAAATCTGAAGAGAAATTTTTCCTTCTGTTACATTGATAATCTTACTTACGGGAATAAATTAATTTTTTCGATTTTTGGAAGACGTATATAAAAGGTAAAAGAAAAACACTTAATTAATTAATATCGTCCTGGATTAAAAATGGACGCAACATCTTCAACATTTCCTCGAAGATGTTTCTTCAAATTCGTTGGAGAGAAATATGGAAGAAACACCGTTCTTCTTCTTAAAAAATGGTCACATTTTAAACGTCAGCTGGCTGAAACATCATCAAAACGACATTTTTTGCTAAGGTGCAGGAGCAATGGACTCATTCCGCAACATCTTCTTCATATAAGTAATCGATCTAATCATATTTCATTTCATAGTAATTCATGTAAAAAAAGCTTTCATAAATTTAATCTTTATTATTCACGCACTTTACTTAGTCATGAGATTAGAGATATTCATTTTCATCTCAATTTCTTGACTAAAAAGTTGCAATTTTTTGAAAACAAAATCTCACAATGTCACATTGACTCAGAAGTATTAAATAATTTTTTCCTGTTTTCTGAGAAAAAATTTTCATCTATTCACTCACTTTGTAACCACAAACTAATTAAAAAATTTAATTCATTACTTAATAAGAAAAACTCTGTTCATAATATTAACTCAAAAAAACAAAATTGGTTAATTAATTTAACTAATACTGTCATTCCTCAAGAAGTTTGTGATGTTATTTCTTTGGGCCAAAATTACAGTTGTACGAAACAGAATTCTAAACATGTTTCGAAACAAGAATCTATCAATATTATAAAAAATTTAGAATGTACTATTTCGAGTTTAGATATTAGTTCTGAAGTCAAAAATGAGATTAGACAAAAAGTTAGTAATAGTGTAATGTCAAATCTGTCCAAAAAAAACAACATCACATTTGAAGACAGAAGTTTTGCCATTAAGTTAAATTCTGCAAAAAGTTTCTTGAAAGAAAATCCTGACATATTTTTTACTAATTCAGACAAAGGAAATGTTTCAGTTTGTATGAAAAAATCAGACTACATTTCCAAAGCCCATGACTTACTTTCCGATCGACGCACTTATAAAGAAATTTCAACGAAAGGAGTTTTATCCAAATTACAATCAAGAACTTATAAAATTTTAAAAAATTTAAATGACAATGAATTTCTTAAACGAAAATATCATAATAATCAGTTAACTATGACTAATACCTCTTTGGCAAAATTTTATGGTTTGCCAAAAATTCATAAAGATAATGCACCTCTTCGTCCTATTATTTCGCTAATAAATAGTCCAACTCATTTTTTGGCCAAAATCATATACGAAGAGTTAAAAACTGTAATTCCTTTACCAAAATCTCATGTAAACAATAGCTTTGAGTTAAAAGAAAAATTGAAGAATATTACTGTACCACAAGATTTTGTTTTACTTTCTCTTGATGTTAGTTCACTTTTCACTAATATTCCATGCGATTTAGTTATACAAAGCCTTGATAGAAGAAACAATATTATTCATAATAAATGTAAAATTCCTTTTGTTGACATTATTAATTGTACTGAATTTTTATTTGATAATACTTATTTTGTTTTTGATGAAAGAATTTATAAACAAATTTACGGTACTCCGATGGGGTCACCGATATCTCCATTTTTTGCGGATATTGTAATGGATGACGTGGAAACTGATTGTTTGAATTTGCTTAAAAACAATTTCAATTGTGTTCCTCTATTTTATTATAGATATGTGGACGACACACTTTTGTGCGTCCACAAAGATCAAGTCGAACTTTTCATTGACACTTTTAATTCGTTTAATATTAATTTAAAATTTACTCATGAACTAGAAATGGATAATAAAATTAATTTCCTAGATATGACATTAATAAAAAATAACAATCAACTCATCACTAATTGGTATCAAAAATCCATTTCTTCTAATAGATTGATAAATTATTTTTCACGTCATCCAATTCAACAAAAGAAAAACATTGTTTACAATTTATATGATAGAGCAATTTTATTGTCTCACAAGTCCTTTCATAATGAAAACATTAAACGAATCTTTAAAATTTTGCAAAACAACGATTACCCTTTAGAATTTATACAAAAAAATATTAAAAAACGAAAACATACATTAATTCATAAAACAATAGATAAAAAACAAACTAACAATGTCGTTAGTATTTATCAACAACTACCTAAAATCTGTATTCCTTTCAATGATATTTATTATCAATTATCTAATATTTTAAAAAAATATAATTTACTTTCTATTCCTATTGTGGAAAAAAGCTTAAGCTCTGTAATAAAATTAGGAAAGGACTTGATAAAAAAGTGGGATCGGAATAATATTGTTTATAAATTTAATTGTAATAGTTGCCCTGCAACATATATTGGTGAATCAAAGCGTACTTTGAAAAAAAGAATTAGCGAGCATAAAAACAAAAACCTCGAATCCGTTGTGAACAAACATCAAACTGAATATAATCATTCTTTTAATTTTGACGATGCAGAAATTTTAGATTATGAAACTTCTTATAAAAAACGATTAATTTCTGAGATGATTTATATTAAATGCAATAATTTTACTATTAACAAGAAGGAAGATATACAGTTTCTTAGTCATTCCTATTTTCCTTTGCTTAATAAATTGAAATAATGGTTATAATTCATAATATTTCGATTGCGGGTCATTGACCCCATCGACTGTATATAACGCGAAAATTGTCACCTGCTCAGTCAGTTTGACTAATCACTCGTTTTAATATGTTTGTGATTTGTAAATTTAAATATTTTATTTTTTTGTTGTATTGCGTTTATTTATGTTTTTAATTTATTGACGTGATGTTTATTTATTGACTTTAACTAGGTAAAAATTGTTTTTTATTTTTTGTTTAAATTTAAATTTTCAAAATTTTGTTGTATTAATTTTTTTTAAAAATTTTTTCTATTAAAGTGACCTGATGATGGTGGCGAACCTGACCACCGAAACGTTGTCTATTTTATAAAAAAGTAAAAGAGTGTTTTTCTTTTACCTTTTATATACGTCTTCCAAAAATCGAAAAAATT